>JAHVAK010000227.1:8750000-10000000 GCA_019845155.1 Luehdorfia chinensis
CGCATCCGCCGTATTCACCTGATCTGGCACCATCAGACTTCTTTCTGTTCCCTAACCTAAAAAAGCACTTGGGAGGTCAAAGATTTTCGACAAACGACGAGGTCAAAGCAGCTGTAGACGCATATTTTGACTCTAAGGAAGAATCATTTTTTTTAACGGTCTAAATGCTTGGAAGGGGAGGTGGCAAAAGTGTATTGAACTTGATGGTGATTACTTTTCAATCCACCCTCGTATATACTTTGATATGTTACTTGATACTGGAAAATAGTTCGTGACTGTTTCCATTAATAAATAAATAAATAAATTTCGTTTAAAGGTAACTATTTCTGACCTTTCTGTAATTTTATGCATACATTTTTATTATATTTTTTTTTATTTATACTACATATTTGTGTGCATATATATATATATATATATATATATATATATATATATATATATATATATATATATATGTAACTATGTATATATGAAAGCTTGTCAGTTTCTTTTAAAATACTTAGTCATGGATTCGACCCCACATATAGTCATACAAATACGTGCATAGATACTGTTGCTGACTATGCACACAGTGTGTGGCCTATGGAGCTATGCCTATGTAAGCAAAATGATAATTAGCTCTGAATAAAACATGTATTAGAATAAGATTCATTGTTAGAGTACATGAGCTTCTGTACGGACATATCCTAGTTTTATTTTAGTTTTTAAAAACGCCTCCACCGCTCCCGTTAACTTGACTGGCGCAGCCGTTAGGATCGCTATTTGCTTGCGCCGTTCGCGAATAAATACGTATAATCGTTTTCCGCGTTCGCGCATCGTGGCGATCCTGCGAACCGAAATAAATTTGTCTGTGTTTAACGTTGCACTTACCATCAGGTGAACGTTACGCTCGTTTCATCACCCTATCCAATAAAAATTAAAGGAGAAAGGGACGACACGTCAAAAATGTTAACTTGATAGTAAGTGCAACGTGACAGTACACCGTTCCCCTGAAACATAAGTTCTTAAGTCTCGTATGCCCAGTAAATATACTAGCTATCACTGCACTTCAGACCGAAATAGCAATTACACTACTGTTTAATGGCAGAATAAGTGACATTATAAAATCCAAATGGAATTTGTCTAGGATCCTGTCTTGATGGTATTTTTTATTACTGTGATTCGTTCTGAAGGGCACTGAGGTCTAGTGTAATCACTGGGCATATGAGACTTAATAACTGACGTCGCATGACGGGCGTAGTGTGTTGTTAGGGGCAGACAAACAGAAGTGGAACTTTTTGCTCGATTCGTCACTTTATTGAAAAAAAGTGAAGTAGAAGTAGAAGTAGTTCCTGGCCGATTCTCTATCACGGCGATAACTTCGGAATGCTGCCGGAGACTATCATTTGCACAGGAGCTATAGTAGTATAGTGCCGCAATTGTAATACAGAAGCAGTCTCACGTTCTGACCTACCGCGCCCGGTGTAACGCTTATGCGATAAGATCGGAGGTAGGCTAGGATTTAGAGTTGGATAATTACAACAAAACCAGACCTGAAAACAAACAATTTGTGTTTTTGCTCAAATGCAGGCCCCGCCTGGGATTTGATTCCAGGACTCGCGGTGAAGCAGACCTGACTCTGATCACGAGGCCACTCGGTCGTCATAATGTGAATATCACTGACGTTGACATTGGCCAAGATATACACTATAGAAAAATCGTCTACATTTACATACTCCATACTCGCACTCCATACTACATACTCGCACGCACTTTAATCATTTATGTTAAGTAATATTCTGCAGTTCAATTGATCTGAATTTGAACATATTAACTAAGTATTTTTATTAATATGCAAATATTGTGCTATTAAAAAAATAACGTAAATTACGTGGTAAACATTAAGCGCCTACATGAATTTATCGGCAACTTTCAGCGCTAAAGAGTAAAAGTATTTGGTTATAGATACATGAAAAGTGTTGGTTTGCAGTACGGCAAACGTGCATTCGCGTCGCCGTCAAGGGGCGCGTGGGTGGGTTGAAGGGGTGAGGCCAGACGGCGAATGAACTGCAGAAAGGGTTAATGTTCGCTTCCCCTGCAATACCGCTTGCGCTCACCCACCAACGTTTTTTGTCACTGAACACTTGCATTACCTATCTTTGTGTATATTTCTACGAGAGAACAACGTTTTTGTTTTACTGAAAGTGAAGACTTGTTGTTAATTAGGCTGGCTTTCGTCTGACACTTTGAATGAAGATGGCAATTGAGAAGAAGAAGGTGAACGATTTTTTAAACTCGACTAGAAAAGCTTTAACTTTTGTTATGACACATGTTTGATTCTTTAAAATATTGTAGAAAAGGAAAATTATAACGAATATCATCATTTCAGCCTATCATAGTCCACTGTTGAACAAAGTTGCCATTCGAGAACCTTTCTTTCCCAACGGTTATCGGTTCTACGAGCTATATGGCCGGCCCATTGCCACTTCAGCTTGCTAATCCTTAGGGCTATGTCGGTTATTCTACTTGGTTCTGCTGCGGATATCGTTACGGATTTTATCTCGCAAAGAAACTCCGAGCATAGCCCTTTCCATAGCTCGCGACTCTGAGCTTCCACATGCGGCCTGCAGTGAAGGACCACGTCTCGGTTCCGTATGTCATCACTGGCAACATGCACTGGTTGTATACTTTTGTTTTGAGGTCATTGAGCATAGCGCTAAGGTCCTCCAGCGATTCTGCCAAGTCGTCGGCAAATCGAAGGTGAGTGATGTATTCAACAATAATGTTGATACCATATCCTTTCCAGTAGCTTGAAGACATCTTCCAATGCAGCGGTGAAGAGTTTCGGGGATATAACATCACCCCGTCTTACACCTTTCTGCAATTGGATCGGTGTCGTACTCTGGTTCTGTACTCGGATAGCCATCGTAGCATTGGTATACAAGCACTGCAACATATCGATATACCGACTGTAAATTCGGCACCCCTGAAACGACTGTAGCACCGTCCAAATTTCGACGGAATCAAAGGCTTTCTCATAGTCCACATACGCCAGGCATAGCGGAAGATTGTACTCTTCGGTCTTTTGTACAATCTGACGAAGGGTAATATAAAATCGTATAAAAAATCCATATGAATACTAACATACAGACACGCCTTATTCACATATAAGGTGTAGGCAGATGCCCCTCGCGTAGCCCACGTTCGCCCTCGCGGGATATGAGACATGATGGGTGGCGATCCACGTCGCCGCCTTTTTGGTAAGAGTCAAAAAATTCTTACCCCCCATTGCATTCTCCCTTCCCACGAGCAGTGTAGTGACAGCATTGCATATTATGGTGCTATTCTGCACGAATGAAGGCTGTCCGTATAATACAATAGTCGCCTCTTACACCACCCCGGTAGGAAAGAGGTAGTATTCTTCTCTGCCTATCGGCTTAAAAAAATAAATATTGTTTATATACATTTTAATATTACAAGCATGAATGAAAATTTGACTAACTGTACTTTTTAGTACATTTTAGTTTCTGTCTTGTGGACGTTTTTGAGGTTCATAAAGGCTTAAAACGAGCCTAGATAAAAAAAATATATTTTGACATTGGATTTCAAAGATTGTGGACAAAATCGGACAATGTGAAATATCGAACAATGCATTTCAAATACCTTAATGAAAAGAAAAATAACTAGCTGTCAGATTAGCAATAATACCTACTTCGTGTTATTTATGTGTATAAATCTGATAATTAGTCAGATCGCATAGATGTTCTTATGAGATTTCAAAAGTTAATTATACTTCGAGAATTTCCAATCACCTGTTGGTTTGTCTGCCCATAACACATGTCACCCAGAATACTTCTGTGTGCCACCACACTGCGCCCGTTTCCCTGAGACATCAGTCCTTAAGTCTCATATGCCCAGTAATTACACTAGCTCTCAGTGCCCGTCAGGCTGTAAGACAGTAATATTTGCACGTTACTGCTTCACGGCTGAACCTAGGCGGATTCCTACATAGGAATCCTGCCACCAGTGTTTTATGACTTATTCGCCAATGCCCAACACGTAATAAACACCGATAAAGTTTTCGCCCGCAGTTTGCAGATTTTTGGCGTGGCCTTCTTTGGGATGTACATCAAGTTTCACCTTTTTATTGTAAGGCTGTAGGCGGCAAGTATGCTGAGAGCTGATTATCGAGCTCCATGCAGCCCACACTTAATCTTCTGTTGGATCGACTACTATTGTACTCACTTCCGTAAAAACCTACATTGCGTTTGTTAGATAATTAATGGCACAAGGTTTGGTAATAATAATTGTGCAGCTAAAAAGTAAAAAATGTGCTACGAAATTTGAATGCGCAATATGGGTAGGTACTGTATTTTAAAATCAAATTACTGCAATCATAATTTTGATAAAAAAGAAGCAATAAATAAGTTTTTACAAATGTAAATTATGAATATTTTTTTATAAACGTAAAATAAGAATAAGTGGTGTGTTATTTTGATAAATTGTTACAGATTAATAATATAAACACAGCAGCAGCGAAATAAAATGAACAATTACATCAGTAACTAGCTGATGCCCGTGGCCTTCCACGTGGAAATAGGTTTTGTGAATATCCCGTGAGAATTATTTGATTTTCCGCGATAAAAAAATTCCTATGTCCGCCTCCATGCAATCTATCTCTGTGCCAAATTTCGTCTAGAACGGTTCAATGGCTGAACCGTGAGATGGTAACAAACAGACAGGGGGACAGAGAAAGTTACTTTGGCATTTATAATTAGTGTAGGACTATCTGATGCCCGCGACTTCGTTCGCGCGGATATAGGTTTTTTAAAAATCTCGTGGAAACTACTTATTTGTTTTTCTGGATAAAAATATCATAAGTATTTAATGCAATTTAAAATAAGTATTTACAATTTATGAAAAACATGTAAACCTAAATTAACTAATATATAAAAACAATTAATATCCCTATAATTAATTATATAATTAAGCCGTGTGGTGGCGGCTCGTTAAAAGAATACTACCACTCCATCTCATCACATGGATCTCGTAAAAGGCGAGTAAGGAATTAAACTGCACTGTGCACCCACCAGCGCATGGTGGCGATGGGCTCACCACCTATCACACCAAGTGCATTATATTGTTTTGGTGAAACGTGGATTGTGGCAGTCATCTGTTTTTGCAGTGAGTGCCCAGTCTCTGACTACCCCTTATGGGATACAGTCGTGATCTTATGTATGTATGTATAATTAATTAATTCAATAAATAAACAAATTAAAAATTTTCATTGATTAATTCCCAAAGAATGAGAGACTTTTAAGATTTGATATATCATGTAGCACTCAGCACTCCGACTTAACGAGGAATATTTGATATAATTTTGGTGATTTTTTTGTTGTTAGCTTTCTGGAATTTTATTAGTTTAATACTATGGAACCTTATTTTACATCCTTTATTACCATTTCATAGATTAGATTAAAATGTACCCTTATTTGGCTCATCGCCACCATTGAACAAATTCGTAGACTTTAAATACTTTACCTTCTTAAGAATAAACCGATTTTAATAAAACAAAAACTAAATGTTACTGGAAGATACGCTTTATGATTTTCTTACTGAGTCTTTTGAATAAAATGATAGAAATGTATTTAGTAACCAATTTTTAGCCTCCCTCGATCATTTATTTCACAAAATTTTAAAATGTACAGTGCAGTTTACATTTTTATTATATAGATACTCGTAGTATAGAATGAGTATAGATTTTCTAAAATGTACGTCGAATGGAATGAATGAGCATATATGGACAGGCTCGCCCGGGGACGTCCTATTATCTCTCTTATCTGGGTTACAGGGCATCGTGCCGAACTCCTCGGAAATAGCTTCTTTTTTAAAACAATGCCCCTCGCTGGGGTTTATATTGTATCGCGAGTGCGTTTTGCAGACACCTTTCAAGTGCAAAACTATCCGTACCCCGGATAAACTCCTAAGTCTCTCTGCAATGACTTTCAAGGCATCTCTTGTTCTCTCATTACGGTGATTCCGTCGTTGCACCTTAAGTCTCTAAAGATTTTCAATTAGGTTTAAATAAGGCGCTTTTGAAGGACACGCTATCAGCCAAATGAATTTGGGGTCTTTGGAACCAGACGCGGGTAATCCTAGCTGTATGTAATCGACAGTGGTCTTGTAAATACTAAAATTTGAGAAGCTCATTTTCTGGGTAAACGTTCTGAACGGTCGGTAACATGACGTTTTCTGAAGTATTAGGTTACCTTACCTATGAAATTGGCGGAGCAATATAAAGTCGTTTTTTTTTGGGAAAATATATTTAATTAACCAAATTATTTACCATTGTTATCTATGCACTTTTGCCATCTCATGGGTAGTTCATTGATCCCTTTATTAAAAAACCATGGGGGCGAAAATCAACAAATTCTCTGAAGGCGCTTTGGACTGAATTTTTTGCCTTGTAAGAAGTTATCCAAATTCCGGAAAAAATGGTAATCTGTTGCAGCATGGTCCGGGGAGTACGGTGGATTTTGCAGACATTCCAATTGCAGGTCCTCTAGTTTAGCGGCCGTCTGTTGTGCAGTGTGTGGTCTAGCTTTATCCTGAAGCAACAGTAGCCTAGAGCGATTTACCAGCCTCGGTTGTTTAGCAACTAGTTCTTCCATAATGGTTTGCAGATGCTGACAATAGATATCTGCCGTAATCGTTTGACCAGATTTTAGAAAGCTGTACTGAACGACACCGGAACTAGTCCACCAAACACTCACAAGTAACTTTTTCTTAATAAATTTTCGCTTGGGGCAGGATTTGGCTAGTTCTCCAGGGCCATTGCGACGAGCGCTTCCGATTGTCGTACAGGGTCCACTTTTCATCACAGGTAATGACCCGATTTAAAATCCTTTCATTATTATGCCGGTTGAGCAATGCAACGCAGCAGTCGACACGTCTTTGCTGGTTGGCTTCACTCAATTCATGAGGTACCCACCGTTCAATTTTACTTTTCCTGTCTGCTTCAAGTGGATTATCATTCACTGCGAAGCCTGCAGCTAACTCTGAAGTGGTTTGCGATGGATCCGCTTCCACAATAGCCTTTAATTCTTCATTATCCACTTTGGTTTCCGGCCGTCCACGGGGCTTGTTCTGAAGGTCGAAATTTCCAGAAGGAAAACGTTGGAACGTTGGTTGTTTTCTTTTGCGCCACCAGCGCCGTATACATAGTTAATACTTCGAGCTGTTTCTGTAGCACTGGTGCCACGGCAGAACTCGTACTCGTAAATAAAATTCGTAATGTCAAGTTTTCCAGCGACGCCAAAGAAAAATGCGGAAAAAACAAATGAATGACTGTTTTCGAAACTCTAATATACCAGCTAAATGGATTTATAAATTTGAATTTGGGATTCCCAACCGAAAGAGGATATATTTCAGATCAAAGTGGCCAATATGACGAAACGCCAATTTCATATTTAAGGACCTAATATTAATACAATTAAGAGCTTTTGCTTTTGGAATTAATCCGCATAATTCACGAACTCCATCAGCTGACATCCAGCCCCAAATGTCTACCAGACTCAGTGATAGGCACCACATTATCTTTATCATATCTTGTATAAGGACAAAGATTATTTAATCGACTAGGCTGGATTTGAAGGTCTTTTCGTCTGTAAATATTGCGATTGGTGAAATCGAAATTTAAGGACATCAGTCATATAAACTTTTTTAGAGTAACGCTTGTAGGGCAACCTCATATTGTGCAAATGGCGGCGAATAGTCTCATCACTGACGTCAAATTGTTCTGCAAAATGGGCCGTAGATGTAAAACCGATTTCTTTATACACACGTCTGATTATAACCGTTTGCGTGCCCGTTAGGTACTTTAGGACGTCAAATATGAAAACGATTTTATTCTTGAATAGTTACTAACAAGATTCTAACATTAAAATTTTAGTTTCTAGTGACATTGAAATTAGGTAGAAAAATAACATCTATTTCTTTGGAATAAAAGACTAAAACCAGACGCTTTTTTAACCTATGCTTTGATTGGCTTATTGTCAACGAATTGCATAAATTAATACGTGGATAAAAGTTTAAGCCTTAGTGAAGTTTTAATTTATTGGAAGTCGTTGTCAGAAATGGTAAAGCAATTATATGGTGCATTATACGTTTTTACTTGCACTTCTTTTATTTTAAACAAGTATAAAAAGTTAATTTTAGATTACACTTTTCAAAAAAAGGTTTAATAACTTACTTCTGAACAAGAAAAAAAAAGAATGTAACAAAACCAGTAAAATTATTGGAATAAATAATTGTTTTCTACGGTTAATTTTAAGAGAACCTAAAACTAAAACTTACTTTGTGTGCAAAAAAGAGATAAATTAAATAACACGTAAAGATTTCTATATTTTCAAATAAATAATAGTGGCACTATGTAATTTTATTAGCTTGTAGAGCCGTAAAAATACTTTTATATTAGGTTGTCGATACCTAAGAAGATCTATTTGTAACAAGGTCAGGGTACTGGGTAAAGAGAATAGCGCTTGCGCGTGTAAAGGTCAAGGGCGAGAACCCTGGAAGATTTTCACGGAGTTCGACGTCCGTAGATCGTATTTCGGGGTTGCTCGGGGACGGCTTGGGGCGCGTGACCTTCACCACGTTATGGCCGCGCGGCATGACACGTGTACGACGCGGGTGACACTGAAAAATTGCAGAACCGGCAATAAGTGATAATGATAAATATTGTAATTTTTAAAAAGTTTGAAGTAATTCGACACCATGTATAAATTGGCTTTCCGATTTTACTTTACGCCTAGTAGAAATTTCTCTATACAATGTCAAGCCGTGTGGTAGCGGCTTAAGAGAATCTACCACCCCATCTAATCCCGAGGGTGGCGTAAAAGTCGACAGAGGTAAAATGAAAACCAGGAGAGTCTGTTCTGAGTGGCACCACACTTCGCTGGTCGCACCTAAGACAGTAATTTTTCCACGCTACTTACTACTTAACGGCAGAATAACTGGCCCTGCTAGGTAGCACCACCTACCTACGCGGACTCCTGCAAAGGAATCCTACCATCTGTAATTCGATAACCAGAATAGTTCGATAGCAGTGACCTCGCAATAGTATTATCATCACAACAACGCCTTATAACCCAAAAAAATTAATGTTTTTTAAAATATTAAACGAGCCGTCAACTTACATGGTTGTTCCATTTTTGATATTCAATAATTATTCAGTGTTACCCTCGTATTTCAGCGTAGACAGCGAAGCCTGCGATATAACCTTTCTGTTTCAATGGAGAAGTTTTATTAAATCTTATTGATAGTTATTAAAGAAAAAACTTAGATAATATTACAATTACCAATAAACATAAAAAACTGACTGAGATATGTTCTATAAGATGTCGTGACTTCCAACATGACGAAATAACTATCACAAATTTACCAGAACTATATATATATAGTGCAGGACTCTAGTGCTGCGATCGTCAATTGAGCTGATTAGCGTTCACGGCAAATCCTTTTAACTTTGGACCTTTAAGGCCCTTAAAGACATTTTACGGGTTATTCTGTCGTCAAGCAGCAGTGCGCGAACATGTATTTTGTATTTGGGTTTTAGGAGCAGTGATAGCTAGTGTAACTACAGGGCATATGAGATTTAAGAACTAATGTCTAATGGTGATGAGCGCAATGTGTTGTTAAATGAAACAGTAAAATGATAATTTGTTTAAAATTTATGCTTGTCCAAAAACTATGCTGGTTTTGTTAGATTTGTTATAAAAAATCATACGTCCAACAGTGGACTATTATTTTTACATACTGTTTCATTTCGGGTGGTAGGACTCATATTCTGTAGTTGCCAGTTATTCTGAAGCAGTAGCAAATATTACTGTGTTTCTGTCTGAAGGGCACTGAGAGCTAGTGTAATCATTTGGCATAAGAGATTTAAGAACTGATGACTCAGGATGTGAAAGTAAATCTCTGCCCCTGTCTGTTACATTTTCACGGTTCAACTGCTTAATCGATCGTGGCGAAATTCGGCACAGAGATAGCTTGCATCCTGGAGACGGACATATTTTTATTCCGCAAAATCAAATAGTTCCCATGGGATATTTAAAAAATCTATGTTTTATCAGTATGGATAATGTAGCATTTATAATATCAGTATGGATAAGAATACAGTTATAAATTACACCCTCCGTCAAACGTAACTCAGTATGAAAGCTTGCATGATTTATTCATTAATTTTTGTTTTAAGGTATTGAGAGATGTGATTTTATCGCATAGCTTTTACATCGGTTAAGGAAGGTGGGATAAGGAGGTCAGGAAAAAGGAAGGAAAAAGTTAATATTTCTATACTGTATATATTAATAAACGGGTACATCTGTATTTGCGTTAACATTTACGGCACTGTTACATATCCTGCGCAGATGGCAGCGTCTGCTTTTTAATAGCAGAATGTCGCTGTCGTCAATATTGGCCAAGAAGAATTCATAATCCGTGCGATTTTATGGTAATGCTTGAGTTTTTTTTGTCTTAGAGACGTTCAGAGACACAGGCATAATCATGAAAATCATATTTTTACTCAAATCATAGGTTTACACATAGAATATGCTAACGATTATATTTTAATAACCAGAAAAAAAATCAGACGCTTCTCTTTGATTTATTTGTATTGATTTATTGTATAGAGCACCCAATCAATGTGTTCAATAATATGGTGTCATTGTAAACAGCGTAGCTAACTTATTGGCAAAAAATATCATATAAACGCCTTTTTTAAGAGAGTGCAGGGCGAATTCTCGTTTTGTAGCGGTATTTCTGATCATTTGGATATTAGCGAACGAACTAGAAAATTGTAACAATCCGTCATCATTCATCAGAAGCCGTCTTAAAATCCACACTACTATATATGTAGACTTCCACTATCATCGTCATCATTTTATCCTATCACTAGTCCACTGCTAAACATAGAAGGCCCCCCATAGATTGTCACAAAAGTTTGTAGCTCTCATTTTTGGCATAGTTGCCACTTTCACTATAGACAGCAACTAAGCACGAGTCATCGATTTTTTCATTTATTAGACCATTGGGTTCATACGGGGCCTTCATCTAATTCTAATAGATTCATGGTCTGCTCATACACAGTTAAAAATATTTTTAATGAATATGTTTTGTGTATCTTTTACTTTCCAAAAACATCCAAGCCACCTTCTGCTACTTCTTTGAATATGTTACCTACTTGCCTTCAATTGACAGTTATATTATTTATTACACAGCGTGGCAACGAGTGCAAATACCATGATGTGAGAGAGTATTGGTCAATGTTAAAATAAAGGCTTATATTATAATGATGAATTAAACAGTTGCGCTGGATTATCATTCCACCAGTTTCGATAAGATCTGTGATAAGAAGATGGAAGTTGATTATGTATCTAGAACATTAGACATCAACAGAAAATTATAAAAGATGAATGTCTTAAGAATATGTGTAAGTGGTTTATAAACGAAATGTTAGCCTCGACCCGACTTGATTTGACCCTGAGATTCTTCCCTCTTGTGTGGCTGTCATTAGGTCAAGGGAAGGTATTATTATTACATAAAATCAATATAATACATACTCATTTCACAATTTCCTGTCTCCGTGCGTAGTGTATTTAAAATTTAATTTAAACCTGCTTGAGGAATAAGAATGAGCGTGTAGATACGCTTTCAAATTATTATCATTTATCTTTTTTTTTTCACATTAGAAATAAATCGAGCCGATAGGGATTAATTTGTACTTTACGACATATGTAAATGCAATATACTTAAGTAATCTGGAGAGGAATTTATATACTAGGTAATATTATTAAAAAAACATATCACAATATATTGAATAACGAAATGGGTTTATAATCTAACTCGAGGAAGGTAAAATGATTGGACGTAAAACGGATTAGGTATTTTTGCAGCGAAGTATGAGCGTTGCGGGGAATGAGAGGGGTGCTGGGAGCGGGACGCAGCGCGGCGGTCACGGTCGAGGACGTGGCCTTGACACGCGCCGCGCAGCCTCCGCGATACCCGTTCCGCACCCCGTGCTCGATCATATCTCGCACTGAAGATTACCTAGTTAATTTATAATAAAGTTTTATTTATTTTCGTGTAAAACAAATAAAAAAATTCAATACATTGTAAATCGATTGGGCACGTGTTTATCATCTTGTTTTATTTGATAATCTATTTATGTCTGGTTTGCATAAGATGGAAATGAGTTCCGAAAGGGGTTGTGAAGTAAAAGCAAACTAGAAGTTTAAAACAAAGGTCGTTTCAGAAATCTTCGGCTATAAGCCGTTTCAAACTTAACAATTACATAATGCTAGAAAATGCTCATCCGACTAATAACCATTTCAGATGAATGCTAAACATAATATTCCCTGTGTTGATAGCAGCGTCTAGGGTATAGTCCCACACCATAGATGCTGTACCTGGTTCTGCAATCACACGGTCGGCTGCCTACCGTGATAATTACTGCAAATTCTCCCATCAGTAAACTATACGAGTTGATAATTAATATTTAATACTTGCAAACCATACATTAATACAACTAAATGAAAGTTGAGTGGCTGTCTGTGATTTCGCAATAAGTAGATATTTTTTCTTTATTTCGTATGGTAATTTGCGGGATACCAAAAATCAAAACAGCGTTTTTAATTTTTGGCTTAACTTGGAAACGTTTGAATCGATTTAGACGAGACTTTCTTTTTATTAAACAAATAACAACAAACAAAAAACTTTCTTTTATTTAATACATACATACATAAGATCACGACTGTATCCCATAAGGGGTAGTCAGAGACTGGGCACTCACTGCAAAAACCTATGACTGCCACAATCCACGTTTCACCAAAACAATAATACACTTGGTGTGATAGGTGGTGAGCCCATCGCCACCGTGCGCTGTTGGGTGCACAGTGCAGTTTAATTCCTTACTGCTTACATTTAATAAAACTAAATTATTATAAAAACGCGATAAAATTCGTAAGTTAAACTCGTAAATAAAACTGGAGTGTCTGTCTGTGATTTCGCAATAAAGATTATATTCTTAATCTCATATGGTAATTAGCAGGATACCAAAACTTAAACTTGCGTTTTAATTTTATTTGTCCGACTGTCTGTTTGTTTGTCCAGACTAATCTCTGCAACGGCTAAATCAGTTTTGACGGGACTTTCATTGGCAGGTAGAATTTTTTCAGAGAGCAATCTAAGCTACTTTTTATTTCTTAAATATTTAGAGTTCCTGCATAAAATCTGAAAAACTGTAGAAAATGGGGGACGGACGGTATTTTGTTTACCATTATTTTAGTTCATGGCAGTTTTTCTCTTAATATTTAAATGATAATAATTTCTTATATTTATATATGTTACAAAAAAATATAACGTCACACAATCCGTAAAATTAGTTTTATTAAATTTTAATAAGTGGTTTAAAATATTCATTGTTGTGTTTTTTACGTTTTACCTTATACGAGTACGTCTGTCTGTGATTTCGCAATAAAGATTTTTTTCTTAATCTCATATGGTAATTTTCCGGCTACCAAAACTCAAACACTCGTTAATGATTTTTTGTCTATCGGTCTGTTTGTTTGCCCGGGCTAATCTTCAAAGCGGCTAAATCGGTTTTAACGGGTCTTTCATTGGCAGGTAGATGACTTTTCAGAGAGCAAGTTCATTTACAGTTCCTGCGTAAAAGCTGAAAAACTATAGAAATTAAGGGCGATGCGCGCGGTATTAATTTGTATTTTGGTCATAATTATTTTAGTTCATTGCAGTTGTCAATGTAAATGTATTTTATGAATGAATCAATTTTGATTCGAGTACAAATAGAAATATTAGTCTAAGATCTTTACGCATTATGCCTCTATATTTATTGACTCGTTATGAAAGATTGTTATAGATGTTGTATTTAAAAAAAAAATCAACCATTATGAATTTATACTCGCACTACGTTTAACTTTATCGAAATTACACGATGAATAGAGAAATTATCGTAGATATCGAACAGAAAATTACGGACTCTACCATTGTCATCATCATCATTTCAGCCCATTACAGGGCCACTGTTGACCATATGACTGCTTCATAGACTGCCACAAAACACAGAACTGAGACAACTGCATCCATCAAATAGCTATTGACCGATTGATGATTTTTAATTAAATAACTATTGATCTTCAAGTGACTTAACGGTATCTTTGTTAAATAGAATGGACCAACATCAATATTTTTCATCTCTCTTAACCATATGTTGTGTGTATTTTGATTTATTGATTCGGAAGATGCGACACTGGGTACAAAAAAAATAGTCTTACGAGTACTTTAAAGTTTTCTGGACTTTGTTTTTGCAACCAAACATGATGCAATGCAGTGCGCTAAGTGATTATTGTGTGTAATTATCGCAGAGAAAATAGTTTTTCATCACATGATGAAATTTTTGGCAATTAATATTCCTTTTTTTTCAAGAAGCCGCGATATTAAATTAGCTTCAACAAGTCACACAATAACTTCATACCGTGTAAATATCGCGTCGCTTAAACAAACAAAACGTTAAATGTGACCCACATGACCCATGACGGTTACGCTGCATTGCTTTATATCCTTTAAATAAACAACTTGATGTCTCTACAAAATTAAAGTTTTATACATTGAATCTTCGCCTTTTAATTAACATAAAAATAAAATCCGATCTACCTAAAATAGCATAAAGATTATGTTTACGCAATTTGAACTGTTTATTCAGCCAGATGAATTTGGTAATTTCTTTACAGTGTCTCGCTGTTATAATTCCTATAGAAACATGATTGCTATAGAAGCCTCAGAGTTAAATATTTAAAAGATTAAGATTTTTCAGAATTACTCTTATTATATGATAAATAAATAACGCCCCTTAAAAATACCACTCTCTCAACTCCACTGGTGGTTCCTTATAAAAATTAAGCACTAAAGCCAATAGCAGGATAGATAAATAAGCGTAAGAAGAAAAGATGTGTAAGAAAACTCAATATTTAATATATACATATTATTATATTATTTTTATGACCGACCAGTATAGTCGTGGGCACTGCTTTCGAATTCCAGCCCAAGTCAGTGTTTCATCATCATTTCAGCCTATTACTGCTAAACATAGGCTTCCCCCATAGATTGCCACAAAACATTCATCCAAGGTCCTGAGTCACCTGCATCCAACGACTTCCTGCAAAACCGCAGGGCGGCACTCCATTTAGTCCAGAGGGGGTTGAGAACCTTTCTACCCCTACGGTTATCAGTTCTACGAGCTATATGGCCGACCCACGTTTTGGCGATTAAAATAGTCTACTCGTATTTTATAAAGATGTTTTCTAAAATTTTAAACGTAAAATATTCCCTATAACATAACTTTGTAATTAATTATTATGTGAAATAGTACGGAGACCAAGAGCATGCATCTGAAAAATATATTATTTAAATAAACCCTTTTTTAAATTCTGTAGTTTAAAATTTTTGTTTCTATTTGTAGACGATTTCTTACGTAGTGGTTCCCTAATTGTCATTTGTAACTTATTATATAAAAGAGGATGCTGTTTAGCGTGCTTTCTAGATAATATTTAGTTAATGTAACTGCATAACCATAATATTATCACGATAGTTAATCATATTCACGATCCATTAGATGCATTCCGTCAAAAAATGAAAAGTTTTTTCACAAGTTTTATTGTACAAGTTAAAAGTATTTGGCACACCAAGACAAATGTTTAATATTTTTTATGTTGGGTCCATCAACTAAAAAACCGACCAACAGAATGGCGCATTATAGTCATAAGTGCGATGAACTAACTAGAAATAATAATTTCAAAGTAGCAATGATTTAAGTGGGTAAAAAATACGTGTCTCGGTGTTTCATTGTCTCGAGTATGCGACTGGGTAATCGTTTTCATTAGTTCAACGAATCAACTAAAGTCAAGAGCGGCCGATGGGAGCATTGTAAAAACGGTGGTGCGGAGCGAGCCGGATACGGGTTCCCGATGGAGAGCGGGCGCGGCGGTGCGCGGGGCGAAACGCCAGGGAGTGCATCGGGACGTTGACTGTCTGGCTCCCGCCTGTGTTATCTGCAGTTGCCTGTACGTACGATGCACCGTAACCCTCCTTCCATCCCCACGCCTGCTGGGGGTATCAGACAACCGCCGCCCCCTTGGCCACTTTCTGGAATTTGCTATTGACCTGAAACAATGAAAACCGCTGTTTTTTTGCAATATTGTTTTAGATTGCACCAATTGAATAAATTAAACATTTAGAATAAATATGAAGGAACTATGCCTTGCGTTGACTGTTTGTGTCATATTATAAGTCAATATAAATATATACTTTTTATAGAATACAAAAACCACAATGTGTGTTATAAATAAATGCCTTATGCGTGCGCACTGTTGTTTTCCAGCAAAGGTCGTAAGTGATAACGATTACGAGTTACTGTACCATTACTTGGATACCTTGAACTCCGATGAGTGTAAATAACCTTCCTTGTACAAAATAATTAAGTTGTTTTAATAATCATTACAACTATTTTTGCAATATTTTGTTTTCTACGAAAACTTTCGATATTAATAAGTATATTAAGTGTGTAGATTATAGGGAAATAAAAGCAAATCTGTATATTTTTTGAATTCACTTTTAAGTTAAAAAAATTATTCAAAAAAATTAAGGAAATGTCAATAAAGTTACAAATCGGTACGTATATGAAACGTGCTTAAAAATATTCAAGGTTAGTACCAGTTTGTTTCATTGCCAAGGTTTCAGTGTGTCTTTGATAAATGTCAACTTTAGGACGAATATTTTTGACCCCTCTATTGAGTAAGTCACTAATAAGATATTTATTATAAATTAAAGTTCATCTGAATGTAGCCTTTGTTAAAAGTAGTAGCTGTTTCGATTTGATATTAAAAATGTAAGGAAGAAATTATATTACGAGTTCTGATAGTATACCATAGATGGCGTTCTGAAGAATATTATAAGAAAAACGTTCTTAGCTTCGTTCGAACAAACACCATGAAACATCTAAGTTAGTCACATTATTATCTATTACTTGTCTAAAATTCATGTAAATAGCTTCAAGAGTTCTCGGTTTAAATCCGTTTGTACAGACAGACAGATAAAAAGGTACTTCTATTTTATACATATGTATAATAGAGGTATACAAATGAGGTCAAATTTTTAAAAACTTTTTGCAATATTTATGTACTCGTATATAGATGCCAGATTTATAAATTGCATTAAAAGCGTAGTCAGTAATGAGTGAAAAGTTAAAGTAAAGTTTCAGCCTATAAATGTCCCACTACTGAGCACAGGCTTCCTCTCATTTCTGAGAGTGTTTGAGCTAGGAAGTAATGAGTCATCATCATCATCATCATCACGTCAGCCTATCACTAGTCCACTGCTGAACATAGGCCTCCCCCTTAGATTGCCACAAAAGTTTGTAGACCTCATTTTGGGGGGATTTTGCCATAGTTGCCACGCTCGGCGGGCGGGTTGGCAACCGCAGTTTATTTATTCAGATGTTCCTGGAAGATGCCGCTGCCCATCTTCTAGTTCCTATTTTCCCACTGTCGACTTTTACGACACCCACGGGATGAGATGGGGTGGTAGATACTCTTAAGCCGCTACCACACGGCACAAGAGTGTTTTATTTTAATTAAGTAATAATAATAAATCTTTTTTTCTTCTATTACAGTTAAGTTATCAAAATTAACCGTTCAAACTTAAAGAGAACTATGCGTAATGGAAGATATGAGTCTAAACTATGTGAATCCAGTGCCATGAATTTCCTAGTTTAAGTTTACTAATAATTATATAATTAGACGTCCCATGTCCCTCTAATTTATGGATACATAAATCCCGTATTCAACTAGGGAAGACACGGAAATAGAACTACTTCCAAAATATTGTAACTTCCTTCTTGCAGGTTTCGTTTGGGCGGTAACCAATTTGTGTTGAGTATACTGAGTTAGGAGGAAAGTCGCAGTTTTGGGCAGATCGACCTTGGAGCGCACGTCCTCGGGCCATGTCAACGACAGCCGGCCTCGACGAGTGCTCAATGCCCCCTTTCTCTTCGATCCCTCCCATCCCTCAACCCCGCCGATATTTTCGACTCTCCCCACCAAACTTAACTCCTGCTTATTAATAATTAAATTAAGTTTAATGGTTCCATAAGTAAGTAATAAGCGCGTTAAAATATTTTTATCAATATGACTATTAGTTTGATGACATATATAAACATACGATAATAAAAGTAATGACATAATTAAAGGCAATGTTGCGAATCCCTTTTTTGTTTTTGCAATGTAAGTTCTTTTTTGATTATAAGCGACTAGCGATCCGCCCATGCTTCGCACGGGTAGATAGATATTAGAAAGATAAATTAGTACTTTATTTGGACCAACTGAACAACAACTATCCCTTCACTAACATTTTGTGTAGCGACTATGCTCATCGGGAAATCTGTAGCTGGTCACGTAAAATTAAGTTACCAAAATAATATTTTATTTATGGGAACATAAGCCATGGAAGTTTAGTGGCTCAGAGCTTCCTTGTAAACAATATTTGATGTCGTGTTAGCAAAATAAAACGACCGCTCTCGACCGCTGCGCAAAGGGAGCCGCGCACCTCGACGATGCCCAAGTCGCATGAAACCGGGCGGCGCGGCGTTCGAGACCGCGGCAGCTATATTTATTATAGAGCGTTTTAAAGTTTTAAATTAAAAAAAATATATATATAAAATTACATTCACTATTCAATTGTTTCTAGTATACAAAAAATAAAATGAGTAGATAGGTAATCAATAGAACTTAGTCTAACCGCGAGTAGCGCGGGCGAGCGTATAGCTGTTCGCTCACACCGCAGCATTTTTCTTACTTTTAGCATTTTTATACCCATCGTAACTTCTAAACGATAGGTCCGATTCGAATAATTTAAAGAGGGATTTACATGTACATAATCAAACTTGACTAAAAATCTATTTAGTACGATAAGGATTAATATTATGATACGAATGTCATCATCTTTCGATTCTACCCGTATTTTGATTGACTAATTTGAACAAAAAGTGGTTATTGTGACTTAACTATAATAGTTACACTTATAGCCTCGCGGACTTTTTTGTGAGTAATGATGAGTACTATGAAAATGTAGTACATTATTTTCTTTATCATTAATTGTTTTTGCAGCGCACACCAAATAATGACTTTAATCAGTAAATTTTTGATACCTTGAGTTACATCATAGCAATTTTCGTAGAAATCTCGGTTTTTTTGAAATTAAATAAAACTCATGTTATTTGGCGATAATGTAGTTGAATATAGGTATAAGAATTTTTAAAATCGGTTCAGTAGTTTTTGAGTTAAATCATTACAACCAAACATACAAAAAATCTAATCTTTCCTCTTTATAATATTAGTTTAGATAACGAGTTGCAAGGGCGTAACGACGAGTCAGGAGATGTACATACATATGTATATTAAGAAACACAATTTAATATCATAAAGGATTATGAACTTGCAATGTAAATTGACTAAACCGAAATAACTTCGGACCGCCGAAAACAACACTGCAGAAAGTGTTAGGTTATACTCCTTCCGTCCTTGGACTAATAGCATAGACGGCCATCTTCTGTGCACTAGTTAATAATAATCAAGTAAGGCTAAATACCGAAGACATACTTACATACAGTCACGCCTTTTTCCCATATAAGGGGTAGGCAGAGGTCACACACGTAGCCCACTGTTCGCCCCGTGGGAACATTGTTATTCTGCACGAATAAAGGCTGTCCGTACAATATCTTACGACACATCAGTAGGAAAGAGAGAGGTGCTATTCTACTCTGCCGTACACCTATCTATCGGCTATCCCGCAATACCCACGGGGGCGAAAAGTGGGCTACTTATTTGGTCTCTACCTACCCCTTATATGGGGAAAATGGCGTGATGGTATGTATGTAACAAATGTATAGTCCGCAAAACTTGCACTTGATGAATAAAATTTTGAAGGACTTTTAATAATGGTAATTTTAACAAACGTGAACAGTTTACAATTTTATTTTTTTACTTCAAAGACCTTTTCATAACACGTATTCGAGTATGAGAGTACGAGTAAATCGTTCATCTGGTGGTAAGTTCAACGTCTGCCCATAATAAATGCTGTGTCACCGAGAACATTTCTGTGCAACACACCGAGCCCTGCACCCGTCATCGAGAGATATCATTTGCCCAGTGATTAAACTAGCTCTCAGCGCCCTACAGGCCGAAACACAGTAATGTTTGCACACTGCTGGTTCACGGCAGAGTAAATGGCCTGGAACAACCTACCTTGACGAATTCCTGCATAAGAATCCTACCACCAGTAGATACTACCAGATAAATGAGGAAGCGTAATAATTGGCTGATTGTGCTCTCTGTTGTCTATATTGTTTAGAAATGGAGAGGAAGCCAAATATTCTTTTCTAAATTAGGTACAAATTTTTACAAATTGTTATAAAATTACAAAAATATTAAATTTAATAAACGTTAGTTAATTAATTATTAACCAATCGCTGAACCGCCTGCAAATCGAGACAGTTTGGTAGATCCTTCTAACTTTGGAAGGATCTGTGTCCGAGTGTAATTTTTTTACAGGTTGGTGGTTCACATAATGATTTATTATATTTACGCGAACACTACACATTTAAATGAGACTAACTTTACGGACTTTATCGCGTTTATTTATACTATTTATAACGCGACGTTTCGAGCGCTTTACAGCACCCATGGTCACTGGAGGACTGAGCTGACAGATGTCCTGATGTCATAGTTAACCCGGAGTGCCTTCAGCTTATTAATTATTTTTTTTTGGGTCCGATCTACGCAGAAAGAGCTAACTGTATCTTGAAGTCTTGCAGTAGTATGATTGGTTTTTGATTTAATTTGATTCATAATAGAATCCCAAGCTGGTAGTAATACCCAACCATCTTGTCTATTAAAATTAGGATGGTTTTTAATTTCAATAGCCTCGCGAATCATCCTTGGTAGGAATCGGTGTTCTTTTGCGAGGATTTGTGGTTTATTAAATTTGATATAATGGTTGGAATGATCCAGAACATGGTCACAGACTGCAGACTTCCTGGAGCGACGATGCTTCACATCAGCTATATGTTCTTTTACGCGGGTTTTTGCTAATCTTTTTGTTTGTCCTATGTAAGAGAGACCACATTCACAATCCAGTATACTCCCGCATCTTGTAGAGGGATGTTACACTTGACAGATGCTAAAAACTAACTTATCTTGTTCGGCGGCTTGAAAAATGTTCTTATGGAAGCCGGCTTCAAGATATAGCTAATCTTGTCTGCGACTCCTCTGACATGTGTTAGGGCTGCAGGTACACGCTCGACTGACTGACGAAGGCGCGGAACCCGAAGCTTGTTGACTTGAAAAACTTGCTTGACATGCCGAAGCTCGGCGGCCAGGTGTTTACTGTCACATAACCCTTGTGCTCTCTGAAACAAAGATTTACCCACGGAAGCTAACTTTTAAGGATGGTGATGAGATTCACCATTTAAATACCTATTTGTATGGGTCTTTGTTCTATACACAGTGTGACTCAAGGTGTTATTACAATATCTTATTACTTAAACATCTAGAAAAGCTAAAGAGTTATTACTTATATACCTGTAAAAGATTTTTGATAGCGGTAACCATATGTTTCCATTCTACTCCTCAGGAACTATTTATTTAGGATTGATGCCCCATTGCGGCGCAAAAAATCGTTATGGTGCATTAGTGGACAGACAGTTTTATTTCTAATCGTTAATCGTAAACGAAACAATGTTGTTGTCAAAAGATATTCGCGGACGGAGTCGTTAATTCAATAGCCAGAGAGCGGAACTATTGGTTTCGGTCTTCCCAGACCAACATGATGATGATGATATTCACCTGTTCAATTTTCAACTACAGCGACAAGTTCCAAATGCTATAGGAAGCTGTCAACCAATTTTTTTGGAGAAATATTGGCTCCAGTTGGTATTCGAACACAGGAGCCGCGGCGCGGTAGTCATGTAGTCAGGGACCATTAGGCGACGGGGTTGTTATACTACTCGTATATGAAACTCTTTAAGGCAAGAGGGACTAGGCTAGGCCATCTAAGACCTTACACCAGACCATACACATAACACCAGATGAGATCCTGGTCAAACGTTGACTAATTTATTAAAAAAACTATACAGTAAGTATCAATAAAAGTAGAGATTTATGATCACTTTATTTACATTTATCAAATGTTTTAATACGTCAAGCAAGCAAACTTTTTTATTTTGCACCACAAAAGCGTGATTAAAAATAAAAGTGTAAGGGAGGTTTTAACAAAGCAGTCACGAAACATGAAAATAACAGTTCTGTACAATTTTTTACGGATTCATGTAGCCGTCTAGAAATGGAATTTCCCATTTTGAGGATCTTATTATATTTATTTTTGGATGCAACCATGTTACTTTATTTCATTGATTGTTGCAACGTTATTGTTTATTTACACAGTTGCATTATTCAAAAAGAGTTTAAAGCGGGTAGGGGCGTGGGGAGGGAGGAGGGCGAGGCAAGGTAGCATAAGAGGGCGACGACTGGCACCTAAAGTCCGACATTGAGATACCCTTGCAAGGGCATTCCACTACTGCAGTCTTCAAGGCCCGTAGGGTCGAAACACTCGCGAACTTTATTGTCCGTTAACTGAACTAACAGAAAAATAGAGCGGGCACATTTAATTACTTAGGTTTAGTTTTGAATTAACCTAAATTTCTTAAGACATTTTAATGATAGTATTAAATTAAAAGTTTTAATATTTGATACAACAAAATGCATCATTTGTGTTCTATTTCTGTTTTTACTGTAAAGTTACGTTTCCTTGCCCTTTTCAAGTGAAACACACATTACCAGTTGAAAATCGCTAATCGCAACAATTTTACATTATTTTACTATATAAAATTTATTATTACACTTTAAATTATAATTAATACTGAAAAATTACCTTTAGGTCGTACATACAGTTATAGTTGACAACTATTTGTCAACGTTTTCAATATTAAAGTGTTAAAAGCTTTCAGCGCTTTAAAATGTACTAATCTAATATCAAACAAAATGTATATTATTGAATATATAAATATTTTTCATACTTTTGGAGATTCGTAACTTAGTGCTGTTGGGTCGCACAAAGTGGGCTCTACTTATTCAGTAAGATTTAAGCTAACGTTTTCGTAAATTTGCAAAATACACATTTTTTTAATAATTCTATTAACTTCCAGTTCGGGTACTAATCCTTCCCAGTAAGTACCCAGAGGAAGAAATAAATGTCTCGCCGGTAAATATCGATCGGCTGAGGTCGCATCGGCGGCGGCTGGCGGCGGCCGACATTGCTGGTTGCATTTACACCGTATACGCATAATTTTCTACATATCATTTAATTTGAATAGATAGTGAAACATCTCCTTTTTGTAGGCCCAGTTGTAGATATTTGAAAACGGTATTTTTCTAACACACACAGACATCGAATGTTAACCATTACTACCCTTGAAATGAGGGTACATATAAGTTCCATGTATTTCGTTTAAGGTGCAGATACTGCGATTGCTGTTGGCTACCAAGCGGAGGAAGTGATTAATGTGGTTCATTAGTATCAGAGGGCTGTAGTCATACCGCATTCACATGTGTATAGTATAATACATTTAAATGAAGTAAATAATAAGTAAATATAAGAAATCATTAGTATAATACATTTTATTATGTTCTTAGTTTTAAGGCTTCTTGAATACGATTTTATAGTAAGACTGTTAATCTTTTCTAAATTGTTCCCACATTTGCATGCGTATGTGATTATATAGAGTTGTAGTTAGTGTATACCCGGCTTAACGTTAATTGTTTTTCAAAAGCTTCTATTTAATATGTTTTCTTAGTGACATTTCGGTTCTAATCTTGTAAGTCAATTTTGACCTACTTTCTGATGTACGATTGCGTTAAAATTTTCATACCAGGTATACCTGTGTAGCTTCAACTAACCAAGACAGCTTGGTCATGTTTGGACTCGTTTACAGTGCTGTACATAGGCCTCAGAAATAAATGCGTAACAAAAATAATAATTTAGTTCGTAGTTGTTTTATTTATATGATATGTTGTGTTATGTTTACATTTTAATTTATTTGCATATAAATGTAGTGCGGAGAAATAAAAAAGACCATGTGATGACCATTTCATCCGTGGGTATATTGCTAAGGGCGGCTTGGTCCATTAGTTATTACATATTAAATAAATATCAGACCTGTAAGTTTCATTGCTATCGTAAATAAATATTTTAGAGCTTTGTAATTGCATTAGTGAACTTAATACAAGTAGCTGTGATCACGCAATAAATTATGTACGAAAATCAAAAGCTTTGACATTTTTCACACTAATAGTCTTAGATTAAAAAATAAAAATATAATATTATATCTTAGTTATATATTAGTAGTGTAGTAGTATTGCCGTGCGGTGGCGGCTTAATGGAATCCACCACCCTATCTCGTCCCGTGGGTATCGTAAAAATCGACACAGGGAAAATGAAAACCAGGAGATGGGCAGCACAGTCTTCCTGGGACATCTGAATAAATAAACTGCGGTTGCCAACCCGCCTGCCAAGCGTGATAACTATGGCAGAACCCTCTCAAAAAGAGCCAAACTTTTGTGGCAATATATGGGGGAGGCCTATGTTCAGCAGTGGACTAGTGATAGGCTAAAATGATGATGATGAAGTAGTAGTATTTCACTCTTTTTTATTTTGTTGATATGCGTCATTTTAATGCAAATGCAAATAGCTCGTATTTACATGTCTTCATGATAAAACGAATGTTGTACACGCCTGTAATTGGCATTCATAAACGAATATACATGTTTAGATTTATAATTGTAGCTTCGAAACACTGTTTTCTGTTGATTTGTCATAATAAATAAATAAATAATTCATTTAATCCTTCCTCCTCTCTTTAACTGGTTATTAGGATAATTTATCTATGCCAAAAATATGTTTGTGTCTACTTTGGCACTTGTTACAGAGGTAACATGAACATAATTTCCACTATTTGTCTGGTTCGTATTTCGTCTTTTTAAAATACTACTTGCAAAAGGACATTTGTCTGTGTAACTTAACAACTGTTCGATTAGTTAGGTTTGATTTTTAAATAACTAATGAATAAAAGTTTTTGAAATAATATTTTGAAGAAAAATAGCAACGGTTGCAATTTACTAATGAAGAAAATGTGCGCGTTGAAAAAAAATACATCTCTCTATCTATAGTGGTTTAGGCTGTGGACAAAGCACAAATTTCCAACTTTTCCGGTGGATTTTTCAATAGTTTTCTTTCATACAAACCTTGTCGTGACTATTTCGAACACAACTAAAAAATCGGCCAAATTTGTCAAGCCGCTCTCAAGTGATGGTCTTTCACAGATGCGGCAATTGATTTTTATTTATATGCAGGATAACATAAACAGTGAATAATACATATAGCTGGACATACGATATTTAGCGTATAGGCGATCGCACCACCAGCTGCCTAAGACACCGCTGCCTTAGACACCGCTGCCCGTCACAAGTTTTTGAGCTGGTTATCCCACCACCTATTTGGAACCTCCAGATGTTTCAGGCATTTCCTTTAGTCGACTATTACGACGCCCACTGCATAAGACGTGGGAAGCATTTTTTTACACCACAACCACGCGGCACCAGTTCTGTGTGTTAATACAAGCTTAAAAATAGATCATAGTCCTGGTAAAAATCGGTGTAAACGCGCCTGTCGTCCACTGCATAAGTTGCACACGCGCATGCGTTCCGCCGTCTGCTGACACCCTCGCCTACACCCTACTGTGTCCTGGTGCCCTTCCCGAGCCATCCGACTTTCACTGCCGAATACCGAGCCGCTATAAAGTAATATCAATGGGCACGCAATGCGTTTTTGTTTTACAACGAGGTTGCAGTAGAATTCATTTCTATTTTTTTTTAGCGGTATTGTATTTCAAATGCATTGAATATAGATATAAATTAATTTAGATCTATTCATTTTCGCTCGTTTAGTAAAAATACGTCAGTAATTATTTGATAAATAGACCTTTTCAGTATTGAGGAAAGATTGACTTTGTGAAGAAATTGAACCAAACTTAATAAAACTTAAACTTAAACCTAAACTTACTAAAATATTATAACTATATTGATAAATATAGTTATAATATTTTAGTTAATGTATTATTTATATTTTAGATAAATATCTTCATATATTGATATTGTTTGTCAGTAAAATAATTTTGTAGAAACAGTTGCCCAAATTCTTTTAAATTATGAAAAAAAAAGAGATCATATTACTTGTGTGAAAGGTATACTTCACAATCCTCTTTTTTACCTGCGAGATATGTGATACATTTTTGTTTAGCAAAACCTTTGTGTTTGAATACATCTAGCTTGAACTTAAAGATCGGGTTCATTGATATCTGTCGCCAAAATAGACTCGCGTCTGTCGGCCGTGAGCTGGCGATGGCAGTGACCCCGGCGCACCCTGCGACTGCACCGCCCGCCCCCGGCGCAGTCTCGCGCCTAGAGCCACATCTACCCGAGCGCGACCCCCTCACACTCTAATACCCTCGTACACGTAAATTAAAAAAAAAACGTCGAAATATGTGAATATAATCAACAATTGTTAACAAAAATAGTACTTAGTAGTAAACTTTTATAGTACTCGATCATCCGGAGTTCGAACCCGGTGCAAGTAACACTAAAATTGTATGTTCCGATTTTTACTGCTGTTTTACCACGTGCTCGACGACGAAGGAAAACATGTGAAAGCATGCATACTTAAGAATTAAAAAAGAAAATCAGTTTGAATTTCATCATTTTATTTGCACTACTACACTACTACTACTACATTTACTGGTGGTAGGATTCCTATGCAGGAATCCGTCTAGGTAGGTATCACCCCAGGGCCAGTTATTCTGCCGTGAAGTAGCAGTGGGCAAGCATTACTGTGTTTCGGTTTGAAGGGCACTGTGAGCTAGCGTAATCACTGGGCATTTGAGACTTAAGAACTGATGTCTCAGGGTGACGGGCGCAGTGTGGTGCACAGAAATATTCTGGGTGACACAGCGTTTGTTGTGGGCGGACGTTGCACTTACCATCAGGTGAAAGTTTTGCTCATTTCGTCACTTTATACAATAAAAAAAACTACCAGCCTGCCTCCAAAGTTCTCTAAAAAAAGTGAAGAACTATTTAGAAAAACTGCAATTAAGATAGAATTCATTACATGTGTAGTTTCTATGGTAAATAACTGTAATCGTAAAATAGATCTCAGTTCTTTTAGATCGGACCGTGGAAAATTATCATTGATAATTTTCCACGCACAAGCACTAGGCAAACTCATACTGACAAACGTCTTAAGTTGTGTTCCAGTATGTCGTAGCAGTAGAAGCCTTTGCTAAATGGATCTCGAATTTTTCACCAGACTGCCAAAAGTAAGCACAAAAAGGCTCAAAAGTAAGCACAAAAGGTCTCATAAAAAATACACGAACGAAGAAAAGAACTCTTGCTTATGCCGCAGTCACCAATGCAGCACAGGATTCATGGATGTTTATTGGTTAATGTATTAAAACGCCTTATTTCAACAAAGGCCTGTGTTGATATCAATTTTTTTTAATAGTCCTACAACTGCGTCACACATCGTGATTTTTGATACCATCGCATCAGCAATGAGTGTCAGTGTAATTCACGAGAACTTATAATAAACGATTTACTAAACGTGTTAGCAGCAAATGGTGTTTCGTGGACTATCTCCCGCTGATGATACAGTTTTGTTTTAGTTTGGCACATAGGAGATAGATTTGTACTCAGTTGCTGTGTTATCTGCGAGATGGTTATCATTGGTTATCGGTGTGCGTGCCCAAACGGTCAATGAGAATCGATTGCGCTTTGGTATCGGTGACTTACGGAAATGATAAGGCTATATTACTAATTTATCGACATAAACACTGACCGAATTTAGAAATTATATTTGAATATCGCTTTCATAGATATTTGGAAATCTCAAATTAATCGTTGTTATTTGTCTTGTAACGGAATTTCAGACAATGTGCGTGTAATGAACCATAAATAAAATAGCATTGGATTTAAAAGAGAAAAACTCTCATTCTTACCATTATTTATAATTATAGCCTTCTAGCTCAATATAAGTCAATTACATAGAAACAATTTTGAATTAATGGTTCCACGTTTGTAAACTACGCGTTAATCACATACACGAATAAAGCAAATAGAAGCCTGTCTCCTTGAAATAACATCTAAGCATTTAGTGTAAAACAGGATGACATAATGCGGATCTATCTTTATTATGGAAACTGGCTGCTTTTTTAACCTACAAAGAATTTCACACTTCTAATACCGTTCTAATTTTGAAATGCTGATGTTCATATTTCGCGAGTTTTTTGACTACGCTAATACAAAGATATGTAAAACATGTTCTGATCGTTATTTTATAAAGATGTCGCAATAATTGAAATAACTAATTGAGTTTGTGCTCGTGACACGGTTTGACGCATATAGCAAAAGTAAGTGCGTGCGAGCCTTTTCGGAACTCGGACCGAGCGAACTGGAGCCGGTGAGTTATTACGCGCTAATCGCGGAAGACCGATGGAACTGTGTGAAGGTTACACGTTATTACATACTCATGAGAAATACGATTGTTATGCTGACTGTTACGTTTGCTCGTTAAAATGTAACAAAACAATGTTTATTAAACATATTCAAGGTTAAGGTGAAAGAACGTGAAAAAGTAGCGTTCGTACTGTATCACGAGAATGAGTTTTATTTTAATATACAGAATCAACTATTTAAATACCATGTTTCTAAATGCTTTACTGTGTAAATAAAAAATGTCTAAATAACAATGTTATTCGCGCCTAGTGCTTAATAGTCACGCCAGAAGCAATTGGTTTAGAATAATTAAGATATATCGCTCGATAAACTAACCAATCGAACACACTGAGTGGTAACACTAACCAGTGTGGTTATTTTTTGTCTAAAAGATATTACAATGCGTTTATTTTACTTAAAGGAATAAGTGAAATATTTATGAAAAATTCTATATACGTGTACATAATAGATGTTATTTAGCAATAAAGTATTGTTGGAATGAGTGAAAAATTAAACGAGTCGTAGGAGGATCGTTGCACTCCAGAGGTCATAGGGTAAGGTTAAAGTAGTCGGCGGTCGGGTGGTGCAAGCAGCGGCGTCGTCGGCGACGCTGGGCGGGCGGTGCACTACCTGAGGGCGGGGGTGGGGGCGCGCGGGGCGCACGCTGCAGATTCACTTTCGTCCGCCCGCGGCCGCTGCTACGCCAGTGAGAGAAAGTTGGCCGCGGCGAGCGAACGAGTCCCGCGAGTGGAGCGGCGCGCGCCGCACCGTCCCGCCACACGCGTTCGAACTAACACCGGCGTCCCGCCACTCTTACGATTGGCGTTCACGCGCTAAATGTACATTTAGTACGGGAATTACTCTCATAGTTTACACGTGTGTGAAGATTTATTACAGAAAGTAAAAATAAATTATTTTCGACACTACGTACTAGAACGATGCAGTGCTATCCTAAGTTATCGCCGAAGCGCGAACCACCGGAGCTGGGTTTCGAGGTAGAGCTGGTGAGTGCGCGCCGGCTGGAGTTACCAGCACCGCCTAGCAAAGAGTTTCGCGCGCCCGTGCTGCTACCGGCGCCTGCGCCGCACTCTGTCATCCAGTGTATGCGGCCGCCGCCTCCTCCTCCGCCTCCCGCGCCACGCCTACACAAACCACCTTCCTTCGAGGAACCCTCCAGCTCTATTCCAGATTTAGGTCAGTTGCGTTTCATATTATTTTTATTAAGTTTATCAAATTATTCTTTTTAATTACTTTAATCTACGTAAGGATATAACAATGTTTACTTTATAAGATTTACGAATTTTACTCTTAATTTTAAATTGGTTCTTAAATATTACAAAAAATACAAGAACACCATATCGGTCTTCTTTAGACCAGTTTCTCGATTTCTTAATTCGTGAAAGAATAATTCGTGGACATTCATCCCTACCTGGACCAGACTTTTCGGCTCAAAAACCTTCTCGAAAGTGGCAGGAGACCCGTGCTCAGTAGTGGCGTGCACTACCATAGGCTGTTCCTTTACTTTAAATGCACTGAAAGTGTATGATGACCTTCATAATGCGTTTATAGTAATCATTGTAAAGTGTAATGATTCAATACAATTTTACATCGCCTTGGCCGTCGGGGATTTATACTTCCTGCTTCGGAAAATTGTAACAGAGCGTTTACAGTTACATAGCAACTTCCGGGTGATGACGAGTGATGAAGGTCGTGTTTATTAAACAAATAGATAAATATATGTGGTACATAAAATAATTGATTATACATTTTAATATAGACATACGTCACTCAAACGATAATAAAATTTAAGAAATTTTTACATACAACAGTTTATCTGCATTAAAGAAAAGTATCTTTAATTTGTGCTGTCTCTGATTTGTTAATAATATACTCTGGACCCGATAATGGTCCAATAACAGGTCATTCGATGTGTAGAATGTAAACATAAGCCATATCAACGCACAAGTAAATAACACCACGTGAAAAGAAGATCCATAATCTGTAATCTATACAGATTATGTAAGAGCTAAACTGTTTACAATGTGTTTTAAATGAGAACGTTAATTTACTTAATAGAAATGTTGTAGGGTCACTATTTCAAAGGCGATTCCATTAGACCGTAATTAAAAAAAAATAGTTTTTATTTTTTATCACCGTTACCACAGTTTGCTAGTCTGTTTGGACGTCTATAACTTGTCAAGTACTGAACAGAGTATAGATAGGTATAATAAGAACAAACTTCGTCCATCACACGCACTAGGACCCCCGGACCGCAAGCCCTGAAACCAATGGAGCTGTAAAAGCCAAAACGGTTTACGGTACAAACTTCTTTGAATAGGTATTCGCAAGCACAACCGCGTTTTCTTCTTTATTTAATTTAAACATTACGCTATGCTTTGGAGTACTTTACTAATAATTAAGTTAGAAGAACTAGAATTCACCCTGGAATCCAGAGTTCAATCAGAATATGACTGCTTGAGACCCACAAAACTAATCTGAAACTAACAAATCCAAAGTTGCTCTTCGCCAGGGATTTCCAAACTATTTTGGGCAAGAGACCCTTTTTTCCAAAATGAACTGATATCTCAGACCCCCATAGCGAAATTACTTTACAAATAACGTTAAGTAGGTAATTATTTTTCGAAAAAACTTTAAAATCGCAAAGTAAAAATAAAAAAATTAAAAATGAATAGCGTTTTTAGAGATTACTTTAGGAATCCCTGACTCTACGCAGTGTATACGACTGTGTCACGACTGTAAGGTTAGAACTTAGAGTTCCACAAAGAATCATTGTTTGAGACCCAAAATACTAATTTAAAAGTAGCAGAGCCTAACGGTTTGGAAAGGCAGTACCCCTGCACCATCAAGATTTAAAGATGAAAAGTCGGAATTATCATAATGTTGTATTGTAATTAGGGCACTATACATGAGCGAAGTTTTGAAAAAGTCGGTTTTGTAGTTCCAAAGCCGGTCGCAAGATGTTCAATAATAATAAGAATAAAAAAAATACTTCTAGTATCTAGTCAACTGTAGTCCATACAGTTTTTGATATGATCAAAGTAGGCAAGGTAATTGAGGTAAGTAATAAAAAAATAATTATTTCCTGAGTTACACTGTTTATTTTTTGCGCCTTTTGTTAAGAAACGTACCGAACGAACGTAACGAACGAATCATAATAATCTATATTATGATTCCATTGTATTGTTCCCGAATATTTACTTACACGTTAGTTTAATTCTAGGTAGGGTATATTTTTAGTGTCAAAAGCAACTTTTATATATATTTTTATTTGTAGCAATCTATAGGGGATAGGCATCCCCTATAGTTCAGTAGTTTTAGGCTGAAATAATGATGTTGATGAAGAATAAGTGAAGCTGCCTTGTTTTCTTTTATGCATATTTTAAATCAGCGAATTTTGCATCTATTTGTATAACGTTTAAAAAGACTTCTGTAAGACTTTTGTAGCATATTTAATAGTCTTAACTATAAAAACAGTAGTTCGATTCAAAATTAAAAAAAACATTACACCCAATAACATGCGGAACTTCGAATCTACAAATTTTGCTAAGCATGCGACGACCTCACAGAGTACACGCTCACGTGTACATACAAAATATAATCGCGCTAACAAATTTTTCGCGAATGGAAGATTAGATAAATATCGCAAGGTCAGTACGACGAACGAGTGGTGACGGCGCGTCATTCGGTGTCATTAAGGTCACTGTGACATTGGGCCGACAGCAGTGACAAAATAATAGCACTATCTTATCTGGCAATGTCAGCGGCGCGGGCGCAGGTGCGCTCGACCCCTGTACCCTGCTTGTTTGCAAACCCTCGGGCACGCTCGCCGATTTGTCAGCAATCCGTCAAATGAGTCACATGATAACAACTTGTGTTTATGTTATGCAGATAAAGATGGAGAATGCCCTCTTAGTTAAATGCATAGCCCAAAATCAACTAATAAACACGGGATTAAACGTGTATTATTAAAACGTTTTTATAAGAATACTTTACTCGATTGACTTCTTTCGTTTTATATTGATTGCAGTGATATTAAGATTTTTTTGGATTTAAAATAATGAAATCTTTTAAACATTGAATGTTGCTAAAAATATATTCTCGGTATGCCATAATGTTTAGTAACCAGTTTTAGGAGAACTTGATCTTTATCTTGTATTAATCACAAATTTATCATCAACATCAGACCTTACGGGCTTCTTAGGCACTTCTGGACATAAGCGTCTCCTCAAGTTGGGATAATTGGTGATTGCGTGAGTACTAGTACCTGTCGTCAGTCTGGGTCAGTCATTTTAGGTCTGTTATCTTATACATAATTTCGCTATCTGTCGGGTGCTAGACAAATTTACTGGCGTTTCACTTAGTCGACTTTATGACAACCACGGAGTGTTTTGGATTTTATAACGCATCCCAACGACACAACCACAACACAAAAAAGTCGAAAACAAAGAAGATTCATTATAAAAACGTAATTTATGTTTTAAATCTATACAGTATGCCAGTGTGTATGATCTACTAACGTACGTCGAAGTTTTTCTCTATCTTTAATTTAAAGATGTTGGTATAAAGATTAAGAGATTCTTTTATATAAAGAGAAGATTAAGAGAAAATATTCTTGTTTTTTCTCCAAACGTCAAACTGCTAGCTGGCCAACGAATCTATAACAACCGCTAATTACGGAAATTTATTCGAATGTGCCACGCCCAAATCCCGCAGACTAGTGCGAGGTTGCCAGCACTGCGCTGACTAACTCGCCCAGCATGATGTAATGCTTTCCAGAGGTTGGAGATTTCCTGCAACAAGTTTATCGGTAGTGGACTTAGAAGTGCTGGCGATGACGGTAATAAAAAAAACTCTACCGATCAAAACACCCAAAAGTTTTTTATCCTTTCAGAAAAAATAGCTCAAATTTTTATAATTAATATTATTCATAAAAATCTTCTTTTATCGAGACAAAAAATCGGTAGAAGTTTTATATGAAATGATAACATTTGTAACCGGCAATGAAATAATGTCAGTACTTTGCAATATTTTAAAACGGGTTTTATTTTTCCTCTATTTGTTCGATGGCGTAATAATGTACAGTGTGGCTTTAGATTAATCCACTTATATGCCAAGAGTCAACTGTTGGTTATGATGTGTTATCACCATAACCTTCTGTAAGAGCAAATTACTTCCTACTGATATTCATATATTACGCGATGTATATTTTACTACTTATCGTCCATCGTATATTCTTGATAGTGGAGTTATAATTGGACACGTTGATTTGCACGTCATTGTAATAGCTTTGAAGGGCATCTTTTAAACAAAGAGCACTTATATCTACATCTGTTATTGCTTTCAACCTGTGACCGCGACTATGTGCGCGTGACTTTGGATTCATATAAATTCAATATCATCATCATTACCGCTTGACCTAGTTGGGGCAGTAGTGATTGGCTTGTGCGCTACGATTTGTGGGTTCGATTCCCGCACGGGTCGAATATTATTATGACATTCAGACAAATGTTCCAGGTATGGGCGTTTTTGCAAGTGCAATTTATGTCTGTAAATACACGACGACTTTCTTAACTTAAAACGAAAAAGTCAAAAAAATCGCATCACATGTCACTGCTGGACGTAGTCAGGCACCACTGAAATGGTTCTGCAATTTTTAAGGGCCGATTTACAACATCACATTGCATAGTGATGAAACTTGCATATCTCAGTAATAGAAATATCTCTAGGACATGTGAAATCCGCGAACCTGCATGGGAGCAGCGTATTGCTCAGCACCAAAACTGGGAAGAGGGCTCTCAAAAGACAGAAAGCCTGAACTCAGCATTGGGATATCTACTCGTATATACTGTAACTGTACTTCATATTTTGAATTAGTCTCTAAGTATCACATTCTATAAATTGTGCAGCAATGTATGATGTATATAAATGTCAATAGCTGAGAACTTACAGCGGTGAATTATAGACATCGGTTTCATTCATTTCTATGATAGCTAGTGTAATTACTGGGCATGTGAGACTTAAGAACTGATGTCTCTGGTAAACGGGCGGAGTGTGTTTATGGAAAGACGTTGCACTTACCGTCAGGTGAACGTTTTGCTCGTCTTGTTACTTTATTACCTAGTAGAACCTAGAAAACATTTTTATCGAGAATTGGTTTTAATAAGGTATGTCGTTTAGTTTTTGAAATATTGGATATTTTCGGTTATACGCTATTCCCTACTACGGAACCCTTCACTGAGTGTGGTTCGACACGCACTGTTTTTTTTTCTATATAATTCTTAGCGCTGCTGTCTAAATTACAGACATTTATTTTGATGTTGATCAGACTTATATATGACTTATCATTTTATATTCGGCTAAACTTACATACAATGTAACTGAATTAAATAAGCATCGTTATAATTTGCGTTGTCATTTATGTTACCTTCAGCAGAAGAGTAGAACTTATAAACTAAAAATCAGGCTTTTGAAGAAAAGAGTAACAAGGATTTCTTCAATACTTTAAATTTAATCCTGCGGATCGTTGTTTAGCCGTGACATAACCTTTAAATAATTAACTAAATTAAATTAAATTCTAAATTCAATTAATAACCATGTGATGTAAGATTGTTTCTATGACCGATTGAAGAATAGAATAGGTTCAGAATAATAATTATCCTGCCGCTGTCATTTATACAAATAAATAAAATTGAAGTGTCTGTTTGTAATAACAAAATAACAGCTTTTTACTCAATGCTGATAAAAGTATATACGGTATTTCTAAGAAAAAAACAATGCTTAAAGTTTTTGTCTGTCTGCTTGTCTGTTTGTTTCGGATAACCTCCGAAACGGCAGGACCGATTTTGTGGAGATTCACTGATAGATAGCTGATATTATAGCGGGTAATTTAGGCTACATTATTTTAAGAAAAGTAATTAGGGTTCCGCGCAAAAAAATTAAAACCCCAAAATCCGATTCAAATAGGGAAGTATATATGTATATCATCGATCAGGGTCGACTTTTTTACGCGGGTGAAACTGCGGTGCACCACTAGTCCATACTAATATTATAAATACGAAAGTAACTCTCTTTGTCACTCTGTCTGTTTGTTAACTTTTCACGGTTCAACCGCTGAACCGATGTTATCGAAATTTGGCACAGGGATAGCTTGCATTCTGGAGACGGACATAAGATACTTATTATTTTGGAAAATCTAAGAGTTCCCTAAACCTAAATCCATGCGGATGAAGTCGCGGGCATCAGCTTGTTTTATATAAAATAAGATTGGCTCTTCGATTGGCGAAGTGGCTTCTTCGCTGCGGATCGCGGGTTATATTTCCGCACAGAGTAAATATTTGTATGATATACAAACAGTATATTAAACTGTAAACATCGCAAATACATTATGTGTACTCGCACATACCTACGCTGTAAACGATTGAGTACACAGGGAAGTGTTGGCTCGCAACCTTGCCAGAGGTCGCGTCGCGTCATCCGCAACTTTTACAATACTTAAACTGTTTCATAACAAGCAATTAATTGCAAGTGAAGCTAATCCAAAAAATTTGATAATTGGTATAGCAACAATTTTGTCGTTCAAACTATCGCGTCACCGCTGCCGACTACTCGCCTTCTCAGTTCTGGTTTGAACCCCACACTGCCCCTGATTGTGATCGAGCGGAGGTCACGGGCGTTTGTTGGATTTCATACGCAAGATTCAAGGTTTCATAAATTTTACTTTATAATTCTAGAACAGACAGTATAAAACAAAATAACGCCATGTTGATTAAGATAAATAGTAAATTAAATATTATTGCATTCGAATCATGCACTCCTTGTGGACCACAGGTCCTGTTGACATAAATTTACATAAATTTTAATAAACTGCAATTATATTTTAGTATTTACAGGATCAAAATCTGGAAGTCGGTAGACCAACAGACAGGTCTTGCTCTTTGAGTACAGAGGCTTAAAAATTAACTGTTACGTGCCATCGATAAAGGTGTTTCTATCATCTATGTTTATTTGCGGCTTCACCCGCGGATTAGATTATACTCTCTAAAAGAACATCGTACATATCATTACTTATTTTTGTGACAAATGCCCATGTAGAATCAACGTAATAATTTAACATGTGAATAAAATAATTGACATAGGTTCTAATAGGCCAAGTAGGAAGCGATGTCGAAGTCGAAGTAACTTAATTGTTTTTTTTTTTGTATTTGTATGCTTGACGGTAGTGTATTTACTGAAGGCATATTGTTACGACACGTTGTTATGAAAATCGTTAATATATAGGCAATTCGAAAATTAATAGGTTAAACGAAACAAATGTTTTACATTCAAGATCTTCAATTCCTTTTTAACAAATTTAACTTAGGCCACTTAACATGTTTAATTATTCCTTAATGTTTAAGCTGAACTGTATTTTATTTGCGTTTTATTTTGGTTCCGCATTCAACTCATATTCCTTATAATTTCGTCTTGCTTGTTTAAATGTCATGATGTATAAAGTAACTTTTTTACCCAGAAATACCACAGCAGGACACTGACAAGTTATTCTAGCGTGAAACGGTAATGTCCATACATTTTCTGTCTGACACACTGCAACTGTTATGAGCAGTTTTTACACTTACCTACCATCAGGTGAACGATTTAAAATAAAAATACACTAGATTCTGCGCCCTTCAACCTGAAACACAGTTAAGTTTGCTTACCATCGCTTTCCGGTAGAATAACTAGCACCAGGCGGATTCCTTCATTGTAATTCTACCACCGGTAAAGGTATGTTAAATTTCAGGAGGTCATTCTATTACAAACATACATTCATACATTCATACAGTCACGCCTTATTCCCATATAAGGGGTAGACAGAGGTCACTCACGTAGCCCACTTTTCGCCCTCGCGGGAAACGAGACGTGACGGGTGGCGAACCAAGTCGCCACCATTTTGGTAAGAGTCAAAAAATCTTAATGCCCATTGCGTTCCCACGAGCAGTATAGTGAAAGCATTGTATATTATGGTGTTATTCTGCAAGAATAAAGCCTGTCCGTACAATACCTTAGCCGCGTCTCACGACACCTCGGCAGGAAAGAGGAAGGTGCTATTCTACTCTGCCGGACACCTATCGAGTTCAGGTACAAAATAGGGTGATATTTTTTTTATTGGAGATAGTGACGAAACGTGCAAAACTTTCACCTGATGGTAACTGCAACGTCTGCCCATAACAAATGCTGTGTCATCTAGAAAAAAATTGTTTGACACCACATTGCGCGCGTCACCATGAGACATCAGTTCTTAAGTGCCCTTCTAACCGAAACACAGTAATGTTTACACATTACTGCTTTACGGTAGAATAACTGACCCTGCGGTGGTAATCGTATGTACCTAAACTGATTCCTACATAGAAATCCTTCCACCAGTAAATTTCTTTCTACTGTGGTTAAACTGTATAGTTTATCTGACATTCGAACTCAAGTCACCTAGATACAGAAAAAAATAAACTGCAAGGTCTGAGTTCAGATAAATGAACATATATATATATATAAACTAGCGAAGACTGACTTATTATATTATTTCAGTTCAGACATCGCATCGTCGTAATGTTGTTTATTATAGTCGTATAGTAATATAGAGCGAGTGATCTCGCCCCTGACCCACGCACGGAGCGGCGCGTTACCATGGTCACGGTCGATCGATCCGGCCCGGGATGCACCCGGAACCGTCACTACTACTTTTATCCTTGACGACTTCGAAATTCAATATACTCGTACTTACTGTTATTATAGGCAATAAAATGTATCGTAAAAATTAAAAAAAAACATGTTAATGTCGTGTTTTTGCTTGAAAAACTACACAAAAAGAATACGTGTCTATATTTTTCATATATTCTTGAATTATTTTTTGGTATAACAACAATTAATATGAATACAGCTTAAAGCAAATAGATCGATGAACAGCATTTATTTCACATCATATTTTAAACACAGTACAATCATGTGGCTGAACTGTGAAACTGTGGATGAACCAAGAGCAATGAACTCAAGCTTAAAAATAAATTCTTTCTAAACATTATAAGGGACCCGTGGTGGCGTCGTACTTACAAACTAGCTAAATATGCACACTGCTTGCTTTTCTTATACAAATTGAAGTTACGTGGAGTCTATAAAATATTATCGAAATAAAAAATCTTTCCGTAATCCAGATGTTATTAAATAATTATTTAGTCAAAAAACCGACTTTTACGCAGCAGCTCCAAACATGCTTATGTGAATTAAAGAGTTTCATGATTTGCTCATGGATCCCATCACCAAAACTTGACTATTTATATGAGACCACCCTTACGACACCCCTTTCTATAAAAACAGAATCATTATAATCGGAGCATAAGAAAAGAAGTTATGCCGGAACATACATAAAAAATATAAACAGACTAATTGAGAACCTCCTCCTTATTTTTAACTCGGTTAAAAATATTTCGGTGTTTATTTATAGACTAGCAATCCGCTCCAGTTGCGCACGGGTAGATAGATATAAGAAAGATAAATACGTGCTTTATTTGGACAAATAGAACAACCACAATTCCTTACACTAGCATTTTTTGTAGCGACTATTCTCATCGGCGGCTGGTTAGATAAGATTACGTTATCTTACCAAAATAATGTTTTATTTATGGGAACATAAGCCATGAAATATAGCCGACATTTGATGTCGTGGTAGCAAATTAAAACGACCGCTTTTGACCGCTGCGCAAAGGGCACCTCGATGATTCCCAAGTTGCATGGGCGGCGGCGCGGCGTTCGAGAGACACCGCAGCCGCTGTATTTTTTTATAGAGCGTTTCAAAGTTTTAGATAAAAAAAAAATATTATTAAAATTACTAACCACTATTCAATTGTTTCTAGTTTACAAAAAATAATATGAGTAGGTAAGTAATTAAGTAGCGCGGCCGAGCGTAGGGCTGTTCGCTCACACCGCGGCCATTTTTATTACTTTTAGGATTTTTATACCTATCGTAACTTCTAAACGATAGGTCAGATTCGAATAATTTAAAGAGGACTTTACATGTACCTAATCAATATCAGTAAATTTTTGATACCATGAGTTACATCATAGCAATTTTCGTAGGTATCTCGTTTTTTTTTAATTAAATACAACTCATGTTAGTCGGTGATAATGCAGTTGTACTTACGAGTATAGGTGAAAGAATTTTTGAAATCGGTTCAGTAGTTTTTGAGTTTATTCATAACAATCATACAAAAAATCAAATCTTTCCTTTTTATAATATAAGTTTAGATAAATGCTAAACATTACATACTCTGATACTGCAGTTGTTCTAGTCCTTTTTTGGTCTGTTAAAAATGGTACTTTCGATAGCACTAAAAATAATAATTATTACACACTGCTATGGTAAAATAGTGTCAAACACAATCACAATATTATGTCGTGACCCGAAAACTATTGTGGTTTTACGTTGTATTGGTTGTTACTAATAATATTTATATTATAAAGTAGTTTCGAAAAAACAATAAAACATTAAAATACGTATAAAAAGAAAAGTTTCAAATACAAGCGATGCAATAAATGACCGTGTTTCGGTTTAAGGTGCACTGTAAGCTAAACAGGGCAAATAAGACTTAAGAGCTGTTTGCTGATATCTCAGGATGTCGTGGACAGTGTAGTATTAGGAAGTATTAAGAATCCTGGTATAGTAAGCATATTTATTATTAAATTGTGAGATTATATTTCAAAATGAAATGTTCTAGGTAGTAATAGGTAGTAGTAGGCGTCCTTTGAAGAAATTAATATAAACCCCATGTTTTTTTTAAAAAGCCTTAAAAGTCAATCACCACCATTTCAAAATCGTAAGGTGATTTAAGTATAACACTAAAAAATCTTCAAGGTAATTTTTATAAAATATCGTGAAAACGTAGTAAAGTGAAGTAATGTCAAAAACGTAATGTACTCGTATAAGTTTGAGTTTGGTACTAGGTCGATTTGAAAGAACTGTGTGCGACTATAAAAACTCAGGAAAGAAAATGCATCGTGTCGTCTCATTCATTATACATGATGCATTTCTCAGACGGTAGTGGTATGCACCTTAAGTACTTTTTAGATTATTATAGTTTTGGATTATAGTTTAGGACCAAAAAAGGGTTGTGAAGTAAGCGAACCTTTGGTACCAGGACAACAGACCGTGCAAGAAGGTATTCATTCGCACTGTCATGTGACACTCCCCGACCCGTCGTCACACCGAACCGCACATTGCAGTTACAGCGGCCACCGGGTCAATAACGCACAGATGTGCAATGGCAGGCGTAAACGTCTAATTAATTTATGAAATAAAATAGCTTTCAAAGCGCTAAATTTTAGTCTCGGCGTTGCCGCGTTATTTTTAACGATGAATATTAACACATCAATACTATTAAACGCATTTTGAATGTTGTATATAAATAGTTTATAGTGGTTTATTCAAATAATATTTTGGTATAACCAACATTATACTTGTATATTTATTTAAATTAAAATTAATTTACTGCCCTAGATGTTTATACAGGAATAACCTTTTAGATAGCTTAGCTTTAATTTTATATTTTAATATAAACAGAATTAATTTTTATTTAGTTATTATTTAAAAATTATAAAAAATGAACGGAAACAGCTTTTCACTTATAAATAACGCAATAAATTAATAATATCACACAGAGTCCACAATTTGTTGTAAATCGATCATCACCTTTGCCTTATCGAGATTATAACATGATTGATATATAAAGACGAATTCATTACATCGAAGTTCGTGACCAATGGAAACATACCTCACTATAAATACACATGCAACAAACGTCACTGTTTCTTTAACTCGACAATACATGCAAGTGAACGCTATCCCTTTTGCACTCATACTTAACAGTATCTCCCTCAGCAGCATGCGAATGCATTGCGCATTTTCTTTCGTGCAATCTCCTCGTTGGTTCAGTTCGCCTGGTAGATTGTAGTGAAATTAACAGTTAACGGTTACATTAGCTCCTTATTGCAAAAACATTGTTTTTTTTTTAAAAAAAAGCTTCTTTTAACAAAACTGGACTATTAATCAATAAACACAACAACTATATAAATATACTAAAAATGTAGTCAGAGACAAAAAAGAAAATATTTTCAATTTGTTTTTAAACAAACCTTTAAAATCTTTGTTAATACCACTAAAAAAAGTATAGTCCTCTTCGTCGTGTCAGACAGCCTTCGTGTTTATTTTGAAGTATCCGATGAAGCTGTAAAAGCCAAAAAAAGGCAACAGCAATTACATCACCGAAATTATATATGTTTATTTTGCAAGGATGCACTATAGTGCAACCAACTACCAGGGTAGAATGTAGCGCAGGAGTTTAAAATGCAAGCGCATTTCGTACCGTGAATATATAACAGTCTTTAAAGAGCGAGAGAAGAGAGAACCTACACGTCATTGAGCACAGTAATTGACGTAGTTTGTATTTTCAAAAGGTCGTTCAATAACACTCCGTTCTTTGCACTTGCAATGTTCAATTGATACATATACCTGACTGACGATAAATAGAGACGATTGCTGACGTGGGAAAAATCTGAACTGATTAATAAACACCTCTTTTGATTTTTCTAGGTGTTTAAACCATAATAATTTTGCAAACAATTAAAAAAATGTATGAGAATAAACTTGTTCCGTACGGTTTTAATGTTGAAGATATTTTTCACAACGATCATTGTTTTGCCAAACGTTGGCGACTGTGAATTGCTACATCGAGTACCGCAAGTACTTGCTTGCAGCCCAATTCATTGACAATTCATAACACTACCCGTATATAAATATTTTACTTTCGAGATGATAAAGATCACTAATAACATACTCGTCGTGGTTATTGGTAAAAACAAAATATATTATGGGAATAACTGCTCTTTTTTAAATTATATCGAGATTCAAATGAGACACGACTTCAGAAAAATATATTTTTATGTAATTTTTATCAGGTTTAAAATAAATACAATTTTATGATTTGCATCTCGTGCTTCCTTCGAAAAGAGATTAAATTCAAGCGTAAGACTAACAAGATTCTATTTTACGCTTCTAAGGCATTACGAAACTGCACGGAAAGTTGATAGTGCTCTCGCTTTTACTCCATTACGCGGTTACGAGCCATGTGCGTCAAACGCAATAGTTGTTGCTTTCTAAGCAGTGAAGGTGAGGTGCACGGCGCATAGCCTGCAGTTCAAGTTTAGTGTTGCGCGGGCGCGACGATAATTGCAGAGATCATTGCACTTCTAACGCCCTGCGACGGGGCAACGAACGCGCGCAGCTGCCCGGGAAATAGATCCCGTCCCGACTATTTCAGAGCACTCGCTTAGATATACTAACAACCTACCTGTAACGTGAGAAGGCAAAAAATATACGACGCCATATGACTGCTTCAGGTAAAATATGCCTTATGGAACTGGTATTGATAAAACTAGCTTACCAGTCTAACATTTTACGATTATATTCTTAAATGTATCGATATTTTTCTATAGCATTTAAAGTTTTTCTATGAAATTTAATTTTATCAGACATCGGGTTACTGTAAGTTTGAGTTTCGAGAGACTCGACCCTGACGAGTGCGTTATTACGGTATGAAAAAGAAGGAGAGCAAAATATTGGTCACCTTGTAAATATGTATATGGATGTAGAGCGGATGGATCGGCTGATTAAGTAGCGCGAAGTTCACCGGGGCGTTGCACTTTAAATGCGAATCCGAATGAAATGCTCGCGAGCATCTCCTGCTAAAGTGATTCACGACATACGTTGTATCTAGAACTTCAAATCCTTTGAAAGTTGTAGAGAAAATCACACAAAATACTTTATTTTAAATTATAAATAATAAACATAAGCTTTTTTATTTGCTTTATAAGCTTATTGATGTCCTTTGTGTATAATTTTGCAAGAAAATCCCACAAAAGTCTCAGCCCTCAGCCATTTAATTTTCTTCAATATAACTTTAGATGTACAACGCAATGAAGACTAGTGTTGCCGAGCGTCTCTCCCAATTATTCAATGAACTGATCTTTGTCTGATCTTTGGTCACTGAGTATCGATAAAGGTCACTAAAATGCAATTTATTGCTATTGACAGATTTCTTGTCGCGCGATGCTCTTTCCAAATAGTGTAAGGTATGCCCTAAAAAATCTTCTATTGACTGTCTAAAAGTTAGGAGAGTTTGCTAGCAGTGTTGACCATATTTTGAAGAAAGCTTCGGGTTCGTGATATAGTACACATTTAAAAGTAGTACAGTTCTGCAGCTAGATAATGACTCTATACATAAATGGGTCGGTTCGACCGGGGCATTAAATATTTCTTTATTATATTGTACATTCGTAACGGGGAGACTTTCCGATATGGAAGTTGATCACGTTAATTTAATTTATTGTAAAGGGCAGCGATGTCCGACTCCTGTTCATATCTAGTACAATGAATTTCACTCTACTGCGTCGCTCGGGTTTCAGCAATACTTGACCGCTGGGTATTGAGCCTACATTTGGACATCGCACAATTTATTCGTCGCTTAGAATTTTTCTGCTCACTGCGGAGGCACCTACAGACAGATTCCCTATCTTGAGTAAATAAAAGCAGAAGTGGAAAACGTCACAATGGTTGAAATTAGCCAGAAGTATAATATCAACTTTATCCGTACAACTTGATAAATCGTTTAAGCGCTAGATTATATAAGTCAGTCGCATTTCCTCATACTAAAATTCCTTACTACATATTTCTTAAATATCTGCACTTATATTATAAACTGTGTACAAATACATAAATTATACAACTGTGTATTAATACCAGCTCTTTATCTATAAAATATGCTTATTTTACTAAATATTCTTAAAACATAATCCCGATAAAACGCAACTCTGCATTGGTAACAAATCATTTTGTAACTATAAAATATTCTGTATTTTACGACGACATGTACTTAATTAATTTCAAATCGAAAGTTTACAAAGATTTACATTTAAATTAAAATATAGAAAAAGCGCATAGTAAGCACAGAACAAGAAGATTAATCCATATCCATACTAATATTATAAATGCGAAAGTAACTCTCTCAGTACCTGCCTGTTTGATACCATTTCACAGCTCAACTATTGAACCGAACTTAACGAAATTCGATACAGATATAGCTTGCATCCTGGAGACGGATATAGGATACTTTTTATCCCGGAAAAGCAAATACTTTCCACGGGATATTTAAAAAACATATATCCACGTAAGCTAAGCCGCGGGCATCAGCTAGTATGATATGACATAATATTAAAAATCTAGTTTTCTTTGAAACAAATATTGGAAAAACTTGAATATAAGTATATTTTTCAGCGTTGACATCCATAAACACTATTTGTTTATATTGTTATTTGTTACTATTTGGGCTGCAAACTAATAATGAATTTAACATTTCATAAGCGGACAGTGAGTATGTTCAGCGTTCATAAAATTTAAGGCCTAATTGACTGATTTTTATTATTCATTTTATGATCTTTTAAAGCAGTGATTTTTGCTATACATAGGATTATAATTATATACATACTTAAGTTTCTTTAACCGTTTACTGCAAGTCAATATGAGAGTGGTTTGAACTAAGCTCGCTGGGAATGTTGGTAGTATAAAAAAAACTGCAGTTTTAGAAATATCTAACCGAAGGATGAGTGCACTGGCCGGGTAGTGCCAGTGACCCGCAGGCGAGCACGACGACTGCGCCGGAGCACCCGTAGCGCCCGGCTACGAGATCGCTACGAACCTAGCCTTTCATCAAGCTCCATAGTTAAATATAGCTAGCGTAATACTTAGCTACAGTATACTTTTATATATAATTTATAGATAAAATTTGATTAATGTATAGGGACAGGCAGGAGAGTACGAACACTGATTAATTATAGTATATATTGATTCAATTTGTTTTCATTCGGTAGAGATATTATGTTAGTGTTACAATCATATTGTCTTGACTTATTTTTAAAGGAAAGAGACAGTTAAATAGCCTTATTAAATAAAATTAAGGTATTAAATTTCAGTCTCCACTAGAGAAGTTCAGAAAAGTTTTAAGTATTAATGTAAAGGGTTTCCCATAAATTATCTATTCGTAGAAAAAGCCCTGACGTGTTTCTAGATCAATACTCACTGGGAATTCCTTTCCCATCTTCTGAATACAGTACAACGATCCACATGTCTGTACAATGAGTCATCATGGCGGCTTTTACTTGCCAAATTCAAGTACGACAAATTTGTAAGTTGTATATTTCCCATTAGAGCTAAAGCGCTATAGTTTTATATCAGTTGTTACCTTCTTGTAGATTTCGACTAGCATGCTTCACACTGGGACAATTTTTCGATATTCACAAAAATTAAAAGTTTTTTAATATAACGTGTTTTAGAAATTAAACTTAAATTGCATGCTTTTACTAAATAAATTAAAGTCTTTTTTTTGTTTGTTGCCGACATTCACCTGTCTCTTATATATAATGTATACGACATGAGGCGTATTACATAAGGCAACATAATGTGAAACAGAACCTGAGCACGTGACTGGTTTCTACCTCAACATTTGATAAATGTTACTATATTAACCGCGACAGCTCCCGGACAGAAATCAAATTTTTAGGATGGCGAGGCACCTTGGCATTAGCTATAAAACGATAATAACACTGCTTGTGAAATTGCTAAGTACGACATTCTGCGACTAGACATTGCTAACAGTTCCAACATAATATTACTTTGTTATTAGATTAGACCATCTTATTACTGGTTTTATATACGAGTACGTAGCCAGTGTTAAACAACCACATAAAATGTGGGGTACAATTTTGGTATTTAAAAAAAAATACTTTCTCGAATTGTATTTTAAATTCACTATTCCATCACTATTTTATTTTTTTTGTTAACAATATTAACGTATTTTTGCAATGCATGAAGTTAGGATTGGACATTTATTATTGACGTTGTTTCGCGAATTTCAATGATGTATGTAAGCACGGCCTTTACAGAGACATATGGTAATGAAGTCGTCGCGTTATTAATTCAGATTGAGCGAGTGTGGACTTGCAAGATTTTTGCCGTTTGCTGGTCCCGCATACAGATGCGGAGTGGAGCCCGACCCGCGGCTACGGCCGACGACCCACCCGCGGCGGTTGACCCCGACCGTCTGCTGCGGACCCCTTGCACAGCTTGGCCTGTTCTCTCTCCAACGTCAAACGTTTATCGAAAGTTATTGGATTTTCATTAAATAATCTTTCATAATACACACTTCATATTGATTTTTAAAAAGTCGCACGTTTCCTCTAAACTAATTGTAACGAACTAAAAGTTATTAAATTTACTGCGTTTCTCAAGATTCGGTCTGTTCGTAATAAAACATTTTGGTTAAAAAAATCCATTTACTTAATACCCCATTCGAATACTTCGCATGAGACGCTTGATTGACATTTTATATCTTTTTCGTCTTTATTACCAGTCTATACAACTTCCACCGCTAGATAGAACCCTAGCCGACTTCCACAAGATAAGAAAGGGTAAATTCTTTTATACCACCTTTATAATTATATAAATCAACAGTAGTTGAGTAATTTTTATCGGCACTGACGTAATTGCAATCGAAAGAAAAAAAAAGGATTTTTTTGTTAGTATCATACCGCCCCATAGACGGCAAATTTATACACATAATATGTCAAAAATGTAAAATTATCAAAGTTATATAAATAAATTATATAAGAATAATTATATAAGTTAAATAAATTATATAAGAACCTTTTTAAAAGAAAAAAATTGTTCCGAATTCAAATAAAACACAAAAATAACATTATTTAGTTAACAATTTTGCAAAATGCAGTAAACTTGATGCAGAATAGTTTCGATAAGTTTCATGAATTATTGAATGAATACACTAATGTACCTTTGTAGGTCAGAGCCTATTTAATAAAGTACGCCAGTGAGTCATAGGAACGAGCAGTTCAAAGTCTCAATATCTCTTCAAAATTCCTTATGATAATATTTTTAGAATAATCCAGAGAGTAGAATGCGAAAAGTATTTACAAAATAAACTTGATATTCACATTCTCAACTCTTTCTTTTTAATATTATTTAAGTGACGATGCACAGTTTCCAGTGTATATTGTAATGTGACTAAGAAATGTAATAAGGCCGCAGAACTGGCAGAAGTCGATGCCCGTGACCAAGGCCCATACGGTCAGGGACGTAATTATAATTAATTATATTTATAATATTATGAATGTTTTATTTCGTCTACTAGTTTAAAAAATATAATTAGGTAATGTTAAGTAAACAAAAGTTTGTCTATATCAATTACAAAAATAATAATGACAGAATAAAGTGAATTAAGTTACTACTCCTTCAAAGCATTTTTTTTTTGTTTTAAATACGTCGCAAGGCATTTTTCAGATATCTTTACAGTTGTTTTTTCTTAGTCCTAGCTGTCTTTGAAACGCTCTGTAACTGTGATGCAGCTAAAGTTACTATTAAAGACGGCATTGCAAATTGCAATCACACCCCGCATGTAATGCATAAGTCTTTATGTACGTCTGATAGAACGTCGGTACGGAAACGAGGTGCGTCGAGCTTCTCCTGTCTGGCCCCACACCATGTTCCACCCTGTCTGCAAGCCCCCCTCGGCCCGTTTGCAACCTCCCCCTCCGACTCTCCTCCCTGTGTAATTCACTCTCACTAACCCACTGCAGCGCAGTCAATCATGCATATCGCACAGTCTATCTAATTCAAGGCGACGGCTACGTCGTATGCAAGTAAGGGTGTTGCCTAACTTAACTACCTAAATTCGTATTTCAGGTTTTTGCAATTTCTACCTGTCTTAACAATTTTCATTACTATTTTAGTATACTATCTGACACATATTCCACGGAACTACTATCTTTACTACGTAGTTTCTATATTTTTTATGTTTCATTTTTCACTAAGTCGTAATTAATTTTAAATTAATGCAAGTTAATAAAATATTTTTACTATATATTATAAAAAAATATCATTCGTGTAATCGCTTATGTTTTTCAGTTTAATAAATATTATAAATATAACCATTTTAGGGTTATGCTTCATTAACACGGGGATATGTTTTCCAGACTGCAAGAAAACTTTATCTTTAATTGAAACAACACATGTCTCTCATCTTCAGGCTGTTAGCATGTCATACATGACTTCGCTCAAAAGCGTCGATGCATTCTGTTTTTATATCTGCAAGTCGTTGGTGAAAGCGCCAGGGTAGCGGGGTTGAGTGACGCACAGTGGCGGGGGCGGGGACAGGGGCAGGGGAAGTGCCCCCACGTCTAGACTGGGTCGGTAGTTTTCCGGGATTCAGCCGGCTTTGCCTGCAGTGCTCACCCACTCATTGCACTATAGATGTAGCTAAAGATATATACATGAAAACGTCTGAGGACCCTCATCGTCCTCTTCGCATTAGACGCAGTTTTTGTATTACTTTTTCTTTATGCATGCAACTGTTACAGATATGCAGAAAGGAACAGTATATGAAGAGAATTTTATGATCCACAAACCAATATATTCCAATATACTACAACGAGTTTTAAGGAGTAATCTATTTTCTAAATTTTAACAGACATTGCTGCTGCTGTGGAGAAAGTCAGATAAATTTTAAAAACACTAATCTGTATCTTTCTTTTCCATAAACCAATTATTGTTTATTCACTAATTAGCACAAAATTTACATATTAAAAGATTATAGTTATTGTCAGTCATTTCATATATATATTACATGCTAATTATCGACTCTTGATATATGTTATTAATAAAAATTGAATTTATTTTAGAAAATCGGAAATAACTTTTTTCAGCCTGTTTACGTTTTATTGTATTTGAAATGGTTTTAATTCTTGCATTATTTCTTTAATATTGAATAATTTCCACCTTAACCTCTGCCATCTTCTCCATCCATCTCGGCTAGTTTGTTTATTGTAATATATTCATTTATGTCTTTATTTGTTATTTACTTATTTATCTATTTAATATTCATTTATTTAATGATTTCTTATATTTACGCGAACACTACACATTTAAATGAAACTAGTTTTACGGTTTTTATCGCGTTTAATTCTACTATTTATAACCTGTTGTTTCGAGTGCTTTACAGCACCCATGGTCACGGTAGGACTGAGGTAACAGATGTCTTGACGTCATAGTTACCCGGAGTACCTTCTGCTTTTAATTATTATTTTTGGTCCGATCTACGCAGAAAGAGTTAACTGTATCTTGAAGTCTTGCAGTGGTATGCTTCGTTTTTGATTTAATTTTATTAATTATAGGATCCCAATCTGGTGGTAATACCCAACCATCTTCTCTAAAAATAGGATGTTTTTTAATTTCAATAGCCTCGCGAAGCATCCTTGGCAGGAATCGGTGTTCTTCTGTGAAGATTTGTGGTTTATCAAATCTGATATAATGGTTGGGATGATCCAGAACATAGTCACAGACTTCCTGGAGCGACGATGCTTCACATCAGCTATATGTTCTTTTACGCTGGTTTTTACTGATCTTTTTATTTGCCTGTATCCGTAATATTTGTTTAATTTAAAATTCATTTATTTGTCTATTATTTTTTTAATATGTGCAGGAAGGAAATAGGATTTATTAATTTCACTCACATAAGTGTAACAGTAATGTTAAACTCCTAAAAATATTGGCTAACCAAAGCAAACAGATAGTCCCGCGATAACTATTGGCAATCTGAGCGAATTTTATGAAATCAGCTGTATTACTTATATTTTTTGTGAAATCCATTGGGACAATCTGTCAGACAGAGAAAACCCATTGATTTTATTTATGATAGAGATGACCTCCTGGCTGATTTTGAAATCGACGATATCCTCTGAGTAACTACCAGAATTGTTTGTCTACTAAGAATATATGTACTATAGTGACGTGAATGTTAGCGAAAATACGAAGGTACACATTCAGCAAGTAGCACATAAGTTGTATTATAATTTTAAAAAAACAGCCTATTTTCAACTTCAATTTGCAAAAGATGTTTAATGCTGAATAATACCATGTGTATGACATATAATGTTGTTTTAAATCTTCTATCTTTATTTTAAATAACCAGCCAGTTAAAAGATTAAATCTTAGTAACATTTAGATTATGATAACACTCATGAGCAGATTGTAGCTTCACATATAACATAACTTTTTGGCTTAATTAGTACGGACGACCTCTGTTCTAAACTTAAAACGTTACTGTAAACTGTAGTACAGCTATTAGTCTTTACCCAAGGAAAAGTGATGTTATGTTGAAAGAAGGGAAGTGAATGATATGAATGAACTAATACAGCTACAATCTGTCAAATTCACCACACATTCACATTCACATTTCACAGCACATAATACTATTCATCGGATATGATGGAGGAACAATCGACTTAGACTTAAAGAATAAAGACTGAAATTATCTGTGGCTATAAAATACATGTAAACTGAACTATTGAAACCCCTCAACGATGAAAAATATTTTTAATAGAGTTCTGATTTATAGATTTAAAGGCTCTACGAAGCCTTCAAATCTATAAATAATGATAATAAATTGCCATTATTTTTAATAGCGGCTCGTTAAAAGAATACTACCACTCCATCTCATCCAATGTATCTCGTAAAAGGCGAGTAAGGAATAAAACTGCACTGTGCACCCAATAGCGCATGGTGGCGATGGGCTCACCACCTATAACACCAAGTGCATTATATTGTTTTGGTGAAACGTGGATTGTGGCAGTCATCTTCTTTTGCAGTGTTCAGTCTCTGACGACCCCTTATGGGATACAGTCGTGATCTTATGTATGTATGTATTTTAATAGTCGTCGTTAATGTATAACTTATTTTTGTTCTACTTTATGACTATTGCGAGGTGCATCGATTGTTGATCTGCATATTGCGTATCCAAAGTGAAGATCCCTTATGAAAGTGTTGAACGAATATCTGTCAAATAATTGTTTTCATACTGGTTATGGTTAACGAAAATGACAATTATTTTTCATATGTCGTCTTTTTTGTTAATCATAACCAGTATGTAGACACTTATTTGGCAGAATATCTGCCAAATTGCGTTCAACACTTTCATAAGTGATCTTCACTTTGGATACGCAATACGTGTTCCGCCGCTGAGACAGTGCCCCGCTGATATGATATACCGATATAGATATTTTGGGTTATATTATAACCTAACTAAGGGCGGATGTCACCGTTGAAACTAAACGCGATCAGTTCAAGCTGAACGAAGTTTAAGCGTTTAACTGGGTTCAACGCTACAGTTTGCATTTCACCAACATCAACTGAACGCGATTAAAGCTAAACGCCGTTCAAATTCTGAACGCCCAATTTTCGCCGTTTAGCTCTTAAAACGCGTTTAGAGAGCTGTCATTGTCAATTGCACAACTATGTAAACACAATAAATATTTTTAATACGTTTTGTTTATTGTTTGCATGCCTATGTGTCTTATGCATACAAACAGGCTGTTTGATGTCGCAAAATAATAAATACATCGAGTTTTTGTTTTAGATTGTGACGCTATTTCACGTAAACTTCGTTTTTCTGAACGCGATGAAAATGGAGCCGGTGAAATCGGTTAGACGAAAACCGAGTTCAAATGATACATTTGAACTAAGTTCAGTAAAACGTGGTTTTATTAAACTTGGTTTCCAAAGCGATCGGTGAAATCGGGTCTTAAACATTCTGACACCTATCATTTTTAGAACATAGTATTTTTTTGTTATTTCAGTAATTTTTTGTCATTTCCTCGTGAACAATAAAGCCTTTTCTTTATATGGGGTAGGCAGAGACTACAGCCGTACAGACCGTAGCCTACCGTCATGGGATGCATGCGAACCACAATTATTTATTCAGTGCAAATAACGTTCCTTTAATTAAATCGTCTAGTACATATTTTATCCCATGTATTTGTATAGATGCAGAAGACTTACTATATATGATATTTGGGATTAACACTGATGTACGTATAAGCTTAATATTAGCATTTAACCAGTCGCTCAACGCGTACCGCAGTGTTTGTGCAACTCTTTAGCAGATCCTGTCATGCCAAAGATTGTTCTAGCTCTTACAGATCTTACAGAACTAGATTAGGTATGCGGCTTTCTTACAGCTTTCAGTCATATTTTTACTCATCTTCTTCGTACCATGTACACCAATGAATGGAACGATGATGACGACATTCACGGTTTTGCGGAAAGTCGATGGATGCAGATAGCTAAGGACCGTGTTTTATAGCATTCTATGGGGGTATTCAACAGTGATTCAGATCATTTGAAAAGATGATGAAGGGTCAGATGCAGTGTCAAAGACACGAGACAATTACTATTAAATCCCTACTCAAAAACCAATAATTCATTATCCTAGGCTGATGTCAGATGAAACCAACAGAACCAACGACTCGGTAGATAATCATAGAGCCCTGTGTTTGGCATATTGATTACTATATAAGTAAATCATTATTTGTGTTTCAATGACTATGTATTCCAAATTTAAGCTCTGCATTCATAGCTATTCATTGCATATATTACATTGAAACTGGTTAAGTTTCAATGTAATTTATTTGCATGCCTACAGAAGTAAATATTTACTTAAAGATCTCAAGATCTAGAGGTTGGAAATCCCAGTTTTGTTTACGCTATTCGCTACAAAATTAATTTATTAAAGCTGAAGTAGGAATATTTTGACGACTGCGTGGTCTAGTGTTCAGAGTACTTGACTTCTACGGAGATGCTGGGTTCGGATCCCAGCAGGAGCCAATATTTATGCAAAAACACTTTCTGGTCTGGTTGTGTGGAATATATGAAATTTGTCTCAGTAAAAACACTGACGGTACAAGAGAAATCCTAATGTTTGACATGGTTCCTTTTTTGTAAGAAGAATCGACAAATGAAATTAATTTGCTTCGAATACTTTTATGCATCAATCCAGCGAGGTTTACCAGTTAAGTATTTCTTTATTGGAGAAAGGGATGGGACGAGCAATACGTTCACCTGATGGTAAGTGCAAAGTGCGCCCATAGCAATGCTGTGTCACCCAAAACATTTCTGTGTGGCACCACACTGCGCCCGTCCACCTGAGACGTCAATTTTTAAGTCTCACTGGCCCTGTGATTACAGTGGGTCTCAGTACCCTTCAGACTGATCCATAGTAATGTTTACACGTTACTGATTCACGGTAAAATGACTGGCCCTGTGGTGGTACCTACCTAGAGCGAATCGCGCATAGGAAACCGTTAGAAACATTGCTGTGTTTCGGTGACGTTTTATCTAATAAAAATCTTACAATTAAATTTTCATCCACTTGTAAACGTATAATTTTTAATAATAAAATTACTATGACCTAGTATTCTCACCAGAATCATTAGGTCATTGATGTACAAGCGTGTTTTTTTTTAGTTTATAAACTATAAAACGATTATTTTTCAGTTTTTCGTTACAAATTACAAATTTCGCTATTATGACTATAAAATAAATAATAATTATCTTTCATGTTTGGTAATAAGTCTGTACGAGATTAAAATCTTGCTTTAATGTAGAAATTAAATATAAATATATAAACCCTTTGATTTTAATTACCAAACAAAATCTAAAACGATGTCAAGAGGATGAAGCATTTTTGGTTTCCTTTTTTAAATAAAAGTAGAAACTTTCGATATATCAGGAAAAAAATATCATTAATCGTAAGTTATTACCGTTCAATATTTAAATTTAGTTTTCATCGCACATGAATCAAGGTTAGCTTTTCAATACTTTGGTTAAAGAACTTTCTACACTAGGATTTCCACTGTATCGTGAGTGCGTTCTACAGACACAAACTTCACATGCAAACCAAACCTGAAAATCGACAATTTTTGTTTTTGCACTAATTTCATTCGAGGCATTCGAATCTAAATACAGTGGAAATCAGATACTCCCACTACTAAGCTACGCGGTCTTAGAAATTTCGTACTACTATCAATGTACATATATTTCCTTGAAATACTTGTAATTAAGTAAAGACACCACCCGACACCTTCTGCTCTATTAAGTGGAGGTGTTGTTTCTTGTTGCAGCCTAAACAATAAGGAGTACAAATAGAACGTCTCGTGAACTAGTAACAATAGGCAATTTCCTTGTAATAAGTCTTTGTTATTTTAACTGTCTATCCATAACGAAGTGTATGGATCGTAATTCAAGCACAAGTAATTTCTATATTCATGAAAAAAACCTAATCTAATTCATTACATTATATTTTTTAAGCATGAATGACATAGTTCATTTGATATGTGCTCAGACTGAGCCTAATAGACTGCCTGTTTTTTATTTTTGATAAAAATCAAAATTGTCGACGTATTGTCTACCCTGAGGACTACGAAGGTGTGTCTCGTTTAAATGGGTCCCCAGTTCTCGTCACACACTATACGAAATGTAATAACATTATACTGTAGATTTATGCTGATCTACCCCAGTCAAGCTGAGTAATTAAAATATTACAACACAGTTTTTCTACCACGTTGAAAATTATAGCTGCTTTGTATGGAGACATAAAAATGTTTATGTTTTGATAATTATTGACGGACTTTAGCGCTCATCTGGACTCAGTAGCGCAGATATTCTTAGAGTGGATATTTATTTCGATGTACGTAGGAACAGTCATGGCTTTTTATACATTGACAAAAATTTGACTATTATGGGACAGAAAATTTATTTGCAGTTTTCTGCCCGAGTGCATCGGTAAGTACCTCTTATACCGATGTTTGGCATCGAAGACCGCCAAACCAAGTTCTCGGCATTTTAGGTGACCTCATTTCGATGTGAGACTTTAAGATGAAAAAATAGAATACTGATGGTGGAATCGTTTTCAAATGTCGCTTAACATATGTGTGACTCATCGATAATAATATTAAAATTGACCGCTTAAGCGGTCAATTTTAATATTATATATACAATTTTAATATTTAATATAATATTAATAGGCACGGGAATCTAAAAATATCGTAAACTTACACAATTGCTTAGACTTTCTGACAGTGCAGACGAAATACACTCTTGAAATAGTAAAGCTAATTGTGTTTCATAACAGCGGGCTGAAGGGTCGTGATGTGGTATATTTAGCTGTATAAGCGGCGAGGCGCGGGGACGGAGCGGAGCGGAGGGAGACGAGGACGCTTCACTAGGAAACGTAGGGCGGGCGGAGGGCGTTGACCGTGAACGTGGGGCGGCATCGATCCGACAGCCATACCCTCGCGCAACGGGAAAGTGTACGCCGCCGAATACGGCGGATGGCGTAGCAATCCGATGCACCGCTACTAACGTCATACCACCATTACGACACTTACATCGTCGAGTGGTGGTATCGTAAATGTGCCGAAAAAAATTCCACAAGTTCTAGCGAACAAATAATTTGCCTTCAATTGTCGAAATTCAGATAGTCGACTACTCTGAAAATTCATCATCACACATCACATCACTCTTCATTATTTTTTTTATATTACTTTCTATTTATCCAAACATCTTTTATACATCATCAGAAACCGTGTGGTGGCGGCTTAACAGAATCTACCATCTCATCTCATCCCGTGCGTGTTGTAAAAGACGACAGAGGGAAAAAACTAGACGATGGGCAGCAGATGCTTCCCGGAATATATGAATAAATAAACTGCGGTTGCCAACCCGCCTGCCAAGCATGGCAACTAAGGCAAAATCTTCCCCAAAATGATCTACAAACTTTTGTGGCAATCTAAGGGGGAGGCCAATGTTCAGCAGTGGATTATGATAGGCTGACACACACACACTGCCCCATAGTAGGATTTCTCCTGTCTCGCGGGTGCGTTTTACAGACATACATTTCACATGTACAACACAACAAGACCCGAAAGATTCCAGTTGGCATTCGAACCTAGGGCCCGCGGCGTAAAAGTCAGGTACGCTAACCACTAAGCCACGCAGTCGTGATGTTTATGTTATATTAAGAATTCTCAGAAGTTCTATTTCCATATTACCCCATGATCTTTACAACCATTTCAAGAAGCATAATCTTAAACTGATTAACAAAAGTGTCCAATGAAGAAAACACTTCCGATGTTTCCAGAAAGAAAGCGCGTTTTTTTGCATTATACACGAAGGCTGATCGTTCCAAATTCGAACCCTCTTGGCGACACTTTTCTCTAATAACAGAATAAAGCTAGTAGGGTGGCTCAGATACAAGGGTCGATCGTTCTATATACGTATATGGGTGTTGCTCTTAAGGACATCGTAATCTTACATTTGAAATTTGATTTTCATCGCATTCGGTGTACAATTAAATACCATTTTTTTAAGGTTTTTGTATTTCTACACAGATATTATATCAGTATGAATAGCTGATATAAAAAAATAAAAATGAATCGAAAAGATTTTTTTTTTATTTCTTTCGCTTTATAGCTTACTCATAACTCGTAGGCTCTGAGTATTCTGCTGCGGGACATACGCATTAGGTTACGAGATTAATTACGAGTACGTGTATTACGATGGGTGTATATATATATGTATATATCCATTATTATTCTATTTTTTATTTTCATTTTATCAGGAAAAACCAACAAAACCAATTAAAAAATTATTACACTTAAGAAAATGTATATATCAAACCCAATTTTTGTTATACGGCAGGATTTCCATGAAAATCATTAAAACTCAAGCTGTCCCCGTCCATTGGTTTCAAAGACTACATTTTCGTTTATTACATTAGCATTTAATTATTACGTTTAGCAACGACCGATCCCGTCGACAGTGTAGTCGCGCACTCACTTTATGAGATAGGTTGAGACATGTGCAGCGAGGGTGGTCCGCAGGGGGCGGTTGAATGTCGGGCAAGGGCGGCGTGAGTCACGGCCGCCTGATCAATACTGCACCGCGAGAAGCTACGTGCCCCTCGTCAGGACACCGCATTTCGGTTGCAACTCCTTCCAGAGCTACGTCGAATGTCGTACGAAGGTTAATCGTAACTTTAGCAAACTACGCAGTAACGGGATTGACTATTATGCATTTACCAACATAGCGCTAAATTTCTTTTTGTTGTATAAGGTCATGAAAATGCTAAGTTTAAACCGTAACGTGCTAGTATTAACTGATATGTGTGTTTTTAATTCTTATGAGAATAGTATATAAAAACTTCAATCGAACCATGCTTAAAAATAGTAACTTTTAAAAATGTAACAATAAGTTACTATTTGATAAGATAACTTTTAATATTTAGATGATTCCAATTAACTGAGATTTGTATGCACTAGAAACAATAAAACAGGTTTTGGTAGAATTGTTATTTGCGGAAAACCATTACAAAAAATGGGTGGGGCTTACGAAAAACAAAGTTCGTTTTATAGTTAATAGAATCAGGCGTTACTTAGCGGAAATCCATTATAATGAAGGAAAGTAAGTTAAGTAAGGCCGTCTGTCGTAGTGTCTATGACACTTAATAATGCCTCGTTTTGGGGCGAAACACGTGTCGTGTTCTCGACTTCAGTGGTGTATATTATCTAGTGGTAGTATTGTAGTGGTTGGTGGAGAGTATCTGGTGGCGGTTCCTGGTGACGGTGTTAGTTTGCTTATGCACGCTACTGAGGGAAGGCGGGCGGTGCTCTTCAAGAAACTAGTTAATATACACCATTTTTATATTTTGCATGCGGATCTTAGCAAATTAACTTACTTTCCTTCATTAAAGTTCGTTTTGTCCACATCTTTTATAAATACAGGTTATGTATGAATATATATGTTACTAGGATGCTCGCGACTTCCTTCGCATGGATATGGGTTTTTAAATATCCCGTGCGAACTATTTGATTTTCCAGGATAAAAAATACCCTATATCCATCTCCAGGATGCAAGCTACGAGTATCTCTGTGCAAATTTTGTCAAGATCGATTTAAAGGGTGAGGAGTGAAAAGGTAACAAACAGGCAGCGGGACAGAGAGAGTACTTTCGCATTTATAATATAAGTATGGATTTAAAGTATGATTTTACTTCGTCTGACTGAAATTATCTTCATTTTAAAGCACGCAACACGTGCCTCCTTTCATGTTGATAATATACGGAATAGAAAAACAAATAATAATTTAATAATAATTAGACCCGTGATAACTCAGAGGCTAGGCGCTCGCTTTAAATTTCACTGAACGCGAGTGACCTGGTTCGATTCCCGGCATCACTAAATTAATATTTGCTATTTTAAGTGTAAAAAAGTAAAGTTTCAGCCTATAAATGTCCCACTATTGAGCACAGGCCTCCTTATTTCTGAGAGGGTTTTGGAGCTGGGAAGAATCCGCCACGCTGCTCCAATGCGGGTTGGCGGACTGCACATGACTTCAAAATATATTTTTTTTATTTCTCAGAGATGCAGGTTTCCTTCGCCGAGCACGTGGTAAATCAGCACTTAAAATTGCAATTAACAATTTTAGTGGTGCCGGCCCCGGGAATCGAACCCAGGTCACTCGCGTACTATGAAATTTAAAGCGAGCGCCTAGCCCCTGAGCTACCACGACTCTAAAAAAGGTTTAAGTGTAATAAATACCACGTGCTTGGCGGTGAATAAAAATGTCGTAAGGAAAGATGAAAGATGAAAGACTTGTGAAGTCCGTCAACCCGCATTGGAACTACGTGTAACTCTTCTTGACTTCAAAAACATGTCAATGTTATTAGCTGCTAGGCTTTTGTACCCCGGGTTTGTGTGTACGTCAGAGAGGATATATGTGATCGCGATCGCGATTTGCAGGTTCGCGCCATGTATGGCACTACAGGTCGGCGGATTGGGATGGGATGCGGTCTTTCTTTACATGCTACCTGGGGACGGGTTTGCTTCTCGCTGGATGATCCCGACGTCGTTGCCGGGTCTGTCGCTGATGTGGTTCTTCAGGGAATGGAACTCTTCGTTCTGTCCTCTGTGGCGCCCATCGGTGGTAGATCCCAACCTTGGTTTGGTAGCACCTGCAGAATGGCATCACGCCAAAAGCTGCAGTGTTACCAGGCCTGGGCTTATGCATCGGCGTCTCGGGATTTTAAAACCAGCGACTTTAAGATAAAGTACAACTCTGCTTCCAGGTCCTTTAAAAGAGTAATTGCTGTGGTAAAGTCTGAGCACATTGGCAGAATTGGCGAGATCTAGGTCGCCTTCCTTCGGGAACCCGTTCTGGTCTCTCGCCAAGGCTGTCCAAGGGAATTCCTGTCAGCCATCACTTTTATTTCTGCACAGGAAGAACAATTCGCTGGCCCATGAAGTGAAATGAATTGAAAGCCGATCTTCTTGGCTCTCTTTTTGCGTCACACTCGACTCTTGACGACAGGAGGAACTTACCGCCGACCATCCCGCCGTGTGAGTGCTCTATGCCAGACATCAGGTTCTGGCAAAGCTCAGTGCGTTTGCGCAGAGTAGTGCTTTGGCACTACTCTCCCTAGATATCAACAAGTCGAGTAGTCCAGATGGCATCCCGCCTACTGTGCTGAGGATTTGTGCTTTAGAGTTGACACCGGTTTCAAAGCATCTTTTCCGCTACTCCTACTCTCTAGACGTCGTCCCGAAGTCATGGAAGACAGCTTTGGGGCACCCGATCCCTGAAAAAGGCGTCCAATTACAGAACGATTGCCATCACCTCCTTGCTCTCCAAAATAATGGAATCCATTATGAACTGCCAGCTCTTGAGGTACACCTGAGGAGCACCAGATGATTAGTGACCACACTCATCGATGGGCGGAGGCAGTTTAGAGCAAGGGGCCCTGGCAGTTAGATTGGAAATAGCGAAGGTCTTTGATCAGGTCTGGCACAAAGCGCTTCTTTCTAAGCTCCCTACTGGGCTTCCTGAGAAGCTTTGCAATTGGGTCACCAGTTTTTCACAGACCGGAGCATCAAGGTCGCAGTTGACTGTGCATGCGGACTCTAAGTCTGTGAATGCTGGTGTCCCACAAGGCTGTGTGCTATCACCAACCCTGTTTTTTCTGCATTTCAATGATATGTTACAAATTAGTAAAATTTATTGCTATGCAGATGACAGCAGTGGTGATGCCGTATACACCGGCCGTGTTCTGTAATATTTCTCGGAAACACGTCGACGAGTACCGGAACAAACTTGTGTCTGAAGTCAAGATTTTGTTAGACAAAATCTCGGATTGGGCCCGGCTAAATTTAGTCCAGTTCAACCCTAAGAAGACACAGGTTTGCGCGTTTACCGCTAAAAAGAAAACCCTTCGTGGTATGGCCTCATTTTGAGAGCACTCCCTTCGTTGTCTCCGTTAGTATCGGTATTACTGGTGGTATAGGTTCCTATGCAGGAATCCATCTAGGTACGGTACCACCCCAGGGCCAGTTATTCTGCCGTGAAGCAGTAGTGTGCAAACATTACTGTGTTTCGGTTTGAAGGGCACTGTGAGCTAGCGTAATCACTGGGCATATGAGACTTAAGAACTGATGTCTCAGGGTGACAGGCGCAGTGTGGTGTCACACAGTAATGTTATGGGTGACACAGCATTTGTTATGGGCAGACGTTGCACTTACCATCAGGTGAAAGTTTTACTCGTTCCACTTTTATGAAATAAAAAAAAAATTCTTGGCGTCGACATATCGAGTGACGTTCAATTTCGCGGTCACCTGGAAGGGAAGGCCAAATTGGCTTCCAAAAAGCCTGGCGTGCTCAGTAGAGCGCGACAGTACTTCATGCCGGCCCAACGCTTGCAACTTTATAAGGCGCAGGTTCGGCCGCACATGGAGTACTGTTCTCATCTCTGGACGGGGGCGCCTCAGTGTCAGCTACTTCCATTTGACCGCATTCAACGAAGAGCGGCCCGCACATAATTCTATCGTCACCACCTTGATGGTTAGCATTCCAGCACAGTGCGTTTTTCGTGGAATTTTCTGCCACGCACAAGCACTTTACGGAATCTGCTGCCGCCAGCGGTTTTTCCGGACCGATACGACTTAAGGACCTTCAAGGAAAAGCCTATTCCTTTCTCAAAGGCCGGCAACACCTCTGGTATTGTAGATGTTCATAGGCGGCGGAGATCACTTACCATCAGGTGAGCCGCTTGCTCGTTTGCTCTTCCATAAAAAAAAATACTAGTGGTAGGATTCCTATGCAGCACCACCTACCTACTGCAGGGCCAAGTATTCTGCTATGAAGCAGTATTGTGGAAACATTACTGTGTTACGGTCTGAAGGGCACTGAGAGCTAGTGTAATCACTATGAGACTTACGAACTAACGTCTCAGGGGGACGGACGCAGTATGGTGCCAAACAGTTAAATATTTTGGATGGTACAGCACTTGCTATCAGGTGAAAGTTTTGCTCGTCTCGTCCCTTTCTTCAAAATAATAATAATAATATATGTAGGTATATACGCAGACAATTAGATTGTTATACAAGTAACTGCAGGGAACGAGTATTATTGGTTTTTGTTTGATGTTGCTTGATGCGGTAGGAAAGACTCCGACCTCCATTTTTTCTTTTTTCTCCATTTTTTATATACTTTATAATAAACCGCACACTAGGATTTATTCTACACCGTGAATCCATGTACAGACATAAATTGCAAATACACACACACCCATATCTGGTACAAATATCTGTAGGGAGTACAAAATACAAATATTTATTGTGTGAGGAAATGGAATCAACGTTTAGCCTAGAAGCCCGTCGCTCAGTCGAGCAGTTAGCGCGGTGGCTATTAAAAGTATATATACTTTCAATCTATTAGCAACACCGGATTTTTTTTTGTTATATATTTAAAAATAATATAGTTCATAGGTACAAGAGGTGTTGGCATAACATGATTGTCTAACAAATAAACAAATCATATTTCGATTTCTTATATTTACGCGAACACTACACATTTAAATGAAACTAATTTTTACGGATTTTATCGCGTTTAATTTTATACTATTTATAACCCGACGTTTCGAGTGCTTTACAGCACCCATGGTCACGGGGGGACTGAGGTGACAGATGTCCTGATGTCATAGTTAACCCGGAGTACCTTCAGCTTTTAATTATTTTTTTTTTTTTTTTTTTTTGTGGTCCGATCTACGCAGAAAGAGCTAACTGTGTCTTGAAGTCTTGCAGTGGTATGCTTGGTTTTTGACTTAATTTTATTAATTATAGGATCCCAAGCTGGTGGTAATACCCAACCATCTTCTCTATTAAAATTAGGATGTTTTTTAATTTCAATAGCCTCGCGAATCATCCTTGGTAGGAATCGGTGTTCTTTTGCGAGGATTTGTGGTTTATCAAATCTGATGTAATGGTTGGGATGATCCAGAACATGGTCACAGACTGCAGACTTCCTGGGGCGGCGATGCTTCACATCAGCTATATGTTCTTTTACGCGGGTTTTTACTGATCTTTTTGTTTGCCCTATGTAAGAGAGACCACATTCACAATCCAGCTTGTATACTCCTGCATCTTGTAGAGGGATGTTACACTTGACAGATGGTAAAAATTGACTTATCTTCTTCGGCGGCTTGAAAAATGTTTTTATGGAAGCCCGCTTCAAGATATAGCCAATCTTGTCCGTGACTCCTCTGACATATGGTAGGACTGCAGGTACACGCTCGACTGTGGCCGGCTTCACTCGGTCACTGCGACGAAGGCGCGGAACCCGAAGCTTGTTGTCTTGCAAAACTTGCTTGACATGCTGAAGCTCGGCGGCCAGGTGTTTACTGTCACAGATCCCTTGTGCTCTCTGAAACAAAGATTTGCCCACGGTAGCTAACTGTGAAGGATGGTGGTGAGATTCACCGTTTAAATACCTGTTGGTATGGGTCTTTTTCCTATACACAGTGTGACTCAAGGTGTTATTAGGATTTCTAATTACTAAAACATCTAGAAAAGCTAAAGAGTTATTTGTCTCTAACTCCATTGTAAATTGTATTTTAGAATTAATGGAGTTAAGGTGTTCTAAAAATGCAGTGACTTTATTAGAAGGTAGAATTGTGAAAGTATCATCTACATACCGCTTGTAGAACCTTGGTTTTACTGGAGAAGTACGGAGGGCTTTCTCCTCAAAGTCTTCCATGAAAATGTCAGCAACAATGGGAGATACTGGGGAGCCCATCGCCACACCATCTACTTGCCGGTAGTATTGTTCCTTCCACAATAGATAGCCAGATGTTAGGCAATGTCTCAGTAATTCTGCATGTTCTAATGGCATGTTGTTCTCTGTTAGCTTCCTAGTCACAATTGAGATGCAGTCTTCAACAGGTAGACATGTAAATAACGACTGAACATCAAAACTGACCATAGTCTCATTGTCAGTAAGATGTAGGTCTTTTATCTCACTGACAAAATGGTAGGAATCCTTTGTATGTGCTCTTGTATGTCCTCTTAGTGGGGAGAGTATTTTAGCCACATGTTGAGCCAATCTGTAAGTTGGTGAATCGATCTGACTCACTATTGGACGTAGCGGAGCATTGAGTTTGTGTATTTTGGGTAACCCATACAACTTTGGTGGTTTGGCACAGGAAGGTATTATCGAATTTACGTCTAGATTTAATTTCTCGGCGTGTTTCTTTATTAGATCGCTAGTTGTTTTGAGCGTGTTTGTAGTTGGGTCTGTTTTGACCTTTTTATAGGTGTTAACGTCCGACAAAAGTTCTTGAATTTTAAAATTATAATCCGACGTATCCATTACCACCGTAGCGTTTCCTTTATCTGCGCGGAGAATCGTGAGTTCGGGTCTGTTTCGTAAGTTATTTAAAGCTTTTAATTCGTCTTTGGGAAGATTCAGTTTTGGCACAGAACTTCGACGTAACATAGACGAGATGTCTTGACGTATGGCCTCCAAATCTTCTTTACCAATATTATTTTTATACAGACAATCCTCAACACTACAAATAATTTCTTCGTACGGGATTCTTCGCGGTGTTATTGCGAAATTCATACCTTTCGATAATACTACCAGGAAGTCTGCAGTCTGTGACCATGTTCTGGATCATCCCAACCATTACATCAGATTTGATAAACCACAAATCCTCGCAAAAGAACACCGATTCCTACCAAGGATGATTCGCGAGGCTATTGAAATTAAAAAACATCCTAATTTTAATAGAGAAGATGGTTGGGTATTACCACCAGCTTGGGATCCTATAATTAATAAAATTAAGTCAAAAACCAAGCATACCACTGCAAGACTTCAAGACACAGTTAGCTCTTTCTGCGTAGATCGGACCACAAAAAAAAAAAAAAAAAAAAAAAAATTAAAAGCAATACTCGGGTACTATGACATCCATCTGTCACCCATATTGCTAAACTCGAACATAGTATAAAATTAAACTCGGATTAAAATCGTAAAAATTAGTTTCATTTAAATCATATTTCTAAAAAACAATCTCATAATCCTAATATTTTGTCTTCAGATGTTATTGGATTTTCAGTATTTTCTTTTAGTCTAGTCTTAGTGAAGTAATCTGAAAGAAATCTTTTTTTTCAAAATCGATACAGATACGATATCGTGTACATCGTGTTCTTTAATGTAGAATAATTAAAGTAAAATCCATATCGATCATACTTTTTATTCCGCATTTTAATTTTCGTTCCTATGTTTTACTAGTTCTTTAGGTTTTTTTTTAAGTTTTAACTTAAATGTATCATAATTAATATTTGTTCCGATAATTGTTGCAATTACTAACAGCCTATAAATATCCCACTGCTGAGGGCAGTCCTTTGGTAACTTTTGCGAGGTCTTTGGTGCCGGGAATGATGCGCGACGCTGTTACAATGTCGGCTGAAGTAGTTCACATAACCTCTAACATTTATACTGCATGTATGTGGAACATAGAAGGTTTCCTTACTATGTTTTCCTTCACTGCTGAAAACGTGGTTAGCCCAAATTAAAATTGCAGTCAATTTTAGTGTTGCTGACACCGGGAATCTAACCCGGGTTATATCAGTATGGTAACTAACACATTTACAACAGAATTCTCATAATTGAATATACACTGTGGGTCATTGAGGCTCTCTATTTCAAAAAAAATGGAATTTCATGCTAATGTGATCAAATTATGTAAATTTAAAAATTTATCACAATTACTATACCATCTTTAATAAAATAATACACACTCTGTATATTTTTATATTTTTTTCAAACATTTATTTGTACATGTAGTCGACAGCTTCATTCTTCGTTTTCATTTTTGTAAACCTAATGCAATCTAAGTAATTAAAACGTATATGCGAAATTATATCATTTAATTTATACGTTTTGTCACAAAACAGAGAGAGTAATTTTGTGTTGGGGAATATAATATTAATTAATTTGATATTCTTGTATTACAGAAATACCGTGAATACGAGAAATTAAAAAATATTTAGGATACATTTGATAACTGTTTTTAGTTATATATTTAATTACCCATAATATTTAAATAGGTTTTCTAAACGTTGTGAAATATTTTCCAGAATTTTACTTTGGATGCTTTGATATTTATTTCATGTAAATGATCTAACATATATTATTAACCATATAATAAACAACATTTAAAACATACAGATGTTACTAATTTTGCGAATGTTTCTCCTGTTCTGATAAAAAATACTACAATATGCACAATGTCTTACCATTGCACTTATATTTTACCTACCTAGTGTTGAGCTATTATGTTTGCGTGTGTTTAGTGGCATTGAGTACTAATAATAATAGGTGAACTTGACATTGAGAGCAGAGGCTCGTCAACGTAACAAGGTTCGCCATCTCTACCGCACCGTGCTACTGTATTGAGGTAGAAAAAGGATAGATAATATATCTTTCTGTGTATGCGACTGTTTGTAGGTCAGTTGTGTGTTCCGGACGATAGTCAGAAAGTCGACTGAAGGTTGTAATACGTAGTTATTTGTCATTCTAAATTGCATAAAATTTAGGAAGGTAGGTATATATCTGACACGGGCGAATTTGTATGACATGCTTCTATCTGAAATTATATTTGAATTTATTGAAACATACTCGAATCTACTTAGACGTTACTATCAAAAGGCATAAATTCACAATTATTTATAGTATATTTGACTATGGCAGTCACTTTCGAGATTAATTGATGAATTTTCTTCAAATTTTATAATAAAATAAAATGAGTAAGTCTATTATATAATCCGTGTTTACGATGGTACTTCTATCGAATTTGTTATATATAATACTTCTTGATCGGCAATGGTGCTAAAATTGTAATAAATGTCTACTACCAATATCTAGTAAATTTTGAATTCTTTCAAATTTAAAACAGCGTTATCTAGTTAATTTTGTAAGAATTTATACCAAGTGAACTTGCGCTTAAGCCTGCGTAGTTCTGGGAAATTCCGCTAGATGGCATTGATTATGCAATGCTATTACTTGAAAGCTTTAATATAACACTTACAAGATGGAGCTAGTAAGAATTAAAACATAATTGTTTAAGAAAAAGAAGTATTAGTGATAGTTATTAACATTGATTTCTTGCTATGAGCATTCAACTAAACTTATTAGTGTTTTGGTGTTATATGAGTTGGTGGTTATATGAAAATGAAGATGATGATTTACACTTTAGTTATCTATGCATGTTACTATAATAAATGAAATTGTTTTTATTACTGATCTTACATTATTCATACTTTCATTAAAATGACATAATTTCAACTCCTCCATTATCTATAACATTATCTATATTAACTAGAAAACTTAAGTCAGCAACAAATACACTCGCGCTACGTCAAGTATTGAAATCTTTTAGAAAAATAAATCTTAAGAAAGTGCACAGCATTCCTATTAATAAGTTCAAAATTATTATCCTGTTTGTTATTTTTAAACGTTGACTCACACACTAGGATGTTTTTTGTATCATGGGTACTTTTAACGGTGAGTTTCAACAACGTACATCGCGACACAGCACCAAATTCCATCCACATCACCTTGATAGTTGGCATTCCTCCACGGTGCGCTTTTTGAGGAATTTTCTTCCACACACGACCACTTTGTGGAACTTTCTGCCGCCAGCGGTTTTTCCGAACCGATATGACTTAGGGACCTTCAAGAAAAGAGCCTATTCCTTTCTCAAAGGCCGGCAACGCACCTGCTACTCCCCTGGTGTTGCGGGTGTTCATGGGCGGAGGATATCGCTTAACATCAGGTGAGCCGCTTGCTCGTTTGCCCCCTCTTCTAAAAAAAAACACATAAACTGCAAATACTCAAGAACAACCGAAACCCGCAACAACTTTATGTAGATGATTCATATATTTGTTCCGTGCGGGAATAAAACTCGCGACCCGCAACCTAAATGCAATCGCTTAGATTTAATGAATATGAGGACAGTAGGAAAGTACTAGTCTCTATTAAAATCTTTCCAATAAAATCGTTTGAATCGTTTAAACATTGAACTAAATTAAAATTTTCTCTTCTAAAGTGTTTAAGCATTTAGATGTCTGCGAAATATTTAATGATGTAAAATATCATACATAATTATCTAGGGCAACAATACAAGCGTAATAATGTTTCTACGCCAATCACCCATTACGCAGGTAAATTGACGAGTTCGTAGCACCGCCTCATAGTTGCAGTGAGGTGACTGTGACGCACGCAATGCACGCTACCCGCGGTCATCGCTCCCTTTACAGAAAAAAAATACGTTCTTGACTCAGTTTGTTTATTGCATACTTACCCACGCTTACGTCAGTCAGTATTTATGTTGCTGTTACTTTTTAACTTTACCGTTTCATTTTGTTGAATTACTTTTGTAGGGCTTCTTATAATTGTAAATTAAACATGTTAATTACATGTCTTTTTCTAGTTTTTTAAACTATTACACACAGACATAATAAGACGACATTATTATAAATTTTAATTTATTTTTTGCTATTCAACGACAGATGGCGTTAGAAGTATTTTATGAAATTAATCATGTTTTTTTTTAATTTAATAAACACATTATGTCTAATACCAAAAAAAAAATAGGTATAAGTGCGATTATCTAATGTTTATCATTTTGACTCTTGCGAATAACTTCATTTTCTAAATTTTAATCTACTTATATAAGACACATCGCTAGAATTGTGATTGCATATTTGTACATTATTTATATTTGTTAACAATAAATTAAAATACAGCAATCGCTTAAGTTTACCAAAGTGAGATTTACGTGGATTTACTAATAGCGATATACAATCCATAAGAATTCAGCTACATAATTAAACAGAAGTTACATATAAGCAAAGAAAAAATAGACAACAATAACAATGAAACTGCGAAAATAGAACTGGTTCCATTGGTTTTGTTTCCAATTGGTTTAGTTATCGAGAAATAGGTACAGTAATCCGAGGGACCTTCGTAATATCGATGTGATAGCAATGTAATAAAATAAAACAGTTTGTTGGAGAAGGGCGAGCGATATCGTAACTGTAGTCAACGATAGCGGAGTCGACGTGCAACCTTGCAGAGTTTGTTGCTCCGGCGGGGACGGCGCGGCGGGGCCGGGGCTCGCTAACCTCCGTTGACACGCTCCTATAATGCTCAGCGGTTATTTCACCTCGATGAAAACCATACAGTTAATTAACAGATTAAACAAAGGTATAAAGGGCAATATGAATATTATACAAATGTTTGAAATCTATGTATGTCGGTACACTAATTAATACTGTTTCACAAATTTTTTTTTATTATTTTTTCACGGTTTCTTATTCTTGTTGCTTAAAACATTTAGTTGACTATAACATTTACTGAAGATTACATTTCCAACTTTCTTTAAATATTTATGTAGTTGAGGTAGGTACTGTATTTGAATTAGTGCTTTAGGTTATCAAATCATTAATACAAATAAATTAAATAGAAGTGTCTGTCTCTAATACTTTTTCTGTTGATATTTGCTAATAAACAAAGTATAAAGTTAAACAAAAAATATGTTCGTTTAACCAAAAGTATATAGTTCGAAAACTAATGAAACTGATTAACATGGAGTTACGGATCATAGGAAGTGACCAAGACTAGCTTCGTTTCATCGCTATAGTAACGTACACGAAAGTATAAAATCTACGCAACGTGCCCGCTACTTACAGGTTTGTTCAAATATTTCTTTAGCATATCAAATTAATATCTAACTTTAGAAGTACCATAGACAGTTTATAATGTTACAGCTTAATTGAAGAAACAACTTGTAATAAATATACGAGGTCCGTGACATGGAATTTAAACTTGACATTTTACATTCATTGAATATACTGGTAGCTTGGACCTCGAATAACGACGGCCGAGGTATATGTTGTTTTATGCAAATTCGAGATAAAGCGTTGTATCATTCCGCCAATATAATGGGATAACTATAAAACAATCGAGCAAAGGCTGTGCTTAATGAAGTTTATTGTGCCAATTGTATGTTGTTTACATTCAACGTATGATTTGCAACATAAACAGTTTGACTGAGTGCCCATTTCCTAATTAAAAAAAATGTTAAAGATTTCAAGTCAACGCAAGCGCATTACTTTTGTTTATGATATCCGACTGCGATGTGACCTATTTTCAAATACAATGGAATTATTCATGCTCCGTCGCTTCAACTTATATGAACGAACAAGAAAGATGAAAGCTGATTGTCATTCTATTAAATATTCCAAGCTTTCAGTATACTCTAAGAGTTTGAGATAGTGAGACCTTTAGCATTTTAGCAGAAATCATTCATTAATCTGAAATTTCGAAACTATAAAAGTATTTTGAATTTCAAAATATAACTTACAAATATTGTGAATAACACCATTATTACCATAAACTGGGCTCTAAAATATTATACCAGAATAGGTTTTAAATATGTTCCTAGTAATTACATGTAATAACACGAATAATTTAATGATTATATTTTGCATGTGATGCATGAAGATTATTTGTAACGACAGTATGGTTGGATCTCACGAGGGCGATAATTGCGAAGGTCGTGCCGCAGCTGGATCTAGTCGTCACACACCCAACTCCTCCGTTTCATATCAATACTTAGGTAGTCCATGACGATATACTGGTCATTTACGTTACAGGCAATATTCAACTAACAAGTCTCGACTATAAGATACATTTTCGCGTAAAGATTGCCGCGGTCGGTGGCCTTACCTCGTTAGAGTTCATGCACCCGCGCGAAACTAGGGCACGTACCTCGTGCTTCTCCCCTCCACCTGCAGTTGATGCCCCCTCGTTGTCCCGTTACCTACCACTAGTATTTCATTGAACTATTACTATTTTACTCGCTTTGGAAATATCATAAAGCAGTTTTTAATGCGAAAACAATCTCCCCGTGCAATGAATGATAAAGCTAAAAATTTATCGTTCCATTTGCTTATTCAATGCGAAACGACTGTTCTTTGTTTGTCGACTAGGAGTCTGAATTATGTATAGATTTAAAGCAGATACGTGTTTTCGAGTAGCAATAAAACAAATGGTTTCTGGTCGACCTCTCTAGCGCATTCCTTTTTGTTTATGTCACAAGGACTTTATAGAAGTTGATGATAGTAGTAGATTCAACAACTCATGTGTTAGAAAATGACATAATAGGTTTGTTCTGAGACGAGCTCAAAGGGAAATGCTGTCACCGTGTACGGCACCTGAACCAGTATTGCGCCGATCAGTGTTGCGCAAGCGCACCGCGAGAAAGTGCGAGTAAAAGTTGACGCAACCCGCGTCACACACCGATCGTAGTCACGTCATACACAGGCACACATACTGCTATGCGTGTGTGTGTGTGTGTGTCAAACGAACGAGCTATACAATGACGATGCTATAAGAATCGAACCTGTTATACAATGTCTTTCATAATCAATTTTGTTTTTGTGATTCTTTGTATCTGTAATTTATAACTTTTATCATGTTAAAACAGGATATATTCATTACGGATTTATTTCTGTATTTTAATAGTCGTGTTTTTTATTTTTTCAATTCCTTTTTGTAATTGTGTATGTAGGAACGGACATTATTGGGAAGTATCAGTCTAATTATAAAATGTTTTAACTTTTTGATTTCTATTAAAAATTGTTTAAGAATAACGCACAAGATTATTCAATCCATCACTGATAAAGCGGTAGCCGGGCCACATGCAACACAACATATTGACTTAAAGCTGAACCTTGAAGGTTGATTGTTAGCCTTTTACTATTTTAAGAAAAAAAATTTAACGGTTTAAGATTGTTGCGAGTTTAACAGCATCCATTAAGGCGGCCATATCTTCATGCTATTCTCACTGACCTTCAATTGCCACGATTTGCAGCATATAGCCACCCACACAATAGCCAGTAAGGTCTCATCTGTAACAGATGTGTAAACGCTTTATAGTAAATAATAGATTTGTTTGCAGCTGACTAATGTTAGGCAAAGGCATCGACAGCTATATACATGCATACCATAAGTCGAGGCCACACTAAGTAACTCGGAATGCGTTTCAGTAACTGTGATCGTATGTAATTATTTTCAATTTAACAAAATTAAATCTGCATTATTTCGCTGCTTCATGCATGCTTTTTGTTTAAGCTCTGGTTAAAAGACTTATTTATTGAATGATTTATTAAACAAAACACCTTAATATTGAACAATATTTATTTTAATATACTTTCAGTAATTTTAAGAATTAGTAAATTTCTATGTGGAGGGCTATGGTGGAGGTTGCGGTGAACGGCAGGGGAAGGGGACGTTGCTCTGTGGCGACAGAAATAGGGCGCAGAGGACAGAGCAAGGCTGCCCCGGTTGCCGTTCGTCGACCCGTGCCCGTACCTACAACTACGTACTTAAAGCGCGCGTGTGTGCGTAGACGTTCGCTACGACTACTACGTGCTGCATCACATGCACTCAACTTGCTGACGGTTGTTTCGATAGTTGCATAACGTAAAAAGTTTCCGTTTAGTTTTTAGACTTTTTACATTACTTATAGTAAGTAGCGATTTAAATATAAGTAAATTGCTAACAAAATCTCAATAAATATTCTTTATCTGCAAGGTAAATTATTGAAGACAGCAAATACAACTGGCAGCTAAATTACCTTTAATCAAAAATTAAAGCGCCATCTACCGCAGAGTAGTGAGAACGAAAACACGTACTAGGAGGCGCTTAGCTACTCCCCCTCCTCTCTTCGCGATAAGGGCACGAGTTCGTTGCCCCGATAGAGGCTGACCTCAAAAACGAGGACACTGCAAAATTAGGACGATGACAACGTAACGACTCGAACGCCTGCTCACCGCAAATGACTTTCAACTCAGACTATATCGTTATACGTTCTAGTTTTCCATGAAGTAATCGATTGAACTACATATATTTGATCAATTAGGCAAATACGCTGACTCCGACAGCAGTGAGCTAGGTTGAAGTGTTTCACTTTATGATAATAATAGGTTTCAGTTTATTCTAGGAATACAAATGTTGAGTGAGTGAGAAAATCGTAGAGTATGGGCACCATGCGTAATAGAACTAAAAACTCCGTTCGGAAAACAGCAACCAAGATTTTATTTATACAATTGCTAAATCATAAATGAGCTATGAAAATAATGTTCCAGAATATAATATACACATCAACTATCAATGACTTCTTTGATAATAAAATAATGTGTTTCATTTACAACGTATAATTTTGAACTTAGATATTTTTAGAAGTAAACAATTGTGCTTTTTTGTTTCAGGTAAGACTTGTTATAACGCTTGTTGGTTGATTTCATTTGGCATCAGGTAATTTAAATTGTACTCACGTTTTGTATCACAATTTATTTATAATAAACCAAATAATACAATATGACTCATTTTATAATATTTTAGACATTATTGTGTCTGTTTACACTTTTTAATTTTAAAATATTTGACTTTTATTCATTGCCTTTAAAGACAAAAAACAGTGTTACGACCGCCTAACACCAAATACTGAAGTTGAAGAAGTTAATAATTTTATAATATAACAAATAACTAGTGGTAGGATTCTTATGCAGGAATCCGTCTAGGTAGGCTCCACACCCCAGGGTCAGTTATTCTGTCATGAATCAGTATGTGTGCAAACATTACTGTGTCGGTTTGAAGGGCACTGAGAGCTTGCGTAATCACTGGGCATATGAGACTTGCGAGCTGATGTCTCAGGGTGACGGGCGCAGTGTTGTGTCACACAGAAATGCTCTGGGTGACACACCATTTGTTATGGGCAGACGTTACACTTACCATAAGATGAATTTTTTGTTCGTTCCGTCATTTTGATAAAATAAGTAAAATAAAAAAAATTTTAACTTTATGTTTGCTGGAATTTCTTGTGAACGATCTAAAACATTTTAAATACTGTCAGACGACATTATCGGTAACTTTTATGAAAAACTAGCCGATGCCCGCGACTTCGTCCGTGTGGATATAGGTTTTTAAATATCCCGTGTAAACTATTTGATTTTCTGGAACAAAAAGTATCCCGTGTCCCTCTCCAGGATGCAAGCTATCTCTGTGCCAGATTTCGTCAAGATCAGTTCAGCGGTTAAACTGTGAAAACGACACGTTCTCTTACAGTTATTTCTTCTGCAACAAACAGTCAGATGGACATGCAACTTTATTTTCGCATTTATAATATTAGTATGGATGGCTGATCACAGATGATCACAGATCGTTAAATCATAATAAAGTTTTTTTTTATTGAATAAAGTGACGAAACGAGCAAAACGTTCACCTGATGTTATCATCATGCAACGTCCGCCCACAACAAATGACAACACACAAACATAATGTCACAGAACACATGAAACAGAATTTTTCTGTGTGACACCACACTGCGCACGTCACACCCTAAGACATCAGTTCTTATGTCTCAAATGCCCAGTAATTACGCTAGCTCACAGTGCCCTTCAAACCGAAACACAGTAATGCATGCACACTACTGCTTCACGGCAGAATAACTGGCCCTGGGGTGGTACCTACCTAGACGGATTCCTGCATAGGAATCCTACCACCAGTAAAAAGTGATTAATAATCTGTATTTAATAATTACCAATTATAGCTTAGCGCCTAACATCGACAACTAAGGGCGTCAAATGGTGATATAATACATAATTGGCATGTTTCATGTTTTATTTTCTAGTTTTTAAATTCTTTATTTAATATTTTGTTTATTTTATTATTCTGTTAGAGTGTGTTATAATTCTGTTGATAATATCACGCGTGTGACCAAGCCGAATTCTAGATCCTATTGTCTAAACTGAACGAAGACTGTTATTAAGATTATTTATAAGGCGAGTGTGAATGGGCAACCCGGGAAGGGTCGATATAAGCGAACAGTATCACAATCAGATCGAAGACAGTTTAACGTAAGGCCACGTCAAAAGCAACTGACGTGCTTGTATGAAAACGCTCATGAAAGTAGAAGAAGCGAAAGGTGTGCAGGATCGTGGCAAGTGGAAAGATGTGATCTCTGCCTACCCCAATGGAATAGATGCGTGTCTGTATGTACATATTATTATACATATGTTTGTACGTACATAGTATTAAGATTAAACTTGTACTTTTTTGTTTGTATATCGTAAAAACGGAAGGGTTTGATGCATGTCGCACCACTAAAATTGTCAGTTGCAATTTTAGGTGCTGCTTTACCTTGTTCTGGTAAAAACATGGTGAAGGAAACAACTAGCGTAGAACTGCAAGCGAAGTCCGCCAATGCGAGAAACGTGTCGGACTCTTCCCGGCCCCAAAACAAAATGAGAGGAAGATGCTAGGCATTTAAAATTTTACTTACTAAAGCTATAGGTGCTTTGAAAGCAAGGATGGATATATTATCCACCTATTTATATCTTTCAACAATTTTGGAGGTAGCTGATTTACGAGTAAATGTACAATTCTTTAATCAGTCAGGTAGACTAAGCTCTAGATAATTGATTGATTGACGTTAGCGAAAGTGAATTATGATTGTAATCCTTACTAGTGGTAGGACTCCTATGTAGCAATCTGTCTAGGTGCGTACCATCGCAGTGCCAATTATTCTGCCGTCAAGCAGCTGGTCTGAACGACCAAAGACCAGCTGCTTGTTGGCAGAATAATGACGCTGTTAGCTAGTGTAATTACTGCCTACTAGCTGTTAGCTAGTGTAATTTATGCTCAGTAATTAAACTAGCTAACAGCTGTTATTAATTAACTATTTGGCATATGATACTATGGAACTTATATGACTGGGCGACGAGCACAGTGCGGTGATGTGTTATGGGTGACACAGCATTTGTTGTGGGTAGATGTTTCACTTACCATCAGGTGAACGATTAATCATCGATAATGAATCAACATGTATTTATATACATATGTAGACGCGTTGTAGGTGACAAGGCCCGAGGCCACTAAGGACGTCGGATTGCGAGTAATTTTGTTTCAGGTACTTGTCATGATACGATTAAAGATTTATAATTACCCTGAAATAGTATTATGGAATCTATTTAGGATATTCTGAAATGATGAATTAGTAGGATTATTCTGAAATGTTATTATTTAAATGCGTTGCCATAATGAATGCACTGGAAAACGAGTATACGATGCAGCAAGCGATCCGGGAGCCGAGGCTAAATATAACTCGGTCGACGAACTGCAAGTAGGTCGCTCCCTGTTCTCCCGCGCCACCCTCTAGACACCATCTCGATATTCATATACACAATAAATATCTTTTTAAATTAAACATTCTATTTATAAATATTAGATTATTTTGGGCGCATGCAATTTTACTACTATTTGATTACCATGAAGAAGTTAGTTGATACATCTGCAATCATGAACATTGGATGAGAAAAATGTAGACCTGTTTTAAAGTGACTTTCAAATTGATATAACTTATTACACAGGTGCGTACATGATTTATTGTTTCTACTAAATATTTTTCATATAATATAGAAAACACGTCAATAAAATATTGCGAATTTTTAAATCACGATTCAACAAGATAACGACAAGGTAGCGACCTCATTACTGAAAAAAATTAGGTCATTTACTGAATACCGCTCGCACGTTTCTCGCATAGGGCCCCTTAAAAAACGTCAAGGAAGAATTGTGCTACAACAGGTGAGATGTGTGCGTTATCGTTTAAAATTGTTGTACCGTTTATAAAAGGCCTGTTGTTGGGACACGTCATTTAGTGCGTGGGTGTTGTTGTTTTCCCTATGGGGCGGTGTAGTGCGGAGCGGCATGCAACGTACGGTGCGGGGGGCGGGCGGGTGTCGCAAAGCGGGTGCATGGCCGGCCGTCGGCACCGCGCCGACCCTGACTGACTTATCTCGCGAACGTGAGCCGCGCGCAAATTCGCATTCTAATGCCGGTGAATTTAGCAAACCGCACAATTATTTGCACCGCCGCCTTTAGCACACTATCAAAATTTGGCATAGTGATACGTTCACTCCTACTGAGCGATGCATTTGTATGATTTAACGTCTGCTATCGGAGCGATAAGCAGTGTTTAGTGGCAAGCTTTTATGAATTGATAGATTTTTTGTGTCGCTATTTTTAATGTTACATTAATCTTCAAAACAATTTTTGTGTGAAGATGATAATATATTGTCATTCACTTTATTTACATGTATGTATGCCAGTAATACAAAAGCAACATTACTATTGTTAACCGAATGCTCTTCTCTACCGAATACTGAATAAACGTAACAGTAACATTTAATTTATTAAGGAAGCGACAAAAATATTGTTGCGTTACTCAAGTAAATAGGTCAGCAGCGTCTCTAACGCGCTAAATGATTTCAACGTTCTTGGTTGACCCCGATTCTCATGCTACAGGATTTCCAAAGTATGACGGAGTTATATTAGCCGCTAACAAAGACTAGGCCGAAATTTAAATAACTTAACTTAGATTTACGTATCTTTGCGTGTTAGTAATATTGAGATAATAAAATATACTTGGCTGCTGCATTGAAATTGAAAGCTTATGCGTTTTATCTAGAATTCATAAGGAATAGTCCTTAAAGTTCAATAAAAATATTTAGATGTTTCATACGGTTTTCACAATTATATGTAGCGCATAGGTACAGATTGACATTATTACAACTTTAAATTTACTAAAAAAGATATGAAACTAAAACACAATGAATCTAGGTATCTTTACAAAACAGTTGTCTGTAATCACTGGAAACGTCGAAAATATTAAAAGCCCATACAAGTACTCGTACGAACGGGTATATTTAATATTTCGCACAGTGGAACGTTTCGCAGCTCATAAATAAGTTGTAGGCTAATTCACCTTGATGTAATAAGTTACAGACAGCCTATAGGTATCGGCGTGCGGTAAGAGGCTAGGCTGAATCTCAAAAGCAGAGTGGTAGGGAGCGGCCGCGGCCGAGTCGGACTTTGTAATACATTCGGCCTAGTCAGCGTTCGTTGCCCCGCGTTGCTCGAGGCCGTGGCGCCGAGCCGCGGCCCGACTGCGCCCGAATGCCTACGAAAATCATTCGGTTACCGCTCTTTTTGAATCTGTCTTCATCTAAATCAAAATTAATTTCATCATAGAGCACCATGCCTTTTAGTTATTTTAATGAAAAAAAGGAAGACCCACCTTACTAGATTAACCCCCCGTGTTTAGAATTCAATTCTGTGGCGAGTCGATGGATATATGTAGGTCAGGTCCGTTCTTTGTGATAGTCTATAGGAAAAGTTTTTTTCTTCAAAAGTAAAATTGCGATAGGCTATAATGATGATTATGACAGAATTAAAATTGGTTTAGTTCTGTTTATCGATAGAACACCTACTTATCTTTATATATTAAGATTTATTGTTTTGAAGACACAACAATTACTACTTTCATTTGTATTAAAGAAGAGATAATTTACTACTGTTCTTCATACCATTAACATCACACTATAACACAAGAACAGATATGTGCTATTCGCTCTATAATCTATTTAAATTAATAAGTAGAAAAATGTTTTATAATAGTAATTAATGCCTTTACATATTTTTTCATATCTCATATCAGTACATATATGCCCGTTAAGGCGTTCAAAGTAATTAGCAGACATTGAAACATGCTTTACGTACGTTACAATCTTATTGCCGACCAAACCATTAAACTTTCATCAAGATCAGCGTACGACTTTATTGTGGCAAGGCTGCATTGTGTAAATAAATGCTAGAAAACATGAGTAATTATGTGTACACACATATTGTGCTTGTATCAACCACACTCCTTATATTGTCAATAATGTTGCGCTGAGCTGGCACAGTGGCTAAGCATTTATCTTAGGCGCTACGGGTACGGGTAGTACAAATATTTTTACAACCTATCGATCGATCGTTGTTTCAGGTCTAGATGTAAACCCACTCACGATACAAGAGAAATCCTAGTAGAGACAACATGGGTTTTGTTTTATAAAAAAATCTACAAAAAGTCGCGCTGGCTTAGGGGTCGGGCATCCGCTGTAATTTTCATTAAATTTCATAGTATATACGATAGTATCCTGGGATCGACGCGCCTTTATACGCTGCTTCACTACGTGCTTGGCGGTGAAGAACACCGTCGGGAAAACTATATATCTAAGAAATTAATAATATTTCGATAGACCTGCAGCAGCGTGGAAGACTGTTCCTAGCTCCAAGCCTCTCAAAAATTAAAGAAGCTCTGTGCCTAGCAGTGGGAACTTCATGAGCGGCTTTTATGAGTGTAAAAGGAATTTGTAAAAGTAGGTTGCACGTTTTTTTCAACTATATTTTAAATATATGCCTATTTTTTAAATATGTACCTTATATATTAATTAGAAAAAATAACTGCCTTCAATGTGAACTCAAACTAGTAGTGTAGACGTGCGAATGTAGTACAAAACAAATAATAATATGTTCAAGTCCCATCAAAAGCAAAAGTGAAAGGTTATGTAAGAACCGTGAGAGAGAGCTCATAAGACACTTTAACCCAGTGCTGCGAATTCCGCAGTCGACTAGTGCGACGCACCCGTTTCGCGCTCATTAGTATGGAGACAGCGCCGCAGCACTTTCTCTCTCGTCAACAACAAGCGTTACGCAAGTCCCCGCCAGACAACTCTCTACTTACTCTTAACTATCTCCGCGTTATCGAAAGCAGACTGCTCCCACCACCGGTTCTCTCGCAACCGTGGTGCAACTTGTAATTGGACGACGTAAGATACATCCTCGAGCCTAATGACGGATTCGTAAGAAATGAAAGTGTTTCGGTTAGTTTGTAGTGGGTCAGCGGAGTAGGCCAGCCGGGGTCGACGGACGCGTAGCCTCGCCAGGTGAAAGTGTACCCCCGCCCCTCCCATGGCGGTAAAGCGCGTCGGCAAGTTACCTGCGCACGCGCCTGTTTTTTTTTGCAACATGGCCATGAAGCCTATTACGATAACTGCGAAACGAAGCTCTAGCTGAATTTAAGCGTGTGGCCTCACCTGTCAATCTCACGAACGTGTGGAATAATAAAGCAAGAAAATTGTAAAAGTTTTTGGTTTGTTTCAAATATAATTGTTTCATTTCAGTTCCTATGTTAATAAGATCTTTTCAGATTTAGCCATATTAGAAAAAACTTTACAATGTTTCATATCTGGTTAGAAAATGAAAAAAAAAAAACAGTGGAATCAAAAGATTTATTATTTTATTTCACTGAGCTTAGCTATCAGTCTGTCTTGTAGCTATCAGTCTATCAACTTATTGTACAATTTTGTGTATGTTATAACCAAAAATAATAATTACCTAAAAATAATTGTAGAAAAAAATGCAAGCAACGGAACTGCTCGCGTCAATTGCCTAAATATTATAATTACATATCATAGTATTTTAAACGAATTCGTTATAATAATATGCGCATCATCTTTTCAGCTGCATACAGCTTCTGAAACTGTCTATTATGGTATATAGCATACTTTTATTAGGCGACGAAAATAGTAGCTTACGATCGTACCGTACGTGGGGCACTTTATGTAACCGGCAGACGGTAGACGGCAGCTAGCTTTCAATAGACCCATCTTACGTAAATATAACGTAGGTACTAGCTCACATAATTACTCGCGTTTATATAACGTTCCGAGCCTTTTGTAATTTTCAAAAATTGAACTCAATATCATTTCTCAATATATGCTGATGCGAAACTAACTAACTAGAATGGCGCAGTTACTCAAAATGAGTCTTTGCCTCCGATAACAAAAGCCGCCACCTTGTGCCAGTTTTCCACCAAAAGCTCGAGCAAGTCCTCCTTTACGTCATCTCTCCAGCGGTAACTGTGTGGCCGACCGATCTTCACCCATTCTTTCGACATGACCGAGTCCGTGAAGCCCATGTGATTTTATCACGCTGATGGTGGTTGTGCCATGCAATTTTTATAAATGAGAAAGTTTTTTTAGGACATGTAGAGATCTATATGACACTTATATCGCGCTAAAAAAGTTGCATCGATGCGAACTATATATACAATATCTAAAGATTGGTTGGCGGAAACGAGTGGCTATCCTTTTCCTTGGCACATTTACCAAAGATATATAAGGAGGATTATTTTCATCATTATACCCTGTCAAAAATCCACTGCTGAACATAAGTCTTCACATAGCTCGATACCATGAGAAAAGAAAATCTGCTGCCCCGAGGATGTCGAAGAGGAGATCTCAGGACTTCCCACAGGTCCTGGACTAACCATCTCGAAGAATGGCAGGCAGAGTCAAAATACATTATATCACTGTGTTTTCGCTCTAGCATTTTTTGCAGAGGCGTCTAAGGTGCCAGACGTTTGATACTGTAAACACCAATACCTGCCAAGCGTGCTGATTAGAAATCCTTCTTTCTTGGGAGAGGACTACGGTCAGCAGACGATTATTAACAGGTTGATTATGTTGATGAATAATTATTACTGGTGATGTTTGTTAAGTGTGATGACAACCGCAGTAGTAGATGTCTTAAACTAATGTCGATACTGCTACCGATAACCTGGTTTATTTTTTGTCACAGTAGTGTTTTTATTTATATTTATTCTTTAATTGTAACACCTTATGCTAAGGAATACAATAGGTGCACTTATTGCCTAGAGGCATTATCTGCCAGTCGACCCTGGGAGATCCGGAAAAATGTTTGCAGGTGCTAAGTTTGTAAAAAAAATATATGATATATAAATTATTGCAAAATAATCACTAAATACACTATTACATACTAATTATATAATAATATAAATAATCACTACACATATCTTTATAATAAACATGAATATATTTTTTGCATAGATATGTACGTATAAGAATTATAATGCTAAATAATTTTAAAATAAAAATATAATATAAAATATAAAATTAATCATTTTATTTCCCTTCAAATAATGTTGACGAAGAAGTCTTTCAAAGAACTTTTGTTAAGTTAGGTGCTTTCCTGATATAACCAGGAAGGGTTTCTTACCACAACCACGGGAAGACATTAAGAACTCGAGGAAGACAATGACAAGATCGCAGGACTGCTATTTATTGAGAAGAAACATACATAGTTATAAATTTCGTTAGTAATTACGTTAAATTCTAATGTGGAATATGGAAGTGCTAATTCTGAGCATAAAATAACACATCGTAACATTTTCCAAATCTAACTGCTGCGCTCAGTGACATTAAACAGTTACTTAAGCAACTCCTAATTTTTGATATAAGTCTCTTTTTCTCTTTTGATAAATCGTCGCCTATGCTGTACGAACAGCGATAGATAGATTTTATCGGAGCTTTTAAATTACTCATAAAGTATGTAACGAAAGTGTAAAATATTGTGATATTTTATATGTTAAGAATTTTTCAATGAAAGTTATATATTATCGTTACATTATGCATAAAGATTCAGCCAGACTATGAGGATATTTATTTGTTGTATTAGAATTATAACCTTAATAAAATAAACGCAGTCATTAAATAATACTCGTACATTTGAAGCACCATTAATGACATAATTTTTTTATTTAAATCGAAATAAATTTTACCGATACACTTTAAGTTTAACAAGCCTGCTTAAAGAAATTTCAGAATGACATATCTACTGTTTTAACACATATTATTACAATGTTTTTATTTTTTTTATTTTTGGATACACACCCAAATAAAGTAAAGTAAAAAAAAGTAAAGTTTCAGCCTATAAATTTCCCACTACTGAGCACAGGCCTCCTCTCATTTCTGAGAGGGTTTTGGGGCTAGGAAGAATCCGCCACGCTGCTCCAATGCGGGTTGGCGGACTTCACATGTCTTCGAAATATTTTTAAGTTCTCAGACATGCAGGTTTCCTCACGATGTTTTCCTTAACCGCCGAGCACGTGGTAAGTCAGCACTTAAAATTGCAATTAACAATTTTAGTGGTGCCGGCACCGGGAATCGAACCCAGGTCACTCGCGTACTATGTAATTTAAAGCGAGCGCCTAGCCCCTGAGCTACCACAGCTTAACCACAGCTTACCACCGAATAAAGTATAAAAAATAAATAAAATTCAAAGAAATAGGTTTGTACTGCTTTGTTTCTAACAATTTTACGACGGTATAAATTAATTTGTGGCGATAAGGCCGCAGATTATGGTATTTTCAAGCAGTTGTGACTTAGATGGGTGAACGCTTGATAAAGCGATTCGAGGTTGAATTCGGAGCCCGGTTGCGACAGCCGAACAAAGAAAGCGGCAGCGGGCTAGCCTTGGGGAGTTCGTCGACCGACTTTTGCACGTCGCAAGGTTTCGCCAATCGGACTTCTCGAGCTCCAGGATATTGCCAATTTTATTCAGCGATCTCAAGGCTGCGCTTTCCGGACCATGTAAACCATTTACTTTTCGTTTTTACTGCGGGAAATTTTGTTGTAAATGTTGAAAAACTTTATAGCATATTGATACTGTCTCGGAATTTACAGTTCTGACCTAGCTTTCAGAAAATCAAAGCAAGCAATGCAAGAGTCCGTTTCGGATTGGTGAAAAAATTTTGTAACTTTTTATTTATTTTACCTTAATGTTTATGAAATTATAAATATTTGGTGGGTACATAATTTATGAAAATAGTTCTTATAGCCTATACCTAGTATAGCACGTCCCAGGCCTCTTCTTACGTAGCAATGCAGCTCCACTGTGGATTATCAGACTTAACGTGGCGTCGAATAAAAATCTGAAATTAAAATATATTTTTCGCTTAATTTAAATTGCTCAGATCAGATATCAGATTTGATAGACCACAAATCCTTGCAAAAGTCAAAGTCAAAATCCTCGCGAGGCTATTGAAATTAAAAAACATCCTAATTTCAATAGACAGATTGTTGGGTACTACCACCGGCTTGGGATCCTTTAATACATAAAATTCAATCAAAAAGCAAGCATACCACTGCAAGACTTCAAGACACTGTAAGCACATTTTGCGTAGACCGGATCAAAAATAATAATTAAAAGCTGAAGGTACCGGATTAACAATGATATCGGGAGATCTGTCACCTCAGTCCCCCATGAGCATAGGTGCTTTAAAACTTAAATCACACGTCGGGTTATAAATAGTTAAAATTAAACGCGATAAAATCCGTAAAATAGATTTAATTAAATGTGTAATATTCGCGTAAATATAAGAAATAATTATTTAAATTGCTCAGTTTATGGGACGTGTATCCGATGCACTCGGAAACTTACAAAAAGAATTAGTTTTTAGTATGTCAGTAAGGGTGACAAATGAGCCTGCATTCCACCAGATAGTAAGTGGTCACTGTGCCCTTAGATACCTTCATCTCCATTAAAATGTGAGTGCGCTATCACCGTCACACCTGGGCATTATGATGAAATGCCTAGTTGTCAGTTATTTGGTCTTCTTTTTTCTTCTCTCACCATACGATGGCTGTTATTCAACGATATTCTATAACACATAAACATCTGATGTTCTCCTGGCGGATTTTCGACCACAGCGACAACTATCGAATACTGTCGGAAGTTATCAATAAATTGTAATACCACAAGTATACGCGCAAACACAGGGACACTCAGTCGTCCTAACTTACCCGTAAACATCTATATTTTCGATATAGGTGCGTTCTCACCACGTGGAACAAATGTAGAAATGCCGCGATTTCAGTAACTGGGTCTGTTCTTGTCACTCAACCTTCAAAGTTCAGCGCCGTTGCAACATAACGGTACGATCTTTAATCTAATATTTTGTGAGAGTGTTACTCTTCCCCGCTCCAGCCGACCTATTTATATATGAACGTGCTACAACTATTTTCTGCCCCACATTAGGATTTCTCCTGTGTTGTGAGTGCACCCAGACCCAGAACAAATCTGTAGGCAATACAGATAATACTACTACTACATTCACCTTAACGGCTATAAGACTCTGGAACGATTTACCTCTTGACATTAAAAAAGCTCCTAACAAGTTTGCTTTCAAAACTAAAGTCCGGGAATACTTTAAAAATTTATTACAAGTTTGATTTTTCTCTCCTGTTTCGTGTGTATGTATATTTATATAAATATGTATGTTTGTGTATATGTGTGTAGGTATATGTATATGTATATATATATATATATATATATGTATATGTAGTGTTGTGTATGTGTATTTTTTCAGTTTATGTATTTATAATCATATTATTTTATTTTATTCTCTTCTTATTGTTAGCTGCACCGCCTATCATCATATTGTTTATTCTCTGCTTTGCCTCATGGTTGACTGGTAGAGAATGCCTTTAGGCATAAGTCCGCCATATGTACCACTAGTGCACTAAAGGTTAAATAAATAAATAAATAAAATACTTCTGTGAGAGAATACAATCCGCTGACAGCTAAAGGCAACCAAACCGACATAGCATTGCTTCACTTAAATATATTTGCCTCTGAGCTACAATGGTTCTTTATTTTAGTGAGGTATTTCTGATATAATAATAATATCGTAAATAAAACTTTTTGATGTCTTTTGCATATCAATCAATCTCAATCATGCAACACGACAAGTCTATATTTCACTAAAATATACATATATCTGCCAAAGTTTACATTGAATTATTCAAAATATGGATGACAGGAGTACGAAATTGCATTATTATTCGGGCTTAAAGTTATGGAATATGATAGATAAAAACAAAGATCCGTAATACGCGGCGCGTTGTTGCCCTCGTTCCATTTTGACATACATTTTCGTCTACTTACATTTATGCATACCTACAAAATTATGCGCTCAAAACCTAGATCCCGACTAGCGACACGGTTAGCTTTATCTGTTACGATCAGCTAAAACGAAGGGTGGTTTTAAGTGGAGCGTTCAATCCACTTTCATGTAAAATAGTTTAACAACCTTAAGAATTATTCCACATTTTCGAGATTTGCTCTTGACATGTCGACTCGTTTCTTCTTTTGCTCGTCGTTTAACATTTTCGGTACCCAACGCGCGGAGACCTTTCTCATATGCAATTCGTTCGCAAGGATTCTTTGAATGCTGCCATATGAGATCCCTGTGACCTCAGCTACATGCCTGATAGTCACTCTTCGATCTTCCAATACAACTTCTTCAACTTTTTTCACATTTTCTTCAGTGAGGGACGTCGATGGGCGTCCTTCGCGGTGTTCGTCTTCCGTCGATGTTCTTCCCAACTTAAACTCCTTAGCCCAGCGTGCAACTGTGGAATATGGAGGAGAAGAGTCCCCTAATGTTTCCACCAAGTCGCTGTGTATGTCTTTGGTAGACATTTTTTTCAAGCAGAGGTATTTAATGACAGCTCTGATTTCGTGTTTTTCCATTTTGATGTTCACTCCTTGACAGTCCGTATTCAAATGAATGTAGCTCCCGGGAATCGTGGCCTATTTATATGATTTTTTTTCCCTGAACTAGTGGTTAACTGAGTAAGTGACTGAAATTTTTTTGTATTTTTGTGTGCACTAGAAATAACTGATTATCATTACTTTTGGATCACCCCTCGTAGGTGGCAGTAAGTTTAATTAATTACGAAGTATGTTCATAGTTTCGTCGAAGATCAATACAGGATAAACTTTCAGTCTTAAGTTAATCTAATTAAGAAAAATTTATTAAGTGTTAATCAACTTGTTTTAAAGTTAAATTTAGCATTTTAGCACCACTGGTGGTAGGGTTTCTATGCAGGAATCCGTCTAGTATTGCCCGTTCGGTTTGAAGGGCACTGATAGCTAGAGTAATTACTAGGCATATCGAACTTACCGCACATAAATGTTCTAACCACTTCCATAAATGCGAACGAAGAATATTCTATTCTATTCTATTCATAATAAATCTTAATCTTGACTACTTATCGAGAATGAATGTAGTTGTCTCTGAGCTATAATGAATACGATCAGGGCGACAGTTGTCTAGAATGTCACCCATATTAAATTTAATAAATCCTGACTTTTCAGATATTACGATAAAATAAATTATTAGTCGTAAGTTTACTTTCAACATACTGTGCCAATTGCAGGTGAGTAGCTTAAAGATTATTTTTAGGTATAAACGTTTGGACGAACAAACAAACAAACAAACAAGATTTAATAAAGTTTTATGTTGTATTTTTGCTCATTCTTAGTGTTAATCTCATAAGTATAAACAATTTTTAATTTGTAAACATTACTAGTAATAAATAATTCTGTCAACAAACTTATTATCTGTGGTTTAAAAACAGTTTGACGCAGCCCAAATTTCAACTGGCAATGAAAGAAAACTCTGTTTTAATATTAAATGTGCGTAATTTTCAAGAACGAGTAATAATAATTGTAATGTGCGCGAACACAAGTCGTAAATTATATAAATTGAGGCCTGCATGAAACTAATAAAACTTTATGATGGACGCAACAAAGTGCCCGTTCGACCCTGAATGTTAAACAAAGCGAGCGGGTCCCGTTAGCCAATGTAAAAGCACGCATATATTAGTTTTTCGAAACGTTTCCAGTCATACAACAGACGATGCATATGCAAAGTGGAGACGACTGAAAAAAACTTCATTTACATTGAATGTAAGTCGCGACTCTTTAGCGGATTGCGATTGGGAAATAATTAACCGTATTTATTACGTGTTGGTAGAACGTGAATGGATGATTTATTGCGACGTAGGTGAATGAAAATATTTACAGAAAAAATTTGACCCACTTAAAAATATGCACACAGTAGTCGCCTTGTCACATCGGTAGGAAACACATTACGTACTTACTTGTAAGCTTGCTTCATTACGGTATCTTGCGCTTTTAGCCCCGCAACTTTGTTATGTTGTTTATAGAATAACACGGGGTAAATAAGAGTACTTTATATTGACACGTGGTAACTCTACCTGGATTAGGAACTACGTTGTGCTTTATTAAAATATTGTATGTGCAGATGTGTGACCTATTTTCTATATTAAAGTTCCAAAAAGTTACCAATACCAATTCCGAGTGCAATTCCGAATTAATTCAATACGATGATCGTCGTATTAGATGCTTCAAGTTTCTCTTTTATTTTCAGAAATGGCGCATATTTTACAAAGTTCAATAGATAAGGCGTAATTTTGTGGTGGATTAACTAATCAATCTAGTATTTTCATGACATTATTTTGTACTAGAGATCATAATTAAGAAAATTAATTACATTTGAATCATTTCGGCCTTTCTTAGTCCTCAGAAAAACCTTTTCTATAAAGTGCAAGCAAACGCTGGCATACATTCCATGAAAGGTTTCCTCGCACTAGTGAAGCACGCTGGTGCATGAGGCAAAACTTTCACGACCGCCCTAAGCCAGTAAAACTTTCACGACCGCCCTAAGCCAGTAGGCACAGGGGCCTTATTTTTCGATGTCGCAAAGGCATTCGACAAAGTCTGGCACGACGGCTTGTATTACAAGTTGTATCACACAAAAGTGCCGGACAGACTCGTGAACATCATACGAGCCTTCTTGTCCAATCGCCTATTTCGCTTCCGGGTAGAGGGAACGCGCTCCTCAAGCCGCCCTCTCCGTGCGGGTGTCCCGCAGGGCTCCTGCCTCTCTCCACTCCTTTTTTCGCTATACACTAGCGATATACCTAAAGACCCTAAAGTCAATCTTGCGCTTTTCGCAGATGACACGGCCCTGTATTATTCCGATAAGCACAAGGGCCGCATAACGATTCAGCTCCAAGCCGCAGCCGATCGCCTAGGCGAATGGTTCCGGAAATGGAGAATAGAGGTTAACCCCGAGAAAAGTGTAGCAATATACTTCTCGAGGGGCACGCCCAAGCCAGCTAGACGTTACCACACAATCGGCAACAATCAGCTAGGCTCGATCACCCTGTTCGGACGCCCTATTCCCTGGGAAAAGAGCGTCAAATACCTCGGGGTCACGTTAGACGCAGCGATGTCGTTCGCTGCTCACATTAAGAACGTGCGTAACAGGGCGGCTTTTATCGCAAGCCGTCTTTACCCGTTAACTTGCTCTTCAAGCAAAATGTGCTTAAGACACAAACTTCGCCTCTACAAGACATGCATTAGACCCGTAATGTCCTATGCATGCGTCGCGTTCGCACACGCGACGGGCAATCATATAAAGAAATTGCAGGCGGTGCAAAACAGATTCTTGCGAAGTGCCACCGGAGCCGGCTGGTACCAACGCAATGTCGACCTTCACAGCGACTGTGAAATGCCCGTACTCTCTGAACACTTCAGAGAAGTATCACGGCGGTTTTTCGAAAAAGCCGCGGTTCATCCAAACCCGCTGGTGGTTAAAGCAGCTAATTATCGATGCAATAAAAACGCGACCGAACGCAAACGTCGACCGCGAAATGTGCTAGACGACACGGACGTCTCAGCACTCCCTGACCACGATACGGTCAGCCACGATCCGAACAACACTGTACACACGTAATATTCAACTCACACGCACGTGCGCGACCGCCGTAGAGACGGCCGCAGTATCGTCCTAAACGCGTACACCAGTACACCGTGTTCCAGGGGGTTCTCACGCCAGAGTTTCCGAACAAAGTCGACATCCGAACGGAGGCCCCTCCCCGGACGGTCATAGATGATTCATATAATAAATTATGGAGATATTCACTTAGCGCAGCACCTAGGAACGCAACGGCTTAGATGTTTGTAGGGTTTATTTTTGTATCTATGTTTTGGTCAAACAACCTGCACCGGCCCGGGCCCGCGAGCCGCATCCGATGAAGCTGTAAAGCCAAGGCTAACGCGATACTCACCGAAAATACGGTGCATGAGACAATCGCTACGCGGCAGGTACCGGGGCGACTTTAATGACATTACTGACGTAAAATGATATCATGCTTAGATGGTTTGGACACGTAGAGTGAATGAAAAAACATTGACGAAGCAGATTTAAAAGGCGAGTGTGCATGGACAAGCCGAAAAGGATCGACATATGCGAACGTATCACGATCAGAAGACGTTTTAATGAAAGGCCACGCCAAAAGTACCCGAAACCGACGAGCATGTTTGAAAGGGAACATGAAAGTAGAAGAATCGAAAGATAATGTCAGGATCGTAGCTAGTGGGAAGATACCTACTGCCTCCCCCAATGGGAAAGGGGCTATCTATGTATGTTATGGTCGTAAAAGTCGATTAAGGAATGACATGTGGTGGTAGACTCTCTTACGCCGTCACCACATGCCTTTAATACTACCACCGACTGTTAAATTGCATAAATTCAAAGGAAATTAACGCATTTAAATCATTTGCAAGTAACGTTGGCAATGAGAAAATCTCACGTGTAATTTTAATCAGTCACTGTTCGCAGGTGCATCATTCGTCATACAGTTTTATTAAGTTCCGTGTTTCTAACATCGCAACCTTAATTACTTTATAACTGCAACGTAAATGTTACTGACCCGAATGTACTCTTTTTATTCATACAGTAAAAAGCGGCTAATGACAAAAACCATCAATAAAATTCCAGCTTGAAATGTCTACTGAAAAGCATCAACGAAATGATGATCATAACTACGAGTCACTTGGCATCGTAACTTCAGTGTTTAATTGCCTTTTGCTTGTTGAGTATTGTTCACAATGTGTGTCTATTAATAGGTTAATAATAAAAAAAATCATAATCCTTTTGTAGTGTACCTACATATATAATAAATGGTACTTTACACCATTACGAACTTATTTAAATCCTCTTTCAAATAAGAGGACCGTAGTATTAACTTCTTAAAAAGATAGTAGTTTTTTTAAAATAAAACTTCTAAGCTTTTATAACCATGTAACTCATAATAATTTTTTTTTTTTATTGGATAAAATGAGGAAACGAGCAAAACGTTCACCTGGTGGTAACTGCAACGTCTGCCCATAACGAATGCTGTGTCACCCAGAACATTTCCGTATGACACCGCACTGCGCCCGTCACCGTGAGACATCAGTTTTACGTCACATATGTCCAGTGATTACTCTAGCTCACAGTGCCCTTCGAACCGAAACACAGTAATATTTGCATACTACTGCTTGCAGGAATCCGTCTATACGCCACACAGCTATATTTAAATTTTACGTTCAATAATCAATTGAAAAGAATAAAGGCAGCGTGAAAATTGTGATATGTACATAATAGCAACAGATAATACAAAAGAAACTGTTTGGATGAATTTATAATGTATAAAAAATATAAAACAGGTTTTAGCTGCCAGTATGAATTAGCGATAAGCACACTGATTGACATGTCACCGATTTCATTAGCTTCTTTTGAACAAAACAACTAGTGTAGTTGAAAGTAGAGTGAGTAGGTGTTTGACAGGCATCAGTCAGTCCGCGATTACAATGCAATTAGAAAGCGAGTTGCACAAGTGGAGCTCAAGCAGCGTTGCTATCAGAAGAAAGCGCGTCCAATAGCGAAGGAAAGTTGGATTATAGGTGGGGATGGTGAATGGTGGGGCGGCTGCGCGCACGCACCACCATAAGTAGTACACTTTCGATCTCGACTCGCGTCAGTGAGAGTTGCGCGAAAATGAAAGTGGTCTACTTTCCACATCGGGGTCAAAAACCTCTGGCCCTGTCTTGTTCTAAACAGCTTCAAGTTAATTTGTCATGCAACAATCTTCCACTGTGCATGCTTTATGTTGCGCAGCGTATAAATAATGCTTAAACAGGCCACGTAAGAGATTATTGAACCAAGTAACGAGTTTATGGTATCCTTATAAACATCAAAACATTTGTGATGTGTATACTATAAAATTCGTATAATTTTTATGGCATCATTTTTATTTAATTTTAAGCCCCCGACTTTTTCTTACGTAATCGAAGTTTAATGGGCTTAATAGGCGTAATGACTAAGCGATTCTGCGGTGATTCAATTCGATTCCCGCTTGGGACAAATATTTGTATGGCGTACAGATAGTTTTTTCGAGTCTGTTTGGTGCGGTTTATAGTCTCGAAATGAGTCTGGTCTATAGACCGCACCCACGATACACGAGAAATCCTAGTATCGAACATGGTTTTTTCTCTTATATGAAGAAACAGACAAATAATATCTCAGTTTTGTACATACATGAATATCAAGTCCGTGCACAGAAATTATGATGGTATTCGTAGTACGTAGTTTGCAGTGCGATAATGACCGGAATAATAAAGAATCAAACACGCACAAGCTGTCCCTATACCTAATTTACAAAAATAAGTAATAATACAAAACCAATACATAATTAAATTTATAAATAAAAATAAAAGTACATCAGGATTTTATTTTGCTTTTAGTGAACAAAGTAATTACAGATGAAAATAAAAAGAATGAAATCATTGCTATGTAACAAGGGTTGCGAATGCAGCGGGGCTGGGGGGTGAATGAGCTAGAATGACGTCAGCGCGACCTGATGCAGCCCGGCTTCAGCTTAACCCGAACTATGACCTCTGGTACAGATCTTTATTGTTCATACATTTACTACAATCACAACGAATAACTACATTATGCGAATGTCTTATTAAAATATATCTTCCATTTCTAGTTTTTGTTATAAGGACAAAGGACGTTTCGTCCTTTAGGTAAAGCCAACATTGTTTCTAATTTTCTTCTAATCCTTATCCTAATAATGTTATAAATGTGAAAGTTCTTATGTTTGTTTGTTTGACAATCAATCATACTCAAACTGCTGAAGGAATTTTAATGAATTTTGACATAGACGTACATTTTGTCATACAACAATTTTTATAAAAAAACAAACATTTTATACCATTTTTTTATCATAAAGAATTAATATGCCCAGTAATTACATCAGCTATCAGTGTCCCTTCAAACCGAAACACAGTTTTTTTTATTTGATAAAAGTGACGAACCAACAAAACGTTTACCTGATGGTAAGTGGAACGTCTGCCCATAACAAATGCCTCGTCACCCAGAACAGTGTGACACCACAATGCGCCCGTCACCCTGAGACATCAGTTCTTGTCAGTCACATATGCCCAGTGATTACGCTAGCTCGCAGTGCCCTTCAAACCGAAACACAGTAATGTTTGCACACTGCTGCTTCACGGCAGAATAACTGGCCCTGGGGTGGTACCTATCTAGACGGATTCCTGCATAGGAATCCTACCACCAGTCGGTGGCCTCGAGATTTTGCTTTAGTTTTTTTCGTCTTTTACAACAGCCGTGAGTGAGCCGATGAGTTGTGGTGGTAAATATTCTAGTCGCCACGACACGGTGAATCAATTTCTAAAAATATTATTACTAAATATTTAATATTCGTATGGGACTATTTTCATATCATTCAACAGAAACATTTTCGAAAACTCAATCGTAAGTAACAATTTATAAAATGACTAAAGAGAATGATCTAGAAAAGTAACTCGATTGCGCATAGTGAGTGTTTACTAATATTCTAGTATCTTTCAATTTTATACTTCATTAAATAACTTTCGTTTTTTTTTAATGAGAAATTCTAACCTTTGTTAAATATTAATATCGAATACTTCGATTTCTGTAATAGTGAATTGTTAAATTCTATAAATTTTAAATAGTTGTACTGTGAAACAGATGAGACACATTTGGAATAAAATTTCAAATCAGCGCATTGATCAAGTAATGAAATTGTAAGAGTTTGCTTAGATATGTTTAGCATCCAATCTGCTGTTAGTGACAGCGTCTATTTTTAATATTATCGACGATAACCAAGACGCCGCTTTTATGGAAGTGGTGCGGCCGAACTCTTCACGGTAAATTAGTTGCCTTGGCCTATAAACTCGCCTCTCCGCTCACTGACTGATTCGCCAATTCTAGATTTAGGTTTTCAGTTCAGTGGGTTGAACTGGGCGCTTCCGATCTCAACTCGCGATGTTTTCGACAGCCAACGCATTATTTTTAAATAATTCAATGTTACGCTTGGGATTATTGCGCAGTATATAGTTTATCATTTTAGATGGGTTCAATATCACGTCAGTTGAATCACAAACAGAGAAATATAAATATTTAAACAGATTTTTTAGTGTTTTCAATATTATATAATAAATGTTGATTTTTTTACCTGCGATTATTGCCTCGTGATGAAACTGCGTCATTTTTAAGTATACGAATTACGACGTACTCGTTTCAAGTACATAATTTTTTTTAATAACGTTACCCTAAACTAGATTTATTTCCCGTCTAATGTGTGTGTTTATAGGCATAAAATTCACACTCACACTTATAGTCAGAAACACCTAGATTACAAATATTTGTTCCGTGCGGGAATCGAACCCACACCCTTTAGCCCAGAAGCTAATAGCTTAGCCATTGCACTAACCGAGTCGTTTTATAATTAATTTATATAGTTTTTTTATATTATTAATTTATTTAAATACGTATACTATATATTACATAGCATATATAATATGACGAATCGTGATTGCTCAGGGACTGGGCGCCCGCCTTAAATTTGATAGAACGCAAGTGACCTGAGTTCGATCGCCGGTGCCGGCATCTCTGCACCTGTTCTGCAATTTTAAGTGCTGACCACGTGCTCAGCGGTGAAGGAAAACATCGTGACAAAACCTGCATGTCTGAGGAATAGAAATATCTTGAAGACATGTGAAGTCCTCCAACCCACATTTGAGCAGCGTGACGGACTCCTCCAAGCTCCAAAGCACTTTCAGAAAAAAGGGAGAACGTATATGCTCAACAGTGGGACATTTATACTTTGTTAATTTACTTATCAAAAAAAAAGTTAGTTCAGGTTTTTTTCTATGAGTTAAATTATGTTAACGACACTTTTAAAAAAAGAGCTACTGATTTAGTTAAGAAATAGTAAAAAGCAATAAGTACACATTTTATTTTAAAAAAAAATCCTTATTGTGAGATATGTAGCCACTAGTCTTTATGTCATATAAAACCTTTAGTGGACCGGAAAAAAGATTATCCCTTCACAAACATAGAATGCAAAAAATATATCCCAAGCCTAGGCATAGCAACCGCTATACTGTAAAAAGTTGTGAGATCCCATTTAGTGCCAAACCTGTCATTTTATTATCATAAAATCGCCAATTCAACATTTTTTTTATAAATTAAGTACATTTCTTCTTCTTATTACTCTGGTCTCTCTCAATAGAATTCTGCCAATGTCAAGTCAGTCACGAGAGTGACAATAGATAATTCAAAATTTCGATTAACATATATAATCTCGGCGATGTAATTGCTGTTTGCCTTTTTGGCTTTTACAGCTTCATCGGATACTGTGCTCACGAGCCAGGGGCCCGCGTGCCAGGTTTGGTTTGACCCAAACATAAATACTTAAATAAACTCCTACAAAAACCTCGAAATTCGGAATGTGTCGTTCGATTAACAGTAACATGATAGTTGACTTTCAGAGACAAACCGAAAAGTACAATTCTGGTCATAAATTGAATTTTCCAATCACTGTACACTTCCACAAGCACTTGCTGCAAAATAAACTATCAATATTAAATATCAAAACCCAAAATATACACAGAAATTACAAAATTCAATTAAAACGTTACCGTCACCGTTACTTTTCGAGTTGAAGCCAAAAGTCCAAGTACATTTCTTAATTAATAACCAATATTATTGGCCTCTCATTATCACACATCTTTGTTTTTATGTGTTATTACACATATTTAAGTGTATGTGTTATTATAGATATTTTAAGTGTTGATTTACTACGTGCTCGGCGGTGAAGGAAAACACCGTAAGGAAACCTGCATGTCTGAGAAATTAAAAATATTTCGAAGACATGTGCAGTCCGCCAATCCGCATTGGAGCAGCGTGGCGGATTCTTCCTAGCTCCAAAACCCTCTCAGAAATGAGAGGAGGCCTGTACTCAGCAGTGGGACATTCATAGGCTGAAACTTTACTTTTTTTTACTCATCTACTTATATTATTTTGTTTTGTTCAGCAAACAGCGTTTGAATGACAAGACAAAATTTTTGGTAACGTTAATATCACCATTTATATGTTTTTACATATATTTTATAAGACTTCGTAGGTATATTTTTATGTGGCCGATTTTCGACCACAGTGACAACTTCAAAATGCTGTCGGCACCTATCAACTTACACTAATGCGATAAGATCGGAGGTAGACTAGGATGCATTGTCAGAAACATGGGGACAATCAAAACACAACACAACCAGGCCCGAAAACGAACATTTTGTGTTTTCGCGCAAACGTTGGCTGCGGCAGAAATTTGAACCCATTACCTGCGGCGTAGAAGTGAGGTACTCTAGCCACTAGGGCACGCGGTCGACAAATGTACTAATATGTACTTTCAAATATACCAACACTCATACGATATACAAACTTACTCATGCATCTGATATCCTAATAATTGGTCATTGAATTTGTTAGAAAAATGAAATTTACCAACCGCAAGGAAAACGGAACTGAAATTTCAGGATTTTTTAATTATTCCTTCCCTTATGGTCTAAATACTAACTAAATCACAATCTTTAGATTTCTAGCCTTCTACATATGCTAGAAGTACCTTAGAATTTTGATGATCGGCGAGTCAGTGACGAAATAGGGGAAATTTTATTTGTGATATTTTGTAATCTATAGTAGTTACTAACGTGTAATTTGGAAGTATAAGTAGGTTCGGTAAGTAATCTAGGTAATTTCAGCCTTCTAACTTTACCCACAATAAAGATATTGGGGTTAAAAAGCGCCGCGAAATTAAAAATAGATTATGTGTTGAATGTTTGAATAATAATTTTATTTAAATACCTTATGCTACTTTGCCGTGTGGCGGCGGCTCGTTAAAAGAATACTACCACTCCATCTCATCCAATGGATCTCGTAAAAGGCGAGTAAGGAATTAAACTGCACTGTGCACCCAACAGCGCATGGTGGCGATAGGCTCACCACCTGCCACACCAAGTGGATTGTGGCAGTCATCTGTTTTTGCAGTGAGTGCCCAGTCTCTGACTACTCCTTATGGTATATAGTCGTGATCTTATGTATGTATGTATGCTACTTAAAGATAAGCGATTTGCGTATTTTGTTTGTTATTTGCTTTAGATGGTAGGATAGGACTGTCATTGTTACTTTGTGTCAGGGAATGCTCCGGTAAGCCGTTGGAGGGAGTTGTAAGGGTTAATTTGGAGAGGTTAAGTTTTATACCCATTGCAGTTTGGAACGAATAACAACAAGTAAAAGTTTCCGCTTACCAAAATCAAATGAGTGGGCAACCACGACGATAGCGGTTACCTTTTGAACGGGGAACTCTTATTTACTTCGTAAGAATTACATGTTCAAATAGCTTACCATTTAACGTTATGAAGAGTTATTCTTATACAATTCGTGTAAATTTGATATCTATTCTCAGTCTCTAGCGTCTATTGTACGAGTAGTATGTGTTTATTCACAGCAAGTTTAAGTTATGTTATAATTCTAATAAAAGGATATAAATAAATTCTTTGAACGTATTGAAGTTTAGTAGTTTTTGAACTGTCTTATGAACAATGAAAAAAATGCATTTTGACTAAATTGATCTATGTATATACTACAGAGGAATGTGTACACGTCAAATATTATATATAATGTACATCGAATATCATACATATTTGGCGGTGAAAAATTTGTTTTCCGCCATTTAATAAACTTTCCTTAGTATGATACATTACATCACATAACGAAACGTCGCTAGAATTTGTTAAATATAATTTAATTAATATAAAGGGAGTTTAAATTTGACATATATTTATACACTCGGCGTCAAAAAAATCGCTCATTCGAAAAAAATAATTTAAATACTATTTTAACACAAGATGCCAATGGCAATGTTGTGGTTTGAGGGTATCATTCGAAAGGTAATTTCATTAGCTTTCAGGAATTTTAATTGAATTTTACTTTTATAATGAGACGAAAGAGAAATTAAAGAAAAAGACAGGGTATGTACAAATTTGCAAATTAATAATTTTAAAAAAAAACTTAATAAATACAAAAAAAGTTCTTAAAACCTAGTGTTACCCCCCCCCTCGTCCCGAGACCCTCGTCTCATCAGAGAAGAGTACGGTCCGCCACTGTTCTAGAGTCCACTCGCAATGATTGCGAGCAAACTCTAGGCGATCTCTGCGATGCTGTGCAGTAAGTTTTGGACCTTTAGCAGGTCTATGGGCAGCTAAACTCTTTTCGTGTAACCTTCTTCTTATCGTAGAAACACTCACAGATGTTCTCCGAGTTGATCGAAGCTGTTGTTGCAACTCAACAGCATTTGTAAAACGGTTTCGTAAAGATGTCGTAACGATGAAACGGTCATCTCTTTCTGATGTGCACCGTTTTCTTCCAGATCCCGGTTTTCTAACATAACCACCAGTCTGCTGAAAACGTTGGAACACCCGTCGAACTGAAAAACGGGACAGGTTCAACTGTCGAGCAACGTCACACTGCCGCATCCCCGACTGCAATAGGGCAATCACTTGAGCGGCTTCTTCAGAGCTGGTGTCCATCTTTACTTGTTCTTCTTATCTTTACTTGTTCTTACTCTTACTTGTTCACGTGTGTTCACTGCAAAGTCTAAATTACGACTGGGCCATATTTCATCCAGATCGACCCTTTTATACCCTTTTTAGGTGGTGTAACTAGCGTCCTTACTAACGAGCATTTGACAGTGTTTATTTTTGACGCTCTATAATGATAAATGTTTAAATGATTTCATGATTTTTTTATTAAAAATGTAAAGCTATTCAAATACCCATTTCAAACATACCAATATTTATATAAATATAATTAGTTTCTAGCCATTACAGCCATTTTTCGCGCAAACTCAGAGAGGTGCGATTTTTGTGACGCTGAGTGTATTATATTAATTGGCACTTAAGAAGCTGCTATACAACAAGCAGTTATAGCAACGAAGTCGTAATCGCACCATCAACCCCGTAGCAATATCGTAGCAATAAACAAGTGGCGTCGTATGAAGCAAGGGTGTCGGTAGGGGCGGGCGGCGCGTAGCGGCGTCTACGCGCCCCTGTAGTACAGCGTAGCGGGTGTAGCAAACGGCGGGCGCCATTCGTGCCGCCGCCGCCGACGGTCGCACGCGCCCCTCTTGCGCGATTCATGCGCTTCCCCGAAATGACTGTGACTGAGTGCCCGCATCAGCATCGTCCGCGTCCGGATACCGCTGCCGACGCCGACGTCCTGCTCGGCAGAGTCCTAGCAGGTGAGCTCATACTTCACGATCACCATTATTCTCTGCGAATTATTTCCGTGTGGTTCATATCAGTGAGCATGTGCTTGTCTTATTGTTATTATTAATACGTCGATTTTTTGATAATAACGTGTCTGTGATGTAACTTAGTCGGTCATTTTTATTATGCAACTACGAGTTAAATGTTAGAACATACAATTATGTCCTTTTCACTTTCCTGTGACGCGGTTAAGGCGCGCGGAGCGGCGCAGCGGAGCGACTTGCGGATCTAGGTCAAGCGGAGTTCGTTGCCCTCGGCCTTCCCGGCTATATTCGACGTCGCTCGCTAATCACCGCTCGTCCCCACTCCCCGCGCCCCGCGCCACTTTGCACACCCATCGCTTACATACGCACGGCGGAATTTATTAATTATTTCTTCTTATAACATCTTACTTCGCAACTTGATAAGCTAATAATACAATTATGCCTAGGAATGCACAATTAATTTTGCATACGTTTGCCTAATTATGAATTTAAATGTATTTACATATTTCTTTTGAAGCCATAAAATACGGATTATAAAATAAGTCTACCAATGCATCTAAAATTAATCAATCTCATCTTTTTTGTATTTTTTTTGTCTTTCATACCACTTTTGCGTAAATAAAATGAATATCCACATCATATTTCCCCGTTAAACAGCTCTAGTTCAGCACACTTGACGTAACTCAAGTAAGGAGAGTACTAGAGCAACACTCGTTGCATTAATCGCAAAGACAGTGAGCCTCTGCGACGGCTGTTCGCGGCGTTTCGCAAGTTAGGCCCATCGCTGAATGCCACTTTGTTTTGGAGGCCGTGCGCAGCCGAGGGCCCGCGGTCATCGGCCCCGCGATATCTAGGTCGCCTCAGAATAACCTAGCGCCGATACTCTAATAATAATCCACACGAAGCCTTGTCCCATACCGTTGTCCCACTCTCACTTACTATATTTCTGCTCGACGACTGCGACATTTGTTTCGCAACTGCTGCACTTACTAGGTTTTACTATCTCTTTTTCGCGTATAACTGAACTTCGCTTAGAAATAGGTACGACATAAAATTTAAGATTAAATATCGTTTAATCCTTAATTGCCCGTCAGAAAAAAAATATCCAATGATAGGGTTCATTTTACGTTTGAGAGATCTACTTTTTATAGTTTTAAACGTGGAATCAAACCGACAAATACAAATGCTTAGATTATTAATGAAATTATTATTAATAATAATTCTCTTGCTAAGCATTTAAAATCACAAATACATGCGACTGCAAATTGGTAATAATTAATTTAAAGCTACATAAAAATAATAATATATACAGTAACAAGCTGGGGTAACATTCTATTATTAAAAATTTTACGTTTTAACAAATCATATTACTTTAATGACAATAAAATTAAGGAAAACTGAATGATAATTAAATTAAACACTAATTTAAAAAGAAATAGAAACAGCGAGCTGTGTGACATGAGCGCGGCTCGCGGGGCGCTCGGGCGGCGAGGCTCGGAATTGCGATCAAGGCCTTGGGTTCGTTCACCCGTCTACAATTGGGTCACGCTCGCCCCACACACACAAATAACTGTTTCAACTCACTCAGACTCACTAAATCCGTCCCTGTAATGTCACAACGTTACCAAGGTGTACAATTGTGTTAATTGCTCCGATATCATTTTGAAACAAGTTATATCAAGATCCAACATCATAACGATATCGTATGCGGATTTTTATAAAACGATCAACATAAATCATGATCATATGATATAAAACGTAATTATTTATTTTAATTACATAATAAGATTATACTTATCAAAGCTTTTTTATTTACTCATTCCATGAACATCTTTTATTGTATGAATACTAGATTCTTAATATGAAACAAACACGTTTGTTTTTTTCTATTTTCCTTACAAATATTACAAAACGTTATATATAAACAATGTACGTATACTATTAAATAAATTGACTCTTTTCTGATTGTGTTCCTAAAAAACATATAATAATAATATTATTATAAAAGTAAAGTAAAGTTTCAGCCTTTAAATATCCCACTGCTGAGCACAGGCCACCTCTCACTTCTTAGAGGGTTTTGGAGCTAGGAAGAATCCGCCACGCTGCTCCAATGCGGGTTGGCGGACTATATTATTATAGCTATTTTATTATTATAATAAGTGACGAGAAAATCAGAAGGTTGCAAATGTTAGGGGTGTTCATCTAAATGGTGTCCTGGGGTGACTGTGGTGCTTCCATGATATTCTAAATACGTGGGACAGTCTCAACTTCTTTCCTTTGTTAATAATAGTTTTTAGTTTTTTTTTTTTGTAGTAATAGAGTCGTTTCAATGTTCTAATAGTCCTTATATAATAAAATAGGTGTATCAAAGTACATTTAACAACACACCCATGCTCAAAAGGGTAATATTGTTCTAGTCTTCTGTGAAATGGATGAATTCTTATACTCAATACAATTATACGCTACAACTTTTCTTATTTTTGCATTTATTTTATACAAATTATGCGTTTTTTCATTGTTTTTAATTATACTTTATAACATATCACTTACCAAACAGATTTCTAAAACATGACAACAAGTCCCGCATTCATTAGAGCCTTATCTCATCCGAATTTTATCCAAATATCCGACTATATCCCAACTCATGGCGGCACTGAGAGGCAGGGCGCGGGACGAGGCGGGACTGAGAGGCTGCAGGTCGACGCCCGCGCCGCCCTGACCCCAATCCGGGGCGCACTCAACGCTCCGTGCGGACCTCGCGTCCACACTGAACGGAAAAAACCCATTCAACACTAAACTTGTGTTTAAAAAAATGACAAAGACTTTGCTATAATAACAGTAAATACGTTTACATAACGTGGGTTAATATTATCTTTAAATGTCACCCTTGCCACACTTACCTTTGTGCGAACTTTTTTTCAAATAAAAAAAATATATATAAAAAATATGTGGTCGAAAAATGTTAAGTCTTTAAAATTGTCTTAAGACAATAATCAAACAAACATCACAATGCAAATGTGTTAATGTTGTAGTAATTTAAATTAATTTAAATTAATTTGCCAAATTTATTAATCTTTTATTAATGCCAATTTTAAATAACACAATTTCTTAATCATCGTTTAGGAAACCGCAATTAGTGTCACGTCTAAACGCGATGAATAATATACACTATATATATTTATTTTGTGTGATATTATCCTCTTAACCCCCTAACCTAACCACGTTCCTCTCTACACGGAATATCTGGCAACGTTTTTAAGAGCGCCGGAGAGTCGTTGCTTCATATTTTGTACGCTGTGGAACAATTTTAAATGAACAAACATTTGTTAACCGCCTCTCGAAATATTTCAATGTTCTTGGAATACTTTTTCATAGACCGCATGATTAAATTGCAGTGGATTAGTATTTGGCTTGTCAAGTTGTAGTATTTAAATATTACTCATATAAAGAGCAACGCTACAGGGTTCTAATATATTAATAGGGCGACTCAATACAAAGGAAGTTCGTACGCTCTGACAGATTACTCAATTAACGTTGGAGCATAACGTTGCGGTATATTTTGCAACGTATAGTGAACGGGGGACCCAACTACTGACAACACTCAATCTTGACAATAACCCAAGGTGCGTTGTCATTAGTGATTCCTTATAATGGATGATTTTTAAGGTCACTAGGTGGCCTATGGATACCAACCACTATATGGGTCACAATAAACACTTACTATAAAGTGTTAGTACTTGTTACTATACTGGTACTAAGATTTTTGTGCAGGAATCCGTCTAGGTATCACCACAGTATCAACACAGTGGCAGTGTCAGTAGTGTGCACAGATTATTATGTTTAGGTCTAAAGGGTAGGCTAGTGTAATCAGAGGGTCTATGAGAATTAAGAACTGATGGGTGACGAACGCACTGTGGCGCCACACAGGACTGTGGAATTGAATGTTCTGGGTGGCACAACATTTGTTATGGGCAGACGTTGCACTTTCCATCAGGTAAAGGATTTGCTTGTCCCGTCACTTTGTTACCTCAAAAGATGGACTGTGAAATCGTTTGTCATTCTTATTTTTTTATTTATTTATTCATATGTTACAATACAATTATTCCTAATTCCTAATTTATTTAATACTAACTAACGACAAAATGCTCAAACACACGCAACGTGCATACAGAACTTTATACATTGTACGTTACGTCTTTACTAGTGAAATATATAAGAACATACAATACGTAAGTAACGGCGCGTCTAAACAACTTCACATACATAATCTACTGTTATATAAGAAGTGCTCATGACAAGCGCCTTGCCGATCAATTCTCTCTCCCAACAACTCATTACTTACAATAACCACAATTACTTACTAACCCGTGAATTAAAATGAAGTCGGTTAATAAGGTCGATTTGTTGATTAAGGCCAATAACCGCTGTATAAAGAAACAATATAAGATAAAAAGGTAGCCCTTTAAATGTAAATTTCTGATGTATTCTTGAAATTTTTAATTAAATCGAGTATATAAGACCATACTGAACTCAATATATGTCTAGAAATCCTGAAATAGTTCAATTGTTGCAGTTGCAGACAATAGAATATAATAAAAATTATATATTATATTCATATTGAAATAATAAATAAGTACAACTTTCCTCTACGTGAAGAAATACACTGAGTATTTATTTTATTGTCTCTGCTTCTCAATTCAATTCTAGCCGTGAATGAAAGTAAAAGGGATGTCTATTAAAAATAAATTTGTCTATATAAATTTAATTGAATTTGTTTACCGTTACTATTACTTTACGGTACTGTTTTTTATTTGTAAATTCTTTGAACGAGAAGAACAATTTTATCCTTCTGGCTAATTTCGACACCAGCGATATCTTCTGACTTATATCCACATGATAGTCACAAACATGGAATGTTACTCGTGGATTAACTGGATTTCGAACTCTGGATTCACGATTCACCTTCTGATAGCTGAAAAACCTGTCATTAGTATTATATAGGTTTTACTGGTGTTTAACGCAACATGATAAAATAAATCAAAACTAAAAAAATAACAGCATGAAATTTAGTTATGACTCCTGCTGAAGTTGATGATTAAGCTGGTCTGAGTCAGCTTGCGCCATATAGCGGTACGCCATGCTGACGGTGAGCGCAAGCCTACTTGCTCTAAATATTCACGGAGTGGGTTAGGGAGCGAGGTCATCGACCTCAGCTCGTCTTACCCAGTTTCCGGGCCATTTGAATGTCACTTATATACTTCCTCTGGTAACTCCAGTGTCTTTGTAACTTCTTCTTCTTCTTTTTTTTAATTTACTTTTAAGTTATATATCCTCGAAAAAAGTTTCCAACCGATTTAATTTTTTTTTACATATAATATTTAATTGCAAATATATATTTATATATATATATTATAATAATATATATTTGCATTTATGCAGTTTAATATTATATAACTATAATATTAAACTGCAAAATAATATTATATTTAATAGCTTGTATGATTATAAGCTTCAGTATATATTATATTATATAAATTATATAATAATAAAAAAGCCTTACACTATAGCGCCATCTAGTGTCGAGTAGATTGTTCCAGATAGCTTCAATAGATGTCGCTCAGATCTCCCGTGATATCGTTGCAAAGAAAATTATAGCATGGACAAGCAAACAATGTATTTTATTACGAAGTAATTCTTAAACTATCTTCTTAAAATATACTCTTAACTAGTTTTAAAGTAGTACGAAAAGTTTTTTCGATTTAGTTGTCTTTAAGTATCACTCACTTTTCATTGATATATTGATTGAAGATAAAAAAAATAAAATAGGTTCTTCTATTATCACACAAAAACCTCCAACGATAAAGTTTTATTTGTATTTTAATAAACTTAATATTACAACTTTATACTAAGTTTGCTCAATACGCAGTAAAGTTTCATATAAATTCATATTTATTTATTTTATTATCTTATATAAACACATTATTACTTAACAAGTTACATCTTAGTTTGCTTCAAAAATCAGTATTCGATATGAATAATACTTTTCTGAAACAAATGAAATCGAACTGAAATGTATCATCTTTAAATTGTTTTTTTAATTAACTTAGTTTTATAATTAACGTAAAATAGTTTTAACAATGTGTATACTAAAAAGGTCATTAATGATTTATAAATAATAAAGGAATAAATAAAAATTTAAAAAAATGTTGCAAAAATAATAAAAGTTTAAAGTTTCAGCCTATAAATGTCCCACTACTGAGCACAGGCCTCCCCTCATTTCTGAGAGGGTTTTGGAGCTAGGAAGAATCCGCCACGCTGCTCCAATGCGGGTTGGCGGACTTCACATGTCTTCGAAATATTTTTTTATTCCTCAGACATGCAGGTTTCCTCACGATGTTTTCCTTCACCGCCGAGCACGTGGTAAATCAGCACTTAAAATTGCAATTAACAATTTTAGTGGTGCCGGCACCGGGAATCGAACCCAGGTCACTCGCGTACTATGAAATTTAAAGCGAGCGCCTAGCCCCTGGGCTACCACGAGCTATAACAAAAATAATAATAAAGAGAAATTGAATTACTTAGGATAACATCACTTGCAATTTGATTTACCAAGATTTAATACGCAAACAAAATTAATTTGACACAAACGAAAACAGTCTTCATTCGGTTCTTTTGTCATACATAATGCAAAAAGTACAATTGTGTGTACTTTTGACAGTTATCCAATTTTCATGAAAATAATGTACTAGTTATATTTATTATTCTGTTTTTGTATATTAAATTGTACTTAAATGCCTGAAAAGAAAAAAACTGCTCCCTGGGTTTCTTGCTGGTTCTTCTTATTGCAGAGGCATTATTTTTCGAATCAGTGTAGTTTAAAAAAATTACGTTCAACAAGTATTATGTAAATAATGTATATTGATTAAAAAAAATCCATTATAAAAATATAATTCATGTAATACATTAGAATGTAATATTTTAGATATCTTCTATGTATTTAGTACAAGTGATTACTTTGTGATTAGTTTTAATTTTTTTAACAAATATTATTTACTGTATATTCCACCGTATCCTATTTATAATTTTTCTGCTAGATTATGATATTATTTTTTTTTGTGAAAAGAAAGTTTAAATGGATTTCGGAATTAGTACTGAAGTTCCTACATACACAAAAATAGGCCTCCCGGGTTCGGCACAGCGGGCGGATGTAGGGGTGAGAAGCGGGCGGTGACCGTGAACTCAAGCGACCCCTGGCCCCCTATGCCTCCACAAATAACTGGCGAGGGGTAATTTCTACCCCAATGTACAGGAACTATACCGCTTTTTCCAGATGCCATTATATCTGTATAGAAATTAGAAATAGAAATAGTTACTAGTGACCGCTTTTATTCTTATGTTTGGAGCTTATTAGCCTGAAGCTAAATAATTATAACAGTGTTAAATATTTTATCAAGCCGTTATTTTTTATTTACCTAAGTAATGATAAAATGAATCGGACGCAATACTGGAACATGCAAATTTTGATGTGAATTGAATTTTATAAGATTGTTTAAAAATCTTTTTACCAAAGTACTAATTATAAATTAGAATTGGGTGTATGGGGGTGAGAATTATCTAACGGGACGCATGCGCGACTCTCGCCCACGCGTTCATTTTACGTCGTCGCCGGCTTTCGCGCCAAACTGCCCTCGGTCGCGCGCCGGTCCTAACCGCAACTGAACGTATCCGAACGCAATGGAAGTTAGGTGTAACGAAATCTCACCCCCAAATCAACAAGCAGGTGAGCTCAAGTATATACTATAAATTTAAATCGACGTAATTCCTCGAAAATATACCTACGAGGTAGTTGAACTTTTACCAACTGATAAAATAAATAGATAAGCGGGAAGTGGTCGTATCGTAAGTGATACTAATTATTAAGTGCACACATACTCCTATGTGCTTACGTGTGCGACTCGACCGACAGCACTTACTTTTCAACTTAGCGAAATGTGTCGGATAAGCGCTTTCGTTTTTTACGGAAACCAAACTTAGTTTATATAAGAGCACAGCCGTTTCTTTATAGCAAAACATTTAATGCTTTTAAAATTAAGATTAATTTTTATAGGATTTTGATGCAGTACTAGCAGGTGATAAGCAACTTGAAAGAGAACTAAAGTTAATGCAAAAGTGCTATACGAGTTGCAGTTAAAAATAAAGGTAAATAGCCAAACTGAGTCACGCTATTATTTTACAACGATGAATTAAAGTGGTAGGATAGTGTAAAGGCGGTTGTGACTGGGTCGCATTCCGACCGGAACGTTGTAGCTCGCACGTCAGCTCACTGCAGCGGGCACGGTCACCCCGCTCGATTGCATTTTATGCATATTCCATTGTGGTGCAATGATTTCCGTTCCACTTTCATACATATCCGCCAATACATAAATCTAATCGTAGTATCCTACCGCGAAGTTCTGGAACGTATTACGTGTTGAACACTGCTTTCGTAATCTTAAAATCATTCTTAATGTTGCTTTCGCTTGCGACTGAATGGTTTTATTATAGAATTTAAGTACCCTTTACGACTACGTGTTTTATTTTCAGACGATATTGATCGTTTTCAATGTTCTGCATGTTTTTAAATTTTTCATATCTTTTTACAAATAGTTAATGGCATTAAGATTAGGATATGTTAATGTTATAACACTTTTTAAGCTTGCCTAATGAATAATACACACAGGACTACAAGTGTCAGTATCTTAGTATCCTAATTCAAAATAGATCAGATCGATCACAGTCGTGCCGCTCTTTTAAGACCTGAGCAGGTGTCTCGTGGAAACGATTCGTATCTGATGAACCGGTCAGTTTCTCTTAAGAATTTTCTATTTATAAATTTTTCTTTTCGTCTTTAACAAGCTTTGTTTTTTAAATAATTACTCAAGCTAATGGCTCCCCGCTTGCAGGAGGCCTATCTCTAGCGGTGGATTTTTTACAGACTGAAGAAGAAGAACAAGAATGACATAAATAAATATAATTATTTTTGAAGATATTCACTTAGCTCAACTTTTAGTAACACCAGTTGCCAGATCTTAATAAAAGAATTATAATAATACTAGCTGATGCCCGCGACTTTCCTCGCGTGGATAGGTTTTTAAGGTATCCCGTGGGAACTATTTGATTTAGATAAAAATTATCAAATGTCCGTCTCCAGGATGCAAGCTATCTCTGTATTAAATTTCGTCAAGATCAGTTCAGCGGATGAACCGTAAAAAGGTAATAAACAGTCAGAGGGACAGAGATAGTTACTTTTGCATTTATGATACGAGTATAAGTATGGATTTTCGATTTTATACCTACAGCTTAAAAATTTAAGTAACACTATTTCATATGGCAATTAAAGTAACTTTTATACTATCTTTAGATGCACACTGCGTTCATCTTTATCTACCTAGAATGAATTCCCTAGGAAAACTAATATACGTGCGGTAAACACGTACTTTAGTTTTCCTAGGGTTTGAGCAATTCGTGCAGACGATTTTTCTTATAGGAATAGACGTATTTTTTTCAACACTGAAAGAACCGGCGTGTTTTATTGTACAGGACGGTATTTCAATCTCCTTCAGCGTTGAAAGTCCTTTCAAGAAATTGTAAAGCGAGACTCAACGACGCCCTACACAACTACATAAGGAAAAAAATAGGTGTGTGGCTGAGTGTGTGTCTAGTACGCGAGTCTATGTACTTAGAGTGCATCGCTCCCGGGCGCCGTGTCGTCGCACTGCATATAGGCCAGTGCACGCGAATGCCCGAAGCCCCCTCCCGCCGCCCCCTCTCCCCGCCACACCCTGTCCTGCTGCACTTCGCGATTTTCCATTTCCATCGCGGTGCTCGCTCGCTAATTCCAGCGCTTCAGTGATGTCGTAATGCGGAGAAATTTTCTCAGGCCTTTCTCCGACCGCGAAGCCGCCTTCCGGTAAAGGGCGATTACATGACAATTTTAACTAACTCAGGTAAAGGGAAAGTGATAATTTTAATATTATCAATTATGCGGCTGTATTTACTAAATTATAATATTGGCAATGGAGGTATATGATGTATTTAACATGAATTTGACTAGAAATCACACGGTTAAGTCCTAGAATCCGACGCCTGAATGTTCTATTCTAAAATAAACACATTAATTAATCAGATGGTTTGTTGATACTGCGAAGAACACGTGTACCCGACGAATACGGGTTCAAAGCGCTCGGTAACAGCGAACGCTTATTGCAGCAACAGCTTAACCGCGCGGCCGGCGTGCAGCAGTCTACGTCGTTGTGGAGTAGAGGCCGCGGATGTAGTTACAAGTTCTCGCGGTCGTTGCCCGTCCGATGCGAGCTCGACTCCCCTATATCGGCTAACTATGGCGCGGAAACTAATTCTCACTCGTGCGTCCCTCCCGTGCCACCCGAGTGCTGTGTGACGACATCAAAGCGGCGCTGCAACACACACGCTTTACCACGCAATGTAACTTCAAACTTTTAACCCAAAATACTATTATTGTATAACTGAATTTTAAAACCGCGCGTCGCTCAAATGGCATTTTAATTTCACTTTTGAATATTACATTTCATCAAAAATTAATAAGTAATAACAATGCAGAGCGAACGTGTGTTAGCGGGAATGGTCGTGAGCCGTTAGGTAACTGTACAGGTCTAGTCTAGAACAATCCTGCGCGGGCTCAACGATAGAATCGGGCGACACGTCCTGAATTGATGAGCATTCTTGCGCCATTGAAACAATCATGTAATCAACATAATCCAAATTTGATAACAATTACCACAACCTAATTTCTACATCCCATTTCAGTTATTAAACTGCTATTATGAAGTATACTTTTGACACGTAAAATGCAATATATTTACTTGCATTTAAAATTATTTCCATGTTTGCGGAACGCCACTTTCGGGAATGGGGATAGTAGAAACCGTCGACTCATTCCTGAATTTGATACATTTTTCACTATTGCAATTTATTGGGTGAAAATTTTAATGATGTAGGCCAGACGTAACGCAGAGTTAACGCCCTCGCTGTCATTGCATCGTCGTACAAGTGGTTCTTGCTCAACGAGTAACACTTCATTGATATTTAAGTAATTTCCCATCAGTAATTTAAACCATCATCATTCCTTATTATATTACATAAATGGTGCACAAAAGGGTAATTTTACTTAACGTTTTGCTATATTAGATCATCCGGTATCGTTGACCTGCCAATCGGCAACCCGTCATTTCATCTTTGAACACAAACGCACACACGCTCATTATGTAGCCGTGTTATCGCTTGGATAATTTTCGCATAATAAACTCTAGGTGAATTGTATAAGGACACGAATGCCTTAATATGTACTTGTTGGATCGGCGTACCTCGCTCGTCTATTACCCCCGTTGACGTAAATGGCGTCCTTGGAGCGAATCTACAAACACAATTGCACAAATATAAAATCTGAAGTTCATTCACCCTCGTAATCTGAAAAATAAAGAGAAAGCAAAGGTACATTAACGATATATTAAAAAAAAGTTTCAGTGGTCTTTCGAAAAAACTTACGAGCGTTACTCACTATAAATACATATAAATAATATATGTATTTATAGAAAGTGTCTCGTGTCTGACTAAAAGGACCAGAAATTTGGATCATTAATAGTAACTCAAGGACTCCTATCTTAGTCTTTGTTCCATATTTAATTATTAAAATATAATAGTTTTATATGAATTATTAAGTACACGCCGCCAAAGCTGGAAACATAACATCGTGTTAATAAATATATATAAATAATATAACAGTAAAGAAATTTGTATTTTAATATTTTTATAAGTAGAAAAAACCAACGCAATTACTTTATCGATATTTGTTATTTGACATACATACAGACAGTCATAACTTTTCCCCTTATATGGGATAAGATATATAGATACGTATGTGGGAGAGGCCACTCATGTAGCCCACGATTCGCCCCTGCGGAAAACAAGACGCGACAGGTGGCGAATCAAGTCGCCACCTGTTTGCTACAAGTCCAAAAATCTTACTCCCCATCGCGTTCCCGCGAGCGGTATAGTGACAGCATTGCATATTATGGTGTTATTCTACACAAATAAAGCTCTCCGTGTACACAATACCGTAGTCGCCGTAGACACCTCGGTCGAAAGAGGTGCTATTGCTAAAAATACATATGTTCAGTTCAAAATATTCATTAATATAACGCGAATCCTTTTGAATTCAGTTATTAATCTCAATTGTTAATATTGAATATGTTTAACTTTGACTTTTTCAAATCAGTGAAAATTAGTTATTTTACAAATTTAAACAAAAATAATCAGTGCTATTCAATTTAAATTAACTGCGCTTAAGATATATTGGAAAGATAAAGATATTTGCATTATAACAAATATTGAACAAAGCAACGTATATACACTTCTCGAAAATTCTCGAATGTTAATAAAGTATTTGCATATAAATTAAAATAATAAATCGAAATTGTCACACATTGTGTGACGGCAATTTTCCGTTTTTCCTTATTACTTTAAGTTGACTGTTTGCCATATAAATTCAGGTTTATGTTTTCCTCGGCGGTGGTGACGGGCGATTCCGCTATTCGCAGGTACGATCGGTGAATCAGGCGCCCGGGGTACATTGACACAGGGTCTGAAAGGCCGCTCGCATGTGGTCAGCATAATCTCGAGTACGTGGGAAGCTATTGTCTACTATTAATGTACAGTCCTGTCTAGGTTGAATAACCGTGGTATATTTATAATTATTTTTTACCGTCAATAAAAAATATTAAATGTATCAATATGTCATGATCATCATCACCATCACATTTTACTCTATCACTTGTCAACTGCTGAACATAAACCTCTCCCATAGTTTGCCATAAAAGTGGGTAACTCCCATTTTAGGGGCTTTTACCTTTTTAAATATTATTATTATACAAATAAAACCTGTGTGTGCCGTGTGTCGTGTGATGGCGGCTTAAGAGAATCTGCCACCCTGTCTCGTTCCCTGGGTGTCATTAAAGTCGACAGAGGGAAAATGAAAACCAGGAGATGGGCAGCAGCATCTTCCTGGAACATCTGAATAAATAAACTGCGGTTGCCAACCCGTCTGCCAAGCGTGGCAACTATGGCAAAATCCCTCCAAAATGAGAGCTACAAACTTTGTGGCAATGTATGGGGGAGGCCTGTGTTCACTAGTGGACCAGTGATAGGCTGAAATGATGATGATGATGATGAAAACCATATTTTAAATACCTATAAATATTATTATTTATTTCTTACAGAAACTTTCCAGATGCTATTTTCCCACTATTTATTAATTTGTCTAAATTAGATCGTCATAAAGTCACATTTTTTTAAATAACTAATAGGAGAAAGTAATACTTATGATACGTATTATCGATAACGATCTTTCAAATATCTATTTTAATCTACTTTTTTATAATTTGTTTTGTATCTAATCCAAAAGAGATAGATTTCTTTTGAAATACAATGTGGAATTGTATACGTAACCGTGTACACCGGTCGATATATAAAAGTGCCTTCATATAAAATCCTCCGACATATTTTAATCATAACATGAGTCCCACTTTCTTCACAGGATAACTTCTTTGTCTGGTTCAAACATACTGTACTGCGGGTTTCATTATCAGTGACATACATAGCTCGCCCGATAGCTCCGTCGCGATAAGCCGAACAAAACATCGCTTCGGTACATTGACCCAGAATTATATAAAAACTCCTCGATTATGATAACGTTATGACAATGACATTTCGTGTTGTCCACGCTTGTGTTGGATGTTAGTATATCTTGCAATGCGATCGATTGTGATACAATGCCAATACATAATTCAAGTTCAACTCATAAAAAATATGTGGTTCTTTCTGTACTGTATATGGATGTTTGCAGCTTCCATTTAATTCGTGTGCGGTTTAAATGATACTTACATTTTTATTTGAAGGTATCGTAAACTAAACTGTACTTACAGTTTCGCCGAACAGATTGTATTTAATATATTTCCCTAATACTTAACTAGAACCTTCGTATTCGTTCGTTTCCAAGTCTCTTAATATTTTAGAAAGACATTAAGATATAGCCATATCTTTTATTTAGAATTTCTCCTTCGTCTTCAACAGCCTGTAAAAAGTCCACTGTTTCCATGTTCAGAGGTCACTTTTACCTGGCTAAGATGTTTTCCTCGCATTTCCCTTAGTCGACTTTTACTACACCGAACGGGATAAAGATTTGCACCAGATTCTCGAACGCCACCACCACAACGTATTAAACTCAATTTAGCATTTCTAAAATTAGAATTTAGAAAAGCGTTTTTTCTGATGACACAAAATCTACACATAATTTATTTAAACTTTTTTGACGTAAATTGTAATGAAATGAAATCTTAACACTGCTCATTATTTTTTCTACTAACACGTCATCTCAATCCTTGTTTTATACGGGCTTTTTAGTTTTCTCATATGACTAATACAATGATCACGACGAGTTTTGACTGTACATGAACATATCAATACAAGTAAAATCCGCGCTGATACGTTGTTAGAGAAGTCAGCGGTCGTTGACCCGCCGGCTAAAATCTTGCAGCTTCGCGTTGTCGGCGTTGATAAAAATAAATTTAATTAGAGTGATTTAAAGGTTTCGGTGGTACTGCATCGTACGTTGACTCAGCATGAAAATGCTAGCGTTGGCGGGTGGCGGTGCAGAGCGGATGTCAACTTTCACGCAGTTACGTAACGCCGCACGGAGAGAGATGTACTAGAACGTTCGGAGTCATCGACCACGTCGCTTACGACACCCGCTACAGCACTCCCGGACGTTATTTCGAGAATTTACATATCGAATGTTATCTTAATTTCATTTTTTTTCTTTGCGCTGCACTTGCTCCGTTGAATTCTGTCCTAATTTGGAGGAGTTATGACATTGATCACTTTATTTTTAATTGCAGTTTCGGTTGAAATATTTAGTTTTTAGATTTTTATAGGAAATGAGCATTCATTGTGTTATTAATTGCTTGTTTTTTGCTACCTGAACTGTTGTTAAGAAATTTATTAAAGAATTGCATGGGCATTACTTCGTTTCCGATGGTCACGAAAGCTAATAAAAGGGATTGGCTTCGATCGTATTATTGGCGTGGGGGTTTGGTTGGACTAGGTGTAAGATTCGATAGCCGTTGGCATCCGCGAACAAGCGCTGGGTCGTCGCTCGCGTGCGAGGTCAACGCCGCGCCGCCGTCGTCGACACGCACTCGACTTCACAGCTTTCATGTCTTACTTCTGCCGTGTTCGAAGCTGCTTATACCGATTTCATTAGATATTTGTTGTAGTGTATTTGAAAATGACCTTCACTGGTATACTAATAGGGATAATATAATAGATAGATAAGATAATGGGGAAATCAGAGATATTTACAAGACTACGTCTTGCTTACAAATGTTTCCTAGTTTGTTTTATTAATCGAATATAACAGAAATAATGAATATGGACCTAAATTATATTGTATATACTAAAAATATACGTGCATGCGAAGAATTTTGTTTAATAACGTCATACTTTAAATTATTATAGATGTTTTATTCCTGAATAACTTAGAATAAGGCTGACTATGAACAAAGGTTATTAGAGATACAACACTTAAAGAAAATTTTAAGCTTATAAAAATTCAATTCGTAGACGGCGTATCGCTCGGCACCACCGCATATGTAAAGTTATTATTGTAAAGAGGTCAATATCAAAACAATTTTAGTATTTATTTTGTATATAAATTATTTATTTGCTCTGCCTGTTTACTTTCGTCGCTATCAGCTTGTAGGTCAGTAGACAAATAAATATTCGGCTGCCGCCTGCCCTTTCTTAACTGTCACTATATTATCTGCGTACACAGTAATTGGAACTTATTCGTTTACTTTGATTATCAAAGTGACGTGGTCTATTGAGAACTGTTTCTTTATATTAATTATCGTGGAATGCTATAAGTGAGATGCCTATTTAAGTTACGCACTAAAGACGTGCTGGGAATCGCGAAGATTAGTGTAGAGCGCTCACATAAGTGAAGGGGCGTAGGTACGGTCGTGACACACCGCCAATTACAAGTATGGAGGCGTCATTGAACCCAAGTTATTGCGAAACAACGGAAACCAGTCCACAGCACCGCCCCACCCCTTCGCCCGCTCCCCTCGCACCTCCCCCGTACCTGTTGCGAATTTGTAAAATCCTAGATTATAGATGACATGCGGTCAACTCGTAACTAACGTGACTGGAATAACTAGACAATTGTTACATCCTATGCTCAACAGTCTGCACATACATCGCGCAAAAAGATGCCTTATAATTTTGCCGATTTTGTTCCGTGTTGATCATTTTCATCATTTCAGTATGACTACTACTATCCTAAACTATCACTAACCTATAACTAGTCCACTGCTGAACGTTGGTATCTCCATAGATTGCCACAAAACTTTGTAGCTCTCATTTTGGGGGGATTTTGACATAGTTGCCACGCTTGGCAGGCGAGTTGCCAACTGCGGTTTATTTATTCAGATATTCCAGAAAGATGCTGCTGCCCATCTCCTGGTTTTCATATTCCCGCTGTCAACATTTACGTCAACCACGAGATGAGATGGGGTGGTAAATTCTCGATTGAGATGGGGTGGTAGAAGTCTCTAACACACAGCACGTTGTCTATGGTGAAATTAAAATTGGTTTTAGTACATTTGTTTGGAATCTTCACTGAAATCGATTATGTTCTACTAAGTCAATATGATCGAAGTTTTAATATTTAATATGTTAGCCATCTTTAAGTACTAGCTCATACGTACCAAAATCCAATTTAATTAAAAAAAACCTCCATAATAATGTAGCGTAGTAACATGTTGACGGTACAGCGACCTAAAAAGTGACGTGGCCGATAGTGGTACAGTCAGGGACAACGGCCACGTCGCCTCATTCGCAGGAATTGCAGGTAGGCTAAGGGGTTAAAGAACTCCACTGCACTATATCAAATACCATTGAACTCGCTCCGTCCCGCTCGCACTGCGCCCCGCGGTGCAACGCATGCACTCATCCTCGTGCGAATCCTGTCCGATTACGCGCCGCGCATGCGTATCACATTATCTTCCATGATCTATGGCACACGTAACACCGTATGATGTCTACAGATGCTATGCTGCAAATAATTTACTATTTATAGATATCTGCATATCAGTAATAACAAGGCGGGTATAGGTACAGCTCGTAATTTTTGGACCACGTTTATAAAAATATTTAGGTTGTAAAGTCATAAACGTTACGAAATAATTAACATCATGACATCCAAGTTTCTGCAATTCAATATACCCTTGAAACGTACCAGACATACATCTCTCTTTCACGTTCCCACTAGTTAGTCTAAACATGCCCCTAATTCAGTAATTTGCCGTATACTCAACAGTTATAACAAGAACTTTTCATCTATATATATTTTTCATCACAGCAAAGCGTCCTTCAAGAATCAAACTAAAGTAACCTTTAAAAAGTAAATTGAAATAGAATTATAAAAATTAATGTTGAATGTTATATATAATATTAATATACTTATAAAACTTCGGTTCGATTATGTTAAAATAACGTCAAGTCCTCATGTTCAAATGATTTTCTAAATTAATTTATTTATAAAATAAGAATCTGTTATTTACAGTAAGAAAGTTGTAATAGTTAGTCTAATGATATTATAACGCTGTTGATTCTATAAAAAATAAATAAAAAAAAACAGTTAATAATTATTCCACTGCTGTGCTAAAGGTCTCCCTCCCATTTTTGAAAGGATCATGGAGCCGGGGGAGTCCGTCACGCTTCTCTGGTGTGGTCAAGCGGACTTCACCGCTATTCGCAATAATTTTTATTTTCCTCATACATGCAGGTTTCCATTAAGATACTATTCCATCGTTGAGTACGTGGTAAATCTCTTAAAATTAATTGTAACTTGGCTTGGGGCACTCGCTGAGCTAATTCGACTCTGTATTATTACAAAATAAACAAAATTTATTCAGACAGTATTTGCTACCCTTTGAAAATACTGAAAATCTTAAAAAAATCGGTTCTTAAGAATTTTTCATTTATTATTTTTACTCGTATTGTACATAGAACTTTCAATGTTTACCGAGGGCTCCATACCGGTACGAGGAATTCCAGTCGAACGTTTAGAAATCCAAGCCGCTGGTTACGTAATTTTGTTTACCTAAGCCAGCAAGCAGCAACCATGTATCAATAATCAAGTTTAACAAGTGGAAAGTTCAGCGAGGGCGACGACACTGAGCGATTGGGTCGGCGCTTTGTCGTGCAGTCACCAGAAAATCTCGCCAATTCGCGATACTTGATCACTTAAAGGGTAACATCTTGGCAGAACAGGAAGAGCAGCACTAGTATTAAATTTCTCGTGCTAGGCCTAGCAACCCCACGGACTAGATCAGTTTTCCTTCCAGCGTAGGTTCAACGTCCATATGTATCTAATAATATCACCCACTTACATAGTGCGGTTCGAGAAAATCTGTTATGCCTGGTCTTCTGTTTATAAAATATCTAAAACGCCATTTTCAACGCCAATTTTTCAGCAGAGGGACTTGATAACTTCAAGGTAAAGTGATAAGGTGTCAATGAACTTGATAAAAATTTAAATTTAAATGCACGTAGGTACGAACGACTTTCAAAAATATTCCATTACAGTGTAATTAACCTAACAGATTTGTTTCCTCCACGAAAAAGTATTAATACGCATGCATTATTTGCATATTTACGAGTTGTTTTGTTCACTTTTGTACACATTGTTCAAGTCGCGTAAGTGGAATAACTTCCAACTTAAATATTTTTTTATGCAAGAATGAAAGAAAACTAATCAATTATAATTTTAAATTGATAAAGGTATGACATTTGAAAACTATTCAATATTCCATTTAGAAGTGATGCTTCTTTAGGCGCGATAGGAAAAAAATTCGTTACGCGTTACATCAAGTCTAAGGTAGTTCGCATGCGCAGTCATAAATATATTTCCCTGTTATTTACACGGTTTTTAATTAATAATTATAGCGATTATAAAATAAAATTTTCGTTCATAATTATCTATATACATACAAATAAATAAAATTGGAGTGTCTGTTTGAGATTTCGCAAATAATACTTTTTCTTAATCTCATATGGTAATTTGCAGGATACAAAAAGTCTGTCTGTTTGTTTGTCCGGGTTAATCTACGAAATCGATGAATTAATTTTGACGGAACTTTCATGGGCAAGTGGAGAATTTTTAAGAGAATTATCTAAGTTAATTTCTTTTCGGAAATATTTAGGGTTCTTGTGTAAAATCTGTAAAACTTAAACTCTGTAGAGCTATGGACTTGTAACGCGCGGCTTTCATTTGCAATTTGTCATCATTTTAGTTCATTGTGGTTTAAATATTTATTTTTCTACGTAGTTATCTTATCTAAAAAAATATTTTCGCCCTAGATACTTAATTTATTGAGAAAGGTTTAAGGCTATGATACTTCATGCTTTTCTTGCCATAAGGAGCCGCGAAGGGTCGAACTATGAACAGTTCAGTGAGGTCGGCTTTTTTTACGCGTGTGAAACCACGGGGCACAGCTAATTTTTAGTGTATTTTAATCATTTATATAAAAAAATTATATGGTTAAAGTAACAACTCTAGGTTATTTTAAAAGCTGTAGAAGAACATTTCAACAAAAGTGAAAAACAAGTAGTCAAAATATCTTGTTTTGTTTCATTGAAACCTCTCGTAAGAATCTACAAAATTATTTTATTTAAGCTATATTATATATATTTGAATATACTTTATGTATATAACATCAAATAAAATACACAAAAAAATGTGTATAGGTTATTATTACTCAGAAAGGTTCTATATATTGTTTATTAACAAATCCTTAAAGTATTTCTAACGTAGCTGAATACTACATTTGTTGTAAACTATATCCTGACTAAACATAATTTGAAACGGAATATAACGTGGCCCGAATTTACGTAGAATGTCGGCCCACTCCAGCGACCCCGTAACCGTTGGACTGCTTCCCCAAATTGCCGTGATCGCCTTTCCCACACACTTCGAAACGAGAACCAAAACGCGTCACTAACTCCCTGCCTCCTCACCCTTCGTCGACCTTGCTACGACTTCGTAGCCGAGTTCCCAGGCCGTAGCTACGCAGGCGAAGAAATTATGTTTTTAGGAAAAAATCTTCATTAAAAATTACGAGTATAGCAAGTGTTTTCGAAATTGACACTTTCTTGATGAATGGAAACTTCGTGATTTTTACATTTGTCTAAAAAGTTTTTTTTTATATTCAAAAATGTAGTGCAAAGTTTACCGATCTTTTCTATATACATTTAAAATAGTACACGAGTTTTTTGCTTGCCATTCATATTCCGAAACATAGTCAAAGATAAATAAACTTAAATTAGAATGTAATTACATAATGTATAAGGAACATTTCTATAAATAATACCAGATGGTAAAAAATAAAAGCTCAAGACATTCGTTTAGCGTGTTAGTGAAAGTAATTAGGTAACAAGTAAATACATACATCTGTATTTACTTAGTTTGTAGGAAGCGTTACGGAAGTTCCTAATCTATCATGCTGCCAGCGTACAATTGTTCACGGCTCTTTTTTCAAACGGCCTATGTATTAACATGGCTTCATTTACATTCGAAATCGAACTTTTGATGGCCCATGCTGATTCTAATTCAAGGCTCCACACCTCCGTTTATTGCGTATTGCTATAATATGTATACACAATAGCGTTTAACATGAACAAATGTGACAGAACCTTGAATTATATTTTTCCTGTATTTGCGTAGATCAGAACAAAACTAATAATTAAAAGCACCCTGGATTAACTATGACATCAGGACGGCTAACATCTGAGTCCTCCCGTGACCATGGGTGCTGCGTAAATTTGGTTTTATTAAATGAGTAATATATAGTTCTGATCATAGATCTATTATTAATTTATTGTGTATATAAGCACAATTGAGAATTTGATACATTTAAATAAAATCCAATTCGAGAGGTAATCTTAACATATTTTTTATAAAAAAATAAGGATACATGCATGTACATACTACATAATGACAATATTTTTTTAAATTCGACGTATTCTAGCGAGTCGCATCTCTTACACAGATAGGCAAACTATCTGCGCCGTCACTTGTTTACCGCGATCTGCACAGGCAGACCTTGAGATTCGGCAGCGGTCAGTGCCCGAGGCCTCCAACACCAGCACTTTAATATTGTACGTTTTATTATTATCGACCTCGAAACTTATTTTGCGAGTCATTTTTATCAGTATTTTGCACGCTTGTGGACTGTGCAGTAATAGAAAGTTTAAGAAATTAATGTCGCAGTATACTTTCTAGAATTTGTTTTTACGTTAGATACATACATCAAGAATCTAATTTGAGACACATGCTTCATTTCATTTTTCTATAATGAACTTCTGGCTGAAAATAAACATGAATAAACAGTATTTTTTAAAAAAGTCAAAATAGATTATGCCTGTAATTTTTTTGCGCTCTCGCTGTTTTTAAACGTGTAATATGTCTCGTTGATTTCAATGTATCTCAAAGCGGCTGTACGAAGCCGTTAGTGTGCGCGGCTTCGATAATGTGAGTCTTGGCCTTCTTGCGCTTGTGTAGGTGATTGGCAATTTCGGTGGCGTTTCAAGGACAGCCGGGCCGAGTTCAGTAGCTGCCTTCGGCAGTGAACGACACCATTTCGAGCGTTGACCCTATACGTTTCCTGTGCCAGCGAAATAAAATACTCATAATAAAAGAGCTAAAACTTAGCATGCGACACATTTCAGTAGGATTAAAATAATACTTTGCTGTCGAACAAAGTACCTACATATACGTTACACATATATTTATGCAAACATTGACTTCATTTGCGCAAAGGGTTTCATTGTATGTTCGAAAATTTAGCACTGTTTTTTGGCGTAATCACAATCGGAATCGGAATCAAAAATTAATATTATAAGATAATATATATACATATATATGTATATATATATTTATATATTTCAATTTCTATACCATAAATTTCATTCACCTACTAACGTTGACTGTTACCGAATACCTGAGGCATTAAGTGCACGTATATCTATATAATATATCCGAGTATATGTAATATATATGCATTGTGCGCTATGTATATGAAGTTAAATAAATGAATAAATTGGAAATATGGCAGTTACAGTCAATCGTTTTATGAATTATTTATCGTTTGTATTTTATGAAGGTCTATGTTTAGCAGTGACGGCTAAAATTATGAAGATGATGATGATGATTTGATCATGAACATACAAAGAAATTGGCGTTTTTTGTTTCACGTGATATATAATTTTGGAGATGTAATTGCTGTTAGCCTTTTTTGGCTTTTACAGCTTCATCGGATAGTTGTTCCACGTGAGTGTCATGGACGCAAACATATCCTTGCGAATTGGAACAGTATCGGCAAAGTTTAGCTGGTCTTCAAGTAATGTTAGCACGTAATGCGTTCTCGTTAGAGCACAATGCACCAGGCTACAGTGGTGGAGTCAGTCACCCCGTCCTAACGGGGCTCGCCCTATACCCGCTTGCAACTTGCTACCGTCACCGCAACACAATTGTCGTGCAATCGCGTACTAATGCAACTGCAATTCCTAGCGCATATGTAACACTCATAATTCACACACACACATTGATCATCTGCACGCCTCTTCTGTTAAAGCGCGAGAACAAAACTTGTCTTCGTTTGGAAATAATAAGAAATCAGTTATTGCAATCGGACTATTAACGGCGGAAATGAGGTCCGAGGTTCCCGCTGCGTCCTACATACAAATGGACCGCAAAAACTTGTTGCAAGTCATAAACGATGATGCTCTGACTTTAAAATATACAATGTCGTAATGAGCTCGTATTTGACTGGGGCTGTTTTGATGCCTATTATATTATGTTTTATAATAAATTTATTTGGTATTGATACTGACGTATGATTTTATACGGAAGCAATAAACAACCAGGGATCACTTGATTAATAACCATTCATCAAACGGGCAATTTTACGTTTTATGTCAACTTCCAAATAAATAGGTAAATTATGAGAATATTATATTGTGAAAATATTGGAAGGCATCCCGCTGCTATTTTATCATTAAGACGACGATTTCTTAGAGCGACCTAGGGCGATATCGTTTAGCGAATATACAATGCGTCGACTATCTGGGAATGTCGGTTATAAAACCGTCCGACAAAAGGATGCTAAAAAACTAATCTTTATAAAGTTCAATCCGAATTTTTTGCCGTCGAAAAGGTCTCCGTCAAACAATTATTTGGTTTTTTGTACAAATTCATAGAAGAGTTGGATATCGCGAATCTTGCACAAAGATGCAATACACATTGAGTAAAAACTTAGACTTTACCTGTTCGTGAAATCCGATATGAAAAGAAAGGGTAGCCGGTTTTGAATTGAGATTTTTTTAACAATAAACGTATTCTGTGTTACCTGTGATTTTTTGCGAAAAAGGTAAAAATATAAAAATCGAAATTAAAAGGAAGTTGGCTTAAGGGTTAGTCGTTTTTTTATAAATCATTTGTTGGCATAGCAGATGGTATTAAATTTACTCTTGGCTCTCTGATCCTACAACAATGTAGGTCACGATTAAAGAGTCGTGAAATTGTTGTCGCTAGCTTCCATTTAAATTGAAACAGAGTTGTTTTTCTTATATTTAAATGTCTATTGTTTATGTTTACTATTATCGAACCGAGTTGCGACGTAACAAAGCACGTGAACTATTAATTTAACTTTTTTTGTCAGTGCTAATAAATGGCTAATAATGTCCGCAATGAATACGGTTCTCCGAACTCATTATGAACGCTTATTATCCTAATATGTTCTTACAATACTATTTCTTTTAAGACATACTCTTATTTGTCATGAAAGTGGATCGGAACAAAACAGTCCCTTAAGACAATGTAAAGAAACATTCTTGCACAAAAAAAGTTTCGGCGCCAGTTTCTCGGAATATAATTCATACATCCTGTTTTCAAAAAGTTGTAATTACGATGGTGTTGTAGTACTTTTGTGGTAATCTCTGTAAAGAATAGATATTACAAACGATGATTTATTTATCAAAGCAATGGCGAAGTGGTACAGTAGGCACCGTTACAAGTACTCGCGAGTTGAGTGCACGAGCATGCGGTCGCCGACACCAGTAGTTATTGCCGTCCCCGTTCCCAGTCTGTTCACAAATGTCGATGTTACTAATCGCTTAATATGATTATCACGATATCTTCTTACATCACTATTATTATACAGATGTTTGGTATACATAAATGAATCAATCAATGAATTAAAAAAAAAGATATTTTATTCAGCAAATTATGATACTACAATATAACCGGGGATGGTGTCTCCTTTTAAATAAAAAAACACTTGTGTTAGGAGACTCCACTCTTCTCTTCACTTCACTCTTACATTACTATTTGCATGACATTTTCATATAAAATCAATATAAGAATGATAAGAAAAAAATTTAAGTAATAATATTCACGTCTAGGTTTGTGTATGTGCAGGTATGTGTGTGTGTGTGTGTGTGTGTGTGTGTGTGTGTGTGTGTGTGTGTGTGTGTGTGTGTGTGTGTGTGTGTGTGTGTGTGTGTGTGTGTGTGTGTGTGTGTGTGTGTGTGTGTGTGTGTGTGTGTGTGTGTGTGTGTGTGTGTGTGTGTGTGTGTGTGTGTGTGTGTGTGTGTGTGTGTGTGTGTGTGTGTGTGTGTGTGTGTGTGTGTGTGTGTGTGTGTGTGTGTGTGTGTGTGTGTGTGTGTGTGTGTGTGTGTGTGTGTGTGTGTGTGTGTGTGTGTGTGTGTGTGTGTGTGTGTGTGTGTGTGTGTGTGTGTGTGTGTGTGTGTGTGTGTGTGTGTGTGTGTGTGTGTGTGTGTGTGTGTGTGTGTGTGTGTGTGTGTGGTGTGTGTGTGTGTGTGTGTGTGTGTGTGTGTGTGTGTGTGTGTGTGTGTGTGTGTGTGTGTGTGTGTGTGTGTGTGTGTGTGTGTGTGTGTGTGTGTGTGTGTGTGTGTGTGTGTGTGTGTGTGTGTGTGTGTGTGTGTGTGTGTGTGTGTGTGTGTGTGTGTGTGTGTGTGTGTGTGTGTGGGTGTGTGTGGGTGTGTGTGGTGTGTTGTCTGCATTTGAGAGTGAGTGCCGCATATAAGTCACTTGCAATACATTAACCAACTTTACTCAAAAGTGTCTCAGTGTCCTCATAGCTTTTATTCAATAACCATGTTGTTAAAACTTTTTTACAGTTGTAAAATGTTAATGAAGAGGATGATATTTCTACGCCATTACGTCAATTTATGAGTTCTTTAGAGATGCGCCGTGTGATAGGGGCGTAAGAGAATCTACCACCTCACTCAATCCGAGGGTATTGCAAAAGTCGACCAAAGCACATATTATCTAATAATCTCAATGCCACAAACAGATAGCGGAATAATCATCTCAAATATACCAAACCTTAATTATCCATACCGGTAATGAGCAGCCGAGTGTGCGATATTTCATGTTGAAATCGTGGAGATTACAACAAATTTTCCCTATTTTGTTAGAGGCCAACGCCCATTAGTAGACTATTATGAGACTGATAATGATGATGACATGTGCGGCTTTAATGAGAGAAAGTAGTTTTGTATGAATTTATCACTTTTAACTAAAACTTTACAATAGGTAATAAAAGTGAATGAAAGTAAATAATATGGTTATGCTACAGGATTACAGCATCGGCTATATAATTAGACGTCTGTTGCGACCACAATCGGCACGCGACGCGGCGTGGTTACCACACGTTCCAAAGTACACCTTGCTATCCTCTTCCTCCTTAAAAAATATCCCACAAAAGGACCAAAAAATCTACCTATGCACATTCAGTAATAACAAGGTGCCGTCTGACGCATTTCACTGCCAGCTGGGAGATGAGGAAGTACGCACACTGCCAACTAACACTAGTGATTATCGATTGTCAAAAATCGAAACCGCTTCAATAACATTCATCAGTGTGTTATGCACGCCAAATGAAAAGTTTTAAACCGCTCGCGGAACTGCTTTTAATAATACATATCTGAAGTTGAACGACTGCTTTATTGTTAATTTTTTTGGTCGGTATTTTATAAACATTGAACGATATTGCACCTTGGTAGCGTTTGATAAAGACGAATTTAGTTTGGGATGCGTTTGAAGCCCGATTACTTTGATATAATTATATGAATGTAAAAATGGTAATCGGGTCCTACTTTTTAGTTCTACTAAAGAACAATGTTAACATTGGTAACGTTCAGTTAGATTTCAAATATTACAGTTCACGATGGTTTGTAATAGTTTTACAGTATAGGTACCTTTTAATTTGATTATTTAGATACGAACCCATATTGTTATTGACGGCAATTGTAATACATTAAAATTATTTGTAATTACTTATATTTATTACAACTAATAATAATGGGTAATGTATTTATTATGTTACTTATGCAATGGATTGTTTATTAAGTTACGTTGATATGTAAAAATCGCAATGAACGAAAATATATATATGTGCAACATATACAGATATATATTTTTTGATTGATTGCATGTTATAAATTGATACCAAAAAAAAAATCGATTAATATTTGGTCACACTTGTTATATATTAGCCACTATCGCTATCCAATAGAAACAAATAATCGAAGCCGGTTCGCGGTGAAATGAAAGTTGGGTATAGGTAATAAATAACTTTCTCCGTCTCAGCAAATTGCGTTCGAACTTTAGCCAGATGAAAGGATTAGCATTCGTGCAACAAAGCAAAAATAGTTATCATTTATAGTTACTGGTTACGTAATCAGACATCCATTGATGGTTTGCTACTACCGTGTGATATAGGTCGTGCAACGTAAATCTTTTCTTTATGAACTTGAAGAGATGAGCATACCGAGTAAGCGCAACGCCTGCCCGTAAAAGTTGCTGTGTAATCCGGAACTTCGATTTGGAAATTCCTCTGTGACAAAACACAAAGTCCCATATTCACTGTAATTACACTAGATAGAGTGCGCCCTTTAAACCGACTGGTTTTTGCATGCTACCTAAGCCTGTAAGTTTCCTGCATAGCATCTACCACCAGTAGAATCTGATGTTAACATTCACGAAATAAAATGTAAACATGAAAATATTCTATATTAAATGTAACAATATATTCATAACTGTAGGAAAATGTTTGAAACAAGAATTTTGACACTCACAAGTAAAACTGGTAATGACACTAAAATAAGGCATATTCAATAAAATCTGATACCTAATTAAACTCCCATTAAAACAAACCGTTTACCGTAGCTCCATTAAAACAAGAAAAAATAAAGCTGCCTTACTTATAATAACTTGATAATATTAAAAAGAAAATGATTTTACAAAAACCCTTTTTTTATATTGTATAGAGTGACGAAACGATCAAAACGTTCACCTGCTGTAAAGTGCAACGTCTAGCCATAACAAATGTTATGTCACCCAGAACATTTCTGTGACACTACACTGCGCCCGTCACCCTGAGACATCAGTTCTTAAGTCTCATATGCCTTGTGATTTGTGAGTGATTACGCTAGCTTTCAGTGCCCTTCAAACCGAAACACAGTAATGTTTGCACGCTACTGCTTCACGGCAGAATAACTGGCCCTTTTTGAAGCATGAATATTTTTAGTGGTAGCGGCCTAAGAGAATCTACCACCCCATCCCACACCGTGGGTGTCGTAAAAGTCGACAGAGGGAAATTAAAACCAGGAGATGGGCAGCAGCATCTTCCTGGAACATCTGAATAAATAACTGCGGTTGCCAATCCGCCTGCCAAGCGTGACGGCTATGGCAAAATCCCTCCAATATGAGAGCTACAAACTTTAGTGGCTATCTATGGGGGAGGCCTATGTTCAGCAGTGGACTTGTGATAGGCTCAAAAGACGACGACGACGATGACGACGACTGAATACATATAAAGGAACCATAGCGAATAAGGTTGAAAATATACGGTGCCAATATCATTAAATAAGAAGCTCGTTAGATAATGGTGAATGGTGAATCGCGTTCGCCTACTTCTTGTTTTGTGATATAATCAAAGAGCGTTATTGATTTAATTCGAATTGTAGATATTGCAACGTCTTTGGATGTAAATATAACAATATACAATTATCACATTTTTTTTAAATTTCTAACAAGCTATACTCACGTGTGCATGGACAGACGTTTTACAAAACAATATACCTATGTGTGCGACGAAATAAAGAGTAATTTAGCTGCATGTAACCATGCGGCTTTTATCAATGATTTGTACAAATTTCACGTCCATAGCTTCATCAGTTTAACTTATTTCGGGAAAACGCAGCGATAGACTTAAAAGACATATCTGTTTCATTTATTTTTATGATACACTGTGTTTACTAGGTGTGCGATGAAATAAAGAATTATTTAGCCGCATGCTTATTTTATATATGATTTGTACAAATTTTTCGTCCATAGCTTCATTGCTTTACCTTATTTCGGGCAAACGGAGCGATAGACTAAAAAGACATATCTGTTTCATTTTTTTTTAATGACATTCATAAACTTTGTTTCATGTCATCATGACGATATATTTCCGTGTTTCGAAACATAGAATTAGACATAACTCTATAACAACAACAAAACCCATTAGACCTTCAGTACATAAAACTATGTGTTTCAAATAGTGAGCCAGTCAGAGTGATTTAAATAAAGTCAAGGATCATTTGCGTCGCAAACAACGACGATGGGGTCAGTAGACTCCGCGCAACCGCCGAAATTATCGCGGCATACACGCGCCACGCGGCCAACGAACGCGCCAAGGCCATGGTGTGCCCCCCATCCCTCCAAACACGCTCTGACACCGTCATCACCTTTAACAATGGGGAATATGATACTCATAATTCAATTCAAACTATAATTGCCTTTGATCAGAATCGATCATATGTTAAATATTATTTTTACCTAAAATACAAAAGATTATCTAAGTTATAATTGATCTCCTATGCTACTTACAGACAGGTTTATTTGTGTTATATAGCTATATGATAAGCGTCTTCATTGTACTTAAAGAAATCATAATGTGATTATGAAATTAGATAAAACTTTCTCTAATCGTACTCGAGTAAAATTTATTTTTTACAAAATGTGCCATTTAATAAAACAGCAACAAGTTGAACGGTTCGGCTGTGCAAAATAGATGCAATAAATATTACAGCGTGGACACTTTAATATGTCCTTAAAAGTAACTGGACCCGTGATGAAGGCTAAGTAATAAATGTTGGATGGAGCTTATCAGTGTGGGCGCGAGAGAGTGCGGAAGGTTACGCGGGGGTGTCGGTTGTGCGCGGGGAGCGGCAGGTGGTAGCGTCAATGCGCGGCCGTGAACTTTCTTCGGACACGTTTTCAGGAGCAAATACTGCGCAATATTCCGCGCCTCAGCCTGCCGGGTCCCTTGCAGCCCGCACGCACCGCTTCGGTATCTTCGATCCAGCATGCGTTACATTCGCGATTGTGACAAATAATTTCAAATCCGCGGCATATTAAACTGATGTTACTAATTTTTTTTTTATCAACGCGAAAACTTTTCCTCGCCAATTGCCAACACACATCTAATAAAAATGCATTTGGTTCGAGTTCAAGTGGACTGGTCACTTTCGCATTCATGAATTTTGGCGCGCGCCAGGAAAAAATGGAGCAGAGTTGATAATGTAATGATTCCTAGAATTTCGACTGAACGAGGACACTGTTTGAGAAACGCCGCATTCTTATTTAAACTTTGTCGTCAATACTTAACATTTAATTATGAAATTGATAATGCGTTATGGAAAAAGAAACCACGTCGTTATCAGTCGCTAATGAGGACGAGTAAATGTAACACTAGGAAATCAACAAAGAATTCTTCCTCGTTGTGTGGGTGTTTGTTGTGTGTGTTGTATTACAGTGCATAACGTTACGCGAGCACACAAGCGCACAACAGATTATACAACGTGGTGCATCATCATCAGGCATCGGATTCGTTCGCGATGCTCTGATTACGGCAGCACGCCGCGCGTCTCACCTGACTCACTTTTTCTTACTGCAAAACACCGACGCTTCGTAGTATCATAAACAGTCCCAGCTCTGGATATTTGCACCAATAGCCGATATCAATGCTCTAATTGGCGTATTTGCGTTCATTTATTTTTCGGTCGGCTGACTAAGGTAGATTGCGTTCTATTTATTCTGTAATTGGTCTAATTTCGTATTTAGTCTTTTCGCACGCAAACATTTGAGTGTTGGTGTAGATAGTTTGCGATCGTCCTTTGTCGGGAGCAGGAAGTATCAAGAATAAATATCAAAGCGAGTTGAAGCCAACAAATCGACTGTGCAACTGTGATCGGTCTTTGTTGGAAGCGAATTTTGAAGTTATTTTTCTGTTATTTTTATATCATAAACTTGACAAAGCATAATTTTGATTATTTGATACCTGAACTCGAAACCGTTAATAGATGTGGCTTAGTCTAGATTTTATCGTTTAATATAGTACATGTGTTGTCAGGTTTCCTCGTGTCGATGTTGCCTTGACGTCTTTGACATTGCGGTTAATTCGGTACGATTTGGCATTGACACGCTCTGATACGTACGAGGAAATGCTCCTAGTTATACGATGGGGCCGTTCGCGAGCTTCACAATTATTCAAATTCGTGTTAACGCTTATTTACAATTCAGTTCCGGGCGGGCGTTAACATTTTTATATACATTTATGTTATAGGTCATGTACTAATTACGAAAATTGGCATAGTTAAAGAAAATATTTAATCTTTTTGTCACCTTAATCGAGCTGATTAAGGTAACAAAAAGAATATTGGTTTATGGACGTTATCAAAAAATCTCTTATATACATGTGTGTGTCTTTAAAACGTTAATATTGATTTTACTTTGAAAAAATGTTAACCCACTCTAGAATTTTTCGTGTAGAACACTGGGAACTACTATAGGTAGATCATACGATTACAATTTATTCCGTGCGTGAATCGCAGCGCAACCCGCGAAACGTACTGCAGAAGCATCGCTTAGCCACTGCACCAAGAGAGCCAACTAATTAAAAAAAAAGTATTTTCTAGATAAACTTTATTCTAAACAGATATACAATGTTTAAAACGGTTTTACGGTCTTTTAATATTAGTCTTAATTAAAAATCAAAAACTTTTGAAATTATTAAATACTAATTTTAAATTTTACACTCCGTAAATGTTTCATGAGTAATATTTTTTGAATGTTCAACTCAAATTTTTCGCCACTTCTGTACGCCAGGGCCCATCGTATGGCTCTATTAATTGAGCGCAATTGGCCTTGGCCTTGGCACGGGTTGCCGAATCAGCCGAGGTCGATGCGATTGTCGCGTCCGGATCACACGGCCTGTATGTCACGCTTGCTTATTCACTGTAATAGGCATAAATACATTACGCAGCCTGTACTGCGCAGACCTGAAAGTCACATTCAATGCAATAGCTAGCTTACTGTTCATAACGCTTGTTACGTGTCGAAAATTTAGGACATTCCTGTTATGATGACCACACGGCAACTAAACTGTTATAGATGTCCTTATGAAGTAAGGGATTAATTGCGTGATAACAATTTTATAAAAATACTACATGACCCGCCCCGGCTTTGCACGGCAATTACTGTTATGTTTAAGTTTGTACAGAAAAAAACAGCACCAGCGCGTTTACACACAACTTGTAGGCTTTCATATGTGTAGATTTCACATGGCTAGTGTATAAAAGTATAAATAACAAAGTATTCCCACTAAATTAATTGTAATTACTCCGTAAGTAAAAGTTTATCTTTCTAAGCATCACGAAACACAATCATGTTCAGTGGCCGTGCTGTTTAAATGGTATTGGTACAAAAAATCTGCACAAGTGTTTTCAAAATTTACGCTCAGTCATTGCATTGGTTATGTTCTAAAACTAAAAAAAAAGGAAGTACGATTTATGCATATGCCATTCAAATGTAACAACATAGTATCATCGTCATAAAGTGCATTTGCTTTACAAGGTTGACAACAAACATTGAAATAATTAGTATATTTGTACGAGTAAATATTGCATTTTGAATGTACGATCCCATCTCCTATCATGGATTCGCTAAAATCAGCTAAATTAAATGTCAGAAAAATCACGTGGCCGCAAATAGATGGCAAAATCATTCATTTTAAATATGCCAGACTTGTCTGTCCAGACCGGTAACGGAACTACGATCGCCAATCTACGTGTCAACTGTGGTCATTACGGAAAATTATCCCAACTTGGGTGAGGTTTAAGTCCTGTAGTGGACTGTACTTAACCTGATAATGTTTTTATATTGTTTCTCATTTTAGCGGAAACCCAACGAAATTTTTTTTCTTCCTTAAAAGCACAGAGAGACACTGCTATTTAATTTCATTGTATTAATGATATTTAAGCATTTGATAAAAACCCCACGTTTGTCGGAATTTGTTTATAAAAATCGCGCATCCAATAACAATTTTGCTTTAAAAACAAAGGTCAGACATGAAAAAACGCCGGCATGTGTTTAAGCAACGTGTCAGAGGTGGTGGTGCGGTGTCGCAGCAACAGCAAGCATGGGGTAATTGACTCACGGTGACCTTACGTTGCTTCGGAAAAACTCGACGAGGCTCGGCGCTCTTCGTCGCTCCCCGGTTCGCGAACTCGGTAAAAATACTCTGAAATTTGTTATTTGCCGACACGTCCGACGTACTATTTATTTTTAAAAATTCAAATAATACAAATAAACGACTTATAAATTCAAACAACCATCATAGTAATTTGACCTATAATACTAAAATTTTTAGATTATTTTTAAAAGTTACGCATAAAGTTTCACAAAATAACTTATGCTAAACGCGATAACATTCTGTTCGGTGGTGATAGAAATTTATTTTAATAAATACATAAAATAAATGATATAATTAAAAATTTAATTGTACTAACAATATTTAGGAGAACCATAATTATTAATTTTCACGATATTAGCGTATCGATACTTTGTATTTTAGGTATGTAAAGAACATAGTACAAAAACAATAACAACGGTTGGGGTCGTGTTTCAAGTGCGCATCGGGTATAACCGGCTACCTCAGCAAGGCCTTGACCGCGCCGCATCGAACATTCGGCTCCCGACGGAACTGCTCACGTCGCTTCGCATCACTTCTCCGAATTCAACCGGCTGCCTGCCTCCGATTACATTTCTATTACGTCTTCACATCGTATGTTTATTACCGCGGCACGTGGACCGACATAACGATAATTCGCATTTAATTTGATACCAACCTCGACCCAAAAAGCGGGTAATGGTATTGTCAGTCCATTGCCAACGTGAACAAAGTTTGACCGAATTCCCTTATTCTGTTGACATCATGTAAAGCGTCGATACAACTTCCTTGCGGTAAGCACCCATAAAAAAGTTCCTTGACCACATTCTGTACACAGAGGAGCTGTAAAACTAATTTATGAGCTGGGTAATGGATAGGCAGTAAATTGTTGAATTGTTAGTTAGACTGGCCCCGGGCACGCTCGCCCCTTTGTCCTAGTGTCCTTCGGCCGCCGGGAAGGCCGCCCGGCCCCTCCCTTATTTTGTTATATTGTTACAAGTCCTTTCAAAAGCGGTTGTTAACGACCGAACAAAATTGTAGAGGTCATAATCATAGTTATTGATAGTCGAAAATGTTAAAATCAGTTGATTTTAATGTAAGTAATCATTATAGAAAACAGTGGCAAACGGTCTCTGATCACAGAACTTTTTTTATTATTATTGTTTACAGTTAAAAATTGATAGTCACGTGACTGAAAAGATAATCAACATCTTAACTAAGTGGTTGTTGATAAGTGTTTCAGATATGGTATTTGGAAAAAGACATTTCAAGTATGTAATAGAAGTCGGTACAATACAGTATTACAATGTTCAAAATTTAACTATCTTCTTTTCCTAAAGCTATTTCGAGATAAGCGCATGATTAAAAATTAAAGCCACTTCAACGCCGTTCGTCGCCATTTGAAGCGGCAATACATTAACCATTGTTTAATCCGGACGTGGAAAAAACGAAGCCTCGTAAATTGCAAACAGCATGGCATTCAGTAAAGTTTTTATTTCCATCAAAAAATAAATGCGCTCGCGATCAATCGAGATCATCAAAACTGAGTGGATCCCTTCGGCTGTGGTCACAGGGAACAATACAAAATACATGTGGCTACCAGCTGACGACACTGGCTTCAACTTTGTAGACTGCCATTGTGACTAGCAATTTTCGACTCTATCTCAATCGAAATTAAGCTGTTTATCCAGTTGCATTTGCGAATAATGCGACTTATGAAATTTGATATTCGCACAACAATTTAAAAAAGTGAGGGCAACGGAAGGAAGTAAAAAAATTAGGTTGTTACTTTCACGTAATATTCCACCAGCGCACATGGCACTTTTTAACATTGTTTAATATTCTACGCTTTCGATATGAGTGTACATAACTAGCAGAGAAAGTGTGGGTGGCACTTAAAATATATTACGTGGTTACAATGTATTAATGATTGTAAGTAAATATTATTCAATTACGACAAATAGCAGTATCGAGCTAGCCGCCATGACGGAAACCATTATTTATTAATGTACATAAACCATTATTCATTAATGTACAAGTAAACTAAAAATAAATATAATTTTCCAGCCTTTTTTATAGAAGTATTGAATCTTATTTACTTCCACAACTATCAAAATAGAGTTTTGTTTGGCGTCGTTAAATTAACAGATGTGCCCAAAGTATCAATTAAAGTAAAAACCCCTTTTTAAGTAACATAAAAACATGTACAAGAAATAGGAAGCCCTTTTAAAAACATCTTCCAACGCTAAAGGGAAAGTATAGGACCAAAATAATTTACACAAAAAGTGTAAATACAGGCGTGGAAACACCTTTTGATTCGTTGTCAGCGCTTAAAACCCCTTCTGCGTATTTTTTATTAATAAATCTTAAACGGCCTGGTGTCACTGTGTAATATACACGTACAAAATAAATTGTCTCTATATACGTAACTCAGTAGAATAAGCATACCTGCTCAGAGTCTTGGAATCAGATCAAAATTTTAACATCACGCAATTTTATTTTTGGTCTTGTTTACTAATATTTACGAGTATAATAATTATGAATAAGATAATTTTTTCGATCTTATCGCACGAAAACTTCTGTTTATTTAACAGACGTGTTGAATTCAACCATATGATATCATCATTATGATGATTCGGGGCGGTGAAGAGGAATGAGTGTGATATTTACGTCCATTTTTGCGGCTTCATAATATATTTTGCATAGATGATTACTTTGAGATGTCGAAATCTACGTCGCCGTGATTATAATCAGCTAAGAAGATATCATCATCACCAATGCATTTTAAAATGAAAAAACATGTAAAAAATTTGTACCAAACCAATGAAAAAATACAACACAAATTATACATATTTGGTTTTGGGTTCACAAAAGAAAAAAATACAATGTAACTGACTATTAATATTTTCTGCTGAGCACTAGCCTCCTCTCATTCAGCTGGGAACAATTCGCCACGATGCCTTAGTGTGGGTTGGCGGCCTTCGCGCATCATAAAGATATTTTTATCACAAGCTTTTATTTAACTTCACCTGTTAGTACGTGTGGGTCAAATTTTGCAACTGAATTTTAAACCTGTCTCACTTGACCGATTGAGCTGAAATTTGGACCTATGTAGCGTTGTAGCATGCAATAATATAGTACCATCGATCTGGTCTGGTGGTGAAGCCGGAACTTCTCAACTAAGCAGGATAGCTCCGTAATCTTGGGGCTGGTTTGATTTGTTTTGACATGTACTATATTCTAGCAACATTTGAAATCCATGGCTGGAACAGTCTTCACAAATAAAGGCTTGTAATGAAAATATAATTTTTGTTAATAACTTATTTTTTTTCATATATGCAGGTTTCCATGCGGTAAATCGGCACTTAAAATTGCTATGTGTCTTTTCGATGACGACACCGGGACCGAACCTACATCTCTCGCTTATTATATAGTTTAAAGCAACCTCTGCCACACTATTTATTTTTGGCTGTCAAATTGTATTGTTAAGACGTCCCATTAAATTTCATAGAGTAACATGTTGCGAGTATTGTACTTTCCTAGACTAACTTTAACCTTATTAACATAATTTACCTGCCTTCTGTATTGTGGTTCCTGGATTAGATTCCGCGCGGCTATTTTGGTGAGATTTGGGTATTGTGTAATTGTTGGTTTTAGGGCTGTATTTTCGACATTGGACAGTTCTTCCTCCGGTCGATGATGCGATCATCGTATTGGGGAAGTTGTAAACAAGTGAGTCTTTGTGCATAATTTCGGTACTAGTAGGATTCTTAAATAAGAATCCGTCTAGATGGGTATCACCGCAAAATTATTGGTTAGTTTGTTGCACACAGCTTTCCTGATGATAAGTAGGTCCGGCTCACCAACATTCCTATTACGATCTAGATGTGTGGTCACCCCCGGGGACGCCAGAATGACTTGTAGCCAGTAATTGCATTATGTCTTTGGTTCTTGTTATTTACCATTCAACTAGAAGCTTTGGACTCCGTGGAGAGAAATGACAAGAATGCTTTTTGGTGACTAATTTGGTTACTACCAATCTGACGAGCCCCGAGCAGGGGCGTAAGTTGGCCAGTATTTCATTAACTTTGGAGAGTGCGCGCAAGAATTACACGATTCAATTCCACTATCCCCAGTCGGTCGTTCTAGTCTGGTCTTACTCCTAGTTAAGTCGTTACTCGGTCGAGTCAATACTCAATACGTTCTTATCTTTCAGCAGTAAGGCCGCTACGTAAATGAAAGAAAGAAAACATTTATTGCCACAGCACAAAGAGACAACACATTTATACAAAATACAAACACATACTAATAAAAGAGTATACTAACATAAAAATAACGTCTAACAAGTCAAATAAAACCTGTGAAAAAAACCTGGCCTGTCTTATGACTGGACCAAATAGGTCTCCAGGTCAGCTTAAAGTCAGACTGCAAAGTTTGACGCTGATTTTCATCTGGAACCGAAGTGCACTACGGATGTCTAATTATATTTACTAATTCTAATTTACCATACATTTTGCTACTTATAAATTCTACACTCCTTGAAGTATTCTTTTTTGACCTGTGAAAAACCATGAGCTTTAATACGATTATTTTTAGAATGTTACACAGACAATAGTATTTATTGACAAACTTAAGCAGCAGTGATCTCGAGCAATGGTGATGATGTATGACCTTTAGTCTCGCCTAATTCTGACATTTATCGTTTCATCTTATTTATAAATCTACCTAATTAGATAATCGGACAGACCGTTAAACTTTAAGGTTCACTATGGCAGTCTAAAACCATAAGGTTTTCATTATAAAGCGATTCACGCCTAAGATTTTGAGTTTATATAGCTTCAAATTTTATATTTAAAATGTCGAAGTGGTAAATTTCTTTTATTTGCATTAGATACTATTGTAATTCTAACTCGTGAGCTTCGAGCTATTGGAGCATTGAGTAGCACAAAGCGCCTGCGCGGGCGGTGGCCTTGACCGTCCTGCGCCAAAATTTCCAGGTCGTTCACCCGCATCGACGCCCACAGCTACAGGTCTTATCTCGTATAAATAACTCTCGTATAAATAACTGCGAACTAATTCAGACTCTACTACCTATTATTTAAGACTAAATTCGTAACACTGTCCAGAGCTGGGATGTTATATAAATTAAATCATTTGTGTTTATAGCTATCCACCTATACGTATAAAGACCTTGTTTATCAATAAGTCCATACGTGTATAGAAAGGATGTGGGGTGCTATTATTTCGTCATTGTTTCGTTAGCAGGAATTGGGTCGGGGAAATTGTTTACTATAGGTAATTCGTGGATTACTTTGTATCTAATAGGGCATGGCAAGTTATGTCAATGTAGTACCGTTTCTTAAACGTTGTTATTGAATGATACTTATTTAATAGAATTAGCAGGCTATGTTAGACTATACAGCTTTATAATGAACATAATAATTCAAAAAATTTGGAAAAGATCGAAAGGATTTCGTAACTATCGGGGTAATTTCACTGCATATTAAAAACAATTGTTTTTAAAATGCAGTGAAATTGTTTGAACATTTAGTGTGTATCCCGGAAGTGTGTCTAGAAGGGTAGCGGGCAAGCAGGCAAACAGGCCGCGGCGGCAGCGGGTCACTCCGCCACGCGTCGACCTACACAGCGTTCGCCATCCATTAGCTCAATTTCGTGTTCAAGTTCACTCGCGTTCCATCACCAAAAATATTTTCGTAGTGTGACGCAACCGTACGGCTGTGTCTCGCTCCAACGCTCGGCCAAGCTCGTAGTCGACTCTACTCTCGCACGACCTTGGCCGCGGAGCGCCCGCAAGGTTCGGGTCTTCGAACTCAAGCGCGCGGCGAGGCGCGCGGGACGAAGACTGGATCCCTCCAATGGCTTGCCGCGCACGTCTGCGCGCGCTTCTCATTGGTCCATCGAAGGCGCGGCAATGACCTCGGAGACCGGAGTTCGAAACGCGCCGAGGCTCGCAATGAAATACAGACTGACGGGCTTCGTCGACGCATAGAGACGAAAATTGCTCGACGTGATTCGCCCGCCGCCGAAGTGATTGTATCGCACGGAGCGGTGATCTTTTTGCAGACTTTCACTCTTAAGGGGAGGCTCGCGCGGCTTCGATCACGAGTGCGCGCGGCCCGAGTTCAGTTCGTCGATCGAGCTCGAGTGAAACGCACGCGGCGCGTGCAGCGGCGATATCGCGACACGAGCGACCTTCATCCTCCGCGACGTGCTGGCCGCGCGCCTCGGCCCTTGCACTCCTGTCCTATATTAAATAACAGAGTGCGCAGGACGCTTGTGTTTCTGAGCCGACAGGCTCGAATGTGCCTTACGTGTTGTGAAGTGTGAAAACAATTATTTAGTTTACATGACTCAAGTGATGTCTCCGGATAGTAGCTACGGGCGTTACGATACGCCGACACCCGCGGACAATATGATGGGTTCGGTGCACTCGGAGAGGGAACCAGAACTGCATATAGGTATGCTCTTTTTCCCTCATTTTGCTGCTGCTGCAAAAAGGGTGACCGACCGATGTAAACAAACCATATTACGTGGCAATCAATTTAGAATAAAAGTGCATTTATTTTTGTAACGGATCGTGAATTCCGAATCACAATTGTTTTAACAGTGTGATTTTTTAATGTGAGTCATTGTACCTAAGGTGAAAGTAAGCTATAGATTTAATCATAACACTCAATTTATTTTAAAGAAGGTACATACTTAATTTCTTTATAAAACTTTTTTTAAATAGGGTTTTTGGTTTTGTTATTTTTTCCATAAATTCGTTAAAAATATTTCAAATAAGAATATTAAAAAATAAGCTTAGGAAATAAACCTTTGCCTTGTTTTCACAATTACTAATAATGCTTTTGTTTTGTTGATAAATCTCAAAAATGTAATTTAGGCGTAGTTGCATATGGCTTCAAAAATAAATATTAATTATATCAATATGCATACATAACAAAACAACGAATAATCTTTTTAAAAAAATTAAAGTACCTATTCGTTACTCTTAAAAAATATGCTTGAATTAGTAAGACTTTTATAATTTCACATGTAGTAGGTATGTGGTGCATTTCTTAATGAGTAAAACGAAAGTGCTCTTAAGCTATCATAGCAACATGCTTAATGTTGAATTGTAAACTTCATTTTTCACTGAATTGTTCAGTAATATTTTTGATTAATGATTTTTTTAAACGTTTTATTTTAGGGTGCAGTTAATTTAGGTTTACTCCAATTCTTAGTCGGCTGCAGAACGAATAGGTAATGGATGGACTGAGTTTCCACTCGGAAGGGTTCGCTGGAAAACAATTAAACGCTTTGTTCAAAATATGTACAACACTTAATGGAATAAAGTCACTGGTCCCCCGTGCAAATCGGTGGGGTTCGATACAACTCTTGTCTGCAGGGAACCTCTCTATTGATTTGCTTTCAATTGCTAATGATCTTATCGTTTTATTGATTACTCCGTTCAAATTTCTCCCGCGATACTTAATTGATAACAACAAAAGAGTTAACGGTTTCAAACTCCTTTGTGTTTATTGTGCGTGAAATATTTTGTTAATGATGTTTGTTGTGTGACAAAAAGTAACAAAACGCGATCGTTAGTGACGCGGAGTGGGAGCCGCGTGACGTGGCCCGTCCAGCTGTCTTGCCGTACCACTTTTACTTTTCTCTCGATGCCCGTTTCACCAGTTCGCTCACGATACTTCACTTTTATTATACTTTCTTATGGTTTAACTTATATTTTCTTCGTATCGCTGAATTGTATTTAGTCATTCAGATTGATCATTAATTGTCAAAGTTTGTTAGGCGTTTTCAATTTAAAAAACATATTTTATTCTACTATATGTCTCTGCAGTAAAACGTGTAAATTTTCGTAATCGTAAATTATATTAAAAGAACATCTGGGCAACGGAAATCTGTGAGTTGTTAATAATATAACCAACGTAGACGTGCCGATTAACTAGGAAACAGCGATAGAACGTGATTCGTAATGTTGTCGAGGGCTAATTATTTACAAACAAACATCGCCATGACACAGTTTGGTGGCAGAAGCGCGCTCAGCCCGCCGCTTGTTACGTCCATACTTTCACGTGCACTTACTTTCCTTGCCTCTTAATTGACGTAACTAACGAGCGGCTCACACGCGCCAATCAGAAAAAAAGCGCTGTAGTTGCATCACCGAGGAGAAATGGCTGCACGCTACTCATTCTACTGCAATTGTACTAGTTACGTCTCGCTTCGCTTTCCCTGCTCCATTGTGATCTTCACTGCGGCTTCGTATGCACGTTTTAACGAAAGCGCGAGATGAGACAGCCGCAGTGAGGACGGCTGTGTGCTGCATCTAAAAAAAAGAAAGTAACACCATAGAAAGCGATCGCGGCGAACGTCGACCCGCGGCGAGTGTTGCGCGCCAGAAATAGAAAGTTTCATCCAAAAGGCCGCGCCCGCTCCCTTAACAAATAAACAAACGTAAAGGGGAAAGTGAGAGCAGTCGGGGCCGAACGCTCACGAACCTGTTTCCTGGTCGACTCTTCCGCTCTTCGCCCGTCTCCGTTCCCGACCCAACGCCGAGTCAGACGTCGCATCTGTTGTTACTGAGGCTTTATCTATCACTGACCTACTAACGAAATCACTTTGACAATTAACAGTTCTGTTTTTAAGTTCAAACTCACATTAATGTCTTCATGAATGCGTCCGATATTTCTTAGTAATTTAGTATTCGATTACTGACGCGATATATAATAGTATTCGTCTTGTATCTATTGCAGAAGTATATTTCACTATCGCCATCTTCATTTTAAGTTCCTAGGTACTGTAGGGTAAGGGTCAATTGCCATAGTTATCCATCTTTGGCCATGGCGACGGCAACCTCAATAAGATGTTCCAAGATTAAATAGCGCAAATGCTTTACAATGGTTCATTTATTTTTTAGTTGCGTTTAACGATGGGATGCAACCCATGAGTTCTGAATTGCAATGATGAACTTTCTTACGTCGCCATCACACTGCACGATTTGTTCGGTTAGCATACTAAATTTGTCATGACTTGCGTAACAATATACATAAAAGGTCATTGGCTTCATCCAAGTGGTGTGGAGACGCACTTTCTAAAATTAATATCCAGAGTCACTAGCGCACGCAATGAAATGCGATTGCGTCACGTCTGCACCCAAATGTATTCGTAAGTTGCGGGACTCTGGTAGTTTCAGGTTTACATTATGTTTTGCAAACAAACCAAGGCGTGTTACCTAACGCTGTAAACTTGTTATATCGTGTAAGTGTTAATCAGTTCTAAGCTAAGCTATAAATCACGCGACTTGGAAGTCGATATACATTGACGGCACGTGCAACGTTGGCTACGTACCGGAGTGCATGAAACATCAAAAATTAAAGGAATTGTAACAATAAATATTAAAACTTAATGTTATTTGCTAATTACATCGATCGCATAATTACCTACTTACAGTAGTGGCCGTTTTATGTAAAAAAAAAAATGTGGTTAAAAATCTACAGTCGATTATTATTATAAAATGTTTATATCAAATAACGAATCACTCATAGCGGTGACATTGTCGCGAAAACAGTGACTGTATAATTATAAGAGTTCTGAAGATAATGGCGGTTGAACGCTCGGTGGTGACGTAAGGTCACCGAGTTATCGCAGTGATCACGTGCCATGTATAACTTGTTTGTTATACATACCTGGCTCGTGGTTCAATATGTTTGGCCACACTAAGTGCCGCAGCTATCTATACTACACTAAAAACACTACTGTGAACTACTTCCTAATTCGTTTCTATTCCTTGTTACAGAGTTCGACGGGACCACGGTGCTATGCCGCGTGTGCGGCGACAAAGCGAGTGGTTTCCACTACGGCGTTCACTCCTGTGAGGGCTGTAAGGTATGTACTCGTAGCTCAATTTAATTTTCTATAACTTTATATCGTCACTATATTCCAGCAAGCTCACTAGTATCACGTTAGGTTATATTCTTATCATACCACGCAAATTACTCTCTTTAAAATTTGCATCTGCACCACTGACTGCGATATGTACTGTGCCATTAAAAAGTTTCAGTGTATTAATTAATATATTATAAATACCAAAACATAACTTATGTTGTAAATTCTTATTGGCGTAGGTTAATCAAAGTACTCATTGTAAAGCGGGAAGTGTACGGAATGGGTGACCGATCACCTTTCTCCGCCTCTGTTGCGTCGCATTGCGCTCCACTCATGCCAATTGCACTCAGTAAACACACCCACATCCTGAACACCGATGTCGTACACACAACATGCACCTTTATTCGAATGCTATACAGCATAAAACGTCTTGCACTGTTTTGGTGAACATAGTAACTGGAAGTGTTCTGGGTGTCCTAGAGTATCAATAGCAAGGTCGCGATACACGGAAGACAATCTCTGTCCGCTTAACGAACAGCTCGCAAACGGGACAGTTTTGAGTTTAAAAATAAACTATGTATACATATTTACCTACGCTAACAGTTCAAAATTCAAATACATTCAATATAATTTAGTTAGAAACCGAACAGTACTTTGTATTCTCACAAATATATTATGGTACGTTGGATGGTTGGAATAACTCGTGTGAACAACTTCGGGTCGGTACCTGACGACCTCGGCGCGCCGGTCAGCCCCTGCCCCAATTCGATAACTTATTTTTTGTAGATACCTGTTCAGGAACAATCACACGGGAAACAGTTCGACACTTTTAAATTATAACATGTTTTAGAATTTACTTTGTTCGTGTCTTGAGGTCAGTATAAAAGCAATAAGGTTAAAAGGTATATTTAATAAGGGTTTTGTATTATCTTAAAAAATCTATACAATATAAGGAAATTGAAATTTTTGTAAATCTTTTGACGTAACAAATATAATTATTAAAATGATTAAGTTCATTTAAAATGTCTGATGTGCTATCCTCCTCGTAAGTAATTAAAGCAAAATATGTAATAAATAAATTCACATATAGATAAATAAAACGAAAACTGGTCTGCCGTCGTAGAAAAAATGAGGAGTGAAGGTCGTTCGCTGGTACGGGACCGTCTCGCCGGAGCGTTGCCAACCGCATCATCGTTTAACATTGTTGCTTTTATTACAGCTGTAGTTTTTGTACATCGTCCGTACTGAGATATTTTGGAAACATACGCGTAAGTAAAAATTCGGGTATCTAAACAATTTAAAGTATTAAATTTATGTACATACGTAATACTAAGAATAAAAGTAATTTCTACCTGGTTAGGGTGTAGATTTCGGTTAAATTTCATATGACTGTTAAAAGATACAAAGCTCAAAGGTGTATGTATACACTGTATATTAACAAATACAAATATTCACCTTGACGAGCATTTCCGTCAATGTGCAAAACCAGAAGACTGCCAACGAAAACAGAACTACGTGATCAGAGCAATGCAACTGAATGACATTCATAGTTTCCTCATAACCTTGTTCAATTCACTTCTGATGCATATAACTTTAAACGAAGTAATGAGCTTTAGCTCGATTTCACAAAAAACGTTCAGTGTATTTAATTTAACATTTTTGAATAGACTAAAAAGTAAGTAACCGAATCTCGTCCCGACCATGAAAGCGACGCAAGGAAGTAGACGGGAGTAGAAGTGCAAGTGTGAAGTTTACAAGTGAACTGGTTTAAGCGCAAAACTTACCCACCGGAGACGTCGACGAGACAAAGCGTATCCTTCGTTTCGCAGCCGTCTGGCCTATTGTGAGGGACACCGATTATGCGGGAGATTGCTCGCTTTACGTCTCGAATACACGCTCTTATACTGTTACTAATAAAGAAATTAAAAAATATAACTTTACAATCAAATATTATATATTTTTATTATTAAATATTATTGTAATTCAGTAAAAATAATATTTGTAGTTACTACTACTTTTTTCTTTTTTCACATGGTTGGTTATATCAAAGATTTAAATGTTTAAGTTGACGAGCATAGCGCCAGCTATCGACATAGAACGCAAATGTGTGACGTTTGTTTTGCCGCTCGCCACGAGGTGGCGCTGTAACTCGACGGTTGTGCTACTCGCACTTTTCTGAGGCGAACGGTACATACTGAATGAATGGTGAACGAGCTTGTTTTTACGGCTCACTACGAGGCGCGTGGCCGTACGCACCGAAGTCAACGAACTCGTGTTTACGACACATTCTTACATTATAAACTAACAATTACCGACTGCCGTATCGAGAACTTCACGATCGTTTAGGATTAGGGCTGATACATTTTAAATCCTAATTAAATGGACAAACAATATATTATATCTTCACGTATAAATGAGGTAGATTGCTTGATTGCTTAGTTGATAAGTTGTGTTAAAATTCGATTGAGTCTCTCTATAACGTTATTCTATTTTGATGGAGTAATTATTTTAATTATATTTTTTTTAACATAACACATCTGTTTTAAATTAAAAAAATACGCTTTAATTGTCGCATTACAAATACTGTTTATTTGATATTACTCTGTTAATAATATCAGCACCCACGAGAAACGAGTGCTGTGTACTTTTATTTATTATCATTTGTTTACGATACTAAAAGGTATGAGGTATAAAGGATTATGTAACGATCGCCCTATAAACATCGTCAGGTGATCGCATCTCAGCACGATCGTTTTCTAGCAATCTGCGTTCTTTGTTCTCGCTGACCGACATATTTATGTATGTTGTGGGTCGCTCATTATTTCGGCACCGATTCGCGGTGCAGGGCGCGAGGCCAACGACCCCGCGTGCCGCGCACCTCTTCGACACAGCCTCTCCTTGCCGTAAGAACTTTTACGGTCAACGAATGTATGTACGCAACAAGAGCGTAACCCACATTATTTTTTTAACTGTCAGCTTAAAAGTTCGTTGATCTCGCAGCGCTTGCATTTATTGAGAGCATCCCACGTCGCCGCGTTTGCATTTACGATTTCCTGTGCGACGAATATTTTATGGTTACGAACGAGTCTTAGTTACATTAGACTGGGACATAAATGGCTGATTTTAGTAAAGTGCAATATGGTATATTATAATAAACAACGCATTTTTTCCGAATTTATCTATATAGTGAAAATTTATATAAAATTTTAAAATCTACATAAACTAATCTAAATAATAGGTCGCGAAGCCTAGCCTCTCAATAATGAGAGAAGGCCTTTGCTCAGCAGTGGAACATTTATAGCCTGTATCTTTGCTAACTTTTACATATATAGGTAATTACTTTAATTAATCACTAATTATATTCCTGAATAGGCCGTCCCTATTTTTATTTATATACCCCTCACGTTACATTCGTGTTGTAAATAAAACGTGATAAGTGAACAGGAAATGAATCACTACCCAGATATGAGTCAGTGGCTTTGTGTGTTATCAAGTAAACATCTGTAAGGCGGCGGTGGACTGTTAGGCGAGGTCGGTCGGCGGTCGGCAGTCGCTTCCACGGAAAACGAAAGATGCGTCAGCATATTTTCAACCGGGCCGATGTTAGCAGAGTCGATGTCCGCGGCACCGTTAGCCGCCACCAACTCGACAGCCGCGACGCCTCGTACCCAGCACTAGAACATTCGAAACAATCGCATTTCGGTCACTGCACCACGCGTGCAGCGTGCCAAGAAATCATTCTAAATTGAAGTTTAAAAATTTCGTTATTTGCAATAGTAAACTACATTCAAAGTTGAATTGTGTCAATATGGTTGACGGCAAAAAGCGTTGAGCGCGCTTATCGCGACCGCTAAGCGACGGTGTTGTGTCGAAAAGTCTAGATGCAAGGCGAGCGCGACCCACATCGCGCTGTTGAAATCCTTGCCGAGGCCATGTAATAAACATTTCCTCAGACACGTTGAACACATGCTCCAGCGTTCACTTGCCCTTAAAAATTCGTATTCGGATGAAAATTTACGAGCGATCAGTCTAATTACATTATTTCACCTTCTGCTCTATTGATTGAAATTTGACTGTAATATAGGTACGGTAATTTTATCATAGTTACTCACATAATCAAGGGCTGATTTGATACCCTGGCTGCCCCAGGCCTACGGAAGATTGTTTCCTCCTTATTCCCTGCAAAGCCCGAAAAAATTAATGACGTATAAGAATTAAATTAAAGTAAACAACAACAAAAGTCTGTAAATGATAAATATATCTCACTAAAGTTTTCCCGCTCTAGGCTCGGACCTACTCGACCTATAGAGAAATCCGCCCCTGGATGAAATAGTTCCCACGGGATGTTAAAAAAAAACCTATATCCACGTGAACGAAGTCGCGGGCATCATTTACTGTATTATATATCTAAATTTGCAAATTGTGTGTAAAGTATTCTTTGCATACATTGTTCAATAATTTTACATTATGTGCTTTTCTTTTCTCACTAACTATACATGTAATAAAGGTTAAACTAAATAAGGTTTTTATATCGTAATAATAGGGGTATTATTTTATTACTTTTTAATAATACACTGACCCGTACAAAAATTATAAGTTAATCTATCATAAATGATTACGAATATCAGTGATAATCATAATATTTATTTGCAGTAATAAGGGTTTTACAAAGATGTTATAGTTTAATTTTATAGTATCCAACACATTCTACCTTAAAGGTATGTAAAAATTACAAAAAATGGCGGTTCAGTAAATAACAATTTTGATTATATAACTAAACTCATAATAGTCATAAAGTAAAAAAAATATTACAATTAAATTAAATAAGATTAATGAAAATATAAATATCATTATGTCAAATCAATTGTATTAACGTCAAAAGATGTCAAATAAGCCAAGAGAACTGAATATTGATAATTGAGTCATGACATGTGTATTACGTAATGTTTATTTCTTTGTCATACAAGAATTCATCCACAGAATAAATAGCACTTACTGATTAGAATTAACACTTACTGAAACAATTTATTAAATGATGATAGTTTTTTTATCTTTTGTAGAATTAGGGAATTTATTATATAATTTTACGGACATGCCAGATGCATTATTTTTAGCGACAAATAAATATCGAGACGAGTAGTTGACTTTTGAAAACAGTCTAAAATTCACGTGTGTTCACGTGTATAATATGAAGTCATAAAATTATTTATGTGGCTGCTGTTATGATTCAGAATGTGACTAGCCTGGTGCCGTTAGTCATTGTCGAATCAAATTGTGTCATCATTTACGTCAGTGTTTCCCCGCGCTCCACGTCACTTACATGCCCTGCTCCTCTCGTCGCTATCACCAACAGTGATGAATTCGATATCTAATCATCTCAAATATAACCGTAATATCTGTCATGTTGTGACAAAGGAAAACCATAGCTTACCACACACTCATTAAGAATACATTCAACTTCTTAAGTTTTAAAAACATACCGCTATAAAATAACCTACGAAATCATGTCAGTTACTATAAAGCTTCATATTTCGAATCCGCCGTTCAGTCATAACGTGACCTAGAATATATGAATCACAAATAATTCTGTTCGGAGTACAGATAATATTGTAGTAATGGACACAAATAAAACAACTATTTTTTAGAACTCAAGGCGATGTAACCGTGTTATTTATTTAGCGGTCATTGACTTTACGCGATATTTCTTATTAATTAATAGCCTTAATAAACATATAATTAAAATACGTTGAGCGTTGAGTAATTTCTATAACGGAGATATATAAAGAATTATGTATAAAATAGCACAATTTTTTTATTTAAAAAAGTTTTATATGCCTATTTAAACCTTTGCATATTTTTAGTGACTGTAATACCATTAACGTAGTCGGTGACATTACAATTTATGTCGTAAGTAATGCATATAGACAACAACTAATAGTACAGCTTTACGATGTTATGCGTTAATAATATTTTTTTTGTACGAATAATCATAGTAGCAAAAGAGGTGCGGGGCGGGAAAGGTTTTGTTTTCGCGGCTGCGGTCGTTGACCGGGCGGTCGGTCACTGCCCGCGCTGTGGCCAATTATGGGCCACTCGCACAGCGCACAATGGATCGATGGCGGCACGAAATTGGGCCACCGAGCCAAACTCCCCTCACCCCGCACCGACTGCTCGACTTCGCAGCCTCCGCCGTTGCTTCACCTCTGTTCGATTAACTTACAAACATTTTCAATTTAATTAAAATCAATCTAATAAACTTATGTACGTTCAAGACATTAAAAGGTAAAAACTTAAGACGGAGTTTCACTTCATGATTATACTGTTGGAAGTCTTTGTTAAAGTAGCTTAAGGATCTATTAAGAAATTCTGTCGTAAAAAGATAAATCTTTTGTAGTACATAACGATTTGCGACTAGACAATTAAATTGGATCAATGCACCCCTAGCGATGAGCGCGCGCGCATTGAGGTAGGCCGTGACGCGTGGCTGACGTCACCGGGTATGGAGCCGGTCGTCGGCCCGAACTGCTCGCGCCCTAGCTCCCGGGCTGAGTGGAAGCAAGCGGGGGACAGAACGGGCCGCGGGGCGGTACGACTGTTGTGCAATCGAGCGGTCATCGACCCAGGGTGAACGGCCGCGCGCCGCGACGCCCGCCGGGATGCGCCCGGCCTATATCCGGCGCACCGGTGCAGCGGCAGCGGCGCATTCTAGAGCGACATGGACCGTTAGGAGCGCGAGCGAAGGGAACGTGCGGCGCGCGGGGCTCGGGGGCACTCTCACTTTCTCGGTTGGGTCGGCGGCCGGCAAGTAGGTCGCGCGGGTAACTGTGCGCCGCGCGCCGCAGTACCCGCACAGTCAGCCGTCGACCACCATTCGTGTAGGTGCAGTGTTAACGCTGCGGCTAGGGTACAGTACAATCACGTCAGTAGTGCTAGTGAGGCGTGAGTGAAGTGAGTGTGTGTGCTATGGCGTGCGGCGCAGAGTTACGCGAGCGGCACTCAGTGCTCGTGAGCATGCTGGAGGCGCGCCGTGAGTCTAGTGACTCAGGTTGCTCCAGTGACGAAAGTTCTGATCCGGAACGTGAAACTAACTGCAGCTGTGATCCCCAGGGTTTCTTTCGGCGCTCCATACAACAGAAGATTCAATACAGGCCGTGCACCAAAAACCAGCAATGTTCCATCCTAAGAATCAACAGAAATCGGTGCCAATACTGCCGGTTGAAAAAATGCATCGCTGTTGGCATGAGCAGAGATGGTGAGTCTCATTTTGTAATTCATAGATTAATTATTTGAAAATTTTAGATTTGATTAACAAAAAATGTGTTGTAATTTTAATTTAATATGTTTTACAATGTTCAAAATTTACAAAAACATTATTTATTTATATTCAAATTATACCGATTTGTTATTTTAATATATAATAAATATTAAAATTATTCTATATATTTTTTCGCAAGAATTAATATTAAGTTTATTTTATATGTCATTATAAAAGTTTTAACAAATAACTACCTACACAATTCGGTATTTCTTTTAAATATGATTAGAATTATATTTTTATAAAATTATTTACAATTAGTGCATAAATAATGCAATATTGGTATAGCGTTGGCATATGATGAGGAGTGCGTGGCAAGCGTATTTATCGCGTGGGCAATACGTATACGCAATTAGCATAGGAAGGTCGTTCGCGCAATCTCGTGTGGATAGGCACTGTGTGATCTCGAAGAGCGTCAAGTGGGACGCACGGCGCGTGCCGGTCAGATCCTATTTCGCGGTGCGGCGCGGGGTTCGGTTATGCAAGCACGGGTGAGCGCACGCTAAGCGGGTCGACGGCCGCGGTCGCTCACCGCTTCGCTCGTTGCGACACCGCTCCGCTTGCTGTGGCTCCGGCCCGCGACCGTTCACGCAACGTGAAAGCGGAGAAAGGTGCATTTCGTAAGCGCGAGAGTGAAATTAGTATTTTCACTTTCTTTTATAATGCAGTTCATCGCACCGTCTCAAGTAGTTTCACTTGATTCATTATCGACGTAATCGCAATAGAAAATTTGTTTCTTCTAGACCGTTTGTTTTCCTATTGTCAATTTATTTGCTAATTATCGTATCGCTTTACTATTACAAATGTTAATTGTGTAGTATTCCATTCGATTTAAGTCATATAAACAGAATTAAAAGTTTGTAAGGGTTTTTAAATATTTGTATAACAAAAAAATATTGCAACGAACCCAAACTCTTAGTTTCGCCGCTCAATAACAGATGGCGCTTTTGAAATAAACTTCAGCGCACTGTAAATATAGCGGCGTTTAGTAGAACTAATGTTGATTCATCTTTACATAAATCTAGAGGTTGAACGATCTTTTTTAGTAAGTGTGCAGTTAGGATATGCGAATAACTGATATGAATCTCAGCGTATTTATATGAAATTAATTTTATTTTACTTTGAAAGATATTTCTTTATTTATGAAATTGTCCACTTTATTAATTGTTTAAATATATGGTAAAATATTTGTATAATATTACTTGAGAGATTTTAATGACCCTAAAGAAGACATCCCAGTAATATAATCTGTCATAATTCATAATTTATTTTATTTTATTATTTGAAAAAAAAATAACATTATTTTAAATTATCAAACAAAAAAAATTTATGCATAATATATTTTTTTTATATTCCGTTGTCATATCCAACAGAAGATTTACACCGATACCTACTGTTTAGTTTTATTAAATATGCTACTAAACATCTAGTTCCAGTATTATTGCGGATTTTTTAGTTCACATTGATCGATCTGAACCGTAACGGTGTGTATTTTATTAAGATTTTAAGATTTCGAACAGTTGAATAGCAAATAAGAGTTCAGAGCGTAGAGCGGTAGGGGAAGGGGCTGATGAGGCGGCGGGGGCCTGCGCGGAGTTTATTGACGGCGCCCCTCTCTGCGTCCCGCACGCCCCCCGCTTCAAGTTCAAGGTTGGCTCGGCGCGCGCCGCGGCGCAGTGCGAGGGAGTCCGGCCCGCGCACCGGTCGTCAGCCCTACTCGTAGTCGCTATGTCAGAGCTTCGCTCGCCAGTCCGCCACGAGAACTCGAGGCTCGCTAACTGTTATCGCTCGGCTGCAAATCGCTGACTACGAATCAAACAAACATTGGATTACCACTTCAAATACGGATTACAGTGTTTGTGCGAATTAATTAATTCACCTGTGCTATGTGACACTCATTTAAAAATTAGCTTTTACGTAAAGTTACCAATTCAGTTATCAGTGGCCATTGGCTGTGAATTCCTAGTTATTAGTGTAAAACAAATATGGTCTCAGACATGGGAGAAGATTTACCAATATTGAAGGGAATCCTGAACGGTGTGGTGAATTATCACAATGCTCGTATGTATCTTTTTATTTATGAACTATCAGCATTATTATTATAATCAGTTTTTTTTAATTTTTTGTTCAAAATACTGTTTATAGATTCAGTGTTTCCAAGTAAATCAACTAACATTACTCTAAAACGTAAATAAAGTGGTAAAATTTATTACGAATATTTATTACATTACATCAAGATATTCATCTGGTAAACTATAAAAATGTTTTCTAATACATATGAAAACGGCATTTAATTTTATTATATTAATTGTTGTAAGATAACCAATTATTAATAAATTTAAAAATAGTGGTATTTTACATAGATACATTGATATTACATAGATAATAGGTGTTTGGTTAGTTGGCAATAAATAAAAACTAAGTTAATAAATTCATTCAATACTACAAAATATATTAGTTTTCGTTAATTTTACTCAACAATTAAAATCCTATTATTAACGGTAGCATAATTAATACGTAACTAGTATTTATATATAATATATCACATGTTGTTACTACTTTTCGATTAATAACAAATGTAAAATAAGGTTGCAAATAAAATAATGACAACGATATGAAGCGATACAGTTTCGAATCGGCGATAGCGAACAATAGGTCGAGCATCTGGCGCGGCCCACATTAGTCAGGGAAAGTCGGGAGAAATGGCGAGAGGGCGCTCTCCGCTTTCGTTTTCAATCGTGAGTAGAGCTCGCGAACACTTTCACCGGCGCTCGCGCACGAACGCCATAAGCGGCGCACTCACTCCCGTCGCTTACTACCTTGCGGACCGCGACGCGGCTAGCACGAGAAAGTTGTAACACTTTTTACGAGTAGCATGACCTCGTGGTTCGCTCTTTGTCACTCGACATTCGAATTAGTTCACTGAATCGCGACGCTTTCAGCTTCGTACTTTCTCGCCAGACAAGGGGTCGTTGCGTCGGGCGATGAACTCTACCCTCTACATCAGCTGCGCGTGCACTAGGACCGCCGGTACCCGCATACGTTCCAATTCACTGACAGCTGCCGTTTAAAGTATAAAGCCGCGACCTCGCCCAACACGCCCTTCGTTAGCCACTCTATGATATTATTTTTTTTTGTCATACGTACAAAGATGATTACAAAAGATGTATTGACAAATGCTTTTAAAGGTTAGCAGTTTATGTATTAATAATAGGTCGTTATGTATCAGATGGTTACTTCTATACCATAATGTGCTGTCTCCGCTTTTACATTTTGACTTGAGCGTTTATTGATCTTTTTATTTGTTTTGTCGTAGCCGTACGATTTGGTCGTGTGCCGAAGCGCGAGAAGGCGCGCATCCTGGCGGCAATGCAGCAATCGTCGTCATCCCGCGCTCATGAGCAGGCGGCAGCCGCTGAGCTTGATGATGCGCCGCGGCTGCTGGCGCGGGTGGTGCGAGCACATCTCGACACCTGCGAGTTTACGCGCGACCGCGTTGCTGCAATGCGCGCACGTGCTCGCGATTGTCCCACCTATTCACAGCCCACTTTGGTGAGTACTGAAGCTAAATTCTCCTTATTCATTGATCATATGTATTACATTTTCTTATGATACAACATATCAGAAATCGTATAACCAAAGATTAAAGTACGTTTCTTCTCTAATGATTGCAAACTTGATCTTCTTAGATGAAGTCTATAATTCCAGATAATAACAGTTTACACTTCTTTGGAAAAAATCTAATAATACATTTTCATTGTTTTAGGCGTGTCCGCTAAATCCGGCACCAGAGCTGCAATCTGAGAAAGAGTTTTCTCAGCGATTCGCCCATGTGATCCGTGGCGTGATCGACTTCGCCGGTCTCATCCCCGGCTTCCAGTTACTAACGCAAGACGACAAGTTCACGTTGCTAAAAAGTGGTCTTTTCGACGCTCTATTTGTGCGACTTATTTGCATGTTCGATGCGCCGCTCAATAGCATTATCTGCCTAAATGGACAGCTTATGAAACGGGACTCTATACAGAGCGGTGCTAATGCGCGGTTTCTTGTTGATTCTACCTTCAAATTCGCGGAACGCATGAATTCCATGAACCTCACCGATGCCGAAATTGGACTCTTCTGCGCCATAGTACTAATTACTCCAGACAGACCGGGACTCCGCAATGTCGACTTAGTAGAACGAATGCATGCGAGATTAAAAGCATGCTTACAGACCGTCGTCAGTCAAAATAGACCAGACAGACCAGGCTTTCTTCGGGAGCTAATGGATACTCTTCCTGACTTGCGCACATTAAGCACGTTACACACGGAGAAACTGGTTGTATTTCGCACAGAACATAAGGAACTGTTAAGACAACAAATGTGGGGGGAAGAGGAAGGTTGCTCATGGGTGGACTCGGGCGCCGATGAATCTGCACGCAGTCCGATTGGCTCCGTCTCAAGCAGTGAATCGGGAGAAGTCGTCGGTGATTGCGGGACACCGTTGCTTGCCGCCACACTGGCCGGTCGCCGGCGACTCGACTCACGATGCTCCGTCGACGAAGAAGCACTCGGCGTGGCACACTTAGCACACAATGGACTCACAGTTACGCCTGTGCGTCCGCCGCCACGCTACCGCAAACTCGACTCCCCTACAGATTCTGGTATCGAGTCTGGCAACGAGAAGCACGAAAGGATCGTGGGCCCCGGATCGGGTTGTTCGAGTCCGCGCTCATCTCTAGAGGAGCATGCTGAAGATAGGCGACCGGCGCCGGCCGACGACATGCCAGTGCTGAAACGTGTGCTGCAGGCGCCACCGCTATACGATGCGCCACTATTGATGGACGAGGCATACAAGCCGCACAAGAAGTTCCGCGCGATGCGACGCGACACAGGGGAGGCAGAGGCGCGTCCGATGCCGCTCGCTCAGTCTCCGCAGCCGCCACCGCGCGCCTCCCTATCCGCAACGCATATCGAGCTGGCGCGCAGCCTGCGCGAGTGTCCGCGCATGACACCAGAGCAGCTGAAGCGCACAGACCTCATCACGCAGTACATGCGGCGCGGCGAGGCGTGCGAGCCGTGCGCGCCGCCCGTGCTGGAGCTGCAGGTGGACGTGGCAGACGCGCCGCTGAACCTCTCCAAGAAATCGCCATCGCCGCCGCGCTCCTACATGCCCCGCATGTTGGAGGCGTGAGGCCGGCCCGCGGAGCCGCACGTCTCCGCCACCCCACCCCGACCTACTTTAAATTGAATAAACTATGTAGTTAATAATAATCGTTCGCAAATCGGTTTAATATATTATATGTGATAATTCGTTTAAGACGCGTGCGTGCGTGGCCGGTGCGGGACGAGGAGAGCGCAATAGACTGAAAAATAATTTAAGACTATATAAGTATAATTTATAATGCAATGCAGCGCCGGTCGCGGTGTGTTTGTGTGTGTATTGTATGTGCGTATGTGAGAGTGCTCAGTCATTTGTTTGTTAATATAATGACAGGTTGTCGAATTAAAATAAAACAAACTTGTAAAAAAATTTCTTGACTTTCATTCTTTTCTTCTGTCCTTAAGTTTTTCCAACTACGTCAAATCTGCAGGCACTAAAACTATATGGAAATGAAACTAATCCACATTGTCTACAATATAATCACTTACATTTCATGGCATATATACATATAAACATATTTACACTAAAACAATAAGTAATAATATAATTAATCTATATACAATTCAAAACACATCAAAATAATCTAAAAATTCATAAGACATCAAAATTCATAATCATCAATCCGGCTCGAAGGACCAAAAGAAATGATTAAATAAGTTAGTGCTAAAATAGCTTTATTAGAAAATAAAAATGGTAAATAATTGTTTCCCGAATCCTTCATGCACTAAAATTAAATATAATATCTATCAGCGATGGGTTACAACCCTTAGTTTAAGACGCGGCACGCGCTAAGGGCAGCGCAACGCGTCTTTATTGTAAAATTTAATATGAATCCTTAGAATAAATTATACATTGCACATTTATTGTATTATATGTATAAACAATCAGTAAAAGTTCATAAAACTTGTACTATTTTTACAATAAAATGGATTGTTTATTTAAGCTGACATCAAATGAAATGGAATAATAACGTCGCCATAAGAAATATTTTGCAAAAGACAACCTGTATCAAGAGATTTACCGACAAATGTTATAATATTGTTTAGTTTCCTACAAATAAGAGCTAGTTTTTTCCTAAACAGACATTGTTAAAACATTACCTACTAATAATCCGTGATGGTAGCGGCTTAAGAGAATCTACCACCCCATCTCGTCCCGTGGGTGTCGTAAAAGTCGACAGAGGGAAAATTAAAAGCAGAAGATGGGGAGCAGCATCTTCCTGGAACATCATAATAAATAAACTGCGGTTGCCAACCCGCCTGCCAAGCGTGGCAACGATGGCAAAATCCCCCCAAAATGAGAGCTACAAACTTTTGTTGCACTCTATGGGGGAGGCCTATGTTCAGCAGTGGACTAATGGTAGGCTGAAATGGATGGATGGATGGATGGAATCCGTGATATCCTGTCCTAACTGGCCTCCAAATTGAAAAAAACGTATAAATATAATTTGGTTTCGTAGAGGGCGTGCGGTCGTCGCTCGCGGCTCGGATTCACTTCCGTGCGGAGCGGTTGACCCCATAATGTTTCAGTTCCGGGTTCCGGGCGTGTCGATATGAGATTTTTTCCTCATTTCTTACTCATTGCTTACTTTATCAAATAGAGGCGTATATGCTTCATCGGATTGTGGTAGTGAAAGTTTTCTTTAGAGGTCTCAAATTACTACATAAACGAGGTTCCTTATTTAGAATCCCTAGTGCTCCGTGAATGATTCAATATCTTTAACTTTGATCTAAATGAAATCAGTGGAATGTTATTAATGTAATATAACTGAAAGGGCTACGGACTCAAATGTTTAAAGCAACGGATACTCTAAAGGCAAAATATATATGGCAACGAAAACAATATAAGTAACCATAAATAAAACTACAAATTGAAACCCGTATATAAAATCATTAATATATTTTAAAAACACAATTCAGGCAGGGTTCAGTTATTATTAGATTAAAACGAGACTTACAAAACAATTAAAGTCTTCTATGAGCAATGTCTCAAATCAAAATGACAAAATCGTTTTATTATACATATTATGTGAATATTATGTATATACATATTATGTAAAGTGCTGCAGTGTTTGTATAATAAAGCTATGATGACTATCAGAGTACAAAACCAGAGTACGAGACCGAATGTAAGACAGGGCGATGTAATATCCTCGAAACTTTTCATCGCTGCATTAGCTGTCCTCAAGCTACTGGACTGGAAAGGATACGGTATTAACATCAATGGCGAATGCATCAACCACCTTCTATTTGCCGAAATTCATACATATAGCCGCGCCTTTTTTCCATATAAGGGGTAGCCAGATACCACACCCGTAGTCCAATTTTCGCCCCCCGTGGGAAACGAGACGCGACAGGTGGCGAACCAAGTCGCCGCCATTTTGGTACGAGTCATAAAATTCTTTTGGCATTGCACTCCCACGAGCAGGATAGTGACAGCATTGCATATTATGGTATTATACATAGATATAAGGGCTGTCCGTACAATACCATAGTCGCCTCTTACGACACCTCGGTAGGATATTCTACTCTACCGGACTCCTAGGCTAATTTGCAGACGACAAAGTCATTATGACAGAATCGCTGGAGGACACTATGTCACGTCTTCTCGTCGAGTATACCTCAATTTTAGTCGAACGCGTGACCTAGTGGTTACCGTACCTGACTTCTAAGCCGCCGGTCCTGGGTTCGAATCCAAGCCCGAGCCATCATTTGCGGAAAACACAAATTGTTATTTTCTGGTCTGGTTGTGTTGTGAACGTGAAATATAGGTCTGAAAAACGCACTCACGACACAGGTGAAATCCTACTGTGAGGTATCGCTTATTTAAAAAGAAAAAAAAAGAATGTCTCAAAACTAAAGGTGCTTGTTGCCGGTGACGACTTACGAAAACGAGGCGTGGTCATTCACTGCAGGCCGCGTGAGGTAGTTCGAAGTCGCTCAGCGAGTTATGGAAATATCTACACTTTATGTTTATTTGCGAGATAAAATACGTAACGCACAGTCGCAGAAGTCGATGGATGCATGGCTCAGGACCGTGTTTTGTGGCAATCTATGAGGATGGCCTATGTTCAGCAGTGGACTGGTGGTAGGCTGAAACGATGATGATTGCACCCGGGTCACTCCGCTACGGCTAATATTGTATTAAGTTATTTTCAAAAACATACACTTCCGGTTTCTAGAAAGTTCAATTAAGGCGGATCTTTAACATTGAATGCGGAATATTGTTTAAAGAAGGAGGCTGTAGATAAAACATGTACAAACTAAGAAAAACGTATAGAGTGCTCTGAAGGTACAAATCTGATATAAATAGAAAAAATCGTTCTTTACGTTTAAAGAAAGTTTAAAATGCGAAGCGGCGACAAAACAAACGCATTGATTGATCGAGAAGCTCGGTACAATGTGCGTTGCAAAGGATTGCAAAGGAGGCGGGTGTATTGACCGGCGCGGCGCAGCGGCGCAGTGCGGCCCTGCACTTGACTCGTGTCGGTGCATCGCCCGCCGCGACCCCGGGGCGGCTGCCTCCACACCATTCTTCTGATCCTTTCTGATACCATCTACCCTTCTCAATTTTCAAATGCCATAGGTGAATCCTGGCGTGATATGGCAATTACCTATGTATATATATGACATATATATGACATACTTGAGCACGTAAAAAATAAGTTTATTTAAAAAAAATGCGCGTATACGGGAGTTATACGGAATATTTTGAAATTAAATCTTGTTTTGTTTTGAAAGATATTTGTATTAAAGTAAAATGTCAACAAGTACTTACGTACGTAGTACGTAAACTGAAACACTTCCTACTGTAACGCATTGTCGTTTCCAAGTAGCGCTTAAATATGATATTGTACACAAAGTTATATTTTTTCAGTACTAACGAGATAACGTTTTAAAGCTTTAAAGTTTCCTGGAATAATACTCGTATATCAAAAGGCAATGCACTCTAACATTTGTGAGTTACGCAATAATTCAACTTAACTACAAAAAACTTAAAACTTTTTATTACTTTATGTTTTTACCGAATCTTTGAAATTTTTTGACAATTTAGAGGAACTACAGTTAATATTTAAGGTAGAAGCCTTAAATATTAACTGTAGTTCCAGTTTGTAGCTTGTGCTACATAGTTATTAAAATTAAATGCGATTAGGCAACGTTAAGTTTTAATCGCTTTCTATTATAATTCTTGTATATCGCTGTCAGTCAACTAAGATTATGAGTAGTTACAATAAATTTGAGTCTGCTATTGTTGTAATAAACGCGGCTGCTATATTTCATATAAATACCTATTAGCTACTGTAAATATCGGAGACCTTCAGGCGACATACGGAAAACCCCGAATAAGGCTGCCCGCGACCTTGCAGCAGCGAGGTCGCGCCCGGGCGCCGGTTCACGCGGAAACAGGATCGTTGTTAGGTTTATTAATACACTAATATCATTTTGACTTATTTGACATTAAACACACAAATCAGGTAACGAATGTCCCCAATTTCATTCCCTGGTTAATTCATATATTAATCTCCTGTTATTTAAATTATTATGGTGATTATTTAAAAAAAAAAGGAAGAAAAAAAATGGAAGTATAACTATATTATTGGTAGTAAATATATATATACCTTTAAACAACTATGTGTGTTATGTTATTTGTACGCAGCAAATAAATTGAACATAGACCTCCCCCATAGATTGCCACAAACGTTTGTAGCTCTCATTTTGGGGGGATTATGCCATAGTTGCCACGCTTGGCATACGGGTTGGCAACTGTAGTTTACCGCAGGCTGAAATGATGTTGATGTGATGATGAAATAAATGGAAGTATAACTATATTATGAACATATACCTTCACATAAGTAGAATATGACAAACGTGACATGGAAATAGGTGGAGAAAAGTATCAACCGACTCAAATATTCCATTTGCTGCGGTACCTGACTTCTACGCCGCGACTCCTGGCTTCGAATCCCAGCCGGAGTCAACATTTGTGCAAAAAAACAAATTTTTTCAGTTTTCATGTGTGAAATCCTAGTGTGAGAATAATTTAATAAAAGAAACAAGAATAAAAAAGCTTAGTAGGTATGTACATCGCTGTTTGCTACAGTGATGTAGTATAAAGAAGTCACTACAAAGCTCACGTGAAAAATTTTAGATCAATGTTAAGAGTTTGGCCATCGTTTGTATTATTTTATATTGCGTAGCCTGTGTATATTAGAGATATTAAACTTTGCACAAGATGGTAGTCGGAAAAAAGAGTGGGCTTGGGGTGGCGTGTGGGTGCGGGGTGTTATGGAGGCGTGGGGTGGAGCGAGGCGGTCGGCTCCAAGGTCGCAGAGTCACAGCCGGGCAAGGTCGGCGTGCCCGCGCGTGCTTGTGCTCCCCTCACACCGCTCCGCACACCCAATCACTCCCTACATTTGCGTGGGACGTGACCTTTATCCACGCTTTGGAGAAATAATTGTATATAGTATGTACCCAAATACCTAATGTTTTTTTCGGGCTTACGTAACGCACTCGCACTGATAATTCGTTTGTGGGAAAATGTGTAAATAAATTCATTTACAAGCAACCCACATTGTTGAGAGTTGTCTAGTTTGATTCTCTTGTTGATAAGTACAGTTAGGGATGTAAAAGGTGAATAATATGTAGCTACTTGATTGATGAATAAGCATGTACATTTACTACTATGTAATACTTCTGATGTTACCAATAAGATAACGTTGGAAGAAGGGCGTCAGTGGCGAATGTGATAATCACGAAAACCTGTGTCCTGATGTTGATGTCATCTTACTTGATTTTTGACAGAGTAACACCATAATACGCAAAGCTGTCACTATACTGCTCGTGGGAACGGAGCGACAGAATATATTTCTTTACTAGTGGCGGCCTACTCGTCGTGATTCGGCCCCCGTCACGTCTCGTTTCTCGCGAGGGCGAAAAGTGGTCTACTTGTGTAGCCTCTGGCTACCCCTTTATGGGAAAAAATCGTGAATATATGTATGTGTCTATTCGAAATTTCGTTAATCTGACCATTTCAGAGAAATGTCGCGGCGATTCTTCGATAGAGCCGCACTCCATTCATTCAAACCCACAGGTGGTAAAAGCAGCCAATTACCGACCCAATTCTTCAATTTCAATTCCAATCCCAATTCAATGGGTCGGCCACCATTCTAACGCTGTACACACAGTTGCCCGATGAAGCTGTAAAAGCCAAGAAGGCTTTTTTGTTCTTTTTTTTATTTCTTCTTTAGAGATATTGTAATTAAGTAGAGTACATTTTATACCCTGATATTTGCCACTTAAGAAAAAGTTATAAATAATCATTGTTGAATATTTGTCTCTATAGAGTGTTATTGATATATAGACATTACAGGTTCTCATGTACGTGAACATTTGTGCGGAATAAAAGCCGTTCTATAATGTACCAATTTTAATACATTTGTACTTTTACATTACGACTTCTACGCCGCAGGTCCTGCGTTCGAATCACATCCGTTTCACAGAATTTGTGCAAAAACTTGTTGGTTTTCTGGTCTGATTGTGTAGTGCTTTTGATATTTATGTCTGTAAAACCCACTGACGATACAGGAAAAAACCTAGTGTGGGGCATTGTATTTTATAATTCTTTTCACTTTATTCTGGCAATATCCACCTTTTCTCTTTGATAACTCTTTTAATATAATATGCCTAATTAATTTTGTAAATAATAATTGTAGATTTTTTAACACGCATCGTTTTAGTATAGCTGTTGTCTTTTTAATTAGTGAACTAATTAACTACTATTTAAATTACTACTTTTTGTTGTGTGCGAATGCTCTGATCGCGACTGTCAACCTCGGATACCACTGAGCGAACTTGCGCTACGCGTGTTCATTGCGTAATACATTCAATAAACCGTTTAAAGCTCATGTTAAAATGCTTATCATATATTCTTCAAATGTACGAGGAATAATATCGAATTTATAACTTTATATATTATAAAGTCACCTTAGCTATATTTGCATCCCATGAACTACAAAAAATATTGAAATTTAATCTATTGAGCAGTTTGACTTTTATAATCCGATTTAGGTAAAGAACTGTTAGGAAATTTTGAAAATCTCTATCCTAATTTAATTACGGAGATGTCTGTTCAGAGCGATGTAAACATTGCTCTTGATAACAGAAATTTTGGGGTAAGAATCTAGGTTACGCCGTGCGAAAGGATCGAGGGCGAACGAAATGACTTCAATCGAGTACAGTTGAACGTATGTACTTGTTACTACTTATACATACTACTTTTACATCAAAAATAAGTATTATTTTGTCTCAGGGTGACGGGCGCAGTGAGGTGTCACACAGAAATGTTCTGGGTGACACAGCATTTGTTATGGGCAGACATTTCACGTATCATTAGGTGAACGTTTTGCTCGTTCCGCCACTTTATCCCAAAAAAAAATGTAATCAATAATATTGCCAACTCAATTTTGGTTGTCAAAGGTTTTGCGCTACGGGTCACAACTTAAACTCCCGCAACGGGTAACAGTTTTTTTTTCAATAAGTGGAAGTTCTAATTTTTAAATGTACTATCGAAAACATCGCGTTCTAATTGTATGTGATTAGCAACATAGCAGCTGGACATCACCATATACTCTTTATCTACGTGCCATGATGGCTCTGTTAAAACTCATTACTCCCAGCAGTTCTACAGTAATCTATAACCAATTCACTGATGGACATAGGCCTGATAAGTAAAGTAAAGCCAAAAAAGTCCACTATTTTCTTTAAAATGAAATAAAGATTGCAGAAATGTGTTCTCTTTCACTTACACGTTACTTGTTAACGTTTTAAAATTATGAGTTGCAAGCTTATGACACACATCATCTCTGTGTGAAATGGAAACAGTTATGAAAATGAGAAATTAAGTATATAAGTCGTATTCAATTTCTTGAATTGTTGTTTATTTTGCGATGTTTCTGGAAAACTTTCGTCCTTATTACATCGAAGCGAAATGTACGGTGAAAGCACTAACAAGAATAATAGTTGCCGATGACAAACATACATATATTGGGTGGTATAAACATACATACATACATTTAGTTTAAATGGAAACTGCAATAATCATAAAATTTGTATAATTAAGAATGGAAGTCGGAATTAATTGCTATAAATTCAAGTTAAGAAACATCTAAAAGCTATTAGCTTAAATCAAAGAATCTAAATTGTAGATAAGCCAGAAGGAATTACGAATAGAATTTGGTCTTCTAAGAGAGCCGACTTATTTCGGTTGCATAACTTATAGTGCTCCGAGAGGTTGAGTGTTTGGGAGCGCTCGGGAGCGTTCGGGAGCGGGGTGGCGCGTGGGCGTAGGGGTCACGACAAGGTCGTGAGGGTCGCGCCACCGATCGCCAACCTATTTTATCGCTATCGCCTATTCTGGACTATCACCGCAAATTGGCGCTCTTATCAACTTAACTGAACACACATTCAACTTCCGAGTGTTTAAATACTTAATATCGGATTTTGTTTAGCGGAAAAATGTAATCTTTGTCTCATCTTGTTATTTTATTATAGTTTTAAAGTTTGTTGATGCAGAATTTATTACAATTATTGACGCAAAAGTAACTATTAAATCGATTCGGCCGCATTTTTTTAAAGACTAATATTAGAAAATGTTTCAATGCTTTAAGCATTAAAATACTTTGTGTTTCGTTTGATACAATAGGTTGGTATTAGTATCAAACTGTATATCAAAATAATTAAATAAATTCCGAGTACCTTAGAGAAACCGTAGTGTGGTGAACCATGACGTAGACGGTTCACTTTAACAGTTGAATGCTCTTGTAGGGTATGTGGCATACGGCAGTCGGGCGTCGCGACCTCGTCGGACGACATTAGCCAGCATGTAGGTCAGTGAGAACATTCGCCCTTGACCTACGATAAGGGCGCGCCCTTCGTTCGCTCTAACTTCTCTTTTTGATTACTTATATGTGAAAAGACTCTCAAGGAAATTAAACATTAGCTTTTAAATAATAGAAGATTTAGAAACTCTATGCGGTAGAAAATCTCCTTGTGATCAACTTCTCAAATATGTACCTAGCAATAAAAAACAAAAACACAGAGGCAATCGAATCAACGTCTTCATTCTTTTCTTCTCCCTATCTTTGATGTAATGCTTCTGCGATAAGATCGAAGGAGGAATCGGATACGGTGTCACAGACGAAGGATCAATCACCATACGCCAGACGCGAAAACCAACCTTTTAGAAATATCGTTATATGAACTCAAGACCCACAACTTAGCAGGCAGGTACGCTTACCGCCGATCAACGAGGTCGTCAGATATATGAAAATTTATAAGCCCATTGTGATATGTGAAACCTTGAGTTTGTTTTTACAATCATTCGTAAATAAATTCGATCAATGAATAGATTTCAACAGATTAGGTAAAATTATCAAAACTCGACTTTCGATAACCTCTACGACATTGTGTTGTCGAAAACTGTTTTTATGTGTTGCTGACATTTCATGTGACGACGAAAATATGGAGTGCAAAGTCGCAACATGCGCTTTTATGCGTAGAATGTTTCATCACTAAGCGTGTTATAAAATTATCCAAATATCGCGCTGTTTGCCTTTATTATGGCACAATAACAGGTAAAAACTTACTGTTTAACTTCGCTTAAATCAAGCTTGTATGATAAAACGCGGCAGAAGTGATCACGCAACAAATTCTGATTTGAAAATAGCGACGTGACTTTACCCTGACCTTGCACAAAATACTATTATCGACATGGCTACGCCGCGTACAAAGGAAAATCATGTTTTCGTGGATTATTCCGGGAAGTGCTGATAGAGGCGAGTAACGGGTTGGCTGCTGATTATACAGATATCGCGGGAACGCACTGAGGAGTGTGTGTGTGTGTACGCTATATGTAGATCGTGCTCACACGAGTTGTCTGTGTGGAAGCCGTGACATTGAACTTCACTCTACACGCGGCGGCGCATGAGTTGCGTAATCACTATTCGCCGCTATATACGCATGGCGACCCGGCGTCACCCGTCTGAGAATCTTTATCCTTTATTGCAGTAAGTATAATAAATATATAAATTTTAATTGACATGCTTATTTATACTTAGAAGACTATGTAGCTCAATAACTATTATTATTATAAAATGCTGACCTTATCCTTAGCTAAAGGAAGTTGCAAGTTTGACATATATTTCATCAGCACTGCTGCTGCTGAGCTTTTTTTTCGCGAAACCGCAGCGCCTCAGGGATGTTCGCGGAAGAGCGTACTGGTGATTTTTACGCGCCTTAACAAAATTGTCCCCAACCTGGTGGAAAGAGTAGATGGCCCGATTTTTAAGCACAGAACCACAATGCATGTGTCGCCGTCATACCGTGCCGCAAAATAATAATAAAGTTCTGGCATATTACATTTTTTATTATTTATTTAATTATTCATTTTTACTAGCATTAGATTAAGTATTGTCATTGTTACTAACACACATATGGATGCAAAGTGCGATTTTAATGATTATTATTATTATTATAAAGCACATGGTACAGTCACGCGTACTGATTTAGGCAATGACATTGACATTGGTGGCCGCTGGCCGGTGACTACATTATCGGTCGGGTTCGTTTATATTTATTACATCCATCCTACTAACTAGATCGGTGACATAATGAAGAGTAATTCTGGTAACGCCGAGCCAGACGTACCGTACCTCATGTATGAATAATTAAAAACGTTGAAGAATAAATTGTTTAGAGCCTAATAAGCTAAAAGTAGTGAAATAACTAATTCTTTTTTAAAAAAATAATAGTGATAATGTCCAAACCATAACACGTAAAATATGCTTAAAATATAATATCGTTTTTTAGCAAAATAAATTTTCCATTGATTTTTATGAAATCTAATAGGTTAATAACCAAATAAAATATAAACATTCAGCTGTAGTCACCATTTCTTTTTATAATACGAACAATTTTCTCTTCTGGAAATGTTTTAAGTGCCTCATTGTTGGTTTTCAGTAAAGTAACAGCCTATAAATGTCCCTCTGAAGAAATGAGACAAAAATGTTAAAAAAAGAGGTTAAAATCATAAAAATGGTTTTGAGAGTCAGAACGTGTCTGTTCTAATTTCATGCGGACTAGCATATCTTATTTTTACGAAATACACTTTTTAAATATTTTTTTAAAAAAGCAAATGCCTAGCCCTCGATCTGCCACCAATATTTGATAATTGTCACCAATGCCGGAGACAACGTGCTGTAGCTATAATATTTAATAATAATAATAGCTACAATAATTAAGTATAAAAGCTACACATTACCTTCTATTATAGCTTTTTTATGAAACTCTGATTGACATACGAGCACACAGTCCACCAGTGTGGTCTTCTTCTCAGTCATGATATAGATGTGTTATGAGCCTTATAGGACCTAATTTGGTTTGCCAGGAGCTTTATAACTGCTTCTTTAATCCGATGTTCTGTGAGAGGGTGGTTCTTCCTCGGTCGAATTGACACATTAATTCGCCACAGTATCCAGCACCGTGTATCGTAACGATTTTACCATGTACCGCTTTTTACCATGTATCGTAACAATATTGTTGCTTTAACACATACAAATCTGCATATCTTCATTATATATTAAAATGATATGTAAGTATAATTCCATTTGATTTCCCACAATCATTTAACGCGCATTTTAATTATAATTTTCCATGTACAATAAATTGACCACAATACATATAAGTCAAATGCTACAAATATGCAACGCTTAGAATAGCTACAAAGTAACATAAAACATTTAATATATGTATTATGTTGTGGAATTGATTTAATTTAATTTATATTCTATGCAGGGTATTATGCATTTTCTTATGTATTTTCTTATGTATTTTATGTGTTAAAAATGAGAACACACAATTGTAAAAATGTAAACATGAGTCTTATTCACATTATTGTAGGCGCGTGTCGTCTACACACATGCTAAAAATTAACTGCCGCTATTAACTATCTATTTAAAAAAATGGAAATCATCTTTTCAAGGTTAAATTTATACAGTATACCATTTTTTTTTATTTAAAGTTCTGAATCGATAGAGACTATCGGCTGTTCAATTTGGCAGAGTCAAACCTTTGCACCATTTTCCATGATACAGAAAACATTTCCGTTAAAAAAATAGAAAAATATTATTAATAATCTGTGCCCCTGACCGCTCGCGTGGGTTTAAGCATGGTACATCATAACCTTTGAAGATGGTCTTTAATTTTGTAATTTCTGTGTACTTATATTTGCAGTTTTGATGTTTAATATTGATAGTTTATTATGCAGCAAGTTCCTCCTGAAAGTGTACAGTCTTTGGAAAATTCAATTCAAGGACAATATTGTGCTTTTCGTTTTGTCGCTAACAGTCCAGCAAATCTTCAGTAAAAGTCAACTATCATTTTACTGTTTACTGTTTCGATTGAAATCGAAATTTTAACGAAGATTCGAAGATTGTATACTTGGATATATGGCTGACGCACAAACCGTGCAGGCCAAGAAATGTGGAAATAAATAAATATACGCTGAAAAGCGCGGGAAACGTCGAAAGAGCTATTGTGATACTATGTGAAACTATAACTATGAAGTTACATTTTATTTAATTTGTCAGTGGCATATGCGCAAACCGCGCAATGCCAATTTAAAAAAAAAAAACCTTTGAAGATATGCAAATTTAATATTCAACAACAGACGGACAAAGAGAAGACATCATGTGTAAGTTTTGAATTTATAGTTGGGCCGATATTCGCACCCAAAGTAACGCTCATGGGATGAGATCGGAGGTCTGAATTGCTCCTCGTGTCAAAAGACTTACGTCAACGTATACACATACGAGAAACTTTTCTCAAAGACAAGAACAAGTACGTAGAAAGATACTAGAACATTGTAAGTTTAGCTCATATAACCTTTTATCTAACATTATATGGCGTTTTGTAGCTATTAAGTCATTAAATTTATTTGTAACATTCGTAACAGTGCTGGCGTCCTCGGATAAGTATTAATTCGCACGTCGACTCTTCCGTGACGTGCGACGTCACAAGGTCACCCTGTGATATAACAAAGTGACAATATTTTATCTTTAATACGGACGTAAACGTTAAGACGTTAAGAGCCGTGATAGTTCAGAGGACAGGTACTCGCTTTAAATTTCATGGTACGCGAGTGACCTGAGTTCGATCCCTGGTGCCGGGATCAATAAAATTATTCTGAAATTTTAAGAGCTGATCTACCACGTGCTCAGCGCTGAAGAAAAACATCTTGAGGAATCCTCCATAAAAATATTTCGAGTACTATTAGTGAAGTTCGCCGCATTGGACGGTGTTGCGAACTCTTCGCTGCTCCAAAGCACTCTCAAAAATGGTCAATCACATTACTTTGACGGATAAACGACGGTTTTCAAAAAAAGGTGACTTTTATCAATATTACAGTACTTGCATAATAGTTTTATTTCTCTAGATGATTTTGATCTACGAATATGTTATTTACTGTTCCAGAGTGATGGAAGTTTAATGAATACTAATTTTTATATACATACATACATACGATCACGACTGAGTCCCATACGGGGTAGTCAGAGATTGGGCACTGACTGCAAAAACAGATGATTGCCACAATCCACGTTTCACCAAAACAATATAATGCACTCGGTGTGATAGGTGGTGAGCCCATCGCCACCATGCGCTGTTGGGTGCACAGTGCAGTTTAATTCCCTTACTCGCCTTTTACGAGAGTTATATTAGAGTTATATATTAATTTTTAAACGAATAAAATGTGATTTGTCTGCCTATATAACCGTACGCATAAAACTATTAAAGTCATGCACATGAAATAGTCACTAGCCAGCAACCCTACCCAACTTAGTCATTTGTATTAGTGTATGGTTACAATAATATGAAAATGTTGTTTGAGACAATTATAAGTCCTGAATAATCCCCTCGTGTGGGAACTTCGCTACCGACAATATTTACCAAGAGCCGCCTCGTGTGCGGCAGTGCGCTGTTGATCCATCTCGATTGTTTCCGCGAATTACAATCAGCATTAAACTGCTATCACCCTCCCATCGAGACTTAACACTTCTTTGTGGGCTTCGTAAAATGAAATATAATATACCTTAAAAAAATAAAAACCAAAGCATATTAATTTTTTTGTGACTCATCAAAAAGGAATTTTAATGGCTTCAGATTTTGAATAACGTTAAATCATTATCTTAACTAATATTTTAAAGAGGAAAGATTTGATTTTGATGTATGATTGTAATGAATAAACTCAAAAACTATGCAAACGATTTTAAAAATAATTATTATAGTTAAGTCACAATGACCGCTTTTTGTTCAAATTAGTATATCAAAACACGGGTAGAATCGAAAGATCATGACATTCATATCATGATATTAATCCTTATCCTACAAAAGAGTTTCATATTCAAGGTTGATTATGTACATGTATAGTCCTCTTTAAACTATTCAAATCGGACTTATCGTTTAGAAGTAAGAAAAATACCGCGGTATGAGCGAACAGCCCTGCGCTCGCCCGCTCTACTCGCGAATTGACTGACACCTATTACCTACATACTCATATTTTTGTAAACTAGAAACAAAGTGGTTTGTAATTTTAATTATACATATTTTTTTTTTTATATTTTTTTAAAACTTTGAAACGGTCTATAAAAAATACAGCGGCTTAATTCAACTTCGGCATCATCGCGGAGTGCGATTCCATTTGAGCAGCGGTCCAGAGCGGTCGTTATATTTTGCTACCACGACATCAAATATTGGCTATATTTCATGGCTTATGTTCCTTTAAATAAAACATTATTTTGGTAAAATAACGTTATCTTATCTGACCAGCTGCAGAGCTGCCGATGAGAATAGTCGCTACAAAAAATGTTAGTGTAAGGAATTGTGGTTGTTCTTTTTGTCCAAATACTGTACTAATTTTTCTTTCTAATATCTATCTACCCGTGCGAAGCCGGGCGGATCGCTAGTTAGTTCTAAAGCCATTAAAGGTACACGCTTTATAATAAAGTTTTGTAAATAATTACTTATTCCATGTTTCAACATTTGTCACGCGGTTTCTAACTATGTCCCGAACGAATCTTTACAGATTAACTTATCATTATAATTAGCTACACGAAGTGGACTACACACATACTCTTAATGAAACATTATAGCGAATTTTTTTACACACGTTTTGAAAAAGCATGTAGTTGTTAGCTAGTGTGATTCACTACGCAGGTGTATTATATAAGTTTGAGAATAAAGAAATTTAAAAATGAAACAATTTTGAATGAAATAAATCTATATTCAATTCTTCTGTGCGTGTGTATGTCACTGAACTCCTCCTAATCGTCGGGATCGATGTTGATGAATTTTTTTGCGTGTGTTTGTGTGGTTCTGTGGATGGTTTAGATTCAGAATTGGACCCGGTAGGTGGCGTTGCGATAGAGTTCTAGGAAAATGACAGAAGTCACTCAGTACTTACATAGTTTATCGATAATTCGAAAATCGAAAAATCGTTTGCTGAATCTTTTAACAACAGGCAAGCAAACGTTCGGGCAGAACAAAGTCTATCGGGCCCGCTAGTAAATGTATATATTTATACGTTAAGAGCTGTTGAAGCTGGACCTACCTGGTCGGACAATCTGTCCTAGGTATACATATTCGTCTACAACTTCGATCGTAGAGTCCCCAAAAACAACCGGTATAGGTGTGACGTGGACGTTAGACATGATTTTCGTCTTGTCCATGTTCATCTTAAGACCTACCCGTTGGGAGACACCATTGAAGTCATTGAGCGTAGCGCTAAGGTCCTCCAACGATGCTGCCATAATGACTATATCGTCGGCAAATCGAAGGTGAGAGATGTATTCGCCATTGATGTTAATACCGTATCCTTTCCAGTCCAGTAGCTTGAAGACATCTTCTAATACAGCAGTAAGGAGTTTCGGGGATACGACAACGCCCCGTCTTACAGCTTTCTGCAATTGGATCGGTTTTGTACTCTGGTTCTGTAATTGGATAGCCATCGTAGCCTTATTGTACAAAAACTGCAGCACATCGATGTACCGACAGACAGTTCGGCACCGCTGAAGTGACTGTAGTACCGCCCAAATTTCGACGGAATCAAAGTCTTTTTCATAGTCTCCACGTACGCCAGACAAAGCGGAGATTGTACTCTTTCTACAATCTGGCGAAGGGTGTGTATGTGGTCTATGGTACTACAGCCTTTTCGGAATCAGGCTTGTTCGTCAAGTCTGCTTGCGAGGCGATTCGTAATGACTCTCGCAAACGGCACATAGACGCAGCTCAAAAGCGATATCGGTGTATAGTTCTTCAAGAGGGCATTATCGCCCTTCTTGAAGAAAAGGACAACCACGCTTCCGCTCCACGCTTTCGGCGTAGCGCCGCCGTGGATGACGGAATTAAATAGCTTCCGAAGGACTAAAAGTACCGGTTTCCCACCCGCTTTCAGAAGCTCCGCTGCAATTCCGTTACCTCAAACCTCAATAGCGGTCCAACTTAAAAAACAGGGCGACCACTAGTTTCGAACATAATACGCTATTTACGCTTCTCTTCTAGCGTTTTTTGTTGCCAATATTAAGACGTCAACATTTGCGTGCATCTACTATGTTCATTTTAATTAACGCATGCAAACAAGTATAGTTCAGTCAGTTCAAAATGGTATAACCGTTGCATTAAAAGTTTTTGGGCTATTCACAGAGAGAAAGGCTAATAGGGATGTTGCTGCATCGTGATAACGGATCTTTGCGCACTTCCAGAAGAACAAAGATGCTTATTTATATCTAGTGTGAAAATCCTGTTAATATAAAATAAAAAAAAAACTTAACTAAAGTTTCTGTAACTTTAGTTAAGTTTTTTTTTATGTCCCAAAAAACCAGACCTGTCTAGGAATATTAACCATATATGTTTCCAGCGTTGGTTTAAGCGACTGGAAAATTTCTGTAAAGCATTTTTCAGTGGAATTTTTTATTTAATTTAGGCTTGTATGAAGCTCTTATGAATGTCAAAATCTACACCACATGTTAAGGAAATTTAACAGAACTAGTACAAATAATAACATTTTGTAACTATATTTTTCTTTGTCTTAAAACGTATATAGACTGCTTACGCATTACCGATTGTATGTTTGCTATAAAAGGCAAATTGAAAGCCGATGAGCAAGGAGGTACCTGGTGGCCTCCGCAAATGATAGTCAATAACGTGGCAAGTCCGGGTGAGGCAGAAAGCGGCGCGGGAGCGGGAGCGGGCGCGGGCGTTCGTAGTTGCCTATCTGACTATACAAATAGCGCCAACCTTGAGATTCGGCGCGCGCGACAAGGTCATCGCGCAAATCGTTATCAGCATAACGTCAGCGCGTGACCTCCGACGGACCTTGGCTGAGGTGCCCGCGCGATAACGCGGCCAGATACTGATGGCGACCGATAGCGAAGAGCGCGCATCGCCGCGACGCACCTCATTCGCTTCCGCGTGTCTGTTTCGTTAATCCGACAATTTTGCCCAACAGTTGTTAGCCTTTGCTTAGGTAAATAAATTTGAGAATTCCTTATAAAGTATACGCTGAAACCATTTAAATATTAGAGACTCATTGGCACTGATACTGTTTTTAACACAAAATTTAACATTTACCTCATATTTCTAAATAAAAAATTAACATTTTTGTTTGCCTAAAAAACGATTAACTTCGCTTGGAATACGGCCAGAATTGTATCGTCAGTCGATTGGAATCACTTTCTACCGAGCTTATCGCTACCGCTCGCAAATATACTCATTTGACCTTGAGTATTCATGGCCGTGTAAAAATATCAACTTGACATTCTAAACGATTTCCCTATCTTCTGGCTAACCAGGAAGCTGCGGCTAACACTGACCACGCCTCGATTATCGAGGTCGTGCAAAATTTTAGATAATGTTTTATTTGTCACCTGTAATTATTGTTTAATGTTTCACTAGAAGTCACGTTCGCATTTGGCGTAAAATATGACATTGAAACACTGTTTATATTTATTCTTTAACTTGTTTTGCAGTCTTAATCATTTGCTAATATGTTGTTGTGTTTACACTGGTAAATGCTAAATAATGAGCCAACTAAAGAACAAAAAGAATTTGTTAAGATTTAAAATAGATTTTGTAGTAATACCTATAGTGTAGGGCTCAGGACTCCTCCCATTTTTAAAGGGTTTTAAAGGCCATATTGTTTCAGTGCGGGTTGGTGGACTCGCCATATCATCTAAATATTTTTTATTTTTGAGACATTGGTTTACTGTTAACTTAAAACTGCTACTAACAATTTCAGTGGTGCCGGCATCGAATATTGAATCAATGTCTCTTGTGTCCTATGAAGTATAATATAAGACGACCGCTGAGATATCATCATGGCTATGTGATATAAATTTATATAAATTAAAGACCAATGATACTAGTAAATTTAAGATTTAAGAAATATTTATATATAGATAGAGCTGTATTTGTTTGTATTGAATATTTATTTAATAGAACCGACTGCCTTTTTTTCTGAATTATATCGTATTTAATATACTTTTTCTTCACATCTTCTTAACACTACCTGAAAGAGTAAACAGTACATTAAATAAATGTGTTGGTCCAGACAGACAGAGTCAAAATATAAATCTTTATGAAATTATTGAAAAAGGTCCAATTGCTAATGCTCATATCATGAGATACCATGCTGTATGTCATATGAGCAGCCTATTTTACACGGGTGAAATAGGCTGATATAGCCGATTGGTCCAGAGTAGAATGGCCTCTTTCCTACCGAGGCGTCGTAAGAGGCGACTAAGGTATTGTACGGAAAGACTTTATTCATGCAGAATAACGTCGTAATATGCAATGCTGTCACTATACTGCTCGTGGGAACGCAATAGGGAGTAACAATCCGGAAACCGTGCGGCACAGCTAATGTAAAAATGAAGATGTTACTTATTCACTCTGGTCTAGAGCTAAATCCTAAATTGTAAATATAAATAGAAGACCTTTCCTATTTGATAATTGGTATTGTTAACTTGATATATTAATGCCATGTGGTAACGGCATTAATATATCAAATTAACGTAGCGCCATCATCCACGGCGCTACGCCGAAAGCCTAGAGCGGAAGCGTGGTTGTCCGTCCTGTTCTTCAAGAAGGGCGATAATGCCCTCTTGAAGAACTATAGACCGATATCGCTTTTGACCCGCGTGTATGTGCTGTTTTCGAGAGTCATTACGAATCGCCTCGCAGACAGCAGAATTGACGACTTCCAGCCTCCCGAACAAGCCGGATTCCGAAAAGGCTGTAGTACCATAGACTACATACATACCCTTCGCCAGATTGTACAAAGACCGATGAGTACAAACTCCCGCTATGTCTGGCGTATGTGGAGACTATGAAAAAGACTTTGATTCCGTCGAAATTTGGGCGGTACTACAGTCACTTCAGCGGTGCCGAATTGACTGTCGGTATATCGTAGTGTTGCAGTGCTTGTATACCAATGATACGATGGCTGTCCAAGTACAGAACCAGAGTACGAAACCGATCCATTTGGCGAAAAGTGTAAGACAGGTTGATGTAATATCACTCAAACACTTTAACGCTGCATCGGGTGGGAAACCGGTACTTTTAGTCCTTCGGAAGCTATTTAATTCCGTCATCCACGGCGGCGCTACGCCGAAAGCGTGGAGCGGAAGCGTGGTTGTCCTTTTCTTCAAGAAGGGCGATAATGCCCTCTTGAAGAACTATACACCGATATCGCTTTTGAGCTGCGTCTATGTGCCGTTTGCGAGAGTCATTACGAATCGCCTCGCAAGCAGACTTGACGAACAAGCCTGATTCCGAAAAGGCTGTAGTACCATAGACCACATACACACCCTTCGCCAGATTGTAGAAAAGACCGAAGAGTACAATCTCCCGCTTTGTCTGGCGTATGTGGAGACTATGAAAAAGACTTTGATTCCGTCGAAATTTGGGCGGTACTACAGTCACTTCAGCGGTGCCGAACTGTCTGTCGATACATCGATGTGCTGCAGTTTTTGTACAATAAGGCTACGATAACTATCCAATTACAGAACCAGAGTACGAAACTGATCCAATTGCAGAAAGCTGTAAGACGGGGCGTTGTCATATCCCCGAAACTCCTTACTGCTGTTTAAGAAGATGTCTTCAAGCTACTGGACTGGAAAGGATACGGTATTAACATCAATGGCGAATACATCACTCACCTTCGATTTGCCCACGACATAGTCATAATGGTAGAATCGTTGGAGGACCTTAGCTCTATGCTCAATGACTTCAATAGTGTCTTCCGACTGGTAGGTCTTAAGATGAACATGGACAAGACGAAAATCATATTTAACGTCCACGTCACACATACCGGTTGTTGTTGGGAACACTACGATCGAAGTTGTAGACGAATATGTATACCTGGGACAGATTGTCCGACCAGGTAGCTCCAGCTTCGACCAAGACATCAATCAACGGATCCAACTCGGCTGGGCGGGTTTCGGGAAACTGCGTCACATCTTCTCGTCGAGTATACCTCAATGCCTCAAAACAAAAGAATACAACCAGTGCGTGTTGCCAGTGATGACATACGGAACTGAGACGTGGTCCTTCACTGTATGCCGCATGAGGAGGCTCAGAGTCGCGCAGCGAGCTATGGAAAGGGCTATGCTCGGAGTTTCTCTGCGAGATAAGATACGTAATGAAGTTATCCGCAGAACTAGAGTAACCGACATAGCCCAAAGGCTTAGCAAGCTGAAGTGGCAATGGGCCGGCCATATAGCTCGTAGAACCGATAACTGTTGGGGAATAAATGTTCTCGAGTGGCAACCTCGTACCGGCAAACGAATTGTAGGGCGCCCCCCCACTAGATGGAGCGACGACCTGCACTATTTTGCGGGAAGTTTATGGATGCAGGTGGCTCAGGGCCGTGTTTTGTGGCAATCTATGGGGGAGGCCTATGTTCAAAAGTGGACTAAAATATGCTGAAATGATGATGACGATGGTGAGGTTTCAGTAATTATTTGTTGGCAACATTTTAAATTTCTATGACAACAATCTCTACTCTGTGCGACTGTTTGATCACAGACTATAATGTGTGTGACATTGGCATTATGAACGTGAATAAACGACATACAAAGTTCATACTGACAATGTCAATCACATACATTATGTGATTGACATTGTCAGTATGAACGTAAATATTTAATGTTTTATTACATTGTACTGTATTGTACAATTTAAAGTATTCGTAACACTTACATACATATAAATTTTAGCCTTCTCGCTTCTTCTCTATACAAACTTTAGCTATACCAAATCTCACACTCCTTCGCGCGCTGCAATATGCTTTTTGTATTACTAGATCGTGCGACGACCTGCACGGTTTTGCGGGAAGTCGATGGATGCCACCCGCTCAGGACCGTGTTTTGTAGCAATCTATGGGGGAGGCCTATGTTCAACAGTGCTATGATGCCTGAAATTATGAAATGATGATGATAATTTATTATTTTTATTTAAAAGTAACTTGACACGTCATTATTCACGCGGTCTAAACGTGCCGTAAAATATCGAAAATTAATTAAAACAATTAATATTATATCGTGTTTATCCCCATTAAGTAAGGCAAGTCATCGGTATAAATAAGAATTAAGATGTGGGCCGTGCATGGACCCCGGCATATACTGTCTACAGAAAGAATTACGTAGTACCATTTAGCGAAGTCCTTTTAAAATTGTCCATACAAATTAGTTTATACTATACCCAGTACTACGTGTTAGCAGTTAACAGGTTGTATGATTTTAATTATGATCTGAATTTAAAACTAATCGAATAAAAAAATGTTCAAAGTAAATTTATTTTAATTATTATATACTGGCAGAAACCCGCGACTACGCGTGGTTTTAGTTTTTTTTAAATACCGTGGGAACTCTTTGATTTTAGTAAATATTAAATAAAAATATATATATAGTATCCTATGACCGTCTCGAGGATGCAAGCTATCTCTGTGCCGAATTTCATCAACATAGGTTCAACGGTTAACGGTTAACGGCTATGAAAAGGCAACAAACAGTCAGAACGACAGAGATAGTACTTTCGCAATTATAATATTAGCTTGGATTTAGATTATTTGGTATTTGTATCACAGAACATTAATTTGACAAATTATTTAAATATTTTCTTTAAAATTTTAATATGTAGTGCCTTGATGACATGCGATATTTCTGGTTATAGCTTACTCAATACCTAACAGTAATATTTTCTTATCGTTTCCCATTATCCTAAGGACAACAAACACATAAAAACGTAATAAAATTTTTGCACGACACATTTTTTATAGACGTGATAAGAGAACCGCATAGCTTTACACGTGCTACTTCTGGAGAAATGTTAAGTTCCAAAGCATTAATAAAAAAATACATAATATATTGAATTAAGGTTCTATCAATACTATATCTTATATTATTACATTTGAGTAACACCTCCGGTACATTGTTTTCATAATTCTTATACATACATTTGCCTTTGCCTCTTTCCCCATTGGAGTAGGCAGATACCACATCTTTCCAGTTACTACGATCCTGGCACATATCTATCGCTTCCTCTACTTTCACTCAGTTTGACCATCAGTCACTTCAGCATTATTATATACTCCACATTTTCACAGCATTAATCTTTCTTTCAACTAGTTCTGCCAGACCCAACATTCACTACCATATATAAGTGTGGGGTCCAGTATTCCTCTATGTCTCTAGTATCTAGTCGTGCCTCTTTAGATACGTTCTGGCTACACATAAAGTTATGCAGGGACTGGATTTCTTGCTAACACTCTTTGCTCAATATCACCGTCGTGCTTCAATAATGTCTATGTGATCAATAGGGTGAAAATCGGCAGTGATCACCGAATGGCCGATAAGTGTCCGGCAGAGTAGAATAGCACCTACATCTTTCCTACCTAGGTGTCGTAAGAGGCGACTAAGGTATTGTACAGACAGCCTTTATTCGAGCAGACTATCACCATAACATGCAATGCTGTCACTATACTGCTCGTGGGAACGCAATGGGGATTAAGAATTTTTTGAATCGTACCATAATGGCGGCGACGTGGTTCGCCGCCCGTCACGTCTTGTTTTCCGCGGGGGCGAAAAGTGTGCTAAGTGTGTGGCCTCTGCCTACTGATTAAGGCGTGACCTACATACTCTTACAAACATACATACTGTCACGCCTTAATTACACGCCTACTTACGCATACTTGTCACGCCACATTCAACATGTACATTAAGCTGGAGAGGTCTTGTCTAGTGAAGCCCTCGCTCTGCCCATCTCGTGCATAAGTACGACTAAGCAGATATGAATCCAAAACCCCGAGAGATTTCAGCTCGAATTGCATGATAATTTATCTTCCTTATTGATATACAACGTTTGTTTAAAAAAAAATAGCGTGCGCAACTCAGTACACCTGACAGAAGTTAATATATATTATAAATTTAAACAAATTAAAAATGAAATCGTGTGGTGAAGACTTAACAAAATCTACCACCCCATCTCATCCCGTGAGTACCGTAAAAGTTGACAGGGGGAAAATTGAAAAACCAGGAGATGGGAAGCAGCATCTTCTTGGAACATCTGAATAAATAAACTGCCGTTTCCAACCCGCCTGCCAAGCGTGGCAAGTACGGCAAAAACCCCAAAATGAGAGCTGCAAACTTTTGTGGCAATCTATGTGGGAGGCCTATGTTCAGCAGTGGACTTATTATAGGCTGAAAACATGTAAGATGAGGATGAAAAATATATATCAAAAATTTTACTTGCTAAAATAACTTTTTATATAAGAGTAAGTGAAGAGACGAGCAAAAGGTTACCCAGAACATTTCTATGTGGACACCCACTGCGTCCCCTGCTTCACGGCAGAATAACTAGCCCTGTGGTGGTACCTACCTGCGGTAAAATTGTAAGGTAATCAATAAAAATTAATTAAGAATAACAGATATGACGCACGCTAACGCTGCACATAAATTCGACCTTGAAATTTCACTCTCATCGTCCCCAAAGAAGTTTCACTTCAAAAAATGTTTTATTTAAGTTATAGTCGGTAACGTAGTAATTACGGAAATTGAATTACATAAAATATTAAGATATTTACCGGTGGTAGAATTTCTATGCAGGAATCCGTCTAGGTAGGTACCACCGCAGGCCAGTTATTTTGCCGTGAAACAGTAGTGTGCAAACATTACTGTGTTTCGGTTTGAAGGGCACTGTGAGCTAGTGTAATCACTGGGCATATGAGACTTAAGAACCGATGTCTCAGGGTGATGGACGCAGTGGTGTGTCACACAGAAATGATCTGAATGACACAGCATTTGTTATGGGCAAACGTTACACTTACCATCAGGTGAACGCTTTCATCGTTTCATCACTTTAACCAATAAAAATAAAAAAAAATTAAAAATTAAAAAAAAATGTTGGCAGAACATACTCGTAATATGTATATTGTCATCAAACATATTTAAAATATGAGTTGCAAAACACAAGTTGTTATCGATTAAAAAGAAAAAAATATAATACAAAATATAAAACGCAAGTAATATATTAATAGTTTAGTATGTTTCGTATATGAAATGCTGTGTAATTGTGTTTAAGTGAGGTAGAGTGTGTTTTGGCGAGGCGAGCATGACCCGAATCCAATACGGACACGCGAGAGAAATCTCAGCGTTGCGACGCGACGCAGCGAGAGAAAGGATCTCGTCCTTAATGTTACTATGTTTATATTGTACTGCTTATTTAGACAATGGCTAACTAATTAATAGCTAAAATTAGCTTACAAAGCCAAAGCGGGATATATACCACTGTATATATATATAAATAAAAGTGAAGGCGCTAATGATTAGTATTGAAAGGTGTAGGTGGGATATGTAACAAAATATGTCCTACTTACTACAAAAAACTATAAAATACTATAAAGTTATTTGAAATGTAGTTCAAATAAATAATATATATTTTAAAATATAACGACTCATAAAATACATTATATACTTTAACAAATAATATCTCAAGTACATTGAATATGAACAAAGCTGAATCAAAAAATAGAACTTGCCTTTAGTTTAGTTTAGTTAAAAGTAAAAAAGGAAAGTTTCAGCCTATAAATGTCCCACTACTGAGCACAGGCCTCCTCTCATTTCAGCTGTAACCAAACTTAATATAAGACGAGTTTCCGTGTAAAACTAGAGTTTGTTAACTCCCGTTCCGACGAAATTTCAACCTCTGTATTTATTTAATATAATATATAAATTGACCGCAATTATTATCTAAAGTAGCGATTTAGAGTTGAACCAATACATACATACATACATAGAGGCACGCCTTTTAAGCTAATACACGCGTCCGTGTGTTTTTATTTAGTTTTATCAAATTTATTTTATTAAAATAGTCGGTAAACAATTTTCTGCGAAAAAAAGTCTTGTATACCTTAAACAAAATTATAGTTATTACAATGCAAAAGGCCATTTGCGATATTGAAGTATTAAAAAAAAACAAGTGGCAAGTAAAAGCACTATTACGTTGTTATTTTTAATAATAATAGCAAGTGTTTAAGTAGAATGCGAACGCAGCATCTTAGTTGGCCACTAGGGCAGAAATCACATGCGGTTGTATCATAAGAGATCTCACCTCAATTTCTCTATGACATTCGGTGAAGACGCGAGCGAGGCGCAATGGCTACCGACGCAGGGGTATCTCGACTTTTATCTGCCCATCGGGCAGAGAAAACGGACCAATGCTGTCATCGCATGGCTTCTTTGACTTATGACTTATAAAATCTACATACAACCGTCTGTATGTAGGTCGAGGCAGTAGGCTATAACCCATGGGCTTATGTTTCTACTGAAACTTTGAGACACAAGAATGATTATAGTTTATTAATAATTAAAGACCTTTTTTTTAATATACAACTAAATGGACGTAGGGAAATTTCTAACGTTTGCTAGTTAGGTTTTGTGGGCTTGCAGAATTTGCGTATTAATGAAGAGAAAGTGAAACAATTTCAGCGAGCTCCGCTGCGCTTGCGACACACTTCCACGGTCTTATTTACATTCTCGTGTAACAAAGTGCCCAAATTCTCGTATTTCAGCGCAATGAGAAACTGACAAAGGTGTATTTTTTAGTTGGTCAGTGACCTGCATTTCTTGCTTTCGGCGTTTTACCCCATTTTTTACGATTTATTGCCGTTTACTTGGGTATTGCTTTTTTACTGTCACTGAATTGTGTGACAAATGGTACGCAGTGAACAACGGGCGCAATGACCAGTTTTCGCATCGAGCTTTACATTTGAAAATAAATGTATTTACCTCAAAATAAACTTTACAACGAAACGATTAAAACGGCGAATATTTCAACGTCAAATTAATATGCCGTTTGCACTATCCTTAAAGACTTTTCTTACGACGACAATATATGACTTTAAGGTTTTTAACTTTCGCTTTGTCATCTTTAATTAGACGTTAAATTTATAAAAACATGTTTTCATTCTGCTTCGTAATTGCGCGATAAATTAGCCAGTTTTTTCCAGAATTATGTTGTCAAACGCGGTTATTTTGCAGAAACAAACCATACTTTGTTGCGGTTTATTTAATGAATATTTAAACTACAAAAAACAAAATATTTTCTAGTCGTGTATTTGAAATGTAAAATACACACCACGGTATTTTAAATACTTTTAATTAAAATACAAAATAAAAATTACAAGATACCGAATAATAGGTCTCTTTAGGCGATCATGTGCATGAATCTATTAGTTTACTAGAGCACATAAAAGTTGAGAAATTGCAAGAGAAAGGGATGAGAGAAGATTTTGTAAGGAAACTGATCGAAAAGTTTGACTGATTAGAAGAGGCATGTGAGATTGAAGTATTATGGAAGCCGGTTAAGTTACGGCTACTAAGCAAAGTTGGCAAAGTGGTGTTAACAAACGAAGCAGACTCAATGTTTAATGAATCTTTTATAAGTTGTATAAAAATTACTGAACTCGATATTGTACGTGCTATCAAAAAACTTGATGCCTCTAAAGGTACTGGTCCAGACGGAATTTCCCCGGTATTCATAAAACGTCGCGGATCTGCTTTTGCTCTACCGCTATCTATTATTTTCAATCAGTCTTTGAGTGAGGGAGTGTTTACAGATTCATGATAGTATGCTAAAATAATCCCAGTGCATTAAAAAGGAGACATCAAAGACGTCAAAAACTACCGACCTATTTCTATTCTTTCTTGTATCCCAAAACTTTTTGAGTCTCTTGTGTGTCCATTATCACGCACCATTTAAACGGCATTATTTCCGGATACCAGCACGACTTTCTGCAAGGACAATCTATTCAAACTAACTTAGTGTCTTTTATGTTGTATCTCATGCAAGGAGTGAGATAGTGGTCAAGAAGTGGATGCCGTTTATTTGGTTTTTCCTAATGCCTTTGATAAAGTTTGTCATTCGCGTCTCATAAACAAATTAAAAAGGTATGGGGTTAGTGGGACCTTGTTGGAGTGGTTTCGATCATATCTAACAAAAAGACTTCAGTTTGTGGTAGTTAACGGCCACAAATCAAATGAATATTTTGCAGAATCAGGAGTACCACAAGGGCCATTTAGGAACAGTTCTCTTTTAAGCCTATATACAAGAATACTCTCGTTAAAAGAATACTACCACTCCATCTCATCCAATGGATCTCGTAAAAGGCGAGTAAGGAGTTAAACTGCACTGTGCACCCAACAGCGCATGGTGGCGATGGGCTCACCACCTATCACACCAAGTGCATTGTATTGTTTTGGTGAAACGTGGATTGAGGCAGTCATCTGTTTTTGCAGTGAGTGCCCAGTCTCTGACTACCCCTAATGGGATTCAGTCGTGATCTTATGTATGTATGTATGTACATCAGTGATACAAAACTGTCGATATTCACTATTTGCAGACGACTTAAAAATATACAAAACTGTTAAATCAACTCTTGACATTTATCTTATTCAAAGTGACCTGAACAGAATTAGAGCGTGGTGTGACGTGAGCGGTAAAGTAATTAACGGAAGAAAATCCTATCACATCAAATTCAGCATAAAATTAAAAAACTACCATTCGCTTACAGACTTAGTGCAGATACACTTCAGCGAGTAAATAAATTCGTGACCTGGGCGTGATAGTGGACACTCAACTAAAATTCAATACACACTGCAGCAACTGTGAAGAAGGCTGCAAGAATGCTTGGATTCATAATAAGAAATACCAAAGGATTTAAGTCCTCTAGAGTTAAAATTCACTTATTTAATACACTGGTTCGAAGTCAACTTGATTTCACATCTGTAGTATGGAGTCCCTATTGTGTCACCTATTCACAGCGCATTGAGAGTATACAACGCTCATTCACTAGGCTCGTTTCGTTCTATTCGTCTGGTATTTTCCACTGTACTTCTTATGACTTCCGTCTAAAACATTTTAAAATGATTACACTTGGTGATCGTCGTCTGTTACTAGATATAATATTTCTTAAAAAGCTCTTATCCGGAAATGCGTGTAGTAATCTACTACGTGACGTAAGCCTTTATATCCCGTATCCAAGACATCCTTTAGTCAACACTTTCCACAATCCTGCAAGTAAAACAATGCTCCTTAAATATTCCCCGTTATCTAGAATGTGCGCTGAGTACAATAATTTTTTTGCGAAAATCAAAAACTGACATTTTTCACCGTAATTGTCTTAGCTTTAAAAATAAAATTGTCATGTCTCAGCTAATATAGTAGTAGTGTAGTAGTATTTCAGTCTTTTTTTTATTTTTTTAATAAATGTAATTTTAATGCAATAGAAAATAACACGTAATAGCATGTCTTCATGATAAAACGAATTTTGTACACGCATATGATTGGCATTCATATAAGAATGTATTTAAATTAATAATTGTAGGTTTAAAACAATGATTTTTAAGTAATGCTGTTGGTATGTCATAATAAATAAATAGATGTTTAAATAATTACGATTACTAATAATATCTTTAGTCACACTGTGTATAGAAAAAAAAACCCATACTGACAGGTATTTTAACGGTAAATCTCACCACCATCCATCACAGTTGGCTACCTTGGGAAAATCTTTGTTTCAGAGAGCACAAGGGACTCATGACAGGAAACACCTGGCCAACGAGCTTCAGCATGCCAAGCAAGTTTTGCACGACAACAAGCTTCGGGTTCCGAGCCTTACATAGGGCAAACAAAAAGATCAATAAAACCCACGTAAAAGAACATATAGCTGATGTGAAGCATCGTTGCTCTAAGAAGTCTGCAGTCTGTGACCATGTTCTAGATCATCGAAACTACTGCGTTAGATTTGCTAAAGCACAAATCTTTGCAAAAGAACAGCGATACCTAGCAAGGATTAGGAAAATTTTGCAAGACTTCAATACACAATTAGCTCTTTGTGCGTAGATCGGACCAAAAAGTAATAATTAAAAGCTGAAGGTTCTCGGTTACAACTCTGATATCAGGACATCTGTCACCTCAGTCCTCCCGTGAACATGGGCGTTATAAAGCGCTAGAAATGTCGGTTTATAAATAGTTAAAAATTAAACCCCACAAAATCAGTAAAATTCGTTTTATTAAATTCATTAAGTTCATAAGAACAGCCAGAGGTAAATATATATAGGAAAAGTACGCCCCCGTAACTAGACAAACTGAAAAGAAACAAGGATGAAAGTGTTGTAAGAGGAGAGAAATGCCTTCTAAAGAGATGGTAGGAATATTTCGGAACCTTATTTGAGAAAGAGAATATGCTAGCACAAGCCCCATCCGAGGACATGAAAGAAGGTTGCGATGAAAGTGATACTAGTATGGAAGTGATTGTGGAAGCGTTGGATAGTATTAAATTGGGAAAAGCTGTAGGGTATGAAAGAATTACGGTCGAGATGCTGAAAGCTGGATAGTCAGTAAGTAGTAGTCAGCTGTACTGTCAGCTGAGGAGGACGATGGCTGCCACATGTTTCATACTTGTGAACAAATGCTGTTGGTGGAGGCTGGTCTGCTCAAAGTTGCAATATACTTGTATATTTATTATTGAACCTTTTCTAAAACATGGAGTGTGCTTTGGTTTTCATTCAGATAATTCTTTGTAAATTTATTTATAGTGTATTTTTGACTAATATAAAAAAAAAGGATTTACATAAAAGAGGATACCTACGGAGTTTCTTTCGCCTGTTTCCTCTCCGCCAGAGGAACCTAATTACCAGTCGGTGGTAGATTGTAAAAAAAATTGACGTTTGTGTAACGAAATTTATATTTCTTATGTCGGAAAATAAAGAATTTTCATTTCATTTCGTCAGCAAGCGGTATGCAAAGGATTTGATTAAGAGAGTGATGAATGAAACTGAAGATAAGATATGGAATGTACAAGCGGGATTCAAGAGATCAATAGGATGCTTGGATCAGGTCTTTTCGTTACAAAGCATAGCCATTGCAATGTAAATTCTTGGCTCAAAGTCAAAAGGTCTATTGCTCATTCGTAGACTTGAAAAAGGTACGGTAGGAACGGCAGCTTGATACAAACACTGAAATCACTCTATAAACATTGCAGTGCTTGTGTCAGGGTAAACGGAGCTTACACAGAATGTTTTAACATCGAAAATAGGTGTAGCTTCGCCGGGACTGTTTAACCTTTTTACAGACATATGCTTCAAAGATTTTAAAGAGAGTGCGTTTGTATTAAGAATGAAAGATCTGGCCATCAAAGGCTGTATATACGCTGATGATCAGGTTCTATTAGCATCATCGAAGGAGGAGTTGTGGGCGATGGATATTACGCAAAAGTATAAAAATTAATGTAGATAAGACAAATGTAATCGTTTTTGAAAGAGAAGAAAGTATAACGGATTGCAGAGTTCTGATTGAAGGAGAAAGAGTGAATAAGTGAGTCTTTCTATTCTTGGGTTCAAAGTTTACGGGAGACGGAAAGGACGACTGTGATATTTAGCGAAGATTGTTGGCAGAAAATCAAGTGTATGCATGGGCCCCTGCATAACTTTATGTGTGGCTACACATAGAACGTATCTACAAAGGCACGACTAGCTGTACATAGAAGCGTACTGGACACTTATGTATGGTATTGAATGATGGGTCTGGCAGAAGATTAATGCTATGGAAAAGTGGAGTATAGCTGAACTGACTTTGTTGAACAAAGTGAGGAACAACGTTGCGGTGTGGTAGAAGGTGTAGTGACAAAGAGATGTAGTTGGTTTGGACACTTAGAAAGGATGGATGAAAGAAGATTGACGAAACAGATTTATTAGGGGAGTGAATGAGCAAGCCGGTAAGGGTCGATGTAGGCGAACGTATCACAATCAGATCGGATACCTTCTAAGGAAAGGCCACGTCAAAAATACCAACAACCGACGAGCGTGTATGAAAACGCTAATGAAAGTAGAAGAAGCAAAAGATGTGTGTCAGGATCGTAACAATGGGAAAAATGTGATCTCTGCCTATCCAAATGAGAAAGAGACGTGACTATATGTATGTATATATGTACAATATATATGTAATACATTCAGAACCATTGAAATAAATTAGTGTTAGTACTCCTAAAAATGACTTTAGCTTGTACGCTTGAAAGTATCGTATTGCTTATGTAAATTTGGAATACGGTGAAAGTACTAGGTACAGAGCCCTATATCAGAAAACTTTTCTAGCGTACTGTATAATATAATAAAAAGTTAGCGTACTATATTACTTAATTTGACGAAACTGACAACTATTATGTTTATTTTGTGAAAATATATTTTGAAGCATTTGAAATGCCAATTACAAATTACATTTTAGGAACTAATTGAAATACAAATACCAAATATGTATTTGTATTTAAAATACGTATTTCAATTACATATAATTCAAATACTGCCCAGCCCTGGTTATTTATAGTATTATTTTTGAACTCTGTCTACTCAAGTACTTAATAAGAAACCAAGTTAACATCTGTGCATAAATCTTTGCGATTTTGTGGAAAAAAAGCACAAAACGTTTTCTTAGGAGAAAAACAAAACCATTCGAAACTCGAAATTCTTTAGGTAAAACTTCGACAAAGAGGTCAATCGACGAATCCAGCTCGACTGGGCAGCGTTCGGAAAACTGTTTCACATCTTCTCGTCAAGTACCTCAATGTCTTAAAAGAAAAGTCGTTAACTAGAGTGTGTTGCCAGTGATGAAATATGGAGACGAGACGTGGTCCTGCACTGCAGGCTGCATAAGGAAGCTCAAAGCTATGGAAAAGGCTATGCTCGATGTTTCTCTGCTGGATAGAATCCGTAACGATAATATCCGCAGCTGAACAAGAGTAACCGACATAGCCCTAACGATCAGCAAGTTGTAGTGCCAATGGTCCGTCCGCATAGTTCGTAGAACCGATATCCGTTTGGTAAGAAAGTCAATCACGTACCGGCAAACGCAGTGTAGGGTATTCCCCCAACTATTGGAGCGACGACAGGCACGGAATGCAGGTGTCTTATGACCGTGTTTTGTAGCGGTCTATGCGGGAGGCCTATATTCAGCAATGCATTTTCAAATACGGCGACAGATACTGTTCAGATGCTGTTGTGACAATATATTGTAAATTATGAATAAAATTAATTAATTATAGCAAAGGAGAGAAAGTTAATTTGCTAAGATCCGCATGCAAAATGTAAAAATGAATTATATGTAAAGTAGACCAAAACCATTTTTAAAATTATTTAATCAAATAATAAAAACCGAATATAAAGTACACTTTTCTTCTATAAGTGGAGCGTGTTCGTGTATTGCATAAATCTTATTACTTTAATAAATCAAAAAGCTCTATAGAAAAGAAGCAAGTACATATTTTTTTTTATTGGAAAAAGTGACGTGACGAGCAAAACATTCAACTAATGGTAAGTGCAACGTTTTTTTTTTTTAGGACTGATGGTCACTGTTAGCCCGAAGGCTTTTACAGCTTCGCCGGTATGAAGGGTGGCATAGCGCTGAGGGCGCTTAGCCGAAACCTTTATTTATGGATGACTGGCGCAAGGGCCCCCAAGAGGGAACCTCGGCTTGGACCGTCATCTTGTTCGCGTGAGTAACCGACTCGAGGGTGCCCAAGGGGGCTGGCCTCGGCTCGGTCAGTTACTGCAATCGGGAGGGCAATATTACTACTACTATTATTACTATTATCATGATTATTATTACATAAGTTTACCACCAATTCGGAATGCGTTTCCGCTGGAGAAGAAATGGCGCAAGAAACTCCAGCGACGCTTCTGTTTATGATACTATGTATATATACACTATATATGCGGCGGTATCGCGAATAACTTTGTCTGATACGCCCTCGCCGACGGCGGGGGCGGTATGATGGTGATGTTGTGTGTTTGCGTAGTGATGAGTAGAGCGCTTGGGCCCTAGTGGTCGCGTCGTCAGGGTCCTCGAGGACGTGCCTCGGTCTCCTTTTTCCGCGGGTCGAGTTTTGGTGTATCGCGAGGGGGTTGTATGTGGCGGCACTTACAACCAGTGGGTTGGGGTGCGTGGCAGCAGAGTCGAAGTATCGGCGAGAGGCCAGCTTTAGATATTGGGATATGGTAGGAAGCCCTAAATCGATATGAAGGTTAGCATTACGCACGAACCACGGTGCTCCCGTGGCTTTACGCATGAATCGATTTTGTATTACCTGAAGTCGGTGAATTTGACGCGGGGAGGCATGCGCAAATACGGGGCTTGCGTATGTCATAATTGGCCGAATACAGGCTTTGTAAAGTGTAATTTTATTACGTAGGGACATTTTGCTATTTTTATTTAGTAACGGATGTAATCGGCTAAGGACGAACGCCGCTCGGTTCCTTACTCGGTTAATATGTGGACCGAAGCTGAGTCTCGAGTCTAATAGGACGCCTAAGTATTTGACTGTCTTTTCCCAGGGGATTGGACGATCGAATAACTCTATGGTGGGGAGGCGCGGCGTTAAGCACCGCGAGAAGTACATGGCTGCACTTTTGATGGGGTTGACCTCGATCCTCCATTTCCGAAACCAGTTCCCGAGGGTTCGGGCTGCGGATTGTTGGCGTTTAGAGATAGTGTCTGGATTACGCCCAGACACATATATAGGCAGGTATCGTCTGCGAAGAGGGCGAGTTCGACGCCGCTGGTGTGCGGTATGTCGTTCGTGAAAAGGGTGTAGAGCACGGGACCTAGGACTGAGCCTTGTGGTACGCCGGCTAGGATGGGATGTGGTTCGGATCGCACCCCCTCGACGCGGTAGCGGAAGGTTCGACTGCGTAAGAAATCTCGTATGATGAGTACGAGGCGATCTGGCACACCGAGTCCGTATAACTTGTATACGAGCCCGTTTTGCCAGACCTTGTCGAACGCTTTCGCCACATCGAAGAAGAGCGCTCCAGTATGAAGCCCGCGTATGAAGCGGGATTGAATGTGCTCCGTTATGCGGTGCACCTGCTGGGTACATGAGTGTTTGGCTCGGAATCCAAACTGCTCGTGGATGGGGATCCCTCGAGACTGCATGAAGTCTCTTAAGCGGGCGAGTAGTAGGCGTTCGTATATCTTGCCTAGAGCCTTGAAAAGGCTTATAGGCCGATATGCGGTGGGATCGGACGGGACAAATGCTGCGTCACCTGCTTTCAGTACTGTCCAAACCGAAACACAGTAATGTTGCCAAACTACTGCTTCACCGCAGAATTACTGGCCCTGGGGTGGTACCTACCTAGACGGATTCCTGCATAGGAATCCCACCAGCAGTAAATATCGTAATATTTTATGTAAATTACAAAATCTGACCACTTAAAATTTCAACCCGCGAAGGGGTATACTTGCCGTCTCACTACTGCAGGTGTGGAGGACGAGCGCGACTCAGTACAGATATAAAGACCATTGCATGCATTATGAGAAAGTCACAAAGTATGGTCTTATATTACTGAGATCTGTGATATAAAAGCAATAATATAGAAGGTAAGATGTAAAAGCATTATTATGATAGACTTCAGACTGGAAAATAAATAAAAGAGAGTTGCGAAAGCTTCCCTACCGGGTAACCGTAGACTCCTGTCCGCGGTAAACGTAGACTCTAACCGATAGGTCTTATTGAAAGTATTGCCGAAGGTAAGCGGGTCATGTGTAGTGAATTCCTGCCGTTTGTGGCCGACGTCTTAGTGTATTTTACTATGACACGTCAGTCATCTTACGGATCGGGAAAAGTGTGTTTGGCTACACTCCGGCGTTACAAGCAGATTCATATCCCATGTCTTAGTGCTCCAGCGCTATGATTCATGGATATTATGTCACTAAATCTTAGATCCTTGCTGCTGTGATGCGTTGGTGGTGTTTTTAGTTAACAACACTTACCAGAGTCGATATTAATCATATTGTTGCGTAGGGAGCTTAGGGGGATTATATGAGTGAGCCAAGTCTGAGTCGATGCGACGTATGACGAAGGTTAAGCGGGTGTAGATGTCTGCTGGGACTGTACAGAGGCCCTTGTGATGACGTTTGCTCGGCGATAATCGTATTGGTGCAAGTTGCGTTCTGTGGCATTACGCCTTTGCGGCGGTTGCTTGGACATTAAAAAATATTATACAAACCTGCCTGATGCTGGTACTTCCCTTTTGCAAACTTCACGTGCCTCTTCGGGGGGAGCGCGTTGAATAGGCCGGCGCTCACCGCACACGGCGGGTTTTGGGAGCCGTGTGCCATGCCCACATTTTTTAAATAAAATGTTGGGGGAGCGAATACCTTGTATCGGGTATTTAATAATATATGTACAATGTAAACCTGATAAAAGTGCGGAATACGATTCCCATTGTATCAGGCATTTATAAATTAATAGATAAACATTGTGAACCGTATACAAGCGAGTACGGATTAGTTAAGATAGTATTCGAGAAATGTCTACGGCTTGAAGTTTCTCTGGTGAGCATTCATCTTTCCAAAACCCCTAAAAATTAGGTTACTAAACAAACACAACGTAATTAACGGTCCTAACTAAGACGATCACACTTTATATTATAACCGGCCTAAGAAAATAAACCTTTCGAATGTTCAGGAAGAAAGATAAAATAATTTTCCTGGTCACAATTTTAATTTTTATAAATTTTTTAATACAATAGGTGACTATCAACTGCGCAGGAGATATGATAGTGCCACAAGAGTACGCGCAAACACACAAGCAATCACTCGTACCTCACTATGCGCGCCTGATGTAACGCTCATGCGATAAGATCGGAGGTAGGCCAGGATGCATTGTCAGAGACACAGGATGACACAACCAGACCAATCAAGAATTTGTGATTTTACCTAAATATTGACTACAGCTGGGATTCGAACCTAGGACCCTTAGCGTACTTTGACCGCTAGGCCATGCAGTCTAACACACACATACACAGTAAAGTGAAATAAATGTCCCATTGCTGATCACAAGCCTACTTACATTTTTGAAACGAGAATTTTATGGCTTCCGACAGATAGCAGAATAACTACATTGAAAGATGTCAAATCGAAAATACACAGTCTGATGACGAGCAGAAGATGATGATCAGCAGGATCTTCCCGGAACATCTGAATAAATAAGCTGCGGTTGCCAACCCGCCTGCCAAGCGTGGCAACTATGGCAAAATCCCCCCAAAATGAGGTACAAGCTATTGTGGCAATCTATGGGGGAGGCCTATGTTCAGCTGTGGACTAGTGATAAGCTGAAATGATGATAATACGTTGGTGACCTGACCAATCTATTATAAATACAATACATCTCGTACCTCTAAAAGTATCGCTTAAGCTTTAAGATCAACAGAAATCAAGTTTCAGAAACAGATTACGATCATCTCTTCTTAGATCTTCTTAGAGACATGATGTTCTATTCTTGCCTGATTTTCGACTACGAAGACAACGTCCTTATACTGTCGGGAGCTATCTTTCAACTGCGCTGGAGACATTATAGTGCCACATATATTACCACATATATTACAACGTACATGCATATAAAAAGGCACTCACTCATCCTAATCTATCCGCGCCCGATGTAGTGCTCATGTTATAAGATCGAGGATAGGCTAGAATGTAGTGTCAAAGACACAGGGACAATCACAACACATCCAGACGCGAAAACCATCAATGTTTTTGTACAAGTGCTGACTCCAGCTGGGATTTCCGGACCGATACGACTACTTTCGACCTTCAACATAAGATCCTATTCCTTTCTCCGAGGCCTTCAACGCCCGGCGATTCCTCTGGTATTGTAGATGTTCATGGGTGTCAGTGATCACTTAAAATCAGGTGAGCAGGTTTGTTAGATTCTTCTAAAATAAAAAAAAAATCTATGTAAAGGACCATAAATACTATGGTACTTTTATATATTATATATTTGTTTTAGTACGAATTCTTTAGCAGCAAATGGTACAATTAATTTTGGCCCAATATTTTTGGCACAGAAACACTGACCGTCTTAATTTTTATTTTCAACAAGGTTGTTAGCCAGGCGTAGTTTTTTACATTTTTGCACAGAGTGGGCAGTTTGTTTACAGCGGGCGGTTTGATTTACGACTTCAAACTAACTTGAATAGTATATGCGGTAAGTCTAGCGCAAGGCCATGAGGTATTTCAGCAGAATCTAGTGTAATAATTGAGCACTATTATTGGCATTGCCACATGTTCACATAAGACTGATAGTAGTGTAGTAGACTAGTAGTAGGTGTTTTTATGTAATGTTATACAATGATGTAGTGAAATTCCAAAAAAAAGTGGCGGCACACCATTCACACAAGTGAAAAAGAAATCAGTGCACATAAGCATGTGAGGTAACGTTGGATAGGTCCTAAAAATGATAAAGTAGTTTGAAAGTAACTATTTTAACTCAATAGTTGGCGAGATAGGTTTGGTGAGATAGATTACAGCCGATAGGTGTCCGGTAGTGTAGAACAGCACCTACCTCTTTCCTACCGAGGTGATGTAAGAGGCAACACAAGTATTGTGCAGACAACCATTATTTATGAAGAATAACACCAATAATTATGTGCAATGCTGTCACTATACTGCTCGTGGGAGTGCAAAGAATAGTAAGAAGTTGTTTTGAAATGATTTATGGTGGTAGAACCAAGAAAACACTTTCAACAACTCTTTCAAAAACAAAATTGGTTTCAATAAGATATGTCGTGTAGTTTTTGAGATATGGAATATTTGCATTTACATGCTATTCCCCACTACGGAACTCTTCACCACACAAACAGGTCCTACGTAGACAAAAGCTTATGCTCGTAAACAAAAAAAAGGTTGTGGTCTTTAAATTGACCCAGGGGAAGATTATTATAGTCGTTTTTCCTTTTTAAAAATGTTACTTAGCAGAGTATGTAATACAACCATTTCGGATTCGCCCATTAAATAACTCGTGACGTACTAAGATTACGCTGGTCAGTGCACAGTTATGTGCCATTCACTGGTAATATTTACGTTAAGAACAAAGTCAACGTCTAGACCTTGTTGTCTACTAGGAAGTGCCAAGTAAATTATTCTAAGGCCTATCTTATTTGGTATCAATATCTATGACGGTAGAATGTTTAGTGCTCAGTTAAACAACATATAAATTAAACGAATTTTTGTTCCAGAATTGTCTTAGCATAACTAAATAAGTAATAAAGTTGCAATTTAACTTAGATATTAAAAAAAATATAAGGAAGGTGTTCCTCCGTTGTATTTGGATTCCAAACAGAAAACAAGAGTACTTCGAAAATAAAGCTAACAAGCGCACAATTTATTCGCTAATTGTACGAAATGTCAGTTCAATTTCAAACGCCTACTATGCTCATTTTCGTCCATATAAGGTGTGTAGGCCGGGGGACGAAGTTGTTCAGGTGGCCTTGGGGCAGCATCATGTGATATTTTCGCTCTCGACGTTAATGCGGAAGACTATTTCAAGAGTCAGGGTCGACGGCGCCCGTCACCCGCGCGCTTCTCACTCATGCGATAGTATCGGGTTTCCGTAAAGCAACTCATCGCTTTGCCACCCCTTCATGTCCTTTAATAACTTCCCCTATATGATTATTTTTATTAAGCTAGCTCAGAATCCGTTCTTGTAATAACTACGCTGACATGATGATGGTACCTAATGATTATAAAATTAGCTGTAAATACGAGTATGATGTTAATTTAAAACTATATAGGAGTACAGTTATACATACATATGTGACAATTTAACAATTACAGCTTATAAAGACCATATAATTTATTTTACACGGGGATCTATTGTAGCTCGTTATTGCGACCGTATAAAAACGGGACCCCACATTTCACATGCACAAAACCCAGACCCGGAACTACTATCGGCAGATACAAATATTTGTCCCGTGCGGGAATAGAATCCGCGACCCGTTGAGCAGAAGCCAAGGGCTTAGCCGCCGTGCCAACCAAGCCGAAATTTCTTTTTTTTTTAAAAAATTAATTGTGCATAGCATGCATTTCTAACGCATTTTCCTAGTCATCATCATCATTTCAGCCAATCACTAGTCCACTGCTACACTTTACAGCTTACTCATAGATCAGCTAATACACGTGAGGACAGCACAGGGCAAAATACATTATTTTGACCATTTTTTTTTAAACTAGCTGTGCCTCGCGGTTTCACCTGCGTAAAAAACCGACCTCGATCGATGATATACTTATATACATATATACATGATATACATATACATATATCTCTATTTGAATAGGATTTCAGAGTTTTAATTTTTTTTGCGTGAAACCCTAATTATGTTTCTAAAATTAAAGTAGCCTTAGCCCGCTGTAATATCAGCTATTTATCAGTGAAAGTCAAGTCAAAATCGGTCCCGCCGTTTCAGAGATTAGCCGAAACAAACTGATAGACACACCAAATTTTTTTAAGCCGAAACAAACAGATAGACAGACAAAAATTTTAAATTTGTTTTTCATTTAACTACCTTATTATATATATACTTTCATAAGCATTGAGTAAAAAGCTGTTATTTTTTTATTACAAACATACACTACAATTTTATTATTTTGTATACAAAATACATTCAGAACCTTTCATTGAAATAAGTTAAGTAAGTGCCGTAATCTAAGAACGGTTTTAACTTGCACGATTGAAAGTGTCATATTGCTTACAGAGCCCTATATCAGAAAACGTTACTAAGCGTGGTAGGATTCCTATGCAGGGATCCGTCTAGGTAAGTACCACCCCAGGGCCAGTTATTCTGCCGTGAAGCAGTAGTGTGCAAGCATTACTGTGTTTCGGTTTGAAGGGCGCTGTGAGCTAGCGTAATCACTGAGCATTTGAGACATAAGAACTGATGTGTCATATATATTTTCGGTGATGTGATCGCTGTTAGCCTTTTGGCTTTTACACCTTCATCGGATGCTGTGCTCGCGGGCCCGGGGCCCGAGTGCCAGGTTTGGTTTGACCCAAATATAAATACATAAATAAAACTCCTACTAGACATCTAAATTCGGTCCGTTGCGTTCGCTAGCGTGCTTGCGCTCAGTGAATATCTCCATAGATTTATTATATGAAGTCATCTAATGACCGTCCGAGGGAGACTGCGGGCCTCCGTTCGGACTGTCGACTTGGGTGTCGGAAACTCTGGGCGGTGAGAACCGCCCTGGAACACGGGTGTATCTGGTGTACGCGGTGTTATTAACGATAGCTGCGCGCCGCTCTCTACGGCGGTCGCGCGACGTTGTGCGTGTGATGTTAAAACTATTAACTGTGTGTACAGTGTTGTTCGGATCGTGGCTGACCGTACCGTGGTCAGGGAGTGCTGAGACGTCCGTGTCGTCTAGCACATTTCGCGGTCGACGTTTGCGTTCGGTCGCGTTTTTGTCGGATCGATAATTCGCTGCTTTAACCACCAGCGGGTTTGGATGAACCGCGGCTTTTTCGAAAAACCGCCGTGCTACTTCTCTGAAGTGTTCAGAGAGTACGGGCATTTCACAGTCGCTGTGAAGGTCGACATTGCGTTGGTACCAGCCGGCTCCGGTGGCACTTCGCAAGAATCTATTTTGCACCGTCTGCAATTTCTTTATATGATTGCCCGTCGCGTGTGCGAACGCGACGCATGCATAGGCCATTACGGGTCTAATGCAACTGATGTGTCAGGGTGACGGGCGGAGTGTGGTGTCACACAGATATATTCTGGGTGACACAGCATTTGTTGTGGGCGGACGTTGCACTTACCATCATCATCAATAAAACTAAACAAAAAACCGTACAGATTGCCAACTTTTTCTATGGGAAATTGTACAATGTAGATGTAATTAAAGCTAAATGAATTTATGTGAAAATATGTTTTGAAGGCATTAGTATTTGTAATACCAATTAAAATTACATTTCTAGGAAGTAATTTAAAATAGCTACAAATACCAAATATACCCTGCGTAAGAATGCTAATTCTTACGTGTATTAGCATATCTCCAGGTCTGTCCCAATCAAATTTTCTACGAATGCTAAAAATTTTAAAAGGTAAATAAAGAATCGAAGGATTTAATACTTTTCTTTTTTAGTCTTGATATTTTTTTTTTATATTTATCATCAACTTTGTTAAACAATATGCGTTATGCTGTTAAATTACATACCTATGTATTGTTGTCTTATATTTACGAGTAATAACCTTACAATTATAATAATAATAAGGAAATGATTGTTCCAGCTCGTTCAATGAGAATGTTTATATTTTACAATAGAAATCAATCTCTGTTCTCGTAGCCGCTGTGTTCTTTCGACCTTAACCCGTTTGAGTGAAGGTAACCCATAGTGATGTAAATAGGCAGAAAACCCGTCCAATGTCAGGAGCCGGAGTCGTATTTACATTCCCGGCTTTGTTCATGTAGTTTGGGATTATGTCGTAACTAAACCTACTAGAGTGAAATATTTAGATACTTTACACAGACGAATAGGACTGACAGAATAAGACAGACAAAAAAGGTACTTCTATAGTAATATTATCCAATGTATTTTTTAAATTTAATGTGCATTCACCTTCTTTAGAATATTTAATGCCATATTAAAGTATTTTTTTGCACAATACAAAATACTATATAGAAAATACAAACAAGTCCGACTCATATTCGACAGTCGATAAGATTAGAGCGAATACATTGTTGAAGACACAAAGCACATTTACCGATAGTCCGTGACCTAAAACCGAATGACAGTTATGTTTTTATTTTAGGTGTAAAGTGATTGATACAGATCAATTAAATTAATAGGCAATCCAGCAGTAAATTCAACTATAATTTACAGCTTATAAATGTGCCACTACTGAGTACAGGCTACCTTTCATAATTGACAGGGCTGTGGACTGTGAGGAGTCCGCCTCGCTGAGCCAGTGCGGATTGGCGGCCTTAGATGTCGTCGAAATATAAGTTATTAATCAGATATTTTTTACGGAAATAAGTGATGAGACGAGCAAGTCGTTCACCTTTATCGCCGAGCCCGTGATAAATTAGCACATAACATTGCAATACACAATTTTAAGTGGTGCCAGCACCGGGGATTAAAGCCAGTTACTGTGAAATTTAGGGCGACCGTGCGGCCCCTGAGCTATCGCGGGTCTAATTCTAAAAGTCAGTGGAGTTATACCTAATATTGATGATGATATTTTTGCTGATTTTGACTCGGGCCTCCTTTTTCCTCTTATCCTGTAAGAAGTTACTATTTACGCAATATGGATTTATTATTCATTTATTTATTCTGAAATTCTTTCATGAATAACATTTATGGACATTTATATAAATAATAAAAAGTATGGCCAATAAAAGGTATCCCCAGATACATTTTTGGAAAATTACGTCATATTGAATAATACGAGTATGTAAGAGGTAGAAACAAGACGTTACGTTTTGAAAATCCACATCAGTACCAAAAATAAATAATAACGTAAAATGAAACTTCTTTACAAAAACTTTTTTTCATTGAGTGTATTTCTTTTTATTGAGAAATATTTTGTATATATTGTATATTAATAGTGCATTTAATATTGGAGCAAACGAATGCTCAGAGATTCATTTATAATTTCTCGTATCTCTGAAAGTGTAACGCTAATATGGCAAGGTTGGCGAAAGGGTCTGATGCAGTAAGCAAAATATTTGTATGTTGGACAAATGTAGGTAGGCTTCTTCATTCAATCCCAGGGCTCACGAGGCTGCAAGACACTGACAGCTAGGTCCTGCGGTCTTTAAATTGTAATTCACTATTATAATATCTTACAGTTATTGGTTTCTGCGCTACTAGTCGCAGGTTCGATTCCCTCATACACATATATTTGTTAGACACACATACAGGTATTTGTTAGACCCACAGATAATCGTTTCGAGTCTAGGTGTTTGTATATGTGCAAGGCAACTATTTTTTTTACGAAAAAAAAGAAGTAAATTAATGGCACAAAACAAAATCCTTGACTTACATCATTGTTATTAACTTACAAAATCCTTAACAACATTAAATTTAACATGGATCTCAATTTTGCATTTCAAAGGCATTGTTATTTAAATATATATATATATATAGATATATATCTAAGTCGTATAGAAGTCGCGCCTGAGATCACCTCTACCTTAGCTTGAAGAAACCAAGGTGATCGCTAACGTCGCGCGACCTTCAGTTCTTTCCTGAAACTAATTTCAAAATAAAAACGTGTAAGCTTAGGATAAAAGTAGACGTAATTTTACGTAAAACGAATTTATAATGGATTTTCAATTTCTAATCTCGCTGAGGAATCGGTTTATTCCTCAAGATTAGATCAATATTATGAAATGTTGCTGAAAGTTTTACAAATGTGTCTATGGCTTAAAAATATTTATGTATTAGTGAAAATTATTTTCATTTACGTTTTAATAATGTTGTGGTTTTCGCATATGATAATCATAAAGTATTGCCAACTCCGTGTAGTCTTTTACCCTGTTTCATCCTGCAGGTATCGTAAAACCCGACTGTGAGTAAAGCTATAAAAATTCTATGGTTTGCGATTGAGTGCGGAATTACCATCTCAGTTATGCCAGACTTCATTTTCTTTTTTTTATTGGATATGGTGTCCAACGAAACGAGCAAAACGTTCACCTGATGGTAAGTGCATGGTCTGCCCATAACAAATGCTGATTCACCTAGAACATTTCAGTGTGACACTTGCGCCCGTCACCCTGAGACATATCAGTTCTTAAGTCTCATATGACCAGTGATTACGCTAGCTCTCAATGCTCTTCAAACCAAAACACAGTAATTTTTCCACACTACTGTTTCACGGCAGAATAACTGGCCCTGTGGTGGTACCTACCCAGACGGATTCCTGCATAGGAATCCTACCACTAGTAAAGTATATATACACCTATCACATATAATAACCATATAGTATCATTAACATTATCATCAGCCTGAAGATAGTCCAGTACTGGACAAAGGCTTTTGCCAAAAATATTTGCTGTAATCACTAGGCTCGCTAGCGGATTGGAAATCATATTAGGAGTGAATGATTTCTTATATTTACGCGAACACTACACATTTAAATGAAACTAAGTTTACGGATTTTATCGCGTTTAATTTTTTACTTTTTTACTATTTATAACCCGACGTTTCGAGTGCTTTACAGCACCCATGGTCACGGGAGGACTGAGGTGACAGATGTCCTGATGTCATAGTTAACCTGGGGTACCTTCAGCTTTTAATTATTATTTTTGGGTCCGATCTACGCAGAAAGAGCTAACTGTGTCTTGAAGTCTTGCAGTGGTATGCTTGGTTTTTGATTTAATTTTATTTATTATTGGATCCCAAGCTGGTGGTAATACCCAACCATCTTCCCTATTGAAATTAGGATGTGTTTTGATTTCAATAGCCTCGCGAATCATCCTTGGTAGGAATCGGTGTTCTTTTGCAAGGATCTGTGGTTTATCAAATCTGATGTAATGGTTGGGATGATCCAGAACATGGTCACAGACTGCAGACTTCCTAGAACGACGATGCTTCACGTCAGCTATGTGTTCTTTTACGCGGGTTTTAATTGATCTTTTTGTTTGGCCTATGATAAGATCAATTAAAAACCGATTCCTACCAAGGATGATTCGCGAGGCTATTGAAATCAAAAAACATCCTAATTTCAATAAAATTTGACCTTTAGTTTTTTTTGCTTTCCTTTTCATTTTAAATTTTTGTGACATTATATTATTTAACAAATCTATTGAAATGTAATATTTTAACGTAGTGGTGTTTTGGAGCTTCCTCTGTCAGCCACTATTGTAAATGTTTTAAAAAAATAAATAAAAGAGGGCAAGATTTTCGAGTAGCACGCCGCGACCGCGAAAAGCGACGAGTGTGCTCTTTTAACAACCCGCCACGATGGGATTGCCTCTCGTTTAATTGATCATTGATAAAACTTAGTAAATCTCCTCAAATAGAGGGAGACTATAAACAAGAAATTATAATTTTTGTAAATTATTTATTCTTCGAACGAATTACTAATATGTATAGAATACTACATAATGTAAGTGTAGAAAATTATTATTATTAAGATTAAAAAATTACTTACTGTCCCGTTCGTTTATCCGTTGGTATAATATGTAATAGGTAGATCAATGAAGCTATCTTACCAAAAGTTTTCACTGATCCTTGAGATGATCAAAACAACAAAAAAATCTGTTTTGTTTACGGGATATTAATGAAAGTCGATGAATGTTTTGAGAATTTTTCGGTCTATGTAATAGAAATTTTCCTATCAATTTTGACAAAATTGCTGTGCGGTCTTTTAAATGTAGTTTCGATACTTTTTCTTGAATATTTTTGTTTACGTGATCAAGTTGGATCAAGAAATGCACTAAGGGCTAGTGAGTGCGCGTCTTGTTTGCATACACTTGTGGCATTATCTCTTATAGGCAGCTTCCGTCAGTATTCGCCGAAAGTAGGACAATATTTTTTATCTTTCTATACAAGTATTTAAACGTGTGTCTAAAGTATTAGATATAAACCTTTTATTTATTATTTACTTTCGCATCATTTAAAAACGTCACAAGTACGTAAAATCGCAATAAATGGTTGTCGGTAACAGATCTGCTATAATCTTTGGAGTAACGATCTTGTAAGGTTTTATTTTGTACTGGCTGAGCCCCGCGGTTTCACCCGCGTAAAATAAACCGACCATAAATATGATGGCGCCGTACGCCATGGTACCTTATGACCTGAGTGACGGTTCTGTTCTCAGCGTGCGGCACCCAGAGTTATAGCGTGATATTTTATTTATCTTCCTCAATAAACAAGCTATTTAATGCATTTTGTTTTAAATTAGATAATACTTATCTAATTTAAAAAAAAATGCATCCTGGGAAAAAATAGTTTAGATTGCTCTCTGAAATATTCTTTACCTGCTAATGAAAGACCGGTCGAAATCGATTCAGCGGTTTCGGAGATAAGCCCGGACAAACAAACAGTTAAAAACAGATAGACAAATTTTTTATAACCCGTTTCTGAGTTTTGATATCAAGCAAATACCACTTTATTGCGAAATGACCGAGAGACACTCCAAATTTTATTTATTTGTAAAGATAAGAAATAGACGTATAAAAAACGTAAGGTATAGACGTATAAAAAACTATGAATTTGCTAAACTACTTATTAAGATACTAAGAGAAATATTAAAACAGCCATGAATTAAAATAATAATGATCGAAATTCAGAGCCTCTCAATTCTACAGTTTTATAGATTCTATGCAGAAACCCTAAATATGTTCGAAATTTTTGTTTATGTAGTAACGCTTAGATTGCTCTCTGAAAAGTCCTCTACATGCCAATGAAAGTCTCATCGCAATCGATTCAGTCGTTTCGGAGATTAGTTTATTTATATTTTACAAAAGTATTTTTGGCCATATGTCGTTCGGTGTTTAGTACTAGAGTAATTTAGAACTTACAACCACTAATAAAGCTGGTCGTTTACAATAATCTGTAAAATACATGTCCCCAAATGTGCTTACGCGTTAAGGAGTATCACAAAATATCTAGGACCAATAATTTCATATGTTTTACAAATATTAAGCCACTATGTAAATGAATTCGAAGCCACAGCTGAAGAACCGGCGGTCAGGTACGCTGACCACTAGGTGGTCACAATGAAAGAAAAGAAAACGTACCAAAACCAACAAAACTAAATTTTATTAATTATGAGTTATGCAGCTTTAAAACAAGTATTTTTTTTAACCAACAGCACTGTCCACATATTATAACGTTTTACATATACCTAGTCTGTCTGTCATACGCATGGCGTAGCAAATAAAAAGTAATAAGGTCAGCAACATCGGAGCTCGAAACGTGCCATTACAGTGAATTGTACGGCTCAGATTCCAAAACACCTGGAAACAGTTTGTCAGGCGGCGCATTCGTAAAAACATGATTTGAAGGCTTATGCAGGTGGCCGCCGAGCATCTGGCGAGTGGCAGGCACACTTCATTGACCGTTAATGCAGGCTTAGTGTTTTGTGATTACGCGATAGAAAAATAGCTTCTTCGCAATGAATAGTTAAAACTTATGGTCAATGAATATTCATCATCGTCATCAGAATCTACGTAGTACTCAATACTCAATATTTGGCTATAACTATAAAGTATTAAAACATAACGTTACTTTCAATCGATATCATATTATATTATTTAAAAAAAAGAAAACCACAGCAACGACGTTAAATTCAAGGTTTGTGTATTGGAAATACAATAACATTTTTTTATAAAACTTATATACATAATTACTCGAAATAATTAGTCGATAACACACATTTTAGGTATGAACAATAAATAAAATTTATTATACAACCAAGAATTTTCCTGATAACAAAGTTCTAAACGGATGTGTTGAAAATAATATCTTAATACTCAAAGTGTATGTAAAATTTATTTAAATTTTATGAGAATGATGTCTTCCTGACCGTTTTCGACTTGTTATGCTTCATTCAACTCAATTTATTTCATTTTAAGCATCTGAAAGTTCACTATTGGACATAGGCCTGCCAAGTTGGCATGATTTATTGCAATCACCACACTTGGCAGGCGGATTGGTAATCGCAGTATCAGACACCTTGCACCTAAGATGCGGCCCTCACTGTCCATGTTTAAGAGACATCGGTCGGAGGCATTTCCCTTATTCGGAAACCTACGGGATGAGATGGGGTTGTAGATTATTTTACGTCACCACCATGGCGATCTTGTGGTTAACAATCGGCTACCTGAACAACTTCTCCCGTACCAGATGTCAATATTCGTTAAGATCGGATGATGAGTTTGCATCGCACCAATAATCTGATTAACACACAATAGGAATTCAGTCGTTGACTTTGAAGTTTCAAAAAAAGCGGGGAGGCAAATACGGGGCTTGCGTATGTCATAATTGGCCGAATACAGGCTTTGTAAAGTGTAATTTTATTACGTAGGGACATTTTGCTATTTTTATTTAGTAACGGATGTAATGGGCCGAGGACGAACGCCGCTCGGTTCTTTACTCGGTTAATATGTGGACCGAAGCTGAGTCCCGAGTCTAATATGATGCCTAAGTATTTGACTGTCTTTTCCCAAGGGATTGGACGATCGAATAACTCTATGGTGGGGAGATGCGGCGTTATGCGCCGCGAGAAGTACATGGCTTCATGTTTGATGGGGTTGACCTCGATCCTCCATTTCCGAAACCAGTTCCCGAGGGTTCGGGCTGCGGATTGGAGGCGTTTAGAGATAGTGTCTGGATTACATCCAGACACATAGAGGCAGGTATCGTCTGCGAAGAGGGCGAGTTCGACGCCGCTGGTGTGCGGTATGTCGTTCGTGAAAAGGGTGTAGAGCACGGGACCTAGGACTGAGCCTTGTGGTACGCCGGCTAGGATGGGATGTGGTTCGGATCGCTCCCCCTCGACGCGGTAGCGGAAGGTTCGACTGCGTAAGAAATCTCGTATGATGAGTACGAGGCGATCCGGCACACCGAGTCTGTAGAACTTGTATACGAGCCCGTTGTGCCAGACCTTGTCGAACGCTTTCGCCACGTCGAAGAAGAGCGCACCGGTATAAAGCCCGCGTATGAAGCGGGATTGAATGTGCTCCGTTATGCGGTGCACCTGCTGGGTACATGAGTGTTTGGCTCGGAAACCAAACTGCTCGCGGATGGGTATCCCTCGAGACTGCATGAAGTCTCTTAAGCGGGTGAGAAGTAGGCGTTCGTATATCTTGCCTAGAGCCTTGAGAAGGCTTATAGGCCGATATGCGGTTGGATCGGACGGGACCTGCGAACTAAAAAATAAGTGATTTAAATACGTATTTTTAGTCTGAATTGGTTAAAAATTTACTAACGATATTTCATTAAAAACGTTGCTAAAACATATTGTTATTTTAATTTAGATGTACTCGTATATAATTTTGGTTTCTGTTTGGAAGATTGTCTGCAATAGTTAGGAATTGTAATTCTGCGTAGAAATCATTACTTTCCTTCATTTAATGTAATATTTATTAAGAACGTTTCAGAATAATACTAATAAATAGTTTAAATACATGACTATCGTGACGTCTTTTCGATAGCTTCAAAAGCTGTCGCGTATAATACAAGACGTGGTGTAAAATAAAACGATGTGCCTATGGTGTAGTTATCTTATTGATTATTAAGTAGTACCTAATAATAATAATAATTCTTTATTTGTCTCATTACACATAAATGGAAACTAAAATGGTCACAAAAGTAAGCAACATACATTGAGATAAGCTGGTCTGAGGTGGTTATAAAATCACAGGTGTTATTCTGTCGCAGCCGAAGATACAATTTTTGATCTAAATTGATAGCGATATTAACTTAATATAAATCTAATTCTTGTCCCCAGCAATATCTTTTATTTGCTCAAAATCCAGTAGGCGATGTTTGTGTAAATATGCCATAAGTCCTTTACTTACAAAACGTGGCCCAAATGGGGTTGAACTTTTGTTCCGTGTTAACCTTCTAATTAATCACGCATCGTATAAAAATTTGTAGGTATTTTCTTCATAATAATTGAATACATGCTTATTTTGATAAACCTACATCAAACACAATGTTGTTGTCGCTTAAGTTTCAGTTACTCATTGCAATCATGTCCTTGCTTATCAAAGTCACAGGTCCAGACAAGTTAGTACTCGTACGTTCGCAGTTCAGCGTCGTGTCCTCGAGGAAACCTCCGCATGGAAAGTACATTGTTCCGCAGTTGTCGTTAGCCGGGGCCTTGAACTTTGTGTGCGCGGTAAACATGTTTGCGAGTCGCCACTGCGCACTCGATATTAGTATGACGTCGAGCGATCGCCCTATGCAGACAACTGCTTTACTTGTCGGTTTATTCCACGGTACATCGACACGTGTTCGTTCCTATTTATGCTGATTTCTGTAACCGTTCACTCGAGTCTACAAATCCCTTTTTGGGCGTACTAAGCTTTAATATTCCAAATGTGTTGTCAAGATTTGCAATTGGTGAAGAAACATTGAAAATATTAAATAATTTAAACCCTTTTAAAGGGAAATAACAAGATATTCTTTAACTATTTTATTTATTGTAATAATATTGATACTCGAAGACATAATATACATATATAATAAGGCAACCACTTCCTGGTTGTAAAACTTAACGTATATCAAAATCAGAAACAATGTCCGAGGAAAACCTCTATTTGTGACCACAGCTAATTAATAAGAGTACTTTGTAACGTGTTTCGCTATGGTGACCGAGGCAGCGAGATAATGCACGCGTCAAGGCCTACGCGAGCTAATTACAATTGCCGTGAGTGGACATTCTTTGTTCCAATAATGATTAATGCCGGTCGCGAGTGTCGAGGAGTATCGCAAATGAGATAACAGGAAGCGTCCGTGCTCGCCAATGTCGTCTAGCAAGGTCACTCCTCGCTCCAGCCCTGCCGCGTCAGCCACGCGTGCGCGATTCACTGCCTATTGTATTAATTTTACATTTACATTCACCACTTTTAGTCCTTGGAATTACGTAAACTGTTATTCTCAAACATTATTTTCTAAATGATATTTATGCTTTCTCTACTTTTCATATCATAATAAATGTTTGTTGCATTTAGGCATCACCGCCTTGAGTCTATCAGATCGATTTCATTATAAACTTATTAGATATTTGACATTTTCCAAAATTAATTTTATTTTATTAAATATTATGTACTATTCGTATGAATACTGAATTGGGTACTATTATTCTATTACTAGTGAAATAGTTATCACTATTAATAACTATTTCACTAGTACTCTGGCCAGTTACCTAGCTATAAATTGTAACCTTGCAAAAACAACAAATCAGTTGACTAACAGTTATTGCTTTTTTAATACTCTTGCAAATATTTGTAATTAAGGAAATTTGCACTCTAATTTATCAGGCAAAAGTTCTAAATCCCGTTGCTTCTTCTGCCTCTTATCGCTATAGCTCTAATCAGAAAAGCGGCAAGACCTTGAAGCTGGCCCTGAGTATTTTTATCCGGATATTTCACAAAATACGCACATACTTGTGTAGATATGAAATAACACGCGGAAAGGCAGTCTAACACGTGCCTAAATAGATGATGAAAGATGTTACATATTTGAAACACGCCTATTTCTATTATGACCAAAAACCTTCGATAACAATGTCTCTGTTCTTCTCTCATAAATAAAGTAAAATAGGAAAATAATCAACTTTGCACATACTTTAGTCACTGGTGTAACGTGAATTTCAGGTCCGAGTAAGGGCGGCTCGCCAAAGCGAGGTCAGGCGTACTCGATCTAGGAAGCTAAGCGATTCGACCTCGACCTTGTGTGTGCGAAAAAATTTCGGCGGCGACTCTCGACCCGCGTTCGTCGTCGCCCACACTCCGCTCGTTACCACTCAGACGTCCTTCAATCTAGAACAGTTTTAGTAGGTAATATATTACTTGTTACTGAATACAGTTAAAAAAACATGACGCACATTGCAATTGACGCGATGACTGAATATTAATATCGATTTTCGAAAATCGTACCAATTGCTCTACTCTAAACAAACCGTGTCATATAGCAGGAAAGGCCGCTGTGCTTAGCAAGCAATTAATTTTTATACTAATAATATTGACTAAAACCTGAATACTCATATTATAAATAAAAAAAAATACCCCTCAATAAGTTTTCTCCTATATCGTGTCACAACACAACCAGACCCGAAAACGGATGATTTGTGTTTTTAAACAAATTTTAGCCCCGGTAGGGGTTTGAACTCAGGACCCGCGGCGTAAAAGTCGGGTACTCTGACCACTTGGCCACTCGGTCACAACAATTGCCATTGTAGCTACGATTGGCAGCTGCATTGACAAAACCAGTACAAGTGAAGTTGTTTATTCTCCGATTTATTTGATCGTCTTTAAAGCAACATACGGTTGAGTTGCGTACTATAAAATTTAAAGCGAGCACCCAGCCACTAGCTACATCGACTCTACCACGCTCTCTAATACGCCGGTATTAAATTATCGAGACCGGAGGCGGGCATCAACTACAAACAATAACAACATCAAGCAGATAGTTTGGTACTTAAATCGCTAATCCGCCTGCCAAGGATGGCGGTTACAACATCTCTTTCAAACGGGGCCTTTTCCAGCACTGGATAATTAAGGGGTATGATAGCTCAACCATATTTTTTTAATGCAATGTAATTGGAGTGAGTTTTACTGTGTGACTATGGCTTTTCGAAACACGATTTAACATAATAAAATAAAACCAGCTAAGTGCGTGTCGGACCACGCACAGTGAAGAATTCCGGAATAGTCTGTAAATCCGAGGAATAGTTTGTAACCGAAAATATTCAATATCTCAAAAACTTAACAAATGCCGATAGGTGTCCACTATTTTTTTCGTAATTTCACTACACAATTGCGTAGCGGTTAATAAAAAAAACTTCTTTCTTCAAATCTGTATAGTGCCAATAGTCTCCAAAATGACTGTGTCATTCGGACAGATAGACCGGACGAAATTATAAGGGTTTTTTTATGTATTTATGAACACATACAGAGTGCTACCAACAATGATACACAATTTACAAAATTATAAGTTTTGAGGTCTAGGTCACATCCAAAGTAGTGTAAATAACAAGCATTAAATCTGTGGAAGAGCCTAAAATAATTGTTATAAATTTTTATTATACTTATCAAATTATAAAAAACAAGCAACGAGTACAAAAGTTTACCAAAAAGAAATAATAAAAAAACAAATAATGAATTTAAGTTTTACGGGCCATTTTTAGTGTCCTCACGTAAATTCTAATATTTCAATTAAACAAATCAAGGGAAATGGCATTTTGTGAATATTTGTTATATAATCTACAAATTCACAAGATACTCGTAGGATAGTTAGAAAGAGGATTTAATTCGACAAGGTGGAATATGCAACACCTTCAAAATTTTACTTGACCTGGATCTATGTAGAAAATACATATCTGACAAAACTGCAGTATCAATATGCAGCATGGATAATTTTAAAGAGGATGGTTAAAGAAGAGAATTCACGTCTGGATTAAAATTTGGAGTGAATAGAGTTAGAATTGAAAAATACATCGTCCGGGACTCATAATCAGGTAGAGAGTATTTAAGATGATATTTGTAGTTTATAGTTCTAAGGAAACGCTTTTACACCTTCTCTATCGATATGAACATTATAATGAACATTATAATATAATAATAAAACATTATAATTTAAAATATAAAATATAAATATTCTAAACATAAAGTCCTGTACTGTTAATGTGATATGTAAAGGACCCAGTGGTGTCGAAGACTTGTGTCTTTCTGTGAAGAGTATGAGAGCCTGTACTGTAATGAAATGTTATATGTCTTGGTTTTAATGTGAAAGATAATACAAAACATTTACTAATATTTAACGAAAATTTTATTATCAGAACATCAACATTCAAAAGCACCGGATATACCGGATATATCGGATTGTAGATCAATGCCATCTCACACCAGTAACGACTTTGAATATTTTTAAGTCATCAGCGTACGGTAAGCAGTTACTCTTAAATTTAGAAACTATATCATTAATGAAATCACAAACCGCAGAAGGCGTAATAAGTAACCTTGCGGGATTCCTGATTTTTCTGGAAAAGGTGCAGAATTGAATTCTTCTAAAACTACTATTTAGCGAAAAAATAACCTGTTGTTACAAAAACACACTAAAGAATAATATCATGTGATCTCTGACGTGTTGGGTGTAAATAGTGCCTACATAAATGACGGAGTAGATGTTATACAAGTTGTTGCAACTGGACAGAAGGCGAGCTGCCGCGGAAGAGTCATCAACAAACTTGAATCATACATCGTATGACTTTTATTACTTTTAATTATCATAATGGATACAACTTCCCGAAACGTTTGTTATGAACAAACATTTGTTGTTACACGATATATAGTTCGCGGGATTCTGGAACCAATTGAGATGGCCAAAGATTATGTTGGTGGTTTGATAATAAAAAAACTAATAATTTGTAAACATGTTATGTTGTTGGCTTAAAATCTCTTTGGGATTCAGGCGCAACTACAAACAGGCAGGTAGAGAATTTGTTAAACATCACATTTTGGTAAGAAACGTTTGAAATTTAGATAATCGAGAATACCTTGATAACCTTAACCGAGAAACCTTCATAAACCTTCTCCGTTCCATCGTCGGTAATAATCGACAGGCATTTCTACATATTTCAATTATTTGTGTCCGTATTGGCCCTCGATATATTTTGTAGTAATTATTTAGACTTTTAATTATATCATAAAATGTAAGTATTATGTCACGTGATATGTAATTAAATTGGTGTTTGTTCCTGTGGGTTTTGGGCTTTTACGTATAACCAAACAAAAATGTAATTAAAAAAAAAATACTCGGATTATCGACCACCCGATCAACCTATTTGTGACCAACCTAATATTTTAGGATTTACTTTGCGCGAGGTGACTGTCACAGCCTGCTTCAATTAATAAAACGTCATCAAATCCATTTATTATTTTTGTGTTAACCCAAAAATGACGTAACTCTCTGAAGAATTTATGCATTATTATATCTTTATTAATTATGAAAAAGCTTACATTTATTTTGCGTTAACGAATGTGTTTAACGAAAGTGAAACGTAGAAATGTAAATTCAGATAATTTGCTGTGTGCGTAGTTACATCGGCAAATGTCTTCGCTTTTACATTTGATGAGGTAAGTATTCCTTTTTCATTTTCGGGAAGGATATGAAAAAGCAATACTTACCTCTTCAGTGTCTGCAGCAATTATGCAGCATTTTTATTAAAGTAAGGCACAAACAACTTCACAGTCCTGGTACAGGTAAATAAGGAGGAAAAAGTGTTATGTAAGTACATAACAACTAACCTTTAATAAATTAAGGATGATCGTAAAGTTACCTTACGAGAGCGACAAGCGCAGTATCCTCACTATAAGGAGCGACGACTTGTCACTACACAAGTCACAAGTCGTTGCTCCGTCGTTGGTTGCAGATATCTCAGGACCGGGCTTTTTGGCAACCTTTGGGGAAGACCGAAGTTCAGTGGTAAACTGATCCATCTACGTGCTACTTTCTTTTTACGAACTTTCTTTCTACTTTAAGAGTATCAATAAGCGTCGGTTACCACTGTACACTGGTTGACCTTGAAGTACTCGTAGTGATTTTTATTATGAGAATAAATCCAGCTATAATAAAGAATTTTATACAAATCATTAACATATAAGTCGTGACTATAAAAACTAACAAACAAACAATACATATAAAGTATTAGTTACGAGATTAACATACACGTGCACATTTTTAAAAAGTGATATGAAACTCGAGGACATTTATGGTCAAAGAATGACGGTATATCACATCACACCGCTCGTCGCTGGATGTTATGGCAATATTTCTCTGCAGCTGCCATTGTTCTCGTTTTGTTTCGCAACGTTGTTTTGCAAACATTCGAGAAGCATTCCCTGATTGTTGCCGTCGCCTATGTAAACATTGTATGGATGTAGAACTGAGATTGATTGGAATAAACATCGCTCTGATTGTAAAACATAAGAAAATTCGACAAAGAACCGTAATAATTATGCGTACCTATCTACCTTAAAAGAGTATATATCAGTCCATGAATCAGATCGGCTATCCTCTGCCGAAGACATTTGGGTAAGTACAAGTATTAACCGATGCACTGTGTAGAGAAAACAGGGGCGCAACTACTGTGGCAAACTTTAGGACATTATGTTATCTGGACCCAACGACAAATATATTATTGCTGGTGATCTTAACCTACCTAATATATAAAATAGGAAATATACACGTTCAGTGCGGAGTTATCACAGACGGGGCTTTTACGTATCCAAAGTGAAGATCACTTCTAAAGGTGTTGAACGAATATCTGTCAAATAATTGTTTTCATACTGGATGGTTAACGAAAATGAGGATTTATTTTCATATGACGTCTTTTTTGTTAGCCAGTATGCAACCAGTTATTTGACAGATATTCGCTCAACACTTTAAGAAGTGAACTTCACTTTCGATACGCAATAACCTCGCTAATCACTTTATTGACACTGCATCCTTTAAGACTGCATCGATACAATAGTGCAAGCAATTAAAGTGACGAGCTTTTGATCTTGTACTAAGCAATTGTGATACTCGTATCTACACAATAGCTTGCCACCCGCTCATATCAAGAGGTGGTCATCATAAAGCTTTATCTATTCTCATAAAATCAGTAAAGGTCAGTGAAGTCCCGGTCTTTAATAAAGCTAAATACATTTATTTTAACAGTAATTGTAAAGAAAATAAATCCAAACATCCACCAGTTCTTAACTTGTTTCATTTTAGTAATTTCATGTAAATGGAAAAGTATCCGTTAAAGTACAGTGCAGAAGTAAGAAAAGAGGATATACGTGGTGTACAGTATATATAATAATTGTGTATGTGGTGCGCATGTTGATTTGTAAACACGAGCTCGAGGTGCGACGTCTAGTGCGACCTTAATCTTGACTGATAGAGCGGTCGCGGAGCAGCGCCCTTGCTTTATCAACCACTTGTTTGTAGCACACACGCACCGATGTTATTACAGTAAACATTTAATTTCTAATTTAATATTAATACGCAGCCTTAATATATTAAATACGTTGTTAGTATTTCTTTATCTTAATTCAGAGTCTATATTTCAGTTTAGTAATTGTTGCGAGTGCGCGTACTATGAAAGTTAAGGTGAGCGCCTGACCCCTGAGCTACCACAGCTCGTATGAATTCATAGGTGGGAGAAATATTCTCATGAAATCTAAAATACATTGACGAATTCTGAAGAATATAGAGAACAGTTTATTGTGTTACGTACTCATAGATAACGCACCGAGTAATAGCTTTGGAATGATTCCAGGCTGAAGACGTCTGATTCGGTGAAAATAATGCTTTTACAGAATACCGAAGAATTGTGTGTATTGGTATATACAAATATGAATTATTTATTTATTTAGTCTTGATCCTTGTCTTAATTTTAATTTAGAAAATATTAAATTTTTAGTTTAGTTATTCGAATTAAGTTTTTATACGAGTATAAGAAAGAGATGAGACGAACAGAACGTTCACCTGATGTCAAGTTCATCGTCCGCCCATAATAAGTGCTGTATCACCCAGAATATTTCTGTGTTGGCAATACATTGCGCCCGTCTCCCTGAGACGACAGTTCTTATATCTCATTTACCCAGTAATTACGCTAGCTCACGGTGTCGTTTAGACTGAAAAACTGTAATGTGTACACACTACTGCTTCACGGCAAAATAACTCACCCTGGGGTGGTATCTACTTAGACGGATTTCTGCATAGGATTCCTACCACCAGTAATTTGCAGTTCAATTTTTAATTTCTTGAATATTTTTTGGCAAAACTTCTTTAAGCTAGTGACAAATGTTAAGTAAGTTAACCGATGTTACTTAATCACTGTGGGCTATAGACTATTTAAGTCATTAAAGAAAACTTGAAGATGTGTTGATGTGATGATGTGACTGCCTGCGTCATGTCCATTAACTTCTTCCTTTTCTTTTATTTAATCCAATACAATTAATATTCCGCGATCAACTAAAACGAAGCAAGAAGAAATCACATTTTTTTCAAAAAGGAAAATTTTGTGACGATTTCTTTTATCAAGCTTCTATTAATTAATAAGTTCTGTTGCTATTTCAAATTCATTTCATAGTTTTATATATAATTTTTTAAAACAAAGACGACGTTAACTAACGAATTTGGGTCGTCATTACTTATACATTACAAATTATTAAGTAAATTTACAATAAGAATTTATTAAGTATATTTGCTTTTACTTGTAATTTAATTTTAAACGAATGGTTAACAATTTGGCAGAAAGCAAGACCAGTAATGCCAAATTGTGTTAAATGTTAGACGAAAAACAAATAAATTTCTTGATTATTTCTTTGAATTTGACTACAAACTTTAGGTGCAATAATGCCACACAGTTTATGCATTCACGTTTTTGAATCCCGATTAGTCATTCAGTGTACGTGGCAAAATGTCAAGGCAATGAAGAAGCCAAAATGCAACTAATTATCAACAAGACCAACTAGACGATTCTACGTCGCTGAACCTATTTGAAATGTGTTACACATTTGCATATTTAGTTACTAAAAATCTTAAAAGGCGTACGCTTGGTAATTTCAGAGAAGTGGAAGTATCATCAACAGTAAATAAAGAGAACACAGTGTGCTAACAAATAAAGCACGTTCTGAGAATAAACTCAATAAGTGCTGTGTTACAATCTCGGTGTTACAATTTCTCATATTTTTATCATGTTAACTAACCCTCCTATGTATGTACATAAAGGCGCGTTTCGTTATAAATAGACTGTTTTTGCAATTTGACCCCAATTTCAGGCGACATTTTGAGTGTTTTGTAAACAATTTTGATATAACGCTGTTATTCCGCAGTATATTGTTTTTCAGTTATGTTTAATTGAAGCGTTATACATAAAGCAAGCCATATGTATACGTATACACTTAGTTTCATTTTTTATTTCATCTTTTTTTCTACCAAAAAAGGCGTTAGTGATTACAGCGTAGTGTTCTGATTGTAAACCGAAATTATCACTTTAAAAAAAAGTTTTATTTTAGTAATCATACAACTTCTACAATAGAACCTTACATGTGGGTCTTCTTTTAAGTATGACGCTCTTCATAACCAGAAGAAATAAAATGTAGGAGTGTTTACTCGATTGCAGTTCACAATTTGATACTTTATTACTAAGTGAGAAAAAATTAAAAGGGAAAATTAAGTAACAAACAAAACAGATTGAATATATAGTGTATAGTGATGATAGTGTGTTGTATGTGTATGCGTGTGTATACCGTGCGTACGCGCGCGTCTGTTTGTTTGTGCATGTGTATGTTTGGTGTGGTTTAATGTATATTGGAGGTACTATATTGTGTGTAATAAATAATTGAGACTTAAGTTTAAACAGTTATTTAACATTCATTTTTATCACATTCATTTTTATTAATACATAGCTTGTAAAAGTACTTTAATCTCATGATAACTTTGGCTTTTCAACCAGCCTATTAGCAACTTTTTGCATTTCCGATATAACAAACAGAAAATATTTAGTTGTTTAGTTAATTTATTATATGGGGTAGCAGACTGTCTGGTGAAAATGTCTATTTGCGTATTTCGTTTTGGCAGAGACTACAGGGGCCACATAATATTTCCTTCTGTTTTTGGGAACTGGGATCATAGGGGATAGTTTTATGAAGGTTTGAAACAACATGGGGAATATATAATTTTCTGACTGCAAGATTCTGATCGCTTTACAAGTAAATGTTTTCTGTAGGCAAACTATACGGTTTAAAATACATCATTTTTAGGAGGAATCTTCGTGTCGCTCTAATTAGAGGGCTTTGATTTTTTAGGTCCTTTTTTAGGACTAGTGATACGTATATTTGATTTAGAAGAGTATTTGATGCAAGGTGTCTTAAAGTCTTGAAAATCGGCTTAAAGGCGGAAAGCTTTCTAGTTCAGTCCAAGATACTTTATTATTACTCGTATAAGTCACTTTTAATTTTTCATTACAATAACAGTTTTTTCTGTGGAGATTATCACAACTGTGGATTCTTAGGATATTATTTGGTGCAGGTTGTGAGTTGTTGTAGTTTGTAAATGCAATGTAGTTGGTTTTAGAGGTATTTAGTGTTAAAAAATTAGAATTTAACTAGTTACCAATCTTGACCAGCCTCTTTTCAGCAAAGCCATATGCAGATTCCCAGGTATCCCCAGTGAAAGCAACAGCTGTGTCATCCTCATAGGAAAATGTAAGCCCATTTTAAACTTGCATTTTGCATAGATTATCCCGGCACTGTTCCTAATATACATTAGGAATAGTGCCGGGCCCAACACACTCCGCTACGGGACACCGAAACTTACATTAGACTCCTTGTAACATAATTTCCAACTTTAACACATTGTTTACAATTCTGTCGTGTGGTAGCGGCTTAAGAGAATCTACCACCCATCTCATCCCGTGGGTGTCGTAAAAGTCGATAGAAGGAAAATAAAAATCTGGAGATGGGCAGCAGCATCTTTCTGGAACATCTGAATAAATACACTACGGTTGCTAAACCGCCTGCCAGGCGTGGCAACTATGGCAAAATCCCCCCAAAATGAGAGGTACAAACTGTGACAATAATTGGAGGCGGCCTATGTTTAGCAGTGGACTAGATAGGCTGAAATGAAATGTGTTACGAGTACAAATCTGAAGATAATCTATAAGCATTGCTAAAGGGAGTCCTCTTATGCCTACACACTCTAAATCAGTGGTGCTGAAACAGTACATATCGGTACATAAACGGTCGATCGATATCATAATGTATTATATACACGTAAATGTAATATCTATGCCACGATACACCCTACCTAGACGACAATCCTGCATCACACATACCAGCGCAGAGTCGATCGATCCTAGTCTAACAATATTGAGGTAGATCGCCAGCAGTTCAAGTTTGAGCACCCCTGCCCCTTTTTAGATCCAGGAAGAAAGTATAATTTTTTTATTTTTTTAGAATCTACTTGATCAACAATATGAAAGGTTGGTGCTGAAATTGCATCCTCTGACGATACTCCTAGCCTGAAACCTTGATATTGAGAGTGAGGTATAATATTGTATTTGTTAATATATTTTATTAATTGAGTTGTTATCATCTTTTCTATAATTTTAGAAATTGCAGGTAGCACTGAGATAGGTCTATAGTTACTTAATTCGTATTTATCACCACCCTTGTGGCGCAGTCGTAATAATCACTTGTTTCAGAGCGGGCGGGAACATTAATTGTCTATCACACAGATTTACTTAAGTATTGCATTTAATAAACTAATATTAGTTATATTCCGTCTGCTAGACTACTCAACGTAATCTATTAAACGGCTGCGCTGCTGTCATTGAGTCAGCGCCATTCAACGTCACAACCAAAAAGTCAAAAAGTACGACTCATCGGCGCACACGATCGCCCTCTGCGCATTTGACTGTCGTGGCCGTGAATTAAAATCATATATACATTAAATTTTTTATATCTCAAGAACTTTTAGTTAATAACATCGCGAAATACCCCATAACTTCCTTGTTCGTTGCTGCGATCTTTTTAAGTAAAGAAAAAAAATGAGAAATATACAATTTACCACCGAGGTCACCCTGACCTTGTTTACTAGGAACCGATGTGTCAGAGTATTTAAATACATTTATGTATGACTGTTTACAGATTTTGCCACAGCACTGTTTCGTCATGTGACGATTTTTTTATTCTTATGAACTTATCAGTCGATATCTTTGTCTGCAACACGTGTTTGCAGGTAAAGAAAATACAAACAGTATCACCTACGACCTTGAGGTGCAATTAATTATTTATACCTGCACCAAATAACCTCTAATAATTATCTGTATGCACTAAGATACCAAACATTTTTTTTATAAACGCATATTGCATACAATAAACTTTCGAACGTTTTTAAATGCTCCTAGCCGATTTATGTAAAATATTATAATAATTGAATCTTCTTTGTCTAACTTCCTATTTAAGTCGTACTCGTATGATAACATAATCGAATCAATGCGAAGTGTATTAATTACCTTTAGCCCTATTTTTGTGTCACACAAAACTAAGTTGGTTTAAATAATCACTAAGTAACATATTTCACAATAACTGGTCTTAAATGTAGAAGTTATATAAAGTTATTGACTGGTGGTAGGATTTCTATGCAGGACACCGTCTAGGAAGATACCACTCCAGAGTCAGTTATTCTGCCGTGAAGCAGTAGTGTGCAAACATAACTGTGTTTCGGCTAGAAGGGTACTGAGAGCTAGCGTAATCACTGGGCAAATAAGACTTAAGAACTGATGAACAGATGATATGTCTCAGTATGACAGGCGCAGTGTGGTGTCATACATAAATGTTCTACGTGACACAGCATTTGTTATGGGCAGACGTTGCACTTACCATCAGGTGAATGTTTTGCTCGTTCCGCCACTTTATCCAATAAAAAGAATCTTGTCCTAGATGGAAATATCCCATCAAAGACTCCATCTACTCCTTAGAGGTGTAAAACATTTTTCATGACTAATTTTCAGTTGTCATATTTTATTTTTCTATGAAATACATATTTTATTTTTCTATGAGATGACTATTTATAAATATTTATTTAATAAAAATGACAATTGCAAAACCCTACTAACTTCCACAATTCAGTAAAGCAAACAAAAGTAAGGTCGTACGTGCGTCCGACGTTATTGTTATTCAATGCCACATCTATAAGTTAAAACAGTCATATCGCAGTAATCATTAAAATACCGATAGACATTGAATGGAATACAAATGTGTGTCAAGAGTGTACGCGTAGCGCTGCATCTGCGGCCGAACGGGGCGTTATTGTTACGAGTATTCGGCCAAACTTAATTGGTCCGACCTAGCTCGTAAAAGCGTTGTAAAAAGTGTGAAGGTCTGGCGGAGGTAAGGACTTGACGGAAAGAGGTCAAGTGTAATGCTCCGCGTTCCACTGACCTCATTTGGGAGCAGAGCGGCGCGGCGAAGCGCTTCTCTTGTTCGCCTTTCCTACAAATACGTGTCGTAGCTTCCGTTGTTCTGAATCTGTTATCACTTTGTGATCGTTTTTAACGGTTTGTATAAATTACATCATTTTAAAATATTTTAAGTCACCATTTATTTAACACATTCTTCAACTAGATTTATTTTGGTCTTAAGATCTAGTCTAGTCTAGTCTAGTCTAGTGAAAAGTATGAGAAGCGAATTACGGTATCATTGATTTTTGTTCCACCTTTGACAGCTCGCATTATTATAAACATTTTTCTTTTGTGAGACATTTCTACGAAACGAATGCAATAAACAAAAAATATATTTTTACTGATTAAGATCACATTGTAAACAGGTATTTATATAATATACTTTAACACGTATACATATACTCATATCCTAGTAAGTAATGATCATTAAAAATAACAAATTTCAAATCGCAACTACTAGTTAGTACGTTACGTTATGTTTTGACCTGACGAAATATGCAGAAAATACTTAATGGCTAATTTAATTTAACTCTAAATAAAAATATTAAAATAAGGAATTATTTTTATTTGGCACAATAATATAAAAGATCATACCTTCCATGAACGATTTTCATTCAAAAAATACTCGGACTGTGTAACAAATTAAAAGCAGCATCACCCAGGAAGCTGCTAGTCTAGTGATAGTTGACCTCCCGCCGTCGATGAGGAGCCTTTAGCTGTTATTATTAAAGTTTTGGCCGCGAAATCGGAGCGATGACACACATTGTGCCCGAACACCATATACTCCATAATTCATAGAGACCTTGGCCCCGATGTCTCGAGTTCGGAACTAACAGGGGCACAGGAAGGGGACGTGGTAGCATGACACTACTGTGATCTTTAACAAGAACTATGTTTTTGTTTTTAGGCCACGTTTTCCTAATGAATAGAACACCAATAGATACAGTTTTCATAATTCGAAATTATAATTCTAATATTCAGCAGAAAACATTCTTTGTACCTGAGTTTTAATATTTATTAATCACATTTTACCAATAAGTTGGATTAAGTAGCATGAAATTTTATTGAATATTCTCCACATACTTGCTACTTACAAGCCCTTGACTATCGACTTTTATCTTGTTAAATGACAACAACCTCACTTTTCGCAGATCTCTTCCTGTAATAAAATAAAAAAACTACAGATTACTGCTGGACGAAAACAAGGTCAAAAAAGATATAATTTGCAAGCAACGATTTATTTCCTCGGCGGTCCATATATTTGAATAGTGTTTATTTGCTACGTATAGCTGTATATTTTCTTTTTAGACTAATTTTATTCAATATAGAATAGTGTGCTTTTTAAGATTTTAGTTGAATTTGATTCGCTCTGTGACTCGCCATAATTTATTATTTCCAATCACAGGCCAAAAGCGAAAAAAGGTATGAAAAATCTTGTTGTATTCAGGTATTTCTGTTAGTCGTAGTCAAATACAAAAAAAATGTTTATGTTCAATAATTTCTTTGCTCTATGCTACCTGCTACACAGTCTCTATGCTACCATGACTATAATCATATTATGCAGATAAAAACTTTTGCATGCTTCTTAAAAACAAAAGATTTTTTATCTACTTTTACTCTTAAGTAATAGTACGACTGGTCTGTTTGATAGATGAAATCCAGGTCCTTACGCTCAGTTGAAAGACACTACAGAACAGTTAAATGTTAACTGTAAACTTATCTAAAGAATTGAATAATGCAAAAGCATAGCGTGAAGAAAATGGTGTCACAGCTCATTTCCTTATTACAAAAATAATAAGAGAACCCTTATCTCATACCGTGGGTACTGTAAATGACGGTTGAGGGAAGTGCTGGAAAAATTCCGTCAGGTGGCGGAATAATCATGCCAAATATGTCATACAGGTGACTGGCACCAGCGTCTAAGGTGCGGCGAGGTGTCTGGTACTGTAGTCGCCAGCTCACGGACCAAGCGTGGCCATTATAACAATTCCCAACATGGTAAAGTCCTGTCTTGCAACGGTCTGTATAGATGCTGATAATGAATTATTTATCGTGATAGATTTGAGATTTGTTATTTTTATTTTAAACAATTACCTTATTAAATATAAAAATATGTATCAAATATATTAAAAACAACATAAAAGTAGAAACGGGATTTTTAACTCAAATATCGGACACGACAATTTGTGCCTAGCTTAACAATATTTCGGAAAGCGATAGGTCTGAAACCTTTGATCCAGATCAAGGTAAAATAAGAATGCGTTCTTTCTATGTACCTCCACTTGAGTGACCTTTAACATTGGACAGTGTTTTTTTATTCAAAATCCTTGTGAACAATGAACGGTGTCCTTACACAAGTGAACATTTGTATAAACAAATTATTGAATTGTAAATCTAATTCAGATCAACGATATAATTTTTCTTTCCAGTGAGGAAATAAATTTTTGAATCAATGATATAGTATCAATTGAACTGAACTTCATTAGAAAACTATAAAATTGTTCCAAGAAAATATTATCGGAGATGGGGTGGTAGAGTCGTCTCCGGAACCAATTCACTTGGTCATCAGCCTTTTATAGTTCACTAATGGGCATAGACATCTCTCCGTAATCGTATTTTCCGTAATCGCTACGCTTATCGACCGCGTGGCCGAGTGGTCAGAGTTCCTGACTTCTACGCCGCAGGTTCTGTGTTCGAATCCCAGTCGGAGCCAACATTTGAGCAAAAACACAAAATTGTTGGTTTTCATATCTGATTGTTTTGCTAATGTCCCCGTGTTTCTGACACTGCATCCTAGATTCCTAGACCTCCGATTGTTCGCATCAGCGTTGCATCGGGCGTGGGTAGGTTGGGGCGAGTGTGTGCCTCTGTGATTGCGCCTACACTTGTACCACTACGCTCCATCTATCTAATAGTTGTCGCCGTGGTCGAAATCGGCCCGGAGGATTATCAGTCGCTATGCTTGGTAAGCGGAATGGCGATCAGTACTAGACGCTCCGCACCACAGACGCTGCTGTCCCACGAGTCGGTGTATTTAGGTCTGGCATTTTTCGAGATGGTTATTCCGCCATCAGTCGAAAGTCATAACATTTTCTAGGCATTTCTCATAGTCGATTCTTACGATACGGGATGAGATGGGGTGGCAGATTTTCTTAAGTTGCTACTACACGGCAACTTCGAAACCACATAAATGATTAATTGAGGTTTTTGTCTATCTATTTTTCTGTATGTTCGGACATTACGCAAAAACTACTGAATTGATTTTGATTAAATTCGAAAGCCTTTCGCGTAACTTAAAAACTTCGTTGTACTTTTTTCATTGAAATAGGCATATAATTTTAGGTGAAATTTTAACCATAAAAGGTTATTTCAGTTTTGTTTTATTTGGATATTCTTTTCTTTATTATTTTTTAACTAAAAGAAGTCGACGAAGTTGCGAGTAAAAGCTAGTTAGATGGCTTATAGTCACTAAATCACAGGTTCCAAGAGTTTTTTTTCCCATAGACCACTTTCAAAATTTAGCTGGTTCCGGTGAACAGCTACATTTCTACCATATTCCCAAAACTATAACTAACTAACCCATGTTTTTGTCACGCCAACGTAGACCCCGTCGAGTCTCCTGTGGATCCCTGGGGCTCCAACTTGACCACTTTTGGAACTAAGGGTCTAAATTAACATCTATTTCCTTTAAATGAAATACAATATTTACGTTGCAAATATATTTTTAAATATATAATTAAACGATGCTAAACAAATTTTTCTTCTTTATTAAAATGTAATTCTCGTTTAATCATTTAAACACGTATATCGATACTGACGTACGTGGCACTATTTCTTTATGACTATCATGAAAAAAACGTACCAGCAGATTGATGTACGTGAGAGTCCGAAACGATAATATATTATATTGTATAACATATTGTATATCCTAAGTTAAATAGCTTTAAATTTAAAAAAGACGATCACTGCGCTACAATCTATAAAAACCTGCAGTGTCGAAATGACAAAGGTCCCATATCAGTTTGTCTTTCATGCAGGAGAGGTCGGATAATATTACTTCAAGGTCTATTTGACGGGCCGACCTCGGCATATCGGTCGCGGAGGACAGACGGTCGCAAATATTTGCGCGCGAGTGAGGGGCGGAGCGGGGCAGGTGACCTTGCTGCGCGTCTGCCACGCGACCTTGATCTTGAGACGACCGCGAGCTTGCCCTCGCAGCGTCGTACAAAAACGACACCTATTGCTCCAGTCGCCAACTAGCATTGTGCTCGTCCGTTACAATATTTAAAGAATTGCAAATGTCAGCCAGGTAAAAAGTAAAAGATAAACACACATTTATTAAACTTATTTATTATATAATATTTTGCTATATATTAGCTATGCATCGCCGCTAAAAAATCTGCAATTTTATTAGCGGTTATGCATAGTTTCTTTTCTTGCTTATACGAGTTAATGTTGAGCGGTTTAAACGCCAACAACTTAGTCTAGTCGTAGGTTCAAATCCGCAGTTTGACTTTTGCCGTGAACCCTTTCAATTTTTTATTTATTATTTTCATCTCTTATTATTATTATCATTTTTTATATTCAATTTATTATTTGAAAGTTTAGTTCAGGTGATTAACACGAATTCTAGTAATGTCAATAACTCTGTTAGCATTTTTTTTTATTGGATTAAGTGATGAAACGAGCAAAACGTTCACCCGATGGTAAGTGCAACGTCTGCCCATAACAAATGCTGTGTCACCCAGAAAATTTCTGTTTGACACCACACTGTGTACCTCACCCTGAGACATAAGTTCTTGAGTCTCATATGACTAGTGATTACGCTAGCTCACAGTGCCCTTCAAACCGAAACACAGTAATGTTTGCACACTACTACTTCACGGCAGGATAACTGGCCATGGGGTGGTACCTACCTAGACGGATTCCTGCATAGGAACCCACCAGACAAACCACCAGTATAAATATATAAATTGCACTATAATTTATTATATAAAATCAAAGCCATCAAGAGTTTACGTAATATTAACTTTTAAAATATAATAATACGCTACATATTTCCTCCCTTTAAAAAATACACATGTTCGTATTACTATTTTACCACACGTGTAAACGCAGTTGTAAGTGTCGTTAACGTGTAAACGCAGTTGTAATAGTCGTTAACGTGCTAAGCGGTTGTTAAAGTATGTTAAAGTACGCTGTGGTTTCCAATGTTTGACAAATATGTTTATTTACAGTGAATAATTAAAAAGTTGCGTGTGTTGGCGGCATAAGAAAATCTGCCATCCCATCTCAACCCGTGGGTGTCGTAAGAGGCCACTGAAGGAATGCCTGGAAAATCTTATGATTTCCGTTTGTTGGCGGAATGATCGCCAGATATGCAAGAGCCAAAATACACAGACCATTGGCGGGCAGCAGCGTCTAAACTGCGAGGCGTATAGTACTGCGATCACCAATCGACCAAGCGTGGTGATTACGATAAATGGTCCCTTCTTCGACGAGACTCCCGTCAGTCCAGCAGTGAACTATTAAGGGGTTGATGATGATGATGTAGAAGAAGAAGAATTTTCAAGATTAGTTGTCGCCTTGTAGTCGGAATTCGACCACAATTCATAAAAAAAATAGGTTTCAACATGTATACAACATATTGAGGCTTGAGTTTGTTGACAACATTTTAAAATTCTTTGACGACAATCTCTAATCTGTGCGGCTGTTTGACCACAGACTTTTCTGTGTTTTACATTGGCAATATGAACATAAACAAACTACAGACTATTATGTGATTGACATTGTCAGTATGAACAAAAATAATAAATGTATTATATTCGATTTAATGTATTTCTGACACATATTATACATACATTTTAGCTATCTCGCTTCTTCTCCATACAAAATTTAACTATGCCAAATCTCACACTCTTCCGTGCACGCAATGTGCTCAAAAAGAGGTACAAAGTTTTCTCTTCACGTATAATTATATAACTTAATAATTTCTAAAAGATATGTATTAAACTGTGTATTGAGAAATCAAAAGTAATTATGTTGTTAGAAATCAAAATTTAAAAGAAAGAGAAACCTTAAAACAACTTATGAATATAAAATAAAATATTAATAATAATAAATCTATAAAGTTATTATAGATTTTTTTTTTGAAGAAGTGTTAAGGATTTTCATAAACACTAAGTAATGCGTCCATATTTATAAATAAATATTTGTGTAAATTGCTTCATTATCTTTTTTGTTACGTCTTGTGCTCTCGAGTTGGTGTCCGTCCTTGGCTGTCCTCAACCTTCCACGAAAACCTCAGGACATTAAGTACATCGATCAGCAATTCAAATCAAGGAAATGTTTGATGTTTATAGGTAATAGAAATTTCTGGTAAGGATAAATACTTTAATATTTTCATCATTGTATATGTGCAAATACAGAGAGTAGAAGTAACGGCATTTAGAGTATTTACGTTAGAGTTGTGTGTGCCAGTACAATCGTAAGTACAGTTTGAATACAGAAGTTATTGAGCAATATAATGTATACGGTGTTTTTTTTTAATAAGCTGTGATAGGTAATATCGTATGAGGCATTACTTTGATGAAATCTATTACAGTTATGAGAGGTGGAAAATATAAATATGCTAAAATTCGCGTACAAATCTCAAATGGTGTAAAGTAACAAGTTTCTTAAGAGCACCATACACATATAAATGAGAGAGGAACATTAACAATTTTCTTAGATTTATATTTCAGAGAGCCGATACACTAGAGGTTCAATTAGCTATATTACCTGGAGGGGATTAGCTGATACTAGAAAAAAAAATCTTAGTAGATCCCCAAAAATTTACAATCAAATCCCTAAAGACTGCACAAAAATCTGACATTAACTTTAAAAAACTTGTCAAGAAGAGTATACAACGTTATTCATAATTGGTATAACATCCCGGCACCTACCCATGTTACTTTAATCTGATAAACACAACGGTGAAGATTTAATGACAAAATTGAATACTAAAAATGTCCATACATACATACATTCATACATAAGATCACGACTGTATCCCATAAGGGGTAGTCAGAGACTGGGCACTCACTGCAAAAACAGATGACTGCCACAATCCACGTTTCACCAAAACAATATAATGCACTTGGTGTGATAGGTGGTGAGCCCATCGCCACCATGCGCTGTTGGGTGCACAGTGCAGTTTAATTCCTCACTCGCCTTTTACGAGATCCATTGGATGAGATGGAGTGGTAGTATTCTTTTAACGAGCCGCCACCACACGGCTTGTCAAATGTCCATACAAAACTTTAAAATTAATTGTTTTGTAAAACTTTACGCGACCCTAACTCAAAAAGTCGTTGCCCTGAACCAGAAAACGAAATACGTTGTCTTCTCCATTTAATTTATGTAGCCCTACTACGGCGTCATACTAACAGATTTACTTCTTTTAGTCGACATATCTCCTACAAGTATCACGCTACGAGGCTCATTATATTTATGGGGCATATACATATCGTCCCTTAAGCCCAGCCTGCCGGGATGTATAGGACATTACGAATGTCTCTGTATAACCATTTAATAACCATTTAATAAATTAATATAATTTATAAATGACATTGTGTAATTTGCCACTGAAAAAAATACCCCACACCTTCTTGCCAGTTCGTCTCGTTTAGAAAAGTTTTAAACGAGCTTTAATTAACTTTGATTCAAAAGTAACCACAGAATTAATACGTATTAATTCAGTATTTGAACATACCACCATACATACTTTCAGTCATGCATCTTTCACATTGGTGTAGGCAGGTATTCGAACACTATTAGGTATAGAACAATCAATACTATATCCATACTAATATTATAAATGCGAAAGTAACTCTCTCTGCCTTCTGTCTGTTTGTTACTTTTTCGGAGCTCAACCATTACGAACTTAACGAAATTCGACACAGGGAGAGATTGCATCCTGGAGACGGACATAGGATAGTTTTTATCCCGGAAATTAAAATAGTTCCCACGGAATCTTTAAAAAACCTATAGCCACGCAAACGAAGTCGCGGGCATCAGCTAGTATCAATATAAGTTCGACGTTGGGATCGTATTAGAACGTAACTAATCGAACTTGCGGATATACGAAAAGAGCTTGAGGAAGTGTTGCAACTAATTCTCACCCTGGATTCATTCAAAAATATTTGGCAGTAAAATTAACTATGTGTAATAAAAATCTTATTATCTCAAACACGAACTCTTTTTTAAATTATGTTTATACTTCTAGATGGCAGACAATAAAAAAATACATATTTACGAAATCACGATAGTAGAAATTGCGGGTAGCCGAAAATTCTAAGGTAAATAGTAAACAACTTACGCATTACGCAAATAGGTGATTTGCTATAGTTAAAACTGACAAAAGCCGATGCGTGCCGAATGGTCACCAACACGTGGACGACGTAGCGTTGCGATAAGCAACATCCGCTGATAAGAAGCACGTCAATGTGCTTGCGCATTTCTCCCGCAACCTCACCCCTTCCCCTTGCACCAACCCCCGCTGCTATTACAAGGCCGTGCATCCAACCTCGCAATAAACTTACACGTGGAAAACGCAGTATGTTCTTGAGAACTATGTAATTCGATCTTACGAAGACTATTAAGTCACTGCTCAGATTATGCAAGTTATATCAGCTCGTTAATTGACATTCATTAACCAGGAAACACAGCATTTAAATATGCCCATAAGTGATACATAGCGCAAGTTTCCCTTAAATAGAGTTTTCTTCTGCCACATGATTGGTTATTATACCTTTTAAATATATAATTCTACTTATTTTAAAATGTTATTAAAGCGTAGATGCTATCATTCTCTTTCTAAGTCTAGTCTAAATTTTTAAGGTTTCAGGATTAATCTTGACTTTTCGACCGTTTTGTTCAGGACTTTAACACACATTTATGATGACCCTGTTTGATTAGTTAATCATTCATTATATCATTCAAGGCCAAAAAAGACAAAAAAACACGAACGTGAAGAGACGAGCAAAATGTTTACCTGATGGTAAGTGTAACGTCCGCCCGCAACAAATGCGATGCCACCCAGAACAATTCTGTGTGGCACCACACTCCGCCCGTCACCACGTCTGCGTGAAATCAGTTCTTAAGTCTTATATGCCCAGTGATTAGTGATTACGCTAGCTCTCAGTACCCTTCAAACTGAAACACAGCAATGTTTGCACACTACTGCTTCACGGCAGAATAACTGGCCTGGGGTGGTACGTTCCTAGACGGATTCCTGTATAGGAATCCTACCACCAGTTGTGTAGTCTTCTCCAACAGCCAATTAGCGCTTTAATATTAATTAACCTACCGTGTATCGGTTTTTACATCATATCGGTACCGGAAGAGAAGATTCTGCTGATGATTTCATTAAAAAGAAATTAGTATAAAAAAATCCAATTTACATTGTTCAATACGACGCAAAACACCCGATTGTGGTTTAAACATATTTATTAACCTAATTTACATAGCACCTTAAAAATTAAATAATATACAATCAATCTAAGTCGGCTTGAAAACCCTAAGTAAATAATAAGTACTGCTAGGGTTGCATGTAACACAAACACTGTTGGAACACAAACCCTCTGTTTGTGTTCCCGGTACTGTGACGTTTGTGGCATGATATTGTTTATTTTCATAAGAATTTGCGTGCACTATGTAGATAAATGCTTAAATACTTCCATTATTGCTTTAAATATTCTCGACGTTTATGTGTCCATGTTTATTGAATAGAAATCATTTTCAATTACAAGCAAAAGTGGTTCTTCTACTTAAGAATAATTGTCAAAATAGTATGAATGAAAAACACATTTAAAGAAAACATCCCGTGTAAATTTCTTTCTAATATTTCACCTTATCAATTACGTAATGTCTTATAGTCATCTAAAACATTTGGTGCCTAAATAAACAATATGGTTGACAACGGTAATCGCGTATCGGCGAGGTATAATTTGCTGCGTAATTATTATTGTTTATAACATTGACGTGCCAGAATGACCGAAGCATGTAGGTACCGTAAACCGCAGCAACTTTACCTTTAATACTCAACTTTGCCTTAAACAGAAAAATCCTAATAAACCATAAACGTTGCACACTTAGCAAACCAAAATATAGTAGACTAGCGATCCGCCCCGGCTTCGCACGGGTAGATAGATATTAGAAAGGTTAGTACTTTATATGGACAAATACACAGTCAGGTAAGATCAAGTTACCAGAATAATGTTTTATTTATGGGAACATAAGCTATGAAAGTTTAGTGGCTCAGAGCTTCCTTGTAAACAATATTTGATGTCGTGTTAGCAAAATAAAACGACCGCTCTCGACCGCTGCGCAAAGGGCCGCCCACCTCGATGGTGTCCAAGTCACATGAAGCCGCTGCTGTCGCTGTATTGTTTTAGAGAGTTTCGAAGTTTTAAATTAAAAAAATATATAATTAAAATTAAAAACCAATATTCAATTGTTTCTAGTTTACAAAAAATAAAATGAGTAGGTAGGTAATTAATAGATCTTAGTCTATTCGGGTGCTGCGCGGGCGAGCGTAGGGCGGTTCGCTCATACTGCGGCATTTTTCTTTTCATTTTTATACCCGTCGTAACTTCTAAACGATAGGTCCGATTCGGATAATTTAAAGAGGAATTTACATGTACATAATCAACCTTGACTATGAAACTATTTAGTAGGATAAGGATTAATATTATGATACGAATGTCATCATCTTTCGATTCTACCCGTGTTTTGATTGAATAATTTGAACAAAAAGCGGTTATGACTTATTAAGAGTATGTGACTTAACTATAATGGTTAGACATATACGAGTAGCATAGCCTCGCGGACTTTTTTGTGAGTAATGATGAGTACTATGAAGATGTAGTACATTATTTAACTTATCATCAATAGTTTTTGCAGCGCACACCAAATAATGACTTTCATTAGAACATTTTTGATACCTTGAGTTACATCATTGCAATTTTCGTAGATATCTCAGTTTTTTTTTTAAATAAAATATAAGTTATATTAAACGCTGATAATATAGCTGTAAGAAAAGAATTTTTAAAATCGGTTCAGTAGTTTTTGATTTTGAGTCTATTCATTACAACCAAACATACAAAAAATCAAATCTTTCTTCTTTATTAGTTTAGATATAATTTTTTTATCTGAGATTTTACGAAGCCTAGCGGATATTTTGTTAAACGTTACAGAATTTACGTAATTCGTTGACAAACAATATTTAGGGTGACCAAATTTTTTTTCTTGTTCAAAACTTTTGATGTAACTTGAACAATTTCGTTATTATATTATTGTTTCTAGCACTTTCATATAGCTCTAGCACATTTCTTTATAACATTCAATAACTCGTGTATGCAATATTCCTGTGAAATTAAAAAAAAATACACTTAGGTAAAGTTAGGATATGTAATCGAAAACACGGGTCTTAGTGTGGGTCGTAACTAGTAGAATAAACAAAGGATTTTCACTCCGATGCTGCTCCGATGATGCTGATCACTGCGAAACAGGTATTTTGAAAGCACGTAGAATCTAAATATTTTAAAAATTAGTGACGAGTATGTTGATTTCGGCAGTTACGTTATTTTGTGACAAATAATTCCAATAGGTATATACTTTCACCAATTTGAAAAAAAATAAACCAAGTTTTAATTATTAATACGTTTTATCAAATTACGGGGGTTTAAATTAAAGAAAACGGGGCTTACACAGACTGGTTTAACATCGAAAAAGGTGTTAGACAGGGATGTGTGGCTTCGCCGTGGCTGTTTAACCTATTCATAGAGAATTGCCTTAAAGATTTGAAAGAGAGTGTGTTTGAATTAAGAATGAATGATTTGACCGTCAAATGCCTCCTATACGCCGATGATCAGGTTATATTACCATCATCGGAGGAGGAGTTGCAGGCGATGGTTAATAATTTGCTTGGTGCTCTACAAAGCAAAGGAATGAAAATAAATGTAAATAAGACGAAAGTAATGGTTTTTGAAAGAGAAGAAAGTATGTCGGATTGCAAAGTTCTGATTGAAGGAGAAAGAGTGGAACAAGTGAAAGAGTTTGTGTACCTGAGTTCTAAATTTACGAGAGACGGAAAGTATGACTGTGATATTGAGAGAAGAGTATTACCAAGAAATCAAGTGAATGGGGCTCGGCATCACTTTATGTGTAGCCAGAACGTATCTAAAAAGGCACGACTGGCTGTACATGGGGGGGGGGGAGTTGGTCCCCATACTTATGTATGGTAGTGAATGCTGGGTCTGGCAGAAGAAGGATGAAAGTAAGATTAACGGAAGGAACACTCATACAAAGAAATTTCTGTGTATGACGATAAACGAAGTAAGATCTTGTTTTAAATTTCTAGTTTTCAGTATTGCATAATTTATTGAGTGTTCGGTTTTTTCTTTTCTAGTTTTTACTGTGTTATGCAAACTCTGTAGATATAAGACAGTAAGAAAGGACTATGTCTAAAACTATTCAGTACAATTTCCGGCAATTAAAATAGCTATTATTTATTATTATGATATTTAGACAAAATCAGATATGTAATGTATATCGCAATAATGTAAAAACAAAAGTAATAATGTCCTACTACTGAGTTAAGGCCTTCTCTCATTTCTGAGAGAGTTTTGGAGGTGGGAAGAATCCGCCACGCTACTCCGATGCGGGTTGGCGGATTTCACATGACGTCAAAATATTTTTTTATTTCTCAGACATGCAGGTTTCCTCACGATGTTTTCCTTCACCGCCGAGCACGTGGTAAATCAGCACTTAAAATTGCAATTAACAATTTTAGTGGTGCCGGCACCCGGTATCGTGCCCAGGTCACTCGCGTACTATGAAATTTAAAGCTAGCGCCTATCCCTTGATCTACCACGGCTCTATCTCTAATAATGTACTAACATAAAATGGAAATGGAACTATTATTATATATAGCCAGACTATAGTTTTTCAAGAATTATTTACTTAATTAAGTCTCCCAACATTCGTAACGCAAATATGGCGCAACGCAATTATATTGGAATACGACCTTGATGCTCTCACGTAGCGTACGGTTTACGTCAATGCATTATAAACATTTGCTTAGACAAATTATTGTGAGTAGCGGTCGCTTAATGTCACCCTCTTCTTGAAAGGACAAGGCACCTTGCGGCCCCCGCCCTTCCGCTGCTAGTATATAGGTAAAACATCGAGTGGCATGGATACCTAATAATGATATTATAAAATAAATGAGGTTTAAATTATAAAATAAAAACGTTACCAGCCTTTCGTAAGTGTAGGTGTAAGACTATTATGTGTATTTGATATTGGCAGTATAAACGTAAACTACGACAGACTATTATGTGATTGACATTGTCAGTATGGTCGTAAATACTAAATTATGTTTTATTTTATTCAAATTAATACAAAATAATGTTTTATAAATTTTAGCTTTCTTGCTCTTCTCCATAAAAGCTTTAGCTATGGCAATTCTCACACTCTTTTGTGGACACAATATGATTAATAAAGATTTTCTATTCACGTATTGATATATAGATTACAGAATTAACTAAACAATACAGCAAAATGTTAAGTACAATACAAAAGACGATTAAACCCGCTGAGAGTCAATGCGTCCAGACGTAATAAGTACTAAAACTAAAATTAATTAATTTAATGATTTCTTATATTTACGCGAACACTCCTCATTTAAATGAAACTAATTTTTACGGATTTTATCGCGTTTAATGTTTTACTATTTATAACCCGACGTTTCGAGCGCTTTACAGCTCCCATGGTCACGGGGGGACTGAGGTGACAGTTCTCCCGATTTCATAGTTAACCCGGAGTACCTTCAGCTTTTAATTATTATTTTTAGTCCGATCTACGCAGAAAGAGCTTACTGTGTCTTGAAGCCTTGCAGTGGTATGCTTGGTTTTTGATTTAATTTTATTAATAATAGGATCCCAAGCCGGTGGTAATACCCAACCATCTTCCCTATTGAAATTAGGATGTTTTTTAATTTCAATAGCCTCGCGAATCATCCTTGGTAGGAATCGGTGTTCTTTTACAAGGATTTGTGGTCTATCAAATCTGATGTAATGGTTGGGATGATCCAGAACATGGTCACAGACTGCAGACTTCCTAGAACGACGATGCTTCACGTCAGCTATGTGTTCTTTTACGCGGGTTTTTATCGATCTTCTTGTTTGGCCTATATAAGAGAGACCACATTCACAATCCAGCTTGTATACTCCTGCGTCTTGTAGAGGGATGTTACACTTGACAGATGGTAAAAACTGACTTATCTTCTTCGGCGGCTTGAAGTATGTTTTTATGGAAGCCCGCTTCAAGATATAGCCAATCTTGTCCGTGACTCCTCTGATAAGGTAGAATAGCAGGTACACGCTCGACTGTGGCCGGTTTCACTCGGTCACTGCGACGTAGACGCGGAACCCGAAGCTTGTTGTCGTGCAAAACTTGCTTGACATGCTGAAGCTCGGCGGCCAGGTGTTTCCTGTCACAGATTCCTCGTGCTCTCTGAAACAAGGATTTACCCACGGTAGCTAACTGTGATGGATGGTGGTGAGATTCACCGTTTAAATATCTGTTAGTATGGGTCTTTTTCCTATACACAGTGTGACTCAAGGTGTTATTAGGATTCCGAATTACTAAATAATCTAGAAAAGCTAAAGAGTTATTTGCCTCTAACTCCATTGTAAATTGAATTTTAGAGTTTAGGGAGTTAAGGTGGTCTAGAAATGCAGTTACTTTATACTATTATAGTTTTTACCATCTGTCAAGTGTAACATCCCTCTACAAGACGCAGGAGTATACAAGATGGATTGTGAATGTGGTCTCTCTTACATAGGCCAAACAAGAAGATCGATAAAAACCCGCGTAAAAGAACACATAGCTGACGTGAAGCATCGTCGTTCTAGGAAGTCTGCAGTCTGTGACCATGTTCTGGATCATCCCAACCATTACATCAGATTTGATAGACCACAAATCCTTGCAAAAGAACACCGATTCCTACCAAGGATGATTCGCGAGGCTATTGAAATTAAAAAACATCCTAATTTCAATAGGGAAGATGGTTGGGTATTACCACCGGCTTGGGATCCTATTATTAATAAAATTAAATCAAAAACCAAGCATACCACTGCAAGGCTTCAAGACACAGTAAGCTCTTTCTGCGTAGATCGGACTAAAAATAATAATTAAAAGCTGAAGGTACTCCGGGTTAACTATGACATCGGGACAACTGTCACCTCAGTCCCCCCGTGACCATGGGAGCTGTAAAGCGCTCGAAACGTCGGGTTATAAATAGTAAAACATTAAACGCGATAAAATCCGTAAAAATTAGTTTCATTTAAATTAATTAATTTGTTATATTAATTTAATTGTGGGAGGATTCTATGCAGGAATCCGTTTAGGTAGGTACCACCCCAGGGCCAGTTATTCTGCCGTGAAGGGTTAGTGTGCAAGCATTACTGTGTTTCGGTTTGAAGGGCACTGTGAGCTAGCGTAATCACTGAGCATTTGAGACTTAAGAACTGATGTCTCAGGGTGACGGGCGCAGTGTAGTGTCACACAGAAATACTCTGGGTGACACAGCGTTTATTGTGTGCGGACGTTGCACTTACTATCAAGTGAACAAAGTTTTTCTCGTTTTTTCATTTGAAACAATAAAAAAAAACTACCGAAAAAATTAAATCGGTTGGTGCTCCGATGCAAAATTTATTAATAAGTTAAATGAATAAGTCGAAGTCATTACCCTTTTATTGTTAACACTCTGGCCAGGTACCACATTAACGCTGTTATCATACAACAGTCTCGTACATCTGCGTGAACCCCAATACGATTTTTATTTGTTTGTTATGAAATTATGCAGGAATGTAGTTTTTTTTCGACTTAAAACTTGGGCTTCATTCACGCGGACTTTGGGATTTGTTTAGATTAAGAAATCAAAGTGAAGTATGAACATATATTATACTCCGACAGTCAATTAAACGGAGAATTTTCCAGTAAATCTTAGATGGCGGTCTGTGATAACGTTTTTGATAGTCAAGGTTCTGTTACTGTACCGTAGGTGGAATATTATCGAAAAAAATGTTCATGAATTCGAACCCGATGAAACAAACACGATGATCACAAAAGTCTTTGTTGGTCCCAGAGTTATTACCTATAACAAATTCAAGACAACTTCAGTAGTTCTCAAAATCCATTCATTCAGACAGACAGAGAAAAAATGTACTTCTATTTTTATATCTATGATATGGAATGATTCACGGCCCTGAGACTTAATTTACATCGATGATACTATAAAAGCTTTAACATATGTATGAACGAACTGGAGATTTAACAGATTCGAATTTAATGGAGGGGTAGGCACTGTCTACCATTTACATGAGAAAAAGGCGTCACTGTATGTTTTTGTTATGTATCCTTACTAGTTTAAATTCAATAATATTCCTTTGTTTTAACGAATGTGTCACTCAATAGTTTGAGATTACAGTACAAGCTTTTATTTATAATCAGAGGGTTTTTACAACCTTCCACGTCATTTTTGTTTCTGATTAATAAGAAATGTTATCGATGTCTGTATTTATACTTAAAAATAATTACTGTCATATTTTTCACAAGTAACAAATACCTCATAAAAAGTATATGGTACAATGTTTCTTTTTATAATACATCTGTTGAAAAATGGATGTGAAATTGTGTAATAATTTTTATTATTTTCTCTGACTGTACTATACAGTCAGAGCAAATAATAAACGATCATTAATACACTCGGCGTCAAAAAAATCGCACATCCGAAAAAAATAATTTAAATACTATTTTAACACAACAGGCCAATGGCAATGTTGTGGTTTGAGGGTATCATTCGAAAGGTAATTTCATTAGCTTTCAGGAATTTTAATTGAATTTTACTTTTATAACGAGACGAAAGAGAAATCAAAGAAAAAGACAGGGTATGTACAAATTTGCAAATTAATAATTTAAAAAAAAACTTAATAAATACGAAAAAAGTTCTTAAAACCTAGTGTTACCCCCCCTTGCCTTGATACCGGCTTCCATGCGATCTTTCGTGGACCTTACAAGGATCGCAACAGCCTCTTGGGGTATTTGTTCCCACTTTTCAAGTACCGCATCTTGAAGTTCTTGAAGAGTGGCTGGAGCTGGATCTCGAGCTCGCACGCGCCGTTTTAGGTCATCCCAGAGATGTTCTATTGGGTTAAGGTCTGGACTTCGTGCTGGCCAATGCATAACAGGGATATCGACCTCCTGTAAATAATCCCGTACAATAGCCGCGGTGTGGCAACGAGCATTATCATGCATTAACATGAATCCATCACCGACATAATCAGCATACGGGACCACATGTTCCTCCAGGATTTCAGTAATGTACCGACCAGCATTCAATGACCCTTGCCCACGGCCACCCCGAGTCCGAGAAACGCACACAAGTTCCGTTTTCCCGTCGACGGAAATGCCGCCCCAAAACATACACGAGCCACCCCCGTATTCGACGGATTCTTCGAAGCAGGGTTGTGTGAACCTCTCCCCCTGTCTTCTGTAGACCCTTCTACGTCTGTCATTGCAGAAGAAACAGACCCTCGTCTCATCAGAGAAGAGTACGGTCCGCCACTGTTCTAGAGTCCACTCGCAATGATTGCGAGCAAACTCTAGGCGATCTCTGCGATGCTGTGCAGTAAGTTTTGGACCTTTAGCAGGTCTATGGGCTGTTAAACTATTTTCGTGTAACCTTCTTCTTGTCGTAGAGACACTCACAGATGTTCTCCGAGTTGATCGAAGCTGTTGTTGCAACTCAACAGCATTTGTAAAACGGTTTCGTAAAGGTGTCGTAACGATGAAACGGTCATCTCTTTCTGATGTGCACCGTTTTCTTCCAGATCCCGGTTTTCTAACATAACCACTAGTCTGCTGAAAACGTTGGAACACCAGTCGAACTGAAAAACGGGACAGGTTCAACTGTCGAGCAACGTCACACTGCTGCATCCCCGACTGCAATAGGGCAATCACTTGAGCGGCTTCTTCAGAGCTGGTGTCCATCTTTACTTGTTCTTACTTGGGTTACTTGTTCACGTGTGTTCACTGCAAAGTCTAAATTACGACTGGCCCATAATTCATCCAGTTCGACCCTTTTTAGGTGGTGTAACTAGCGTCCTTACTAACGAGCATTTGACAGTGTTTATTTTTGACGCTCTATAATGATAAATGTTTTAATGATTTCATGATTTTTTTTATTAATAATGTAAAGCTATTCAAATACCCATTTCAAACATACCAATATTTATATAAATATAATTCGTTTCTAGCCATTACAGCCATTTTTCGCGCAAACTCAGACAGGTGCGACATTTGTGACGCTGAGTGTATATCGATTTAAAACCTGTTTCGGCAATGTAAAATTATAATAAATCGTCATTTACGCACATAATATCTATTAGGAGATTTAATGCTGCGTATAATAGAGCAACTCTCTAAAGATTAAAATGTGCGTGTGGAGTTTATGAATGAACTCAGTGTCTCGCCACACTACACGATAAGTGGCGATGCGTCACAAATATCTTCGAATAAATGATCTCAAAATATTACACAATTTCACATCCATTTTTCAACAGATGTATTATAAAAAGAAACATTGTACCATATACTTTTTATGTGGTATTTGTTACTTGTGAAATATGACAGTAATTATTTTTAAGTATAAATACAGACATCGATAACATTTCTTATTAATCAGAAACAAAAATGACGTGGAAGGTTGTAAAAACCCTCTGATTATAAATAAAAGCTTGTACTGTAATCTCAAACTATTGAGTGACACATTCGTTAAAACAAAGGAATATTATTGAATTTAAACTAGTAAGGAAACATAACAAAAACATACAGTGACGCCTTTTTCTCATGTAAATGGTAGACAGTGCCTACCCCTCCATTAAATTCGAATCTGTTAAATCTCCAGTTCGTTCATACATATGTTAAAGCTTTTATAGTATCATCGATGTAAATTAAGTCTCAGGGCCGTGAACCATTCCATATCATATATAAAAATAGAAGTACATTTTTTCTCTGTCTGTCTGAATGAATGGATTTTGAGAACTACTGAAGTTGTCTTGAATTTTACACAGGTTATAGATAATAACTCTGGGACCAACAAAGACTTTTGTGATCATCGTGTTTGTTTCATCGGGTTCGAATTCATGAACATTTTTTTCGATAATATTCCACCTACGGTACAGTAACAGAACCTTGACTATCAAAAACGTTATCACAGACCGCCATCTAAGATTTACTGGAAAATTCTCCGTTTAATTGACTGTCGGAGTATAATATATGATCATACTTCACTTTGATTTCTTAATCTAAACAAATCCCAAAGTCCGCGTGAATGAAGCCCAAGTTTTAAGTCGAAAAAAAACTACATTCCTGCATAATTTCATAACAAACAAATAAAAATCGTATTGGGGTTCACGCAGATGTACGAGACTGTTGTATGATAACAGCGTTATAATGTGGTACCTGGCCAGAGTGTTAACAATAAAAGGGTAATGACTTCGACTTATTCATTTAACTTATTAATAAATTTTGCATCGGAGCACCAACCGATTTAATTTTTTCGGTAGTTTTTTTTTATTGTATCAAATGAAAAAACGAGAAAAACTTTGTTCACTTGATAGTAAGTGCAACGTCCGCACACAATAAACGCTGTGTCACCCAGAGTATTTCTGTGTGACACTACACTGCGCCCGTCACCCTGAGACATCAGTTCTTAAGTCTCAAATGCCCAGTGATTACGCTAGCTCATAGTGCCCTTCAAACCGAAACACAGTAATGCTTGCACACTAACCCTTCACGGCAGAATAACTGGCCCTGGTGTGGTACCTACCTAAACGGATTCCTGCATAGAATCCTCCCACAATTAAATAATATAATAAATTAATTAATTTTAGTTTTAGTACCTATTACGTCTGGACGCATTGACTCTCAGCGCGTTTAATTCGTCTTTTGTATTGTACTTAACATTTTGCTGTATTTTTTAGTTAATTCTGTAATCTATATAAATACGTGAATAGAAAATCTTTATTAATCATATTGTGTCCACAAAAGAGTGTGAGAATTGCCATAGCTAAAGCTTTTATGGAGAAGAGCAAGAAAGCTAAAATTTATAAAACATTATTTTGTATTAATTTGAATAAAATAAAACATAATTTAGTATTTACGACCATACTGACAATGTCAATCACATAATAGTCTGTCGTAGTTTACGTTTATACTGCCAATATCAAATACACATAATAGTCTGTTGTTTCAAACAGTCGCAGAGATATTGTCGACATAGAATTTTAAAATGTTGCCTACAAAATAAACTAACTTTAAAACTTTAAAACATACTGATTACGGTCGAATTTCGACCATAGGGCGACCACTAGTAACAATCAATAGACATCACTTGTACTCAATACGCTAAATATAACCCTACACGTAATCAAAGTTTTAAGTTTTTGATTGCAAATACTCGACAGAAGTAATATATATTGACTGAGAATTATTTACCTTTTCTAGACATTTATATTTAAACAAGCACAGGTTCATTGGGACTGAAGAATATGTAGTGTTATTTTAAGAAAATAAGTCATTACACATTATTCACACTTAAGGCGTAAAAGCATTTTTATCAGAGTAAATATAGGTTTTGCCTTGATGAATAGAATGAAACTGCTAATAGTGAGTATTTTCACGCGCAACTGCGGGACTTGGCGGTGGATGGTCACTATATAGGCGACCACTAAAAGTTCATCGGTCGGCTCTTTGTTTACGAGTTCTGTATGTCTCAAAGTCTCAAACCCCATTAAAACACTCGTTTTTAGCGTTAGCGTTTTTACTCTTATCCAAGAAGAGTTTGTCGTAATAATCACGCTCAGCAGGCGGATTGGCGATGGCAGCACTAGACGCCTCGCACCTTAGACTGTGCAGCCTGTCAGAGGTCTACGCATTTTTAGTCTGGCATTTTTCGAAAAGGTTTTTGAAAGCCATGAGTTTACTGTACACATTAACTGAGTTTACACTAAGTTTGTTTCAAAGAGCGAAACGTGTAACAATTTTTTTTCAGTATTTTACAAATAACTTTAATTACTGGCTATTATTAAACTTGAGGTACAGTAATATCTGAACATTTCAAACTAGTAAACGTCATTTAAAAGTAACATATACTTAGACAAAATACGTCGTTATTCCCTCTCTACCTACAATTCTTATGTGGCATCGTACCAAGACTTATGAATTTGACCGTCAATGGTATTCATGTTTCAATCGCACATGATCACTGCAAGTGATATCCATTTTTAGATACAATGCCGTAAAAGACGTCGTTTGCAAGGCCAATTTGCGGCAGTCATCGGCGACTCGGGCGCAATGTCATGTCATAAGCAGCACACAATAGGCTCCGTGGCAAATAACACTTGCGTCAGTGCCCCAGACAATGGCAATTACGTCCCGGCCCGAGGGTGTCATGTCAGTTGTGAATCTTATTTATTGTAACAAATTATGCATCGAATACATCAACATGTAGATCATTCTGTTTCACTATTATTACATTAATTCTAAAAGATTCCTACTTTTGGAGCATGTAGACTTTATAGATTTAACTGTAAAAGACTGTATTTCACAGGTATGGTATAAATCGTAAGGCTGCGGTATCATAGATATGAAACGGTATGTTATGCATATTTAAAGACTATAATTTTTTTAAAGGTTTACAAACATATTAATTTAGGAAATGCGTCAATGCTCTATGTATTTGATAGCACATAAATCATGCAAAGTTGCATTAAGTTTAATTCGGGACCATTGTATTTTTAGCGCGCAAGTGACTCGAAGAAATTAGAAATAGAACTGTTTGGCGTTGCAGTGCTTCGTCGCGTTATAATTAGCGATGCACAAATGAAGTGGCTTCGAAGGAATTAGGTCGGTACGAGGATGTGGGGGGAGGTGTGGAAGGCGGGAGGGAGACCCGGGTCGGAATTCGCGTAACGTTACGTCAGCGGGCGTCGGCCTCGCTGCGGTCGCTGACCTGCGGCTATCTCTAGCGCGGTCTAACCGACGGCGAAAGACGCGTGCGCGTATACGAGTTACACGCACTACGTCTAACGGCCCTTCATTGTAGTTATTCTTTATGTTTTTTATTAAATTTATATCATCTTTAACGTTACAGTTATTTAATAATTACGTACATTTGTGTTTTTAAAGTTTACCTAGCCGTAAAAATTATTTAGTTCAATTAAATTAAATGTAAGTAAAATACTTAAATTGACCATTGTATGTAATACATTTAAAATACATTATGTTTTTCCACTTTTCAAAACACACTTGCTTTTTTGGCGATAATATTGCTTCTCTTCTCTCGTTCAATAAATTTAGCAGAATTTTGCGTAGTGTACTGATGTATTAAATTTTAATGCCGTTCTTTATTTGGACACAGAATTCAGTAGATGAGGAAATTATTGAAAAAAAAGGAATGTAATTTCATATTAAATTCAATAGCATTACTTTAAATAGGTTGTAAATGAGAGTCAGTTATCATTCCTCACCTGACATCTCAAATATAGATTTCATCGAATGTAAACTACGAAAATGGTTCGCCACAAAACGAATTTTTAGCTTAGCTTTATTTAGATTTCCTTAGAGAGTCAGGCGCTACAATTAGAAAAGATTCAGAAAAGCAACTTATAACTATGAATGTAACTTAGTTGCCGTCCGGCTCGCTACCTTAAATTAAACACGTTTCCAGCCAAAAATTTACGTTACGGAGTCAAGAGGTCTGCTTATTGTACTCTGATGACATCCGAATATCCTTAAATGTTAGACGCTACGTCGGTGGTTGTTATGAAAATCTGAGGGACACCTGGGTTTTTGACAACCATCAGTTCTGTAGACCGTACGGAATTAATCTTCATCATAAATGGCACATTCATTGCTGTTACATATTATATATTATATTCCTCAAGTAAAACCCGCATCACTGTTCTGAATAATAACAACGGCCACTCTAACCATTCCAGCGATCACGATGCGTACTTGTAAGAAATCGGATATCGTCGTTTGGATTAGCTAGCTCAAGTCCCGACCTTAATTGACAAAGCGTGTATGGGACATTCTCAAACTGCACGAAAGAATAGACAAAATATTTATTCAGCACAAGTACTTTTATACCTAAGCATTCGAATAAATATAATCTTCTTGTGTCGGAAAAGGATATGGCTCAGCATGTGTCACCAGAAATCATCGAGGAGTGCAGTGCAGAAACTACGGCATAGCTAAGGTGCCTGGTTTTTTTTTGCAAATCAGTGTAGTTACTCCGACATAAGTCGACGGCTGAAAATGCAGAATGAACCAAATCTTTACCTACTCTTGCAAAAAACGAGTAGATCTAAATACAAAGGTAAAAGTTTTCATAAAGATCAAATCGTATTCTGGTATTAATTCGGTCGTTATATAAGGTTACAATAAGAAAAACTTTGTAAGGCTAGTTTTGCAATAAAGTAAAACTACTTTATTGCAAAACTTCTACCAATTTTTGATACATTTATTTTTCTATTTCAGTGCAAATGTATATTAAATAAGTTAATTCAAAGAACTTAATGCCGTGCATATTATTTCAAGCGACGCAAGTTATAGCGTCGCTTACAATAATATGTTTACAATACACAAATATTGTATACTTTGTTAAAATTTTATTTGTTGTGGTATAGAGGTCGTTGACCCCGTTTAGAGTCTCCCCACGCCTTTACTGGAGGTACGTATAGCGTTTAACACAGTGTTCGAAACGGGAAATAATACGGTTCACTCCGTTTGAGGGCAGTCACTTGACCGATTTATTACACGTCAGCATAAAATGACACAACAAAAAATTAAATAATAATTGTATTATAGGTTTTGTTTTGTTTCACAAGCTCGTTATTATATTTTTCCAGACTTGGCCGAACTTTCTAGACAACGTTCACCGAGAAAGTATTAATGTACATCCTAAACATCTTATCCATTATATCTTGTAACAAAAACTTACTGAAGGCGTTTTTATAACAATAAATGTACACAAATTTGTCATATTATGACAAATTTGAGTACATTTATTGTTATAAAACAAAAACAACAACAAAACAAAAACAAAAGAAAACACTGAACAAAAAATATCACATAATTTTTATCTTAATATAATCACGTATTCACATTTTTTTTGAAATACTTAATAAAATATATTTATACGTTATATATATGCATATATATGTGTATATATATATATATATATATATATATATATATATATATATATATATATATATATATATATATATATTATATATATTAGGTAATTTTATTATACATATTCAGTAAGCAATTAAGTGAAAATGCTAAACATTAATGAAATTCTGTTTTCACGTACATTAAGATTACTAAGATTAATTTAATGTGCACTTGCTGTGCAATTATTGTTTATGCTAATAAATTGTTATCTTAATAGCCCAAGAACGCTTTTGACGTTGCGTTCTCCTTTTTATAAAAGCTTCAACTTTAAATTTCTGTTTGGTGAATAAAATATTTAACGCTCCTTATTAAGCGGTAGTGGAAATGTATACGATTCAAATCACAAAAGATGAAATTTAATAATGTAATTCAAAATAGAACTTCTTTATGCTATTATGTGGACCTGCTGTTTAGGAGAAATAAGAAATCAGGTTTGGCAAAGACAAGCTGCAATCTGCGACCGCCTTGTACTTATCGAACTCGACTTTTCTGTTGTCATTAACGTCTTCAAATTGCAAATTGTCTAGACCACTGAGAGATAACATATTATTCTTACTCTGCAGGATTTAATGACGCTAGTTTACTGCGTTACGCCATCTTACTTACATACCCAGACGCTTCTGATTTAAAATTTTGAAAATTTTGGGTAAAGAGGAGAAAAGGATGGCCTTTTATTTGTAAATTATAAATATTTTTGCACATCCGACAAACGTTAATTCTTTTCTCTCTTCTCCAATTTTACATTACAACTAAACTATAAAGCATTTACAGAATAATTGTATAAGACGCGTTACGAAGATTTACCACAATTTTTGTTAAAAAATTGTTAATTTCAATATATTATTTGCACTAAATGCACATTTCAAAACTATGATAATACAAAAGTGTCCACTTTCGTTGCTCATCGCTGTCACACATCGTAGTAAAGACCTATATGTATGTCGTTACTCTTTAGGTAACTATAAAATGCTATAAAAGTATACAAAGTATATAAAATAACTCCGGTGCAAACAATATCAATATAACATTTTGTACATAAATTTTAGTTTTGCGAAATTTAAAAATAGTATTGTGCTCATGTGCCATCAAACACTACGCCAACAGTAACGTCGGTGTGTCCAAGATACAATTCAGTCACTGTGAAGGACAAAATTTATTAACGCAATCAATCGATACTAAAATATTTTGTATTATTTACTTACACCATCTTATTACTATATAACCCTACAGTTCTCATTATTATTAAAGTTTATCTTATATGTACAGGAATGTTGAAATTATTTAGGTAAAATTGTTTTCCACCTACCTCAACATTTATAGATACAGTAAACCCTACAACAAAAAATTATCCCTTTTGTTCTATTGATATTAAAATGAATATTAACTATTATACAAAATCATATACAACACAGCTCATGGGTCTGATCAATGACTTATTCTTCCTTTCCAAGGCATATGCCGTTCTACAATCACTAATGCACTTATGTGGGCATTTATGAGTGTTGTGCACGAAGTGTCAAATTCCGTATAAATGTAATTTTGTGAGTGTAGTTATTTTGTTAATCACATCCATACAAACAAATAACAAACATGCGCGCGCCTCCACAAATAAATAACCAAATTGATAATTTTTATATTACTTAAACAATATATCTGTAAATAAATTAATTTAAAAATAATTACAGTAAGACTAACAATTGATGCGAAATTTTATTCTTATACACGGGTTTGTCAATTCTTAGCAAGAAAGGCATGTTCAATTTTATTGTATGCCTTATTTAATAACTCTGAATAAAATTTGAAACTAAATACCCCTTAGGTACGTTACAATAACAACCTACTGTTTCAATACATCCTAGTCTACAATACCCTGGCACACATAAAACTCATCAATAAAGAGCGATTATCCAAACGTGACGGTGAAAGAGTATCAACGCGAACTAAAAGCAGCCAGTTTCATACATAAAAAAGCAAGAGAAAGCAAACAGACGCGGGTACCGGGGAACTGGGTCACTTTCATTTTCGTTCATTTCTTTTCGGATGCAACATGCGGATGTTTTGTTTTACATTTACTGTCTAGTCATATCTAGCACGTGCACATTGACGTTTTTAGAAAATTATTGAATGTTCTTCAAAGTACAGAATGATGTAAGTAAACTTTCTTTCACAGTAGCATACTATAGATTAACTGACAACGGGCATACTTTTGACAATAATCCCACACAGTATTAAGTCTTGTCAAAGAGGTCAAAGGTTTACGATTATTGTACTTAAAGTATTATTGGTTGTCAGCCGCGTGACCTAGATGTTAAGGCACATTTTAAGTCAAAGCCAAACTTTGTGCAGGAGAACAAATTGATGGCTTTCGGGCCTGGTTGTGTTGTGTGTGCGTTTTTGACACTGCATCTTAGTCTAACCCCCATCGTTACATCTGACGCTAAGGGTAGGACTAGATTACAACGAATGCGTGCCCCCGTGTTTGCGATTACACTTCTGGCACTACAATATCTCTTCCGCAGTTGATAGCTTCCAATAGTATTGAAAGTAATCGTCGTGGTCAAAATCGACCAGGAGAACATCAGAATTATAGGATACCGACAATTTAACTAATCAGCATTGTTTTTTGAGACAAAAGTCAAGTTTATTTTGAGTTAGAGGCAGTTATGGGTAAGCACGAAACTTCTTAGTATTCGGATATCATCTACCAATGAATAGTTACCACCTTAATCCTAAATTCATACTCGGTGCCATTAATTGGGTTTCAGGTTCTCATCACTTACCATACAAGACCGTGGCACTCTTCCGTTCGTCTCCTATTTTACATACATCCTACACATCAAAAACTTTTACTTTGAATGTGAGAATTTATTGTTCATAATACTTCTAATTTTATAAAACTGAATTTTTTTATATTTGTCATAATTAAAAATCACGGCGCCTGTCTAAAGAATGCAAACCGGATTGAAATAATTCGAACGCCAAATAAACGAGCGACCAAGCTTAGATGCGCGGGCGCCGCGCCACCGACGAAAGTCACTGCTTTCTAGGCCACTCCGCACTCACGCTAATCACGCACTTTTATACCATGCTTCTTTTTAATTGTTTGACGTAAGCAAAATACTAAAGAAACCATATTGCACTTAGATTTTAAAGGTATTTTATAGCTGTTTATTCTCGTGCCGCTCCTGTATTGAAAGCGTCAGTATTATATTTGGCTACATACGTTTTCTTGGCGACAACCTTGCAATATGTTATTATTCAGACAAATAGTTTTGTGTTGTTTGTATAAACGAGACAAGAGGATGCTATCGTGTTAAAGAATATTTTTTTTAATAAAAACCTTAAGTAAAGGCAACCACAGAAATCCAGGACGTACAGTCTAAAAGTAAAAAAGTAAACCTTACAGTACTGCCGCATATTAGGGGCAGGGAAAGATGCGGAGACCCTTAATAAAATGGCATACCACTTTAGTCTTTAATAAGCCTATATATAATAACTAGCTGTGCCCCGCGGTTTCACCCGAGTAACTAAAGACCACATGACTTCGCCGTACGGCATGGTACCACGCTGAAGTGAGCATTCATGGTTCGGCCCTTCTAGGTAATATTTGGTTCTAATAGCTAGGCTTAACGTCTACTAACCTAAATGAACGGGTTATCTGATGCAAAAATATTTTTTTCAAATCGGAATAGTATTTTTTTTGAGGTTACCGCTTACAAACATTCAAACTTAACGGCCTGGGATCCAATCTTACTATAGCTGGAGAGCTTTACTTACTCTTATTGTAGTAATATTTAATCCCAAGCCGGCAGTAATACCCAACCATCTTTTCTATTAAAGTCAGGATGTTTTTTTAATTTCAATAGCCTCTAGTCCTTGGTAGGTATCGGTGTCATATTGCGAGAGTTTGTGGTCTATCAAATCTGATGTAATGGTTGGGATGATCCAGGAACATGGTCCCAGACTACAGACTTCCTATGTACAGCGTCGATGCGTCACATTCGCTATGTTCTTTTACTATGGTTTGACAACCATGGGTGCTGGATACCAAATTAGTTTATTAAATAATTTAATAAATTTGGACCTTTAGAAGGCCGATTTAGAAAAAAAGGTCGACTAATTATTTTTGAAATAAAAATATTTATTTAAAGTAAAACTTCAATACTTTATTGCATTACATGTGTTTCAACATAAATATCTCCGAATATCATTTCAATCCCGTCTCATTCTACGCATATTTTGTACCCTTTTGATAAATCAATCCATAAATCCCATTACGGATTTTCAAAAATCTTTTCTTAGTGCTCACCGTCGTCATGCAGGGAAATTTCGTATTTCTAAACCCAGTGGTTTCGGCTGTGCGTTGATCAGTCAGTCAGTCAGTTTTTCCTTATATATTCAAAATTTGATAAAATATATAAATTTATCTATAAACCACTGAGTTGTCAATGTGCCACAGTGACCACTTACTGTCAGGTACACTATGAATTCATTAGTCGCATAAAGTTTCATTGAAAATAGCTAAATATAATTAATTAATACTCGAACCAACGTCGATTGTTTTTCTGTAGATATGTGTCATGTAATTTCTATTGTACTCCATTTTTTTACATACATCGTTTTGATATAAAAAGGTTAAATTAAATGGGCACTAAAAACAACACTGTAATATATTCTACATCATCTATTTTACTAAGCGTTACACTAATTATTAACAAAAGCAGTGGAGCAAATGAACAATCCGACTTTTATAATAACCTATTTAAAAAACGTGTCACATAATAACTAGCACAGAACAGCCCACTTTTATAAGGTTTAGCGCGCTAAAGTACTTTCTAGAGATAGTTCGCAATCGACAGGCTAGTTGGCCTGCACATTAGTATAGTGGAGTGGAAAAGGTGAAATTTAGCAGAGCGAGAAATCGGCGGGATGCAATGTTTATTGTAACGAGTCCGTGGACGTGTGCGCAAGAGAAACCGAAAGTAATGGCGCCGCATTCAACCCACTTTCACTGCACTAGTACGCAGGCGCAGCTGCCATAGCGACAGCGACTTCGCAGCAGTACTTCCAAATTCACTGTAATTACAGTAGAATATTTTTATTCTATTTATTGTTGGAATGATAAAAATACAATATGAAAAACTACCATGATATGTTTGCAATTAAAAGAACACGTTCTTATTATGGTGAAAATACGTTTCGATCATCAAATCTATAATATCTTATAGATAATAAATTATTTTTTACTCTGTTATTGTTCGCTGCACCGCCTATCATATTATGTTTTCTCTGCTTTGCCTTATGGTTGACTGGTAGAGAATGCCTTTAGGCATTAAGTCCGCCATATGTACAACATGTGCTTAAAAGCTTAAATAAATAAATATCTTTAGTTTCCGGTAATATTTCAGATTATGATATAGAGTAATAAATTGATGATTTGTGAATTTTATTTTAGCTAACTTAACTAAATCTCTTTCTTTATACTGTGACTAAATGCTAAGAAACGACACAAACACTTAATTTTAATATGCGTTAATTTAAAAATAATAATATTAAATAAAAAATATTTTTAGTTATAAATAAAGAAAGTTATTACAAGTTGTTAGACGAAACAAAAAAAAGTACACAGTACACCAACTACAATGAAGGGGCACAGGACACGGGCATGTTGTTCGTGAATGTCTTATATCGTACGTAAGGGATGAGCACTTACTTTCGCTTCCACTCGAATTGGATATGCCATATTAGACCTCATTATTATTTTAAATATATTTTCCTGCTATTACCAATCGTATCTCCAAAGTGCTACTCCGTCTGAAAAAGCCCCAAATCAGAATGGTCAGTAACGCCATAACAGGACATGGATCTTATAACAAACATCTGTTTTCTTTAGGTGTCTTCTTTAGGTGTCTTTCTTTAGCCTTCTGTACAAAGCCTGCATGGAGGAGGATGAAACGGCGGCCCATGTCCTGCTGGACTGCCCAGTGGTCGCAGAATAACGGGCTAAGTATCTCGTTTCGTCCGAGATCGCTCCCCGAGGTCGTGGGCAACACAAAATGTTTGCTGCGGTTCCTGGTGGAGATCGGTTGGCTCGAATAACTAAAATATTCTTGCCATTCCACGCAAAATATGCGCATAGACGTGGAGTTGCGGAAATCAGCGCGAAATCAATCTACAATCTAAAAGATAAACATTATATGATATGAAAAACTCCAATGCAGAAACCGGAATAGCCAACTTAGGGGTTTTCCCCCCAAATTTACAGGGGAAAAATTGAACCGGGGCTTTTTAAGGGGAAAAGTGTTTAGGGGTCTGTTTAAGGGTTTATAAAATGTATAAAATGTATTGTGAAAGGTTTATACAATACTAGGGGATGCCTGCGATTTCGTCCGCTTGGATATAAGTTTTTAAATTATCCCATGGAAATTATTTGATTTTCCGGGATAAAAATTCTCGAGAGATCTCCAGGATGCAAACTATATCTGTATCAAATTTCGATGGGGGTGGTCGGTGGTGTGGTCGGTTTCTGATGGACGCAGGTGTCGGGAGTTTTTTCCATACGGAGGGCGGGGGGATTGTCTGAAAATCGGTTCTGTGCGCAGGTGCTTGTCTGACCGCGGGTCGTCGTGATTTTGGCACCTTAGAGCAGCCGAGATAGTTGGCCGTGTAGCCCTCTGCGTTACAGAGAACGCTGGAGGTTGGGCCGAAATCTGCTAAGGGTTTTGTCTTTTCGCCTAGGACAGTTTGAGGTTTGGACAGTTTATACCATTGTGAGGGAGGGCCGTTTTTGACTGGGGTTCTACTGTTAGCCCCGAGAGATTGCAGTAGGTTTTTAGATTAAAAATCTGTTTTCCGGCTGGGGAACCCTTAAGGACGATGAGCACCATGTTGTAGGGCACCTTAGTGCGGCCGCTATACATCCGGTGAACGGAGAGGTAAGTTTTCTGCGAGCAGGTCAGCTTTAACCTCCTCGACGGTGATTTCTTTTGGGAGGTTCTTTAGAACCACCTGAAGTAGACGCTCTTCAGCTAGGGTGTAGGTGTGGAAGCACACCCTGTTAGATTGAAGGAAGCTTGATACCTTGCGGTGGGCTTCTAACGTCTCAAGCTGGAGCTTGATTTCGTCTGTTGTGGTGATCAGATTGTACGGGATCTAATTGGATAAGGCCGATGAGACTTGCGACCATTTTTCATTCGCTTGAATAAAATAGGCGGCGGACGTTTTGACGAGGAGGCAGCGGGGTGCTGCGAAGCGGGGGCTTGCTGTGAGGCGGCTCGACTCTAGAATCCGGGCTTAAGACAGCCTGAAATGATGCCTATTTTTTATCTGAAATTTGAACATCGAGTGCCACTTCGCTTAAACTAATAAAATAGTACCTCGTAAGTTCTTACGACAATGATCTTTCATCAAGAGAAGTTGAACGATTTGTCTGCTATGAATGTATTCATCTAGGTATATCTGGGAGCCTACAACCTGAAGAACCTTTTTTAGTGTTGTAATTGATAAAACCTACTCTCAGCTAGGCCAAGCTCCTCCCAAACCAAAATCCTGGATGCGCCACTCGTTGTCACCATAAGACCTAAAAGATATTCAATTGGGTTTAAATCAGGCGATTTTGACAGTATCAGCTGAATGTCTTGGTGTATTTGGAACCAGTCGCGCATAATCCTAGTCGACAGTAGTCCTAGTAAATTGGGGAAGCTGATTGTCTGGGTAAATAAAAAAATCGGATGGACGGCAACATGACGTTTTCTAAGTTATTAACATAATTCAGAGCTGTTGCTTTTGAAGGTAATCCGTATAGTTTACCGACTCCATGAGCCAACATACAGCCTCTAATGTTGGCACTAATTCTACCAGAATCCGTGATAGACACTACATGTGTGTACATCTTCATCAAATCTTGTATTGTTATAACGCCAGTGGTTATACAATCGAACATGTGGGCTGGATTTCAAAGTCTTTTCGTCTGTAAATATTGTGGTTGACCAATCGAAATTTTAGAACATCAATAAATTTTTTTTAGCACAACTCCAGTATTGCAACGTCGTACTGTACAAAAGACGGCGAATTGTTCTGACATTTAGATTATATTAGTATAAATATAGCATCTATTTCTTTGGCAGAAAGATTAAAACAAGGCGCACTTAGAATCTATGCTTTGATTGGCTTACAGTCAACCAATTGCGTTAACTTATTTTGAAATTTTGATTTATTGTCAAAAGTGGTAAAGTTATATGGTGCACTATACATAGCTAGCTGAATGACGTCATCAATGACGATCTTGTGACGATTTATTTTATTAATCTACTCAGCTATCCAATCAGAGCCGGCAGTGGCCCTCCCGCCCCACTTATGTACTTGCGGAATGTGTATCGACCAAAATTCGATACATGCAGCTTTTTTTGGGGGGTGTTCTGTGCATAAGCGGATTTAAGTAAGATTGCGTCCAAGCCCCATTGCATTAAAGTGCCCTTGTTTTGTAATGGTATTGTCAATACCTATTCGTTAATACTTTAGTGTTTGGCGGCTGATATTGCCAAGGAAAATGTAGCTATTTGCCAGATCGGGTGTTCTTATCTGGGGAGGACGTCTCCTCCTACTAGTAATATTTAGATGTTGTATATATGTAGTTCGCATTTTAGAAACTTCCATAGCGCTATTATGGAATGAATGAGATATTTCTTGAGCTTCTCAGGTGGCGACATTGATGTCGCTACAGGTGATTGTTTAGTATAGTCAATAATTCAAAGAAGAATCCTATCATTTTTGATTTATGTCGAGCCCGAGTATCAAAGGTCTATGAATAGATGACTGGTTCTTTGAGTGAAGTGCACAAACAGCTTCGCAACAGTAGCATAGTTTTTAAATTCAGGAACGAAACTAAATGGGATATGTATATTATTATTAATAAATTATTATACAAAACAATAAGGAAATATATTCAAATTAATAAAAGTATAGTGTTGTTACGACTTAATATGCACGCGGAAACAAAATAAGATGAGCATAGTCGTACTTCCTCGTCCGTCTTCGCCCGCATGTCGACCTTCGTTCTACTCGCCCGATCTCGACGTTTACATATTGTGTTTAATTATTTCGCATTATAGCATTTGTTTCCTACCATAGATTCAAAACGAGGTTTCTTGTTGTAAACAAGCTGTGCGCCGCGGTTTCCCTAAGGTAAAATAAACCGACCACATGATTGCGCCGTACTGCGTGGTACCTCGCTTACCTGAACATTAACAATTCGGCCCTTCTCGGTTATGTCGGGCGCGCGCGGCTCCTTAAGGCCGTAGCAATAAATACTATAGCAAATTTATACTCATATCTCCTGTCAGATATCGCAATGGAACAAACACGAAAATTAACAGTTCAAATTATTGTCTGAATCCCAAAAAATTTATTGGAACCGTGGAGCCGTTTCGAAGCCTATTCGAGATAAACTTTCAGACAGACAGACAAAAATTCTCGAAACGGAAATTTATGATTGCGCATGGTATAAATATTACGTTATGTTTATTATGATCACAGACCTGCTACCTACCTACTTCAATTTTATTATTGGTAGAGATAGAGACGAAAAATACATTTTCAATTGCTTTATTTTTGTATGAAGTAATCGTGGGATGGCACACACCTTCTTATTCTTCATCAGCCTTTTAATAGTCCACTGTTGGCTATAAGCCTCCCCCGAGAAGGTAGGATTAGCCTTAATCAACAGGTTTGTCTGGTGGTTTGGATAGGCGACTGGTACTGACCAGTCGCTTCCCACATTTAAAGCTACTGCCCTCGAGAAGCAGCTGATGTCAGTGGCGTAACCTGCCACCCTATGCAGGACTTTTCACGAACATTCCATGGCCCGAAATTTGAAACTTGACGTTGTCATTAACACTTTTGCTGTACAGAAAGCCCGAAAAGGTAATTAATTAAAATATCGATTAAAAAAAATTGTTATTCCAATCCAATAAGCTCTTTAAATTAAAAGTTACTACAACGTTGGTTTAACTTCTTTAAGCCCCGAGGTGGCCCCATCCGAAGTATTTGCCACGGTATAGTTACGCCACTGGCGGATGTCGTGGTATGTATGATGGTTAATAACTGTTAAATATTTATCAAATAAAGATAAACATTTAACAATTATCAATAACACCATGTGTTTATTAAAATATTCTTTAAATGAAATATCAACTGTCTAGTCTTGGACATAGGCCTCTTCTAAGTTAAGAGGATTTCGCATTGCTTTGGCGGAATGGCATTCGCAGTACCAGACACCTCGCACTTTAGACGTTGGTGCCCATTACGGGTGGATATTTGAGATGGTTATTTCACCATCCGTTGGAGGCCATGAAATATTTCTGGCATTACCTATGATACCTACAATACGAGCATGAAACGGCGACCAAATTTTTGTTCGTGTTTTTTAACATTCTATGTAAACTTGTTTCACCATTAAAAAAACGTATTTATCAACCAACGCTTTTATATTACAAGAAAATATTTTTTTTGTATTAAATAATAAATATTGCATGACGCTTGTAATTCGAACAGTTTTATTTAGTACAGGTGCCGAAGATTTTGATTAGAAATGGGTAATAGATGTAAATCTGTAGCTTTATCTTGTATAGAATATTTATTGTTTTATGTAAAAGACTAATATCTTATTTAGTTTAGTAAACGAATTAAAAAGAAAAAACGGAGTAAAATAGAAAATCCCGAATACTTTTTATAAATTATTTGTATTATTAATAGTTTTGCAATGAAAATAATGTCGGCTATTTATTACAACGGGCCGTCAATTAAACTCAAGAAAAAAGAAACAATTTAATAGCGGCAAAAGTTGACAGAGTGAACACTTTATAAAACAGAATTAAAAGATACCCACAGAAAACAATGGAACAATCAAATACCACTTTTTTGTTTCTATTATAAGGAAATAACGTTAGACGTGAATTTTAATAGAGAGTTTTCTTATTATGGGGTTTTAAACACAAATCATTAGAAAAAGAAAGTAAGACTTTTCTTTTCCATGTACGAGTCCGAAGTATGGATCAGATGTGTAAATAATAGCTAATAATATTTATAAATCTATGTAAAAAAACATCCGATGCAAATTTTATAGTAGGCCAGTCTCGACAGTAGAAAGATGAGTGAAGTTTCCAATCGTAAATCAATTTATTCGGTTCATTCACGTTCTCTTTTTAAACAACCGAAATATACATAATTATGCGAATACTTTCACTAATAGCAAATGAAATTCGGTATAATTACATAATAAATGTTTATTTTTTATATATAATGTTTCATGCTAAACCCATGATCGTTAAAGCAAGTAAAGAAAATATAAAAACTAAGCAATATCATCTTCATATAAACATGGTACATTACAAGACATCAGTCACTTTTGTATCGCATCTCTATAGTACTTCGATCTTTTTCTTTAAAAAAAAACGTTGCCCTACACTAGGATTTATAATAAATTGTCTTTATCGTAGATGCGCACAGACATAAATTTCACATACGCAATGCAGCCATAACTGAAAACCAAAGATTTGTGTTTTTACATAAATATTGACTCCGGCTAGGATTCGAAACCAGTACGCGCAGCGTAGACGTCAGGTACGCTCACTGATAGGTCACGCGATCGTCAAATTTTACAAATAGTCTTACTTTAGTTTAATAAATAAATACGCACAGTTTTTTTTAATTGTTCCTATCCTTAATAATCTCTTTTATTAATTTATCCCTGCAACATTTATTTAATTTGGGTTTTATTTTATAGAGAGGTCACAGGGCCTGCTCTAAATACAGTTTTAGATATAATAAACAATTGTTCAGAAAGTAGGCAGTAATTGTTTATCGGCTTTAGCGTGCAGCGGGCGACATAACAGCGAGCTGTGGTGTCGCTGAACCTGCGCAAGTCAAGGGCCTCGGTCGACGACCGCCCGCGGACCACGTTTCGCTCGCATATTATACATAAATTAGCAAGCTAGCTTAGCATAGTATACCTAAATTGCATTTTTGCGTCAATAATTTATCAATCATAATAAAAAAGTGGCGAATAAATTTAGCTCGGGCAACGGACGTTGTTCCAATTTTTATATAGAAATAATTAAAGAAATGTGAACTCAAACAGTTTATTGACTCGATAGATAAAAAAACCATATTAAACTTAAGGTTTTCATGTACTTTTACATAAGATGACTTAATTATATACGAATATGAAAGTATAATATTTGTACATACAAGTAAGAGATCTATGTTTAACCAACTTTTAAAATAAAGAAATGCGATAAATATGAACATGAATTATTATATTCCGTTAATAAAGTTGACTATCAGTCGAATTTGCAGCAACATATGGCAGGTTGCCACGGGCGGTCAACGAACTCTCGCCGCTACACTCGACGCATCAATCGATCTATTACCTGTGGCGCTACACATTCACAACGTAACCGACACATTTTCACAAAAATAAATACATCATAAAAAGATATCATTTTAATTCAAAACTCATTTTAAAAGCGCTTATTGACCTTAATGTAGTTTGTATTTTAAAATCGGGTCGGTGTCCTTTTGCATGTATTAGTACCAGGTATCATTGCATTGAAGTCAGCAGCTGCATTAATAATTAATTTGAAGACGAGTTGCTGGTCATATAGGCGACTTATATACATCTGCCATAAATAAATAATATATATATATATATATATATAAAAATGTATGTATTTATATTTATAGAAAGAGAATATATTTACTTTTTACTTTTTCTCTTTTTGTTCGACTGTTATTTTTATTTTATTTATATAGCAATAACTTGTAGCTTGTACCATTCGTCATAACTACTATATATGGCACGTTAAAGATTTACACACGCACGTGTCTCTATCATATATACATTAGAGTACATAGCTCATAACAATTTATAGGATTTTCTCGAAATTTGTTGTTGTCCCGTGTACAGAAAATATAGGATTTATCCTGAAAATATAGTAAAAATGCCATTCTTTTCTTGATCTGAAATTTACATAGCGATAATTTTGTTGCGAACTTTAAAATCTTCGTTTTATTGGCATAATTTACGAACTCTTCTACGTAAAAAGTGGTTTGCGGTAATACGCTAACCCGCCGCCTTCGTATTCGTAATGGATCTTCAGAAAACAACAGGATCCTGATTCAGAAGGTTATAATGGCTACTTATTCGAATGAAAACGTTAATTTTGACAATAAAACAGGTTACACTACAAATATTTCGATATGATTTAAAGATCTGGCGATACTATGACAAATGCAAGCACAAAAGCAAAATCATCGTCCTCGAAATCTCAAAACTGCTAACATCAAAGTCACGGACATCACTTTTGGAAAACGAAAGAAATTATTTAGGAACTTACCAGAGTTATAAAGAGAGAGGATTTATGTTTACCTTCAATCACTCTTGATACATTTATGAGACTGGCGAAAGAGGTTAAAAATATGTAGTCTTTAGTCGTTAAAACGAATTAGCTTAATACCAAACTCCACCTCATAAAATGCTTAGTCGTTTATTTCTAAAAATTAAAAGTATTTCGAAGATATATAAAGTCCGGCAATCCGCACTGAGACGTGATGGATTTTTTCCAGCTCCTATTATTTCCAGCTTTATAGAGTCGTGCGACTCTTCATATTTTAGGATAGCTTCTAACTAAGTTTAGGTGTTCCAATATTCTGAACCCCGGCAAATCATCAATTTTACCTTCATATTTCACTATTTAAAGGGCCACCATAGTATATTAATATGACAGATCATTTCCGCTAGAAAATTCCAATACATAGACTCTTGTGCTAGTTTAATCAAGGCGTCTCCGTTGCATGTCCGAAATTAAAAAGAGCATACAGTCCGTCTTAATGCAAGTGGTCACTGTAGCCTATCGCTATGGCATAGCACGTAAACCTAAATCCATCTTCAAAGAAGAATAAAGGTGAAAGTGCGCTGTGTCCTCTAATGACTGACAAGGTACTAACCATACAGAAAATATATTTTTTATTGCCACTGTAAGTCTCGATAAACAATAACTAAATTGTTCACGCTTGTTGTGAATACATATAAAACGTTTTTAAGGTCTTGAAAAGCTCAATATTATCTAAACTAGGTTTAGACCATTTTAAATGTACCTGACCTTCTTTAAATATTATAAAAATAAGTATAGGTATGTAGGTTTATATATATATACCTATACTTACTTATTTTAGCTCTCTTTAATAATTATCAAAACAAAGCCAACATCAATTACGTGTATATACATCGCCAGTTCATCACGTATTTTATCGAGACGCCGTGACCGTAAAACGTCCGGACTTTTGTCAACGAGGACAGAAATACTTCGACAGACCGATTTAAGAGTCTATTGCGGCTAATGATCGTGCGGCGAGAGGTTAATCGACACTCACCTGCAGCTAACTGTCGACGTGGCATTGTGCTCTGTTGTTTGTGACCCTTTCCGTGACTGTGGCCATGAATGTGGTCGCTAACCCACCTCGCCCGCAGTAAATTAAGAATTGTATCGGACGGGGACAGCCATCCGGCCGCTACATTTATAATTACGATGCAAGAAAGATACTCTATCTGGAACCTGATGACTGTGGTCATCAACCCAAATGGCACATCGTATAATCATGCGGTTACGTTGTATTGCTCACGTCAGCTAAAATCAACTTGAAAGTCACAATAGAGTGTTTGAGTGCACGTGCAATTTATTATACATTTTTAATAAATCGCAAGATACCTCAAGATAATTAGATTACGAAATAATTTACGTTAGTATAAAAATAGTGTAATAATTATATCTTCAATGAACTACCAGTTCAATTACAACATAATAATACTGTAAGCTCGGTGGGCGTAGCGGCTGAGTGCTTGGCTTCTGCTCCACGGGTTGCAGGAGCGATTCCCGCACGGGACTAACATTTGTATGGACTACAGATTTGACTGTAAAACGCACCTTCGATACGAAACGTTTTTTTTCATATCGTAGGTGCGTACTTCCCTGGATATTGTCCGAGGCTTAAGTCCTGCGGTAGTCCTACAGTGTTCTACAGTAAATCGACTTTTACCAGGATGAAATGGGAAGATAACTCTTTTCATTTACCCTTTGATATTGTAAGGTATAAGTTTTCAATTTTTTTTTCGATTTCTAAATAAAATTACGTTTACTTAAAATTGTATTTTTTTTCGTGTATTTTATATTAACATAAATATTAAAGAATTTTGCAGGGTTTTCATGTCATTATTTTAAATATATTGCTTATCTACTTATACTAAATTTTGGAAATTTAGGCAAATTCTGTTTTGGTAAAATATGGTTTCCAGACGCCTTCACAAAATCTGTTCATAGTTTAAAGGAAACATTTTTTGAAGGTTAAGGTTATTTCAGGAAAATGACGTATTAAGGATTCATATTACATAACAGGATTTAAATTACCAAGTGACGCTTACGCTGTGTAAGAGAATCTTATACCGGGGTACACTCACAGTTCTCTTACGAGTCCACTAAGGGAACTGTCTAGAAAATGTCATAGACTCAGACAGGCGGCAGAACAACGATCTCAGAAATACACAGACTGAATAAGCTGCAGGCCGTTTGGTACTGCTATCGCTAATCAGGTTGCTACTCGTATAAGCAATACGAATTTAAGCATAGACTTTATTTTTTAAAGGGGACTTTATTTTTTAAATTTATAAAATAGACTTTATAATATGGAAGGTTATAATCTATCAGTTTAATATCAAATCAAATAATACGTCAGTTATAATTTATAAGTACACTGTGTTCCACCAATAGGCATACAAAATACAAATTATTTAAATTATATAAATTACATATTATGGAAATATTTTAATTACATTATTATCAATTATTGTTTCAATTTAAAATGATAATTAAAAAAATTGAAAATTTATAAAAAAGTAAAATCAAACCTAATTACTTACATCATAATACTTCTTACGTGACACGAATAAAGAGCTTAAAGAGTTTAATACTCGAATTAAGAATATGGAACATCGCTTAATAATGGAGAAAGCGCAGAGCCAAGTAGATTTAATGCAGACTCGACTTGAAAAATTAGAACAGGAACTTAATAATGCTGAACAATGGACAAGGATGAACAACATAGAAATAAAAGGAATACCCCAAACCAGTAATGAAAATTTGTTCGAAATATTATCCAAGATTGGCTCCAAAATCCAGTGCCCCGTTAACAGGACCCAGGTCAATTTTATTACGAGAGTCCCAACACATGACAAGGAGCGTACCAAACCGATTATAATCTGTTTTTGTAATCGCTACGTGAAAGAAGATTTCATTTCAGCAGCTAGACTCTCATCTAAAAGCGATGCACTCACCACGAGTCATATAGGATTGCTTGGGAATAAGAAGATATATATCAATGACCACCTCACCATTCAAAATAAGACACTTTTATCAAAAACTAAAAAGGCCGCAACAGAAATGAATTTTCGCTATGTGTGGGTGAAGCATGCCAAAATACATGCAAGAAAAACGGATACCTCACATATTATAGTTGTGAAAACAGAAAAAGACCTAACGAAGATAGTTTAAGATTTGATCTTATGTTCTTTTTCATAACATTACTACCCATTAACATATTTTTAATTAGTCTAATAGAAATAATAGTAAAATTGCAGTTTGAGAATCAGTGGCCGCCGCGGTATTGTACTCGAATGGTTCTTCGTTTTCTGTGTGCCCGCGCAGTGATTTGCAATAGATTTATAGTACTTATTAACAATCGCTCTAATGTAACGGAACTAAATCAATTTAAAAACAACTCAAAATCGTGCAGTTTAGGGTTCGATTTCCTCAAACGTATAATGACAGATCACGCTTATTTTAGTGTAATAACAGTGTTTCACCTTAGTAATGTTTTTTCTAATTTTAGGGCATTAGTGACAGATACTCGTAACTCGCAATGTGGTGGCTACCTTTTAATACTCTCGGTAACTAATTGCAATTATTATACAACTTGCAACGACAATTACGTGATTAGTTATTTTAATTCATGGTTTAATCGTTTAAGTTTCTTACTATTAAAATACACTTTACTGTGGTATTGTTGTAGGCTAGATAAAAGTTTAGGTATAGTTACGTCTAAAAATGCTACTTAAACTATATTATCAAAACGTACGAGGGTTGCCTACGAAAACGAACAGCTTATTTAGAAATATCTGTCTTAATTCATATGATGTTATTATATTTACAGAAACTTGGCTTATTGACAGTGTGTACAGTAACGAATTGTTTGACGATCGATACTTAGTATTCAGACGTGATAGAGATTATTATCGTACATCACAGACGCGAGGTGGTGGTGTCTTGATTGCTGTACGAAACGATTTAACTGTTGTCGAGAGGTTTGACTGGCGTAGCTCTGCAGAAGACATTTGGATATCCATTGTATTAAAAAAGCCTAAAGCGTCAGTTTCACATTGTATTCATATTTGTGCTTTATATTTATGTAGGGAAAATTCTGGTAACTCTTATAACAATCAGTTACACAATTTCTCTACCAAATTAAATGATTTGATTATGTCAAATTTGCTAGACACATTCCTTATAGCTGGCGATTTCAATTTCGGAAATTATGTAGATTGGAACCTCAATAGTAATGGAGCTGATTTAATACCCACTAACTTTTTCTTGTCAATATCTAACTGATTTTTTTGATACCATACATACCTGTAGTCTGTTGCAATACAATAGTGTACGTAACGAAAATGGTAGGTTATTAGATCTAGTATTTTCTAATGGTTCTGTAGCTGTTACAGAGTGTGATGATCCATTAGCAGTGCCTATAGATGCACACCATAAACCTTTAGTTATACAATTTGATTTTATAGAACTGCATAAATTGGAGGAGAAAGTAATTAGCAAACCTCTTTTTTACAAAGGCAATTATGAGGCTATTAAATCAGAACTTGATAAGGTGGACTGGTTAGACATTTTGAGCACGGAACCATTAGACCGAGCAGTAACCATTTTTTATGATAAATTATATGCCCTTATTGAACAATTTATTCCAAAAAAATCAATTCGTCGCGCGTCACACCCCCCATGGTATAATTCGGCACTACTAAAAATTTTGAAAGAAAAACACAAGTATCATCGAAGATATAAGTTGTATGGCAATATGTCCGATTATCAGTCTTTTTCCATATTGCGTAGTAGGACCAAAAGGCTAGAAAAAGACTGTTTTAATTCTTATATAGAAAAAAATTAATCTTCAATAATAACTAACCCAAAAGTTTTTTGGTCATTTGTAAAAAGTAAAAGAAATAGTTCTTCTTTACCGAAAATACTAAGATTTAAAGATACGTGTGTAGATACCGGTCTGGGAATAAGCAATCTCTTTGCTTCTTATTTCCGTGCCTCATTTGACAATCCAGATATCAACCAAATCGAAACGGAAGTCTGTTTTAATGATTCTACGCTTACTAATTACATAGGCTCCATATCAATTTCGAATGAACATATTTTAAAATTAATGCAATCGCTCGACCTCTCAAAATCCGGTGGGCCTGACCTAATACCTCCCTTATTTATTATGAACTGTGCAAAAAGCTTAGTTGTACCAATTAGCATTTTATTTAAACGATCATTAACGGAGGGTGTAGTTCCCCAAATCTGGAAGTCAGCATTTGTAACACCAATTCATAAGAAAGGGGATACCTCTTACGTCGAAAATTATCGTCCAATTTCGAAACTTTGCCTCTTCTCTAAAATTCTTGAACGGGTTGTTTATAATGAAGTATACACAGTAGTGCGAAGTAGTCTAGGCGATGAACAACATGGGTTTCTGCGTAAGCGATCAACTATCACCAACCTCCTCTTAGCTAATGAGTTTATTTCAAAGGGTATGGATTATTGTGGTCAAGTAGATGTAATATATACTGACTTTAGTAAATGTTTTGATCGTATTAATCACTATGTTCTTTTACAGAAATTATTAGCAGTAGGTATACACGGTGATTTGTACCGTTGGTTTTCTTCATATATAGAAAATCGTACACAGGCTGTTGCGCTTTGGGGATATACGTCTGGATGGTGCTCGATTCCATCTGGTGTGCCACAGGGATCGTTATTGGGCCCACTTCTGTTTGTTATTTTCGTAGCTGATATTAAGTCATGTTTTATGAACTCTAAAATATTATTGTATGCAGATGACTTGAAAATCCTTAAAACAATCAACAGCTTAGATGACACTAAACAACTCCAAAATGACCTAAATAGATTTACATCTTATTGTACACGTAACAAACTGCATCTGAACATATCTAAATGTTCTTATATAGCTTTTACTCGACATAGGTCAAATATTGGTTCGGGATATACTCTTAATAACCTTAGTATCAGCAAATAAGCAATATTAATGATTTAGGTGTTTTGCATGACAGCAAACTTCTTTTTGATAAGCATATTGAGAATATCGTTAACAAAGCATCTAAATCTCTTGGTTTCGTCTTAAGAATGTCGACCTGTTTTCGTTCTATAAAAACAGTAAAAGTTTTATACTGTTCGTACGTACGCAGCCACTTAGAGTACGCATCTCAAGTGTGGAACCCGCAGTATAATATATACATATCTCGTATCGAAAGTATTCAAAAAAAATTGTACGTTATCTTGATTTAAAGGTACAACAATACTCAGACGATTATCTTGATCGATGTAGGAGGTATCATCTTCTACCATTAGAATATAGACGAAAAGTTAATGATATCAGCTTACTACTCAGTATTGCGAGTGGGTCCTGTGACAGTGCTGAGCTGCTTTCCAACATCGTCATTCGTACTAATCCCGTAAGCCTTAGGCTGCGTTCTATATTATATGTACCAATTGTGTCCACTAATTATAGGCGTAATGCTTTTTTCTTACGCAGCGCAAAAGAATTTAATAGACTGTCATCGTCTTTGGAAATTGACCTATTCTGTACCAATGCACAGTCTGTAAAAATATGTTTGTCTAATGACTTTTTTAAAGAAAAAAAAAACGGTAGTAAAATTTTAATTGTAAATCAGTAATTTACATTCTTCTCACTAGTATATGAGCTTTTGTTGTATGTGTTTGTTATTAACTTTTAATATTAACATAAGTTTTGAATGTTTGTTCTCAGTGCAAAGTATGTAAATTATATGCGTAGGCTTGTAATTAGCAATATGTATAGCCATTTCACTATTTATAAAGTAATTTGTCTGTAAGCCTTCCTAAAACTAATAAATAAAATAAAATAATTTGTCACCTAGAAGCTCATTCATTGCGTATTATTATGTTTTGTTCATTAAAAATTTAAACGCTCTCCTTTGAATTCAGTGACATTTACACAATCCTTTATTTGCTTGGGTAATTTGTTGTAAGATTTCATTGACATTCCGTACACACTTTTATATAAAGCTATAGTTTTGCTGGGAAATAAGTGAAGCTTGTCAGAGTCGGAGTCTGAGTTGAATGCGAGAGTACGAAAGTGTGATCAAAAGAGACAGCGAAGAGAGAAAAGGAAAGTGATTGCATAATTTGTGAGTCCAGTTATTCTTTTGAAACAACGTAAGCAGACAATCCCTAAGCCTTAATAGTCACTGGTATATGCTCAGTGTCTATTACTACTACAAAAGCATTAGTTAAAACTGAAGTTTACCGACCTTGCCTACGAAAAAGATTGCCATTATTAAGAGATTAATTAAAAAGTTTAATATTGAAATGAATTTAAAAACGCAACAAATACCTAAATACCTACGTATATTTGACAGAACTATAATCGGTAGTATGGACAAAATATTTTTTTCCGTCCTGATTATGTTTACACCTCTCTCGAAATATCTGATGAACAATGTCTTCGAGTAGCGGCAAAAGGGTAATTTTACATAAAAATCAATTCACGTTGTTTCGGATGTTAGCCTTTTAAAAAATCCTTGATTAGTAAATTTTATAAACTTAAACGGGCAATGTGGTACTTTTGAAATATGATCCAACAGCTACGTAAATGTAAAATCCATGAAAATCTTAAAAAATTAACTGTAACTGAGTTATCTAAAAATCGTATACAACAGAGACTTTTGGCCACGATTATGTAATTAATCCCTGCATTCCGTTTTGCAAGCGAAATAAATGTCCTACCTAGTTCAATTTACGAAAGTTAAAAGAACCTGTTAATCCAATGGACGCTGTAGTTCAGAAGTTGTAGTTGTCTTTATATACTAAAATAATTGAAACTCAAAATGTTTTGTTTATAAACTTAACTAAAATTAAAAGAGACGGGAAACATACTTAAGTATCCTTTAATTTTATCATCCCATCGAAGATTTGAACGACTACGTTAGGAGGATGAACTGCGCAGCGTTTTGGAATGGAATGGAACCCTCGACCTTGCGAGGGCGAGGTTAACCCGGCGCCACCCCGCCACTCCGCACCCTGCAGCCTACCTCCGCCTCAGCGGTCGTCAGTACCATCTTACGCTTTATATTTACCTACCCACTGAAATAAATGTCAATCCTAAACTGGTCTTCAAGGTTGTGGCAAAGGAACCAATTAAAATCTATCATTTATTTTTCCATATTTACTTTACTTTATTACATAATGTAATATTTAAGAACCTATACATATATTATTAATAAATATTACTTACTCGTATACCTCTCGTGTACCTTTAATTACAAAACCACTCTAACCTTTAATTATTTTTATTAAACCGCCAAAGTTAAATTATATTATATGTAAGTACGCCTTATTTGCATACATGGCGAGCCTCATATTTGTACACATAAGCATTACAAATTTTACACGCAGAATTATTAAAATATTCATATAGAACATTGTGGTGGCACGGGGTAGGGGCGAGTGGTCGGGAGCCGGGAACGATGACGGCGCAGCGCGGCCTTGGCCGTGATCGCGCGTTCGATATAGCGCGCCCCGACCGCCTCCTACCTGACCCACCCTCCCTATCACCCACCACACCCACACCATGGCCACGGAGTCGCCCTGAATTTCTGATGTTCCGACTATTTCAGTCATATTGATATAAGACATCAACGTCACAAAAGGTAACGACTATGGTGTGTCTATTTGTGTACATCGCATATGTATTCTCCGTAATATAATACTAATTTATTTTCATAGAAATAATATATTAATTTACAAAAAATAGTACTACATCAACTGCGACATGCAATTAATCGAAGTATTTAACATGCTACACGAATTATAAATTATGACTAATATATTTGTAATTATAAGAACATTCTCTTGAGCGATTGCATCCGTAGAGGTGAAATCTTATAAAAACAATATTTAATCTGCGCAAGATATTAGGACGTAATTAGTACGACAACTAAGAGGCACTCGCTAGTCGTCTCGTATCATGCTTACGCAATAAGATCAAAGGGTCAGATGCTTTGAACGAGACAAAAGACAACCACTAAACAGATCCAGAATAAAAAATCCATACAATTTGTGTTGCGCAATATAGATTAGAACCGTATCCCACTATCCAGCAGGAAGGTACACTGAGCAATGAGCCATGATATCAAATTAGTGTCAGAATATCACGTAATTTTTTTATTTATATATCATGAAATAAATTATTCTTCTCACTTGAACTACATACATCAATATAGTCTAACGATTGTTAAAAAGTAAAAACCCTGCCAGTCTTGTTATAATTTTTTTTTAATGATTAATGGGATAGATTCTATCCCATTTTGAAGTTAAGAATAAAAGTTAACAAAAAAAAACTGTGTCAAGAATTTTTTTAAGGCTATTTTTGAGCAGAAGTGTAACCTTAAAGGTACCCGAATGTTAAGACCATGCAATTGGTTGAAAAGGCTGGTCTGTGCTCACGAGTAATAAAGCTGTGAGGCGCCTGCACGACACCGCCACAAAGTTAATCTTCGTGCTCAGGCAACATTTCTAAAATTTTCTTAATTTACACAAAACCTGGTTGTTTTTTTTACCTAATATATGTTATAAGAGTAAATCATAGTAAAAGTTTTATTGTGGTATTGAAAACACTGTCATGTCATGTCAATGTCAGAAACAAATTGTCATAGAAATAAGAAATAATTTATCATTTATTAAGATTTGTTGAGTTTGTTGAAATTCGGGGAAGTTAGATTTTGCCTAAACAACTGAAGCTTTATTGGATACTGAGCTCCAATTTCAGTAGGGTAAAGCAAATGTCTTGCTTGCACCACAGTAGAACTTGTGACTACTTATATACTCTTTGCTTGTGACTGCATTTCCCAATAATACATTGACTACCTGATTTTACCCTAGCACTATCATTGCAGACCCAGAATTAACGTTCAGGGTATTTCTTCACAGACTAATAATTTTAAATTCCTTTAAAAAATATGTTTTTATTAATTTAAGCATACACTTATTTTAGTAAATGTATATTTTGGTTTATTTTATAGACACAGTACTTTAAAAAAACCTAATTTTTAACTTAGTTCCTCTAGTTAAGTATATTTGAATGTATTCAAGTCACGTTGTCGTAAGTCATGAATAACTGAAATATCCGTACATAATGGTGATGTATGTATAATATCAGGTATATAAAAAACACTCGATAATTAATAAGCAGACGGCGTAGTTGGAGCAAACCAGAATAAGACACCAAGGTCAAACAGCGGAGTGATATCATTTATGGCGTGCCTGTCCCTGAACTGTGGATGTTAGGCGCGAGTGACGCACGTGGACTCAAATATCACCGACCCTGAACTCTGTTATAAAAATATAGCTTTTGCAATGTCAAGCTACACCCATAATGCTCTCATAAAATTACGAAAGGTTCGTAATTTTGTAGGTTAATTTTATTAAGAAGTAAGCTTAGCAAAGCATGATGACAAAGATAAAAAAATAACAAAATAGAGGATACCCATGGAGTTTCTTTCGCCTATTTCTTCTCCGTCAGAGGAACCTCATTGCGAAGCGGCGGTAGATTGTAAAAAATGACGTTTGGCAAACGAACTTTATATTTCTTACGTCGAAAAATAAAGAATTTTCATTTCATTTCAAGCTTACCCCAAAATAAACATGAAATAAGAATGAAAATACCTATTCATTAATAAGTAAAAAAGTAAATTTACTGCTACCTCCTATAATTTAGAGCGTTTTGGAGACGAAAAAGGTCCGCCACGCTACAACAATGCGGGCAAGTTTACTTCACATGTCGTCGAAGTATTTAACATTAAGACAAGTAGGTTTCCTCACAATACTTTCCTTCACCGCAGAACACGTGGTAAATCCTCACGCAGCCGTAGATCAAAACGAGGTCAGGAAATTTACAGAGAGCATCATGCCGCAATATGCCACATCTCTATTAATTAATTAATCAATACAACATTAGTACAAACAGTTCTTTTAAATAAAACTACTTTTTACGGATTTCATCGCGTTTCATTTAGAACTATTTTTAACCCGACGTTTCGGGCGCTTTACAGCACCCATGGTCACGGGGGGACTGAGGTGACAGTTCTCCCGATGTCATAGTTAACCCGGAGTACCTTCAGCTTTTAATTATTATTTTTAGTCCGATCTACGCAGAAAGAGCTTACTGTGTCTTGAAGCCTTGCAGTGGTATGCTTGGTTTTTGATTTAATTTTATTAATAATAGGATCCCAAGCCGGTGGTAATACCCAACCATCTTCCCTATTGAAATTAGGATGTTTTTTAATTTCAATAGCCTCGCGAATCATCCTTGGTAGGAATCGGTGTTCTTTTGCAAGGATTTGTGGTCTATCAAATCTGATGTAATGGTTGTCCAGAACATGGTCACAGACTGCAGACTTCCTAGAGCGTCGATGCTTCACATCAGCTATATGTTCTTTAACGCGGGTTTTAATGGATCTTTTAGTTTGCCCTATGTAAGAGAGACCACATTCACAATCCAGCTTGTATACTCCTGCATCTTGTAGAGGGGTGTTACACTTGACAGATGGTAAAAACTAACTTATCTTCTTCGGCGGCTTGAAAAATGTTCTTATAGAAGCTCGCTTCAAGATATAGCCAATCTTGTCCGTGACTCTCTCTGACATATGGAAGAACAGCAGGTACACGCTCGACTGTGACCGGCTTCACTCGGTCACTGCGACAAGGGGGGGAACCCGAAGCTTGTTGTCTTGCAAAACATGCTTGACATGCTGAAGCTCGGCGGCCAGGTGTTTACTGTCACAGATCCCTTGTGCTCTCTGAAACAAAGATTTACCCACGGTAGCTAACTGTGAAGGATGGTGGTGAGATTCACCATTTAAATACCTATTAGTATGGGGTAGTCTGGAAACAGTTCTATCACTGTTTAACCACCTTTCGTTGGGAGTTGATAGATAGAACCTAAATGATTATAAGTTTATTAAAAAACAGTATAAATTAGAGACCGGAAGGTAGGTAACAAAATTATATCTGTAAATAACAACAAAGGATTTTGAAATTAAATCAATAGGTGTATTACATATACTTTATTAACAGCAGTAATTCATTATTTAGCTTTATTTTTATTACCCTTCTTTTTTGGCACCTTTTTATTAGTAGTGCCTTTTTTACGACCTTTTGTTTTCTCCTTCGCCTTCTGCGCACGCAAGTCTTTCTTCATGCGAGGATCAACCACCTTGTAATGCCCCTTAACTCCGGTTGGTCTCTTCATTCTTTTTGCGGTAGTATGTTTTTTAGCAACTACGTAAGTTACCTTCTTCTTACCGTCAGTTTTAGCCTTTTTATACAGTTGCTTAATTTGCTGGGCCTTCTCCCGTTCAGACATATCTGCATTCTCCATAACCGCTTCCACTTTTTTCTTTGCACGTTCCATCTTCTTTATCATACGCTTCTTCTTCCTAGCCTTTGCTTCAATGACTTTCTTTATTGGCCGTACGTTTATATCTTGCAATCGATTTTTATATTCTTCTGTGTATTTCTGAAAATGACAGCAAAACAAATAACCAATAAGAATTTTCCCAAAAGTTATAAGTAAATACGTCAAAAATGTTACGGTTCAAAATGACGTAAAATAAAACGTCAAAATTTATTACCTCTGGCACCACGACATCCTTGGACATATGTTTCTTTTCGTCATCCACAAACCAATCGGGCAAGTTTTTGTCATTAAACGCATATCTATTCCATGCGTCGTCTATTAAATCTCTTTTGAATTTTTTGGATGTCGCTATCATTGTTCCCAAAGCCAATGTCTCTGCGTCCATTTTCATTGTTTTCTTTAACCTCTTTAAATCTGCAATAAGCAAATTATTTTAATTTTTATAAAATAAATATCTATAAAACTATTAAAACATGTAATCGAATGACCTTGACGATTTCGACAACTAACTAACTAGAAGATTTTCACTAAAGATGGGACCGCGAACAAGTATGCATTACAGTGTCGCAAAACCCGATCATTCCCGTCGTTAGGCAGTCTTACATCCCACACAATCACTGGAAGGTTGGGCGTTTCATTTAAGACTGCACAAATGATCTGTTATTAGAGATTTTTGCTTAGACAAGGAGACGCGCGATCATTGCGACAATTTGCATTTTATTCATGAATTATGATCAGCCAGCCAAAGTCAACATGTCTGCAAAGACACTAATTGAGGATTTTCGGGTTTGATTGTGTTATGATTGTCCCCGTGTCTCCAACACCGCAACCTAAGCTACCTCCGATCTCCAGTAGGAGAGTGCCCGTGTGCGCGTACACTTGTGGTACTATAAAATCTCCGGTGCAGTTGATAGTTTTCAGTCTTCGAAAGTTGTCGCCGTGGTTGGAAATCGGCCAGGACAATATTAATGTATAAATTACTAAAGTAAATGTCAATACACGAAACACCATAACAATATAACAGAAGAACCACAGTCAATAGTAAACAATGAAAAGATAAAAGGATATACCTGGGTCTTGGGAAACAACTTCGAAACCATCTTTTTTGCTGATTTTTCCACTAGCGGTTCCTGTTCCTGGAGCAACATTATCTTCTATATCATAATCACTGTCTGATGACTCACTTTCAGAGTTTTCAGACGTATCAAGTTTTGGCGTTAATTCATTACTCTTTTCGGTTGAAAATTGTAAGTTATCATCAGGTACCTTCTTGCCTGTAAAAGAAACATTTACCAGTAACTTACTTGCTATTAATAATTTCTTGAAATGTGTTTTTTTTATGTTATACTAGTGTGACTACTCATGGTTCCACTTACCTAACTAAATAACTTAACACAACTAACCTTTTTGTCTGTATGTTTCAACTAGCTTGTCCAAATCTACGCCTTCGTCATCATCTTCATCAATATCTTTGAAACTATCTTTTTGAAACCATAGCTCAGATTTCATTGATCGTTTAGACACTGGGTCTGTGTCATCCAGATCAGTTAAGAGCGGATTATTTTTCGGAATAGTTGGTGCTCTTTCAATTTTGCTGTTTCTTAAGGTATTCAGTTTAGTGAGCTTATCTATTTTCTTAGATTCATGTTCAGAATCCGAAAATGCTGTAAGAAGAACATTTTCTATGTATTTTTTAGTTATAATGTTTTTTCATAATGAAATCTGTTACTCTAAAACTATGTTAAATACACATATTCTATACTCATAGACATAATTTACTATAACTTAATTGAACAATTTTGTAACCAGGGCTACAGCAGCTACATCTGCAAATAAGGAAAAAATATCTATAAAATTACTTTTTTCTTTATTTGGATTTGTTTAATCCAAAGCATCAGCCTGTCAATAGTTCACTGCTGCTGGATAGAGGCCTGCTCCAAGGCCTTGTTGTAATCGCCACGCTTGACAGACGGATTGGCAATTGCAGACATCTTGCACCTGAATGCTGAATTACTATCAATGAGACTTGATTCACAAAATGTTTGTTTATCTAAAAGGTAAAGTAACAGCCTAGTAATGCCCACTGCTGAGCACAGGCCTCCTAATTTCTGAGACTGTTTTTGGAGCCGGGAAGAGTCCGCCACGCAATTCAGTGCGGGTTGGCAGACTTCACGTCTTCAAAATATTTTTATTTCTCAAACATACAGGTTTCCTCACAATGTTTTGCTTCACCACTGAGCACATAGTAAATCAGCACTTAAAATTTCAGAACAATATTAGTGATGCCGACACCGAGGATAGAACCCGGGACAGTCGCGCATTATGAAATTTCAGGCGAGTGCCTGGCCCTTACCACTTTTTAAGTATTTTCATTTTAATTAAAAAATCATTGGCTTTCATGAATGAATAAATCGATTTAAAGTAAAGGAGAGAATCTTTCTCTCCTTTACTATAATGGATTTCCGCAAAGTAACACCTTCCACACCAGATTCTATTAACTCTATTTAAAGTGCATTGAGTTAAACCTTGTTTGCTACATATTTAACAGTCATCATCCCATCACATTTCCACTGCTTAACATAGGCCTCCTTGCATCCATCTACTTCCTGCAAAACCATACATCTTATGACTATCTTGTGGGAGTTGCTATGCCCTACTATGCATGCTTTGTGAATGCGACCACAATGCCTGTTATTCAGAGTGCCTGAGTTCTATACCTTGGGCCCTGGGTTCCAATCCTAGTTGGAGCCAACATTTGTGCTAAAACATAAATTGTGGGTTTTTAGGTCTGGTTGTGTTGTTGTGTTTGTCCCCATGTTTCTGACGCTGCCACATAGCCTATCTCTGATCTAATTGCATCAGCGTTACATCGGGCGCGGGTAGGTTGGGACGACCTCCTGTTTGCGTGTACACTTGTGGCACTATAATATCTCCTGCACAGTTCATAACTCCCGACAATATTCGGAAGTTGTCATTGTGGTCAAAATCATCCAAGAAGACAACATCATCACTTTGTGAATAAACAGTGATTTAACCATCGATCTTTTATAATCCAATATGTCTTTTCATACTATGCATGAATGCAATAATCAATAGACAGGAAAAGCAATAATTATCCCACCTAGAGAATCTTTCTCCTTTTCATCTTCAGAGTCTGAATCCATTTCTAATTCACTATCTGAGTCCTTGTAATAAAGACCAGAAGAGTCTAATTTAGAGGCTTCAACATCATATTTGACATATTTTGGTTTAGATTTCAGCTCATTGTCTGAATCATCATTTCCTTCAGCAACTATGTCAGGTTGTTGATCAACTAGATGTTTCAGCTCCTAAAAAACACAATTATCTTAATCAAAGTTTCAACAATTACAAGATAATGGGAAACATAAATTAACAATAGTATATTTTTTAACTAATAAACTTGTTGTTGTTTGGTACACTACATATCTTAAACAATTAATATTATAAATGTAAATTATACAGTACTTAAAAATATTTATACCTGTGCATTTTTAATATCAGACAGCCTAAACATGTCATGACTCTCCATGATAGGTCCATCATCACCTTTCAACACCATTTTCAAATTCATTTTTTCAGCTAATTTTTGTCTCTGTTTATTCAGTTGTTTTCGCTTTCGCTTAAGCTGGCGCCTCTCTTCATTCTGTAATTTGTTTTTTAAAAATATCTTAAATTGAAATATGAAAAATACTATAATTAAAAAACACATGATCATTATAACTCAAAAACTAGCAATTATGCCAGATATTACTTGTTAGGTAATGTTAGCATTACAAAAGTTTCAGTGCAGACAAAAAGAACACACTTATTTCACCTCCTATATAACAGCTCCTTCAAACTATTTTAGAAATATGTTCTAACCTGCAAATCAGTAATTTCTGTATCTATATTTTTAGTTTCTTCTCCTGATCCATCGTCATCTACTTGATCATCTTTTTTATTTTCTTCAACTACTGTTACCTACAAATTATAAAAATAATGTTTGTTTGATTAATGATTATTTAAATATAAATATATAATATAGGATATAAAATAGGATATAAATATCACACCAACCCCGAAAATATTATTTAGAGATATCTTTGTTCAACATTGGTGTTTACATTATTCTTATTGATTAATTATTACTAATATTAATTAATTAATATTTTATTGATATTATAATTATTTGCTTTATTACAGGTTCAAAAAAATACCTAGACTTTTTCAGCAGTATACCATCTACTCGTCAGGCAGTATTTTGTAAAAAAAAGATCTTGTTGTGGTTCTGTTACCCTATAACTTTTTGTGCTGTCTGTGCTGTCTGTACTTATACCTAGCTGGATCTAGAGCCTAGATATAACACTTTGCATATGTTAATTGTCATTGGACCATTATGTTCAGTGCATCCAGCTTCTATGGTGTGAAGCATATGTTGGTGACTTAAATGCCCACACAAGGTTTAAACAGTTGTATTTTTTGTTTGAAATTAAAATTTTAGTTTATGCTCTCTCTCTCTTTCAAAGAAGAAATTGTAAGCATTAATGTTAAATCTTTCAACAATGTACTGTGTACTAGTAGTGTAACAAAAAATCTAATTGTTCTGTTAAATGCTCTAAAGTGTCACAATTTTTTGTAATTTTGAACTATATATATATATATATATATACATATTCTTTATATATATATTCTATATATATATATATATATATATATATATATATATATATAAAGAAAAATCTCAAAGGGAAAGAATTGAAAAAGGAAATAATCTGTTTTATCTTAGAAAAATAGCACTGAAACTGCCCTCAACTGGCATTTGAAATACTTTCAGTATGAAGAAAAATCAAATGTTCTTACCTCAGATGGAGTATGGCTGGCTCTCCATTCTTTTATTTGCTTTATCCAACTTAACAAGGCTTTCAAATCTTTTCTGCCAAGCACTTTTATGTCTTTACAACATTCTTTAATCTCATTTGTTGTCTTAGGATGACTTTCTATTGTTTTATCATCAAGAACAATCTGTGAATTAGCCGTTTGGGATTAAAACCTGATTAACATATTAAGAGACATTAAATATACAAAATATTGTACCTCTGAACACCCCTGCAAGAGATCTATTGGATCTTCATGGTTAAGAAAGTCTGATACTGATACTTTATGATGAGTTGTGTAATCATTTTCCATATAACCCTCAGCCTTTGCCTTTTTTTGTTTTTCAGGGTGCATAATATTTAAATGCTGTTTCTTTACAATATCCAAGTCCTCGAACACATTTTTAGGGTCAAGGAATTTTGGATCAATGCTATCTGGTGCAATGTATCCTTGACATACAACAAAAATTTCTGATGATTCATTACGGGAGGCCTGAGGTTTAGTTGCATGAACTTTTTTAAAAAACTGTTTAAACACCCACAAAAGTGCATGATAATCCTTTGATCTGAACACTTTAGTGATAAACCACCCTCCTTCTCTTAGAAAATTGGTTGCTAATTTCATTGCACTGAGTGTCAGACAGGCTTGTTGATAAGCATCATGTATCCAGTTAAGACCAACATTAGGTGCACCGTCATGCAGCACAATATCGGCTTTCCACGTCTTTATTTCTTTTTTTATAGCTGTCTTACATTTGTCGGTAGTAATATCTTCTGTAAGACCAATACAACCTGGAACTGGCTTTATAGGAAATAAATCTACTCCAATAACGATGCTGGACACCGGCATATTTTGATGCGCCACTTGCATCCAACCGCCTGGGGCGGCACATAAGTCGATACATACTCGTGATTTTTGTAAAAAGCCAAACTTTCTGTTAAGTTGAATTAATTTGAATGCGGCTCGTGACCGATAACCTGTGACAGACAATAATTTAAAGTACAATTTATAAATAGAGTGAATAGAACTTTGTAGCAAAAACATAATATATAACAATAAAATACTATTAATAAATTAATATACCAGTTTCTTTCGCAAGCTGATAATATTTATCTTTTCTCTGTTTGCCAATTTTACTTTTTTTACCCATTTTGCCTTTAAAATAATTCTAATGACAAATAAACAAATTAATGCAACACATGTTTAAATGTTTCAACTTTGAGGTTATAATCAAGTTATAATGTCTAAACGCGATAATATTAGACAGCTACAGTTTTTTATATTTATGGCAATAATCGTTAGCAGTGCTGCCAATCGTTATTTTCATTTTTAAACTTCTGTAGGTGCCTTGATATATTACAAAATACTATGAAAATTTCTGTAAATATACTAAAAACAAGAATCTCTATAAATATACCTTAAAACATATAAAAATATTATTAACTGAAGGAATCGTACGTAAGGACGGGTAAATACTTTATTTTGGGGCTAACTAACATTTTCACAAACAAATCATTAAAAGCGTAAAATTAGTAATTATTTTAATTATTCTTTATCGTTGACACCTCAAGCAAAGAGACACATTGGGTGGACTTGATGCCATGTGGCATTTTCTACCAGTCAACCATGGTTGATAGTGAAAAAAATATGGCAGGTGCTATCTATTAAAAAGAAAGATACCTAAATTATGATAATATATAAATATAATCAAAATATAAATTGTATATATTAATATATACATACTAAATTAATTTGTATTATATATAAAAATATAATAAATAACAAACAGAAATAGAAAAAAGTGAAAGACAAAATCTATGAAATGTGATACTTCTTTAGATAATATTCTCGAACTAATCTTTTAAATATGTTCTTATTAGGAGCTTTCTTGACATCAACGGGGAAGGCGTTCCAGAGTAGTAGAGATTGCACAGCAAAAGAAGAACCAACCAAACTGGTGTGCAGTACATACTCACACTAATTTACGTGTTATCTTCGTTTCAATTTCATTTTACTATGGCGGCGGAAAAGATGCATTTTGCATATTCAATGAGTACAAAGGTATGAAATAGTACGATATTCCGCAAGGTACGCAGAAGGTACTATACACGGTCAAATAGTATAATCGTATTCAAAATTATTACCTGGCAACGCTGGATGTTAGCTGTCTGCAAGTGTTAAGATAGCATGTTCAGGTAAAATAGCCGTCAGAGAATCCTCCCGTAAGGTTACGGTGTCGAGCGATCGACGCAGTAACCTGCCGGCGGACCTCCGACGCCTGATAAGAGAAAAGAATCGCGCCTAAAGCGCACGATAGATATAGAACCGAAGCAAATAGACTCAGACTGCGCCTCCTACAAAGCGGTGTTAAAGAGCGCTTATCTGAATATAGCCAAGACAGCAGTGAGCAGGAGAAATGGCACGGGTAAACATATTAATTACGCCGAAAAAGTAGTTAAATCTAAAAAAAAATGTTTTAGGGTATTTCCCCTATGTGAAAAGTGGGGACGATTTTTTTTCTCATCTATCTCATCGTGAGTTAATGTGTTGTGTGTGTTGTTTTAAAAAATATAGCGGGTCTATGAAGACCATTTTTGGATTTAGGGATTCGTTTGCGAAATATTAAGCTTTATAGTCAAATGTCCCCACCCCCTGCCAGCTAAATGGTTGCTGCCATCTAAATGCTTGTTTTTGGATATAGTAACATATATCCAAAAACAAGCCTATACGAAGTTAAAACCAACCAACCAACCAACTTATAAAATGTACTTGGAGTCGTATAAATTTACTTGAAAATTACTTAGATGATGTTGTTGGTTGTGTGAAACAGTTAGCTATAAAGTTATTGAACCACGTAAAAGATCATGCAAATGCCCCAACAGTGTCGAAGTAGGTTTTGCAAGTAATTTGTTATCGCATAACTGCCTTAGCATAATATTTGGAGATTTTTATGAATCCTATCTCAGTATCGACAATACTACAATATTCAAATTATACGTAACGCTAGTTTTTATCAATCTTTATTACAATCGCTTGCTTCTGCATGCAGTGTTACTCAAATAGATAATATTTTTTCTATCTTCCCTTCTGCAGGTGGATTTTATTACTCCTTCTTCAGTTATCATCAACCTATTTTGGCCCGTTTTATCTCAATTATATTAATAATATGTTCAGAGTAACAAAAAGCCACCTAAGTCCGTATATTGTTACGGGCAACTACGGAACCCTACACTGCGCGTGGCTCGACACGCACTTGACCGGTTTTGTTCTACTTGATCGCGAATTACTTGGTCTGTCCTAATGATCGTTACAAAGGTACTCTTTGTAAGCAACGCAATGAATATTGGGATTTTGATTAAATTGTTAAAGTAAATTTCGTTGTTACTCATTCTTATTAATATTTTATTTTTATATGCTATCGTTTTATCATATATTTGTTACAATAATAATAATATATTCTTGCATTACAAAGATTTGGCAAAAGGACCAGTACTTCAGCCAAAAAGCTTGTTAAAAATATTTTACAGAGTTCGTGTTGCTCTCCCATTGGCGAGTTTTAATCAATAATAGCATTGTAACCATAGTACGTTTGCAATGAAGTGTTGAATATTATGCGATACTTGTAAAATCGAGAAAAATCGATTTTCTTCTTTAAGAAAAATTGGTATGTGAGGTTTTTGTCTTAGGCTTTATTTATATCTTATAAAGTAAAGCCTAAGCCAACAAACAAACAAGGATAACAATAAGTAAAAGTTTAAGATTTAAGGTAGAAGTTTGGTTATTTATAATTGTTTCTATTTGATGTTTTTTTGGGTACATGACAATATCGATATTTTGAAAACTATGTGCAACCCCTGGTTAATCGGAAGTCGTTTTCACCTTGTATCTATAAATTTTTTAATAGCATTTCGTGATTACGTCCATTTGTAATTGCGTCAATTTTACACATCAGCTTACTATTGTTTCTGTAAAAATTGTGTTTGTTTCATATGAAGAAATTTTGGATACAACAAGAAATTACTGTTCGTGTTTTTCAACAGCTTCAAAAATAATTAATAATGACTCCAAACATTCAAACATTTATTAACAGCTTTCAAAATCGACTGTGAGTATTTCATATTAATATTTACATTTGACCAAAGCGGATTATTTTAGAACTGAACTTAAATAAACTTTATCATCATCATCATCATCAGCATCATTCACAAATAAGTACCACCTATCATATTAATATCAATTTGCTTCTTATGTACTTTGGACTAGGTACTTCTGAAAGAAGTTTCTATGTTATTCTGGAAGGATTTTCTTTGTCGTTCGACTTCTAATTTGTGAAATATCTAATTTGCAAATGTTATTCACATAATGGGATTGTAATATTTTTCTAATTTTAACTTGTAGTGCAGATGATGCAATCCATTTTTTTTTCCGATGCACAGAGGATATAGGTATGGTAGGGTTTTTCTGTTGCATGCTCTTGAGTGGTGATTGTTTATTTGTGCCACATCCCTATTGAAGAATTGTCTATTTCAATGAAAATAAATATTCAATTAAACTTTTGGTTCATAACTAAAAGCTAGTTCCAATGAGTAACCTTGGTTATAAAAAACAAGAGGATTTTTAAATTTAAATCAATGATTGAAATATTAATAGTAAAAAAAACTGCATAAATTTTCTTGAATGGTAGATGTGGCTAATGGGATCACTTTCAAACTAAAAATACACTTATGGACTGATTAGAAAACTATTTATTTTTACTTAAATGTTTTGGATTTATTTTTGATGAAACATAATCATTATGAAATCTAAATAAAATACAAAAGTTGTGTCAGTTAACTAGACATGTTACTTCTTCAAGGGATTTCCACGCAATTAATAAAATATGACAATTCAATCTGAACAAATAAAATTGACTTTTCCAATTTAAAGTAATTCAAACATATTACATAAACCAAACAGATCAGAGTGGACATCAAAAGAGTATGTATAATCTGAGATTACCAATCAACAAATTAATCTAATCATGCATGCATGTGTGTATGTATTCATATGTATAAGTGATATCGGGTGCATACATATCTAGGTTATTTAATATGATAGGTAGTAGGATGTAAGGAGAAACTGAAAGGAACCTTGGACATGTTTTTTTATTAGAATGTAATGCAGTCAAAAAAAGGGGGCACAACACCTCACCAAGAGACCCCAAACAGCCCATTTCCATAAAAATCTGTCTCTCTCTGTGGTTGTTGTAAAATGCCAAAAACATCTCAAAGCTGCAAGAGATGATGGACTAGCCATCTCAGCCTATCACTTGTCCACTGCTGAACATAGGCCTCCTCCATAGATTGCCACAAAAGGTTGTAGCTCTCATTAAGGACTGCAATTTATTTATTCAGATGTTCCAAAATGCTGCTGCCCATCTCATTGTTTTCATATTCCCTCTGTCGACTTTTATGACACCCATGGGATGAGACAGGGTGGTAGATCCTCTTAAGCCACTACCACTAGGTTAATTTGATGGACCAAATGAATCCAGACCAGTGATGGTAAGCAGTATCTGAGGTGCAGGGAGTCTGGTACTGTGATTGTGCTATTCCGCCTGCTAAGTTTGGGAATTATGGTAAATCCTCTTAACTTGGGAGGAGCCTAAATGCAACAGAGAACTGCTTAGACACTGTTAATGTTGACTGATAATTCATGTTCAGTCAAGAGTCAAGTACACTATAGAAAAAGCATAATTTTTTTTTTAAATTGACAACAACATTGTGAAACTTGGCATAACTATTTTGTTATAATATTTTCCCAGAATATCTTACAGTATTACTACAGCTTTTTCAATAACTTTAAACTGTTTTTTTACTGTTTAAAGTAATATAAAAATGCAACTCTATCTTAATATTATAGGGAACCACCGGTTCGGCAACATCTCAAAAATGTCTATGGGACACTTATGATGACCTGCGTGTCTGCATCCGCTGGAGTATTTGTACATTTGTATACAAATATCGAAGCTGGACTCCTTTCTACAATTATTGGAGCTGGTTTGATGTTGATGTTGATTGCTACACCAGATAATGGAAAGAATGTAAAATTACGCCTTGGGTACTTATTAGGATTTGGGTTAACATCTGGTAGGTTTTCCAACAAGTTAACTATTTTTTATTAACAACTTTCATTAAAATTACAATTGTATTTAAAATGAATAAATTTGATATTTATTTTATTTGTATTAATGATAATTATACCTATTTTAATTTTCTTTGTAGGTATGGGTTTGGGTCCATTATTAGAATATGTCCATTATGTAGAACCATCAATAATTATGACTGCTTTGTTGGGTACCACACTAGTGTTTGTATGCTTCTCTGTTGCGGCAATGCTTGCTGAACGAGGCAGCTGGCTGTTCTTAGGAGGTACCTTGATGACATTACTTACTGCATTGTCTCTAATGACACTAGCCAATATCTTAATGCAGACTCATTTCTTGTATCAAGTAAGTACTGTACCGCTTATAAACTGTCTTAATTATGATTTCTTATATTTACGCAAATACTACTCTTTTAAATAAAATGGATTTCATGATGATATAATATAAGATGTTACAAGTGCTTTACAGCACCCATGGTCATGGGAGGACTGAGGTGACTTATGTCCTGTAGTATAGTTAACCCAGAGTACCTTCAGCTTTTAAACTGTGAATCTAATTCTATACACAGTGTGACTCAGGGTGTTATTAGCATTCTGAATTTTCAAAACATCTAGAAAATCTAAAGAGTTAATTGTCTCTTACTCCTTTGTGAATTGTATTTTAGAATTTATGGAGTTAAGGTAGCCTAAAAATTCTGTAACTATATTGAAAAGTAAAATTGTGTCTACATACCCCTTGTTGAATTTATGTCGAATATATGAGGTTAACTATGACATCAGGACATCTCTCAACTCAGTCCTCCGATGACCATGTGCTGTGCTGTAAAACGCTTAAATCATCGGGTTATTAATTGTAGAAATTTAACACAATAAAATCCATATAATTTGTTTTATTTAAATTCGCTTAATTCATTATTTACTTAGGCCATCTATAAAAGTTACCATAATTTGCCTTGTAACATATTATCCTTTTACACAAGACAGTCAATTAACATAGATCTAAACCAAAAATATTACTTCAACTTTTATCAACTACTAGTTATCAAGACAACAACTGCATGCCCAAGTTGTGGCAAACTAGCCTACTATGCCATCACTCCTGGTTTCGAATCCCAGTTATAGCCAAAGTTATATGTGGACAAACACAAATTGTTATTTTTTGGGTGTGGTTGTGTTGTGATTGTCTCCATGTCTCTGACACCTATCCTAGCCTCCCTCCAATGTTATCACATGAGCATTGTATTTGATGGGGGTAGGTCAAAGATAGTGAGTGCCTCTGGTTCTGTGCACAAACTCGCTCTATAATAATATCCACTCTTCTGCTTTCAACAGTATTCAAAACTTTTTGCCATTGTCGAAAATCAGCCAGGAGGACATACTCAACATTTAAAGGAGGTTTAATATTATATGTGTGCATGCATTTAATAGATATCTGAATCTAAGTAAGAGATAGGTATCTTAACTAGTAGTCTTCTATTTGAAGTTTAACAAAAAACTGACCATCCATATATTAATATTAAAAACACCTGTATTGAAGATTGGTGATTCATGATAAGTAATAATCATTATGTAATTACAGGCTCATTTGTACCTTGGCCTCATGCTGATGTGTGGTTTTGTATTATTTGACACACAACTAATTATTGAAAAACGTCGCATGGGTAGCAAAGATTTTGTGCAACATGCCCTAGAGTTGTTCATTGACTTCATTGGAATATTCAGAAAACTGCTTATCATCTTAACACGAAAGGTAAAACTACACATATTTTATTAAAACTATTGATCTCGAGTTACAACTTCATACATTACAACATCTCTTGTTAAAGTCAGCTGATTGATTGATTGAGTTCTGAAAATTGTTATGGTGAGACTTGGGTTCCGTCTGGTTATCATGGCAATTTTTCTCAGTTACTATTATTGTTATTAATTTCAAATTATATTTTTTGAAACCAATTGTCTGCATCTATTTTTAGTAAAAAAATGTGACTGAGATTGAATAGACAACTTATAAAATAATTGTTATATGTACCATGTGGATACAATATTGGTTTATATTGCGGTTATTTGTAGCCAGTTTTGTGGAAAAGAAATGACTATTCATTTTTTAATCAATTCTAAAATAGAATACTATTAATAATAATACCCACAAAACAAAATTATAACGCTATAAAAATTAGTGACTAATTACTTATACTACTGGACTAGTGCTTTGTGTTTAAATAAGAAGGAAACTATTTGTAAATATAGTGGTTATAATGCAGTATACTTCATCACCATCTTTTCAGTCCATCACAAGTCCAATTTCGGACATAAGCCTCCTGTGTGGTGGAAATGGTACAAAATGATTATTAAAAATATAATTAAACCATAATATTATAAATATAATTAAACCACAATATTAATATTTAAAACCAATATAAAATATTTTTCAGGAGGAAAAAAGACATTGCCGCAGACGTGATTAAACATCTTTATGAGAATGTGCAAAGGATCAAAGGGAGTGAGGGAGGAATACTGTTTGGGGAATACTTTGTATATTGGGTATTCATTACATTCTTTGTTTTAAATTATTAAGTTTATCAAAATAATAAATTGTAATTTATAACTATTATTGTTTCTTTCATTTACATCAGAAGTTCCAAGATTTTTTTTCTTATAGACCACTTTCAAAATTTAGCTGGTTCCGGTGGACCCCCTGCAGCTACATTTCTACCATATTTCCAAAACTACAGTGGGTAGTTTTTTATTAAGAAAGTTTGTTTTATTCAAAATTTAAAGAAAAAATCTTCTGACCTTAACCTTTTTTTGAACCTTGAGTGAAGTAAACTACTAGACTTCGACTCGACTAGCTTCTTTGACGACGTCGTCTTTTGTTTCTTTGATTTATGAAGTATGAAGGCTGAGTGAGAACACTCACTCTCATCGATATTGCCACAAGAAGTATTTAGGGCAATATTTCCGGCAGCGGCAAGAGCAATGGCAAGACTGGGTATAAATGTGGCCGCCGCCAAAATAAGCGAGCCAATTTTTTTTCTTTTTTTTTAGGACTGATGGTCACTGTTAGCCCGAAGGCTTTCACAGCTTGGCTGAATTGAAAGGTGGCAGTGCGCTGAGGGCGCTTAGCCGACACCTTTATTTATGGATATGGCCCCGAGAGACCCCTCTCTGGGTACATGAACATGAGTGTTTGGCTCGAAATCCAAACTACGCGTGGATAGGGATTTCTCGAGACTGCATGAAGTCTTAAGCGTCCGCTTATCGTAAGTAGGCGTTCGTATATCTTTACCGCTCCGCCATCCGTATCACTGGTTAACAGCACCGAAGTCGAGTCAATAATTAAAAACCTCCGTCCGAGGAAATCCCCAGGTGTCCCGATGGTATCACTAATAAAGTAGTTAAGGTCCTGCCTTCTACCATCATTCACCTATTGGTGCTCAGCTCAGCTTGGGCCAACGAAAACATTCCGAACCTGGAAAGATGCCGAGTTCATAGAGATACTAAAGCCCTCCAAATACCCGTCCGATCCTACCGCGTCGTATAACGCCACATCTCCCTACCATAGAGTTATTTTATAGTCCAATCCCCTGGGAAAAGACAGTCAAATACTTAGGTTCCCTGTTAGATTCGAGACTCTGCTTCGGTCCACATATTAACCGAGTAAGGAACCGAGCGGCGTTCGTCCTCAGCCGACTACACCCTATATTAAATAAAAATAGTAAAATGTCCCTACGTAATAAAATTGCATTATGCAAAGCTTCATCATCTACATCATCATCATTTCAGCCTATCACTACTCCACTGCTGAACATAGGCCTCCACCATAGATTGCCACAAAACTTTGTAGCTCTCATTTTGGGGGGATTTTGCCATAGTTGCCACGCTTGGCAGGCGGGTTGGCAACCGCAGTTTGTTTTGATATAACAGGAAGATCCTGCTGCCCATCTCCTGTTTTTCATTTTCCCTCTGTCGACTTTTACGACACCCAGCGGGATGAGATGGGGTGGTAGATTCTCTTATGCCGCCACCACAAGCCTGTATTCGGCCAATTATGACATACGCAAGCCCCGTATTTGCGCATACCTCCCCGCGTCAAATTCACCGACTTCAGGTACTACAAAATCGATTCATGTTGAAAGTCACGGGAGCTCCGTGGTTCGTGCGTAACGTCAATCTTCACATCGATTTAGGGCTTCCTACCATAGCTACTTTTTTATTGCCTAAAGCGAAAAAAACGTTCACCTCATGGTAAGTGCAACGTCTGCCCATAACAAATGCTGTGTCACCCAGAACTTTTCTGTGTGATACCACACGGCGTTACCCTGAGACATCAATTCTTAAGTCTTATATGCCCAGTGATTACGCTAACTCTGTGCCCTTCAAACCGAAACACAGTAATGGTTGCACACTACTGCTTCACGGCGGAATAACTGTCCCTGGGGTGCCTACGTAGACGGATTCCTCTATAGGAATCCTATCACCAGTAAATATTAATATTTTTGCGTGGATCATTAGCGCAAGATGCGCTCTTTGTTCGACATGGGTCGCCTCAGAGAAATTATTTTCCCTTACGGGAAATGTCTTAATCACTTAACGGGTTCACTGCTCGTCGTTATCGTTTAGTATTCTTCAAACGTCTGGAAAATTTATTAAAAAAAATATTGGTTTTAAAATGATTTATACTGTCAACTCTGTTTTCTTAAAAATACCTACAAATAAAACGATTGCTAGTAGATCGATCATTCGTCGTCGATTTTTGTCTGGATCAATCTCATATCAGACGATTCGGAATGGATTCATGAGATTGATATTTTTATCAAAGATCGGAAATTCTAATAGAAAAGAAAAGCGCGCGAACTGTCGGATTATTTGTGGTTATTTTTAATGTGGTTCGCTTTCGACGTAAAATCCCCCTTTTTTATGCAAAGTTTTTCAAAATACCACTTCGCCCGAAAAAAAATTTGGCAACGCCGCTTGGCATTCTTGTTCGACCACAAGAGTTGATTTTGTTTCAATTTATTTACTTTTTCAATTTTTACCATATTTGATCTGGTACCTGAGACTTCATTTTATCAAAGGTGTATATCTTGCTAGAGCTTACGAATCGCTAACCTTCTTTTTCGAATTCGAATATCGTATGAACGTAACTAGGGAAACCTGCGCCTCTGACATTTTGTCTCCAATAAAATGTTAACTTCACACATCGATGATACATTTCAAAAAATAAACAAATTGTTTGTAAATACCAAAGCAATTTTGACAGTCTATCCAGAATTAGTAGGTACACATGTACACATTTCTGCCAAAGCGTGCGCTGCGATCTTGAAATTTATTACTTGTTTAATGTACTTCACACATAACGAATAATCACTACGTTTCTAACTGCGCGGTTTAATACTGACAAAAAATTGTGACAGCAGACAGTTAGTATGCAACTACACTCGCGTCAAAAAAATCGCACATCCGAAAAAAATAATTTAAATACTATTTTAACACAACAGGTCAATGGCAATGTTGTGGTTTGAGGGTATCATTCGAAAGGTAATTTCATTAGCTTTCAGGAATTTTAATTGAATTTTACTTTTATAACGAGACGAAAGAGAAATTAAAGAAAAAGACAGGGTATGTACAAATTTGCAAATTAATAATTTAAAAAAAACTTAATAAATACAAAAAAGTTCTTAAAACCTAGTGTTACCCCCCCTTGCCTAGATAACGGCTTCCATGCGATCTTTCATGGACCTTACAAGGATCGCAACAGCCTCTTGGGGTATTTGTTCTCACTCTTCAAGTACCGCATCTTGGAGCTCTTGTAGAGTGGCTGGAGCTGGATCTCGAGCTCGCACGCGCCGTTTTAGGTCATCCCAGACATGTTCTATTGGGTTAAGGTCTGGACTTCGTGCTGGCCAATGCATAACAGGGATATCGACCTCTAAATAATCCCGTACAATAGCCGCGGTGTGGCAACGAGCATTATCATGCATTAACATGAATCCATCACCGACATAACCAGCATACGGGACCACATGTTCCTCCAGGATTTCAGTAATGTACCGACCAGCATTTAATGACCCTTGCCCACGGCCACCCCGAGTCCGGGAAACGCACACAAGTTCCGTTTTCCCGTCGACGGAAATGCCGCCCCAAAACATACACGAGCTACCCCCGTATTCGACGGATTCTTCGAAGCAAAGTTGTTTGAACCTCTCCCCCTGTCTTCTGTAGACCCTTCTACGTCTGTCATTGCAGAAGAGATCATCAGAGAAGAGTACGGTCCGCCACTGTTCTAGAGTCCACTCGCAATGATTGCGAGCAAACTCTAGGCGATCTCTACGATGCTGTGCAGTAAATTTTGGACCTTTAGCAGGTCTATGGGCTGTTAAACTCTTTTCGTGTAACCTTCTTCTTATCGTAGAAACACTCACAGATGTTCTCCGAGTTGATCGAAGCTGTTGTTGAAACTCAACAGCATTTGTAAAACGGTTTCGTAAAGATGTCGTAACGATGAAACGGTCATCTCTTTCTGATGTGCACCGTTTTCTTCCAGATCCCGGTTTTCTAACATAAACACCAATCTGCTGAAAACGTTGGAATACCCGTCGAACTGAAAAACGTGACAGGTTCAACTGTCGAGCAACTTCACACTGCCGCATCCCCGACTGCAATAGGGCAATCACTTGAGCGGCTTCTTCAGAGCTGGTGTCCATCTTTACTTGTTCTTACTTGGGTTACTTGTTCACGTGTGTTCACTGCAAAGTCTAAATTACGACTGACCCATATTTCATCCAGATCGACCCTTTTATACCCTTTTTAAGTGGTGTAACTAGCGTCCTTACTAACCAGCATTTGACAGTGTTTATTTTTGACGCTCTATAATGATAAATGTTTTAATGATTTCATGATTTTTTTATTAATAATGTAAAGCTATTCAAATACCCATTTCAAACATACTAATATTTATATAAATATAATTCGTTTCTAGCCATTACAGCCATTTTTCGCGCAAACTCAGAGAGGTGCGATTTTTGTGACGCTGAGTGTATTTCGGCGGAACATAAAAACAGTAGCTTTTTATAGTTAACTTGAATTATTTTTTAAGGAAAATGTCCACTGTAACAGTAAAAACATAAAACAAATTAAATAGTACAAATTGTAACAAAAGAAAGAAAAACAAAAGTATCTTTCGCAAGGAATTATTTGTAAAAAATGTAATTGTTTTGAGAAAAGGCGACTTGCGTCCTTACTTTGGTTAAGATGGAAAATCCGCTCAGGATAAAATAATATTTCCAGCATATCATATAAATTTATAGTAGTGGTTTTTTGAATTGTGTAAAAATGTAATAAATAATTTTAATGTAATACGATGCAACTTGTCGGACGCTAACGTGAAACGAGAAATTAATCGATTTATGATAATTAAGAACTTTCTCAATGCTACTACTTATTTAAAAACTTATTATATAGCTAAATACTTATTTAAAAATGTATGTCTTTAAATTGAGCTCGTTATATTTCTGATCATTGTTCCTTTTTTACAAACATACCTTAGCAACATAATTGACTTCAGTAAAATATACCACATGTTGAAAAATCTTTAAGAATGGAATGCACGTGCGCGCGCAACTCTTACGTTTCTACAGCAAAACATTTTGTTGTAAGAAAGAAATAGAACAACTGAAATTTCAACCAAATGGATAATTTTTGTACTTCTGGTGAAACACCAAGATCTCAACGTAGACTCAATGGTTTACAGCTACCCTTAAACTATCAACAAATATGCTCTTGGATAGCTTTTTTGATTACTGCAATACTCAATTTTGCTTTAGTGGTAAAAGTTCAGACTTTAGAACAAAAAGTGATATTACTTATATTATATATAGTTTTGTACGCATTTCACATAATTTCTCATGTAACTGCATTATTTCTTGATCCTGCCGAAGAAGACTTAAGAAAACGTGCAGTTAATGATATTCCGGAATTTGATCGGTCAATTCACGCCCACGTTATTGAAAATGGAAGGTGTCATCTTTGCAACATAAACACTAGCAATAAAGGAACAAAACATTGTGGTATTTGCAACAAATGCGTTTATCATTTTGATCATCACTGTAAATGGTTGAATAGTTGCGTCGGAAGGAGAAATTATGTAGTGTTTATTATTTGCGTTACTACGTCTCTGCTAATAGCAGTACTGACTGCGACTTTATGTGTAACTGACTTCACTTTATTTTTTACTTATCCACAATTGTTAAGTACCGAAGCACAAAATTTTGTAAATTGTTCATCATCCCAAAACTTACCACATACTATAAGATATTGTACAACTTCCTTTGTGTTTCTAACACTCTTGTTTCTACTATTTGCAAGTGCGGTAGCTATAAGTTTCGCTTTATTACATTTACTTTTGTTTCATATTTACATATCTGTTTTGGGTGTATCAACTTATGAATACATAATGACAACCGGTAATACGGAACCATATCGATTAAGATGTTGTAATATATCAATATGTAAAAGGTTTTACTTAATAAGAAAAACCGATAAGATATCAAGGAATCCTAAAGTCTCTAATAATAATAATAATAATAATGTTGGAAACTTAATACAAATTTTAATCAACGAAGAAATAAACAGAGCTAAAAAGACTCTTCTATATGATACAAATAAGGTGCATCCTCACCGAGAAAGCTTGGACTTAGCTAGTTAATATACTTTTAAAAAAGGGTTTATATATCTGCAGCTGAAATCATTAGTGTTTTCTAATATTTAGTTATAATGTTCTTCTGGTCGATTTGATTACGATAATGCCTTCCGGTCAATAACCAGAAATATTCTGCATAGGATATCTTATACTGCCGTTAGTACTAGCGCAAACATTAGAACTTACTCGTTTTCACCATCTTTAATCCAATGTAACATATGTGCGATAAGACTGACAGTCTTGGAAACACAATTATTATTTGTATGTTGCATGAATACTGGCTTCGTCTGAAATTCGAATCCAGTACTCAGAACTCGGCAGTAAGTGTGCTAACCACTGAGGACATGATAACTTTCAAAGTGCTTAATACTATTATTATGTACTACTTTTCGCCATTAGCATATTCAGGTAGATGTAGTAAATATATAAAAATTACGAGGTTTTGTTTAAAAAGGCATTGCATTTACGAGTAAATACTACACCTTCTTGCATTTTAGCGCTGACTTCATTTGTACAGTGGAATCAAGATTATTGTAATAGTCTTTTTCTATGTATTTTAGGTGGACTTTATATATTAAGTTTGTATAAATTAGTGAACTACGTTGTAATATCTGTTGTGGCGTTTATTAAATACTAATATTTAAACATTTTTATAGTGTCAATATGTATAGTCTTTAAGTTTGAACGATAAAGATATGTATTGTTTGTATGATAAAGAAATATATTATTTTTATATTTGTAAGAATTTCCGTAGTACAGTTACGTTTTTCTATAATTTTTTTAAGAACTGGCTTAACGGTTTGACCGGATAGACAAAGTACTAAGTAGCCAGGGTAACAAATAATATTTAAACAAATGTATGTATATGCAATGATTGCCAAATTACGCATTCTGTTGTGAACCAATTGAAACATTACTTTTATAAAATTATATAATTAAGCATTTCTATCTCGTATTGTAATAAAACCAGTCGTGCCCTCGAGACAATACACTTAGCAATGAATTTTTGATATGATAAGAGAGAACAAATTCTAAGGTAAATCCCAGGGTTACATTAGTTACGTTATCTATTACGTCCCAGGGTTAGTTACGTTATCTATTTTATTACCAATAAGATGATTCCAAATGCCTCATAAAAATAAATACAAAAATGTATGCCATCTATCGGTCTCCTAGTTTCCAGTCGCTGGATAAATTCCTTAAATCGTTACATAAAATATTAAACGAATTCTTCACTTTCAAAAACATTTTTAATGGGAGATTCTTGACTTGATTCTTGAACTAGATGCACTCACTTGAACATTTGGGTGCTCTAGTAATGTAGTAGCCTAGTAGCATTCGGACCATTATTGTTCTGTGATTCTATCGGCCTGATGGTACACATGCTTCAAACCACAGACTTTCAGATGTACTACAACGGCGTCACCAAGGGGAGCGCGGAGGGACAGCTGCCCCCCACACCCTAGAGACTCGATTTTTTGACTGCGCCGTATGGCATGGTATCTTGTTTATGTATGCATTCATAGTTTAGCCTTTTTAGGTAATGTTTAGTTCTTAGCGTGCGGCCTCAAGCATATAGCATTAAGTTAAGATGGTAGTAGTCTAGAACCTAGTACTTTACCTAGTTTACCTAGTACCTTAGTAGTAAGATAAGAAAAATAATAATGTATTTTCTAAACACCTTATTAAGAGAATTATTTAGGTTGCCATGAACTAAAGTAAAGCACAATTTCTTATTTCTGAAGTTTTTCAACTTTTACGCAGCAACCTAAACATTTCCGATTCGATTAAAATATAGCATAGATTACTCTCTGAGAAGTCCTTACCCTCCCAATGAGCTGTTTCGAAGATAAGCGCAGACAAACAAACAGACAGAAAGATAGACAAAAATTAGAAAAACATGTTTGAGTTTTGGTATCCTGCAAATTACCATACCGCGCGAAGCGATCTGAAACACACCTATACAGAGAAATGCCGTTTGTCTTCTAGACGTACGTATAGGTAGATCATCATCATCATCATCATTTCTTTACGCGAAATTTTAGTACGCGAGTGACCTGGGTTCGATTCCCGGTGCCGGCACCACTAAAATTGATTGCAAGTTCTGATTTACCACGTGTTCGGCGGTAAAGGAAAACATCGTGAGTAAACCTGCAACCACTGCTGAGCACAGGCCTCCTCTCATTTCTGAGAGGGTTTTGGAGCTAGGAAGAATCGGCCACGCTGCTCCAATGCGGGTTGGCGGACTTCACATGCATTCCAAATATTTTTTATTTCTCAGACATGCTGGTTTCCTCACGATGTTTTCCTTCACCGCCGAGCACGTGGTAAATCAGCACTTAAAATTGCAATTAACAATTTTAGTGGTGCCGGCAACGGGAATCGAACCAAGGGCACCAGTGAATCAGTCTTTAAAGAAGTTTCGTATAAATAGTTTGTAAGTGATTTGAGTGACCTTATGAACCTATCGAACCAACCGATTTGAGTGACCTACTCATAAGGTCACTCAAATCACTTACAAACTATTTATACGAAACTTCTTTAAAGACATACTAAAATAACAGAAGAGACGGTAACACACTAGTGAACTAAAAGTCGCTGGTAAAGACAGTAAACAAATCTGGAATGTAATTAAAAATATGAATAATTTTAATAAAAATAAACATTTACCATTGAAGCTACTAAAAGCAACCCTCGGCTATACGCAAATTATGTAAACGGGTCCTTTGCGGACGTTGGTATGGAACTATCTAACAAAATTTCAACAAATCTTCATCCACTTCCTACTAATATAAATTCCTAATATAATTAATGCAAAACTCATTTGTTATGCTTAGCACTAGTAAAGATGAATTGGAACGACTTATTCTCAATTTAAAGACCGACTGTGGTGCAGGCTGGCATGAGATTATATCGAAAATATCAAAATCTCTGAAATTTACTGTGATCCAACCACTAGGGCACGTTTTCAACAAATGTTTAGAAGAAAAAAATGACTGAAGAACTACTGATGCTTATACATGTTTTTATAGAACTTGTTTCACATAAACTGGACAATAATCTAAGTTTCTCTCGATTATAGTGACTTACAAAAAGCTATACATACTGTATCCTGTCTCCTAACTAGAGAAACTAAAAAAATCCGTACCAGAAAACTCAACTACTACTGCTTTAGGATTATTTACAAAATCGATCACAGAGAAGAGTCAGGATAGGCGATACTATAAGTTATAAGAGTCCTATTAAATACGGAATACCACAAGGAAGTATTATTGACCCAATATTATTTCTTTGTTACGTTAATGAACTACAAAATAATATCATATGCTGATGATATCACTCTCACCTTTTACGAAACTTGGGTAACTAGTTGGAGGACGTTTGCACAGGATGGTCTGAATATAGTCTGCCAAGGGCTCGCTCTACTACTACGGCAACTTTATATGCTGTCACTTGCCCTAAAAAAACATGACAGCGTTGATTCGCCCTCCAAAATTAGAAAGGACGGTAGGAGAGGAAACTACGAAGTCTGAAATCTTGCGAGCAAAAAAATTCTTCAGTTTGAATAGTGGTCGATTGTATAATAAAAGAAATAACATTTATAATATTGTCTATCTAACAAAATTATGATGTTAAAAGTAACTTATGCTTACTTCCTTTTTGTGGTTGTTACAACTTCGAAAAAACGGAACCCCATATATGAATTAAACATGCACAGAGAAATATTCGACCTCACACTGATACACACACACACACACACACACTTTTAGTACACTTTTTCCTAAAAGCCTATCGAGGAATTATTTAATTAAAAAGCAGTGATGAACAGGTTCCATCCAAGAGGGGGAGCCAGAAGTCCCATAGCACAGGGTATCCTTGTTTGGGCTCTTGTCTCCCATAAATAAGAGTACTCTCTTATATTTTAACAAAAATGTTATCACGGTAAAAGTTCTGAGTAGATACTCGTAGGTACTATTTGTGGGAGATCTAAATAAGATTTTATGAGAAACTGAATTTTTTTGTTTTCTTGGCAGGTTTTTTTATTGGAGAAAGTGTTGAGACGAAAGAAACGTTCACCTAATGGTAAGTGCAAGGTCTGTTGTAACGCTGCGCCACCCAGAACATTTCTGTGTCCCCATGAGACATAATTTCTTAAGTCTCATATGCGCAGTAATTACACTAGCTCTCAGTGCCCTTCTGACCGAAACACAGTACGCTTGACTGACTACAGCTTTACGACAGAATAACTGACCCTGCGGTACCTACTTAGACAAATTCCTACATAGGAATCCTACCACCAGTGAAAAATTAAATTCATTGTCTGCAATTTCCTACAGCACACATCTGCATCAATCGTTTAACTAGCTCGCATGAAACTCTAATGAAATACCGGCACATAACCAAGAAACTTATGACTACTTGCTTTTTCGTGGTTATCTTGTAGTCTGTACACTCTTGCGTTGCAAATCCTGGATCCAGCTACTGAAACGAATGTTTGCAGTTATTGCACAGAATGAATTTTTTATCACAAAATAAGATGGTATTAAAAATCCTTCTTTTCGTGACGGTTCAATAACACAGCTCAGTTCATACGGTACTTAATTCCACTTGCCTACTTTACACAGATTATAGATTGCTACGGGGTTGACGCAGATGAACCAGCATTGTTTTATCACTGACATCAGACTCTACTGCTGTCACAGTTGACATGGACCTTTTACTAAGCAGTGTTGATAATCTACTCTGAGAAATGTTAAGTTATGAATACGGCGACCTGGACATAAAAGTAATAGTATGGCAGTGTGCCGTGACACTTGGTAAATATTATTCTTGTCTATTGAATAAGAAGACAAGAATTTGACCAAATCACCAACACTCCCTATAGGCGGATTATTGTTTTTCGGATTTTTTAAAGATATATGTTTATAGTGCCAAAAGTGTACGCGCAAACACAGAGGCACTCACTCATCCCAACCTACCCGCGCCCGATGTAACGCTGATGCGATAAGATCGGAGGTAAGCTAGGATGCAGTGTCAGAAACACGGGGACAAACACAACACAACAAGACCCGAAAAGCAACCATTTGTGTTTTAGCACAAATGTTGACTCCGGCTGGGAGGGAACCCAGAACCCGCGGCGTAGAAGTCAGGTACTCTGACCACTAGGTCACACAGTAAAACACACTTCCAATTACATTCCATTAAAAAAATGTAGTTGAGCTATCATACCCCTTAATTATCCAGTGCTGAAAAAGGCCCCGTTTGAAAGATACGTTGTAACCGCCATCCTTGGCAGGCGAATTAGCGATTTAAGTACCAAACTCTCTGCTTGATATAAACACGGGGACAATCGCAACACGACCAGACCCGAAAACCAACTTCGGATTCGAACCTAGGACCCGCGACATAGAAGTCAGGTACTCTGACCACTAGGCCACGCGGTCGTCCAAAATGTATTAAGTGTAGATCTGCCAAGAATTATTTAAGGGTTATTTATTTCGACTTTAATAGTTTTTCCCCATGATAGTCATCGATCCCATACCCTACCTTATATGTTTTAAAGTAGTATTTAATTAACATTTCAACAACCTATGTTCTTGCCCCCCCCCCCCCACATTTCCAAACTTCCAGGGTTGATTTGTCTACGTTCGGGGGTGGAAGGCCCGTCCATATATCTTTTAGATTCTCTCTTAGGTTCCTCATGATAAACTGGGCTTCCAAACACCTCACTTTGAGGTCTGCTCGCCAGAACACTTTCTGCCACTGGGGCACTAGAAGAAGAAACAATCCTTTCGACTGTTTCGGGTGTAACAAAACTTTGGGTATTAGGAATGGTGGAGGAAATACCCATGCTAAATACACGGTACGCTGATGGCGTCGTGGTAGAGCCCCTGTGAATCTGTCAGATCTAGAGATATGTAATTGCAAACTACGTGAGCAGTTGCAGAGGCGATCGGAGATCTATCACAGGTATTCCCCATTTCGTCAATATGGTCTTGAGGAAATGCGATAATAAATTCCATTCCGGTAGCCATCGTCGAGTCATCATAATTGTCTTCATAAGTGGCCGGAAATTCACTAACCACAACACTAAGGCTGAAAAATTATAAAGTCCACGGGAAACGGAAGTGCCTATTTTAAATTATAAGCTTCGAATTACGGTCAAGTGCTTAAATAGATACTGACTTTTGTGACAGCTCTTGCCTCCGTGCACTGTCGCGATACTGTCCAGGCTATAAGTTGTCGGCATTTACCAAAAAATCAATAGTGTCTTTCCATATCTAAACTAAAACTTTATATATGTAAACTAGCAAATAGACTAAATTCTTCGGCTGCTGTAAGAAAAATAAGAATCTAACTAATGTTGAATGAGCAAGACAAGTTTATTTTAGTTTTATACACAGCATAATATCGTACGGAACTTTGCTGTGGGGAAATGAGACCGATGTTGAAGTTTTTGTGTTGCAAAAGAGGGCCATAAGAGCTATTTATAATCTTGGTTCTCAAGTATCCCTTAAAGATAAAGTTAAAGAAATAAGTATCCTAACATTGGCCTCTCAATATATCTATGAAAATGTTATGTACGTACACAGAAATATAAACAGCTTTAGTAAAAAAGGGATGTACATAATGTAAATTCCAGAGACAAACACAAGCTTGTAAAGCCGATTACACGACTCCGCAGAGTCAGTAACTCATATAGGGGGCAAAGTGTTCCTGTTTACAACAAAATCGTGCGCAAAAAAGTGCTCAGTCTTCCTGTTCAAAAAGTTTTTAAAAAAAGACTTTATAAAAAATGTCATTATAGTATAGAAGAATATATGGACGACAATAACCCCTGGGAATTATGTGATCGCTACCAGGCTGTTTCTAAATACAAATACTATACTAATAACTAATGTACTATTTATTTTATAACATAATTTCAATTATAAAAAATGTAGAAAATATGACTAAAAAAGAGGATATCTGATGATGGATGTATATGCTATGGATGAATATTGCTATTTTAGTTGAAAACGACTTTATTAATGTTTGCGTGATTTTACAATTTAATTCGCTTAACATAAGCACAGACTATCATCTGTAACTAGTAACTACAATTATAATGGTAAGCAAAGTCCAATCTGATAGTCTGTGGTAATAGTCATCTGTGCCTTAGAAGCTTTGCAAAGTTAGAGATAGAAATAGACATTCTATGATTCTAGTATTTCTCTATATCAAAAAAAAACTATTATTTATATATATATCTCAATCTGTTTGCGATTTCCAAGTGAAAATAAACGTACGTTTTATACACATCCCCACCATTTGCGCACGATAAAATTATGAGTTCTTATATAGAGATGAGCTTGGAAGATATTATACAAAAAAAGAAGAGAGAGAATTGTAGGTAAGAAAAATAGTGGGTAATTTGAAATAATTACCGAATAATTCATGCTCAGTATACTAATTAAAAATTGTCTGCTTAAAGCAAAACTTTCCTTGAATAAGGAAGTATGTTATGTGCTCAAAAAGAATAAATGCTCCCTTGCAAAATATTTCTGCCAATATTAGTAAAAGTTAATGTTCTATAATAGGTACAAAAGGACATCTTACCTATACTGATTTGTAGTAAACTATTTCATTAATTACATATATACATATTACATATATATAATTTGTTAAAAATGGGGTTTTTAAAAATTTGTTAAGAAATTCAAGTTTGGGTTTTGAGTGAAGGAAGGAAAGGTCAAAAAATAGAAAAACCACTATCATTAACAAGAACAAGTTAATACTAATATCTATTTATTTTTCTTACAACTAAAATTTCTATACTAATACTTTACATATGAGGGTGGATTGAAAAGTACTCAGCCTAACCAAGAAAATAAACACATACTAAATCAGTTATATTTTTATTTTTCTACATAATCACCATCAAGTTCAATACACTTTTGCCACCTCCCCTTCCAAGCATTTAGACCGTTAAAAAAAATGATTCTTCCTTAGAGTCAAAATATGCGTCTACAGCTGCTTTGACCTCGTCGTTTGTCGAAAATCTTTGACCTCCCAAGTGCTTTTTTAGGTTAGGGAACAGAAAGAAGTCTGATGGTGCCAGATCAGGTGAATACGGCGGATGCGGTAACAGTTCAAAGCCACAGTTGTGAATTCCAGCCATTGACTGTACTGACATGTGAACACGGGCGTTATCTTGATGAAACATGACTTTTCTTCTGAGCATTCCTCGACGTTTTTCTTTTATTTCCTCTCGTAAACGACGTAGTAAGGTGCAGTAGTAATCAGAGTTTATAGTCTGACCCCTTTCAAGATAATCAATCATAATCACACCTTTCGAGTACCAGAATACTGAAGCCATCACCTTATTTGCCGACAAAATCGACTTAGCCTTTTTAGGGGGTGGTGAACCAGGTCTTCTCCACTGTTTTGATTGTTGTTTTGTTTCTGGTGTACAGTAATGAACCCATGTTTCGTCCATAGTAACAAAACGATTCAAAAAATCATCTGCATCGGCTTCAAATAACTCCAAACAGTCGCGTGAAATAGTCAATCGCGTCCTTTTTTGTTCAACTGAAAGCAGTCGCGGAACCCACCTCGCAGACACCTTGTGGAAACCCAACTCGTTGACAATGATGTTTTGAGTTTGTTCATAAGAGATGCCTATAATCTCGGCTATCTCTCTAATTTTTAATCTGCGGTCTCCCATTATTAAATCAAGTACTTTTTTAATACTCGTATTTTCGTCAGTAGTTGACGTCGAAGGCCTTCCAGAGCGGGGTTCATCTTTCACACTCTCTCTACCACGCTTAAATTCTGCTATCCATTTTTTGACGGATGAATATGACAGAGCACAATCGCCTAATGTACTGACCATGTCATCATGGATGGCTTTTGATGATAGCCCCTTCTTATGGAGGTACTTAATGACGGCACGCTGCTCGATTTGCTCCATTCGCGGAAATTATGACCGATTACTTTGTTAATAAATTTATAAAATCACAACTAATTATCGCACACGTTTTGAACTTCACACAATGAACTAGTCTGAACTGAACTAAATAATGTGGGTAGATTTGATTTTTAGTATTGAATGGGTCTGTGTTAGGCCGAGTACTTTTCAATCCACCCTCGTACATAAGATCACGACTGTATCCCATAAGGGGTAGTCAGAGACTGGGCGTTCACTGCAAAAACAGATGACTGCCACAATCCACATTTCACCAAAACAATATAATGCACTTGGTGTGATAGGTGGTGAGCCCATTGCCATCATGCGCTGTTGGGTGCACAATGCAGTTTAATTCCTTACTTGCCTTTTACGAGATCCATTGGATGAGATGGAGTGGTAGTATTCTTTTATCAAGCCACCACCACACGGCATACTAATACTTTATATATATATATATTGTTCTGTTTTTAATAATTGAATACTTTTTAAGAAATAATAGTAAAATGAAGAAACAAATACCTACTCAGAAACAAGTACCTGCAAAAAATCAAAAGATAAAAATGATTGATGCCCGTAATAAAATAATATCCAAAAAAAGAACACAAATTACTGATGCTAGAGAAAAATTAGCTGAACTTGCAAAGCAAAAGGATGCTCGTTTAAAATTGCAACAAATGAGAGAAAAGAGAGTAAGTTTTTATTAATAAGAATAATTGTTATGTTTCAGTGTTTATTTTATTCAAGGTTGGGCAGTATTTGAATTACTTGTAATTTTTTTTTTAAAAAAGAATGCTAGCAATGCTGTATTAACATTACTAATATTCCTGTTAACCACTCCAACTAAGCATAAAAGCTTGTGGTAGGAGATGGTTCACGACAATAGTCGAATGGCGGGCTCGATCATGCGATGTCATGTTTCGCATTCCGTACCCTAAACCATTAGGTAGGCTATTGCCGCAAAAATACAAATACATATTTGGTATTTGTATTTCAAATACCTGACACTGAGGTATTTTGTAGTTAGTATTTTAAATACTGATGCCTTCATAATACATTTTCACATAGATACATTTAGCGTCAATTGTAATTTTTTTTTAATTGTATGCTTGTAAAGTTTCCTAACATAGGGCTCTAAACCTAATACTTGTACTATATTCCAAATTTAGATTTACATAAGCAATATGATAATTTCAAGAGTGCAAGTAAAAGTTGTTGGAGGTCATAGGGAATATAATTAAATAAAAATGGTTAAAATACTGTATTTTATATTTCAAAAACACAATTTGGCTATATTTTGTATTACATATTTTAAATACATGCAAAAAAGGATTTTGTTATCTATTACATTCTGTCTATTCCTGCCAAGAGTGGTAACCAGGGTAAAATTCCCCCAAAATGAGATCTAAAAATATATGGGGGAGGCCTATGTTCACCAGTGGACTAGTGATAGGCTGAAATGATGATAATGATGACACTGTAATTAAAAGTTTATTATACTTTCTTCTATCTACATACAGTACTAACATAGTAACAAGTAAATATCTTATCACATTTTGTTCTTGGGTTAAAAATCATCAACCACCATTTTTTGGTTTTCACTTTATTTTTGAATCACGGACTTTTCACAGAATTATGTTGCAGATGCTTGAAAATATTTTATTATTTTGCATTCTTCATGATTGGATGATTGGATGTTTTATATCCTTACATGGATAAAAGTAAATAAGTAACATATCATCATAAATCAATATCATGTTTCTTTTAGACATTGTGATTACAGTTAGTCAGAGGTGTCGGATAAAGGAACTCCGCAATTTTATCAATTTCATACATCCCTTGATTTCATTTGATTTTTTTAGTTTTAATTACCCATACACCCCCTGAATAGATTAAGAACTATATTCATATTAGTTAAGTATGGTATCACTGACTGCATAAGCCCTTCATTTGTTTATCCTTTTCATAAGACTACCCATTCACTTAGGTTACCCAAATCAAGAAGGTAAATCAATAGGTTGTCAGATCAACTGGGTAAAGCCCTTCATCTGCTTAAGCCTTCATAATCATAATCACCTCTTCTTTTGGATAAGTCACAGGTTACAGGGTAAAAAAATGGGAAACATATTCAAGGTAACCCTTATTTTTGATAGCAATAACCATTTTATTTTCAGAAAATAATTTTAACAAAAAAACTTAGTTAAACATCTTATTTGATTGTATCACAAAATATGTTAGTTAAAAAAAACTTGTGTTATACAGATCTTACGGATTTTACCATATTATCTAGTTTATGGGTGTCTCTCTCTTATCCCCTTTCCATCTTATTTAATAAATCACTACAGGCTGGTGTTGTACCAGCTGTGTGGAAATGCTCATATGTGACCCCTGTCCACAAATCGGGTGACAAACATAATATTTTGAACTATCGACCAATTTCTAAGCTAAACTCTATTGCTAAATTATTTGAAAAAATCGTTTATGATATGATCTACCCATTATTAAGAACTATAATAGTCAATCAGCAGCATGGTTTTGTAGACAAAAAATCAACCGAGACTAATTTATGCGAACTTACTCATAAAATTACATCAGCATTGGATGATGGCCGTCAGATTGTCGTAATATATACTGACTTTTCGAAAGCGTTTGATAAGGTAAATCACATAGTGTTAATTAGGAAGTTATCAGAAATAGGAATACATGGAGACTTGCTTCGCTGGCTTACCTCTTATTTACGTGATCGAAGTCAGGCAGCTTTAATAAAAGGCTTTTGTTCGTCGTTTATTCCTGTGAAATCTGGTGTACCCCAGGGATCTCATCTTGGTCCTCTTCTTTTTAATATTTTTATTAACGATGTTATTGATGTTTGTCAACACTCTGATGTACTTTTGTATGCTGATGATATTAAATTATTCCGTATAATTCACACCGAATCAGATTGTAATTTATTGCAAAATGACTTAGATCGCTTACGTTTGTATTGCGATGATAATTTCTTGACATTAAATATTAAAAAGTGTTGTGTAATAACTTATACTCGTAAGACAAAACCTATTACATTTGCTTATACTTTAAATAATGTTTCCCTTGAACGCGTATCTGAGGTCAAAGATTTAGGTGTATATCTTGATTCCAAGTTAACTTTCAGCTTTCACATCAGTTACATAATTAATAAAGCATTCCGTAATCTTGGTTTTATTCTAAGGGTTGGAAAAGATTTTGAAAACATCACTACTCTCGTATTACTCTACAACATATTCGTAAGATCTGTTCTAGAATATGCCTCAACGGTATGGAGTCCTCAAAACAAAAAACACATAGAGGGACTTGAGAGAATTCAAAAGAAATTTATAAAACACCTGTCTTTCAGATTTGGAGTTGAAGCAGGTGATCACGTTTCTACAATAGGTTCTCTGGTTGATCGGCGAATGGAAAAGGATCAAATTCTTTTATATAAAATAATAAGAAATTTTGTTGACTCACCATATTTGTTAAGCAATATATATTTAAGATGCCCTCGAACTAGTGCACGTAACCCTAACTTGTTTTATGTTCCGCGTACAAAAACGAATTATGCGAAAAATTCATTCTTGTTGAGATCCTGCAGAACCTTTAACTCAAAATTTAATAGTGCTGACATTTTTAACCTTTCCCTTAATCCGTACAAAAAGTCAATTTCAAAAATACTTAAGGGTAATTAAATCAGTTTAATTTTCAAATAAAAATAGTAATTTATTGCTTTTTGTTACACTTTTACTAACTATCGCTGTTGTTATTGTTTTTATTACTTTTTTATATTGTTTAGGCTGTAATTGTTTTTTTTTTTTATTTCTGTTCATTTATGATTTTCCTATTAGAGGAAACTTAACTGGTATTTGTACAAGCTATTTTTAATAACTATAAGTGTGGTGTATACTGTATGTTTCCCAAATAAATAAATAAATAAATAAATAAATAAATAAATAACTTTCAAAAGAGTTGCCACTGGGAAAAAACTAGAAAACTTCAATGCATACAAAAATAAATTACAACATAGCTTAAACATTGGTGTGAACAAATCACACATAATACACACTAGAGACAAGGAATAGATATCAAATTCGCACAAATTCAATATAAATAACTCTCCCTAACGGTAAGTGATAAAGCTTTTAAAGATGTAATTCTTACGAAGTTCCTGAGGGTAATCCGTTCAAAGGTAACTGCTATCGTGGTTGTCCCCACACTTAATTTTGCTAAGCAGAATTTTTGAATGTTTGTCATGAAAAGGTTATCCAATGCAAGGGGTTTAAAATTAAACCTCTTCAAAATAAACCCTTATAACTATCTCCAACGGCTTACCGGAACAGTCCCTGATCACAAAACACGTCAGGATCAAACCAGTGATGAGTATAACATTTTATGGGGTACTCTGTAAACCTTAAAACAACTCACCATATCTTTACTTGACAATCTAACACTGATTTCATACATACATACAAGTACATAGAATCACGCGTCTTTCCCATTGGGGTAGGAAGAGACCACATCTTTCCACTTGCTATGATCCTGACACACATCTTTAGCTTCTTCTACTTTCATTAGTGTTTTCATACAAGCTCGTCGATTCCGGGTACCTTTGACGTGGCCATTCCTTAAAACAACTTCGATCTGATCGTGATGTATTCGCCCATGTCGGCTTGTCCATTCAGAGTCACCTCATAAATCTGTTTAGTAAACCTTCTTTCGTCCATCCTCTCTATGTGTCAAACAATCTAAGTACAACATTCTCTTATTCTTATCCCCACTTTGTCCATCAAAGTCACTCCAGCTAAACTTCTCAAACTTTTCATTTCCATAGTTATGCAGTGCCCCATACACTTGATTTCCTGCCAACACTCTTCGCTCAATATCACCTTTACATGCCTTATATTAACCATCGCCGGCAACTCCTCCGATCATGCTAATATACCCTGATCATCAGTGTATAATAGGCATGTTGATGGTCAAATCATTAATTCTTAGTCCAATTATATACTCTTTCAAATCTTTCATCATATTTCTATAAATAGTTCAAACGGCCAGGCAAAGCTAAACACTGATTTCACTTTCCACCACTTTTGTTTCATTCCCAAAATCAGCATGATTAATATTTGGTTCCTTATAAGTAATTTACATAGTTACGCAGTGCCATAACATATTGTGTTGCAAATCCAGAGAACTTGGACCATATCTTAGAGCTGTTAAGTTTGCTGGCTATATTACCTACCCTTCAAAAATAGAAATGCAAGTGTTTCTTTAAGGTCCCTACACATTAACTCCACTGCAATGTTTATGATTGCCATTGGAACATACTAAACCATGAGCTGAATTGTGAACAAAATTTAGTAACCAAATAATATTTATCTTCTAATACATTATATCTGACAACATAAACAAAATCAGGATCAAGTATCAATACCAAACCTTTTTTAAAACCTTTTTTACATTCCATTCAAATTTTATTTTGCATTATACTTTCAGCTTGCAATGAATAAGGTACAAGAAGGAAAAAAAATCCATGGTCGAGAGATGTTTGTGAAATCCAGACCCAGGAAAGATAGAGGTAATTAAAAAATTAATAAGACATGACCATATTTTTGATTTTTAAGCACTTTTTTTTAATTTTGAACATCATTGAATTAAAAAAATTAATTACTTATTATTTTTACAGTTTTTGTTGATCCATCTAGGCAGGTAACGTCACAACCTCTATTAAACAGTAAACTTCCAGCAAGACGCCAAACTAATAACAGTAACAAGAGATTTACAGATAATCGAACTATTGGATCTCATTCTATAGGTAAGGTTTTATGGAAAATGTCTTTTAAGCAACCGATTGCGCGTACTACCAAACTTGTTGTGACTTGTTCAGTTTCATTATTGTAAACAAAGCAGTCGACACTTGGTTAGTATTTTAAATACCATCAGAGAATTTAGATCTTTCTTGTGATTTAATGTAACTTTTTTCATGCCATGGATCTGCAAAAAATTAAGAGATATCATACTACTTTATGAGTTTAAAGATGGATTAAGTGGAAGTGAAATGACAAAAAGAATAAATGAGAGATTAGGGGAGAATACAGTTTTTAAAAGGACTTATGGCCTTGAAATTGGTTTCAAAAATTTCATTACGGTCTAGAGAATTTGGAAAATAAGCCTCGCGGACTACCTTCCCGCCTACTAGATCTGCAAGTTTTACAACAATTATTAGAGTCCCATGTGTATATAACCACACAAGATTTCTCTATACATCATACAGTTGTATGAGGCCTCAGACAAATTGGTAAAGTACAGAGGCTTAATCAGTGGGTACCACATGAGCGGTCGGAGCAGTATAAGCAAAATAGTTTTACCATTATGTCTTCTCTTTAACATGGACAAAAAAGTAAACCTTTTCTTGACCATATAGTAACTTGTCATTAAAAGTACCTTGTCATTAACCCGGCATCATTGTGGCGGGAAAAATGTACACTACCGTTGTGGAGGGTCATTTTGACCCCCTATTGATATTCCTTGTTTTAAAAAAAATACCTATTTTATATGAAAAGTCACTCATTATTAATAAAACTTATCTACTTGCTATTAAAATAGTTTCTTAATAAAACAATATTAGTTAAATATAATCAGTTTTAATTAAATTCTTAACAACACTTAAAATATAATCAACTATATGGCACTTTTGAAATTAAATTATAGAAACATTGGGAACTTTCTTATAATCAATATCTTATGTTTAGGTTTTCACTACAGTTATTACAGTAGGAAATCACATATTCGCTACATATAAATTTATGGCAAGTGTTACAAACATGACTAATTCATCAACGCTCACGCTTCTCTGTATCCATTTTATATATTGATTAAAAAATTTAAACCGTAAATATGTAAAAAAACATAAAAGCTCTAAATGATTTGTGGCACAAAGTAGCAACGCTGTTGTTGAGCAGGGTCATAATTACCCGGTCGCAGGTTTGCTTTATGGCAAGTGTTACAAAGATGACTAATTCAACGACGCTCGCGCTCCTCTGGATCCATTTTATTATATTGATTGAAAAATTTAAAGCATAAATATGTAAAAATACATAAAAGCTCTAAATGATTTGTGGCACAAAGTAGCAACGCCGTTGTTGAGCAGGGTCATAACTACCCGGTCGCAGGTATAATCACAGGACTGAAGTAAGGGACGCGGTGGGAAGCGGTGGTCCTTATCGCCAGCGATTGAGACTCACGGTAGTGTACTGTAATTATTTCATAAAAAAATTTCAAATGTAAAACATGCAGGGTCATATTGACCCTGCCTCATTGACGCCGGGTTATAGGTACTTTACGATAATACTGGAAGGTCTTTATCATGGTTAGATAAGAGTGAACGTCCACGTTTGGTTCCAATGCACCAACTTCATACTAGTCAATTTATTTACTGTACGGTGGTTACAAATAAAAAAACCGCACTTACCATACTCGCCTGATTCTTCCGTGAATTTACTGATTCAGTGCCTGTTCCTAAGTGCTTTGGTGGATCGTTGGTAATTATGTATTGAAATCAATGGTGATTATTTTGTCAAGAGTAAGGTACCACTCTTACCACCCCATCTCATCCCGTCGGTGTCCTAAAAGTCGACAGAGAGAAAATAAAAACCAGGAGGTGGGCAGCAGCAGCAACTTTCTGGGACATCTGAATAAAAAAACTGCGGTTGCCAAGCGTGCCAACTATGGCAAAATCCCCCAAAATGAGAGCTACAAACTTTTGTGGCAATCATTGGAGGAGGTCTATGTTCAGCAGTGGACTAGATGACTGAAATGATGATGATGAAAAAATTTTAAAATACCGATTCAGACTCGGCGCCTGAATGTCGTAGAGTCAATATCACTTGATAATGCTTCTTCTTCTTGTTCTTCTCTTAAATTGACGGCTCCATAATTTCACTGATGATTCTCTGCCAATGTCATGGTTGAAGAATACAAGGGAAAGTTTGATTAAAATTAAAAAAAAAAATTGTTTGTGATCTTCAGTAACACAGCCTTGATGAGTACTCTAAAAGAGGGGAGAAAACACAAAAGTTAATAGTTTAGTTAATTATTAAAATTTAGAATATAAACGTATAACAGAGGGAGAGAAATAAACACACAAATATACATATACCATAAAAATGTTGAGAACCTAAAAGTCACATAAGATTGATATTGTTAATCATAATTGCTAAAACATTGACAAATGGGGTATTTGTTAAGGTTAATAAGAAAGGAACATTAGCAGGGCGGGGGATATCAGGGGAAAACAATTCATAAAGAGAGACAGACAGATGGCTGCACTCAAAAAACAGACGTTCCAAAGATCCTTCATCCAGGCCACATTCACACAGGGAACTATCTATTACTCTAATTTTAGCAAGTAACACAGGAGAGCAGATATGACCTAGGCGTAATCTGATTATAACAGAGGTGATTGATTTGGTAAATTTCCTGTAGATATGGAACCATGGCCTGACAGGTAGATTGTGTTGGATGCTCGCGAAGAATTTACCTTTTGTAGTACAAGATGTTTGCCATATGTTGTACCAAGTACTCAGCATACGAGGTTTTGCTGTTAGCCTAGGATCTTGAGCGAAGATAGATTTGTAAGATTTGCAGCCGAACTGTAAAACTCCTTTAGTATAAGCATCTGCAGACTCATTACCTTTAATACCACTATGACCAGGAATTTAGGCAAGAACTACCTGAATTCCTGAGGAGTGACATCTTTATAGAGACTGTTTTATTTTTAAGGTAATGTGGAAGTTATTCCTAGAATGAAAAGGAGATTTAAGGATATCTTGCAAACAACTTAGAGAATCGGATAAAATTAAACACTTATTTAATTTATGAGTTTCTGCATATGAGACTGCTTCTAAAATAGCTATTGATTTCCCTGAAAATGTTGAATATTGCAGACATTTGAAGTACAAAATAATCCTATATTTTGGAATCCACACTGCAGCTCCCACTTTACTTATTGCTATCCTGTTTTGAAGCATCTGTATAAACAGTGAGCCAGTCAGACCAATTTTTCTGGATAATTTCATTAAGCAATCTGTCTGCGTCACGAGTGGACTTGTCTATGCCTAGATTCAATACGAGTATAATATTTGGTTGGAAGACTAATGATTGAAAATCAATAAGAAACAAGGGATTTTTATTAAACTAGAAGGTGGAACAGGACATTGACTGAAGAGCATTAAAGCTCTTAAGAAGCCCAATAATTAGAGGAATTCACTGATTGAGAAAGACGACGCAATAAATTTAGCAATGGATGAGACTTAAATTTGACTATGTGGGCAAAAAATCTATCTTATAGAAACTGTCTACGAAGTGATAGCGTGGATCAAGACATTCGACTTGTAAAGCATTTACCGGGGATGATTTCATTGCTCCGGTGATAATACGCAAACATTTGGTCTCCAACTTATCTAACTTGTAGAGAGCAAGTTTGATACAGGGCTCCAAAAGGAAACTACCATAGTCAAAATGACTGCGAATTATTGCATTATATAGCGTTTTTTGACTATATGGATGAGATCCCCAGCGAACACCAGAAAGAGCACGTAAGATATTAATGTTTTTCTCACACTTTCACATAGTTCAAGTGATGGAGTCCCGTCATGTGAGAATCGAGATAAACAACCAAAAATTTAACTTTATCTTGTGATGGGATAATTATTTAACTGTGAGACTGATTGGTGGGATATATCTCTTACGAGAGAAGACAACTGAAACATTTGGGGACTGAGAGAGAGAGTCCATGGTCACTCAGCCACTCCTCTAGGTACTAGGTAATGCTGTGTTAAGATGGACCGACGCATCATCCAGAGAAGGCGTTCGAACATATAGAGCAATATCATCAGCATATTGGAGAATTGAGAGGATTGGAGATATAGAGTATCTGGTGGTGGTATTCATTTCTTAGAGTTAACTAATAAATCAGCACCCAAAATTATATTAACGGTTTTTTTTTGTTCCGGCCAGCATCAGTGGTCCATGAGGCTACTAGCCATTATTTGCGGCACTACAATTCTGGGCAGATGGCAAGTTATATACACAACGGCACAATTAGCGGAACGTTAAAAAAGGCAGAGTATAGAAATAAATACTTGTATATTAAAGCAAATAATAATCAGACATGAAGTAACAAATTGATAAACATCTTTTAACATGGACTTTAAGAAGTTTTTAATTAAATTCTCTTTTTTCTCTATTTTTTGGGACCACAAACAATGTTGCAAATTAAAGATTACTAAGATTTTATCATTAAATAAATGAAAGACTAATGTGTGTTTCCCCCTCGTTCTCTTACTAACGTTTCCATCCTTCTGGGCATACTGCGAATTATGTTATCTATTGTATCTTGGGACAAGCTCTGCCACTCTTCAAGTAATGTGTTTTACGGTTCTCCCAGGTTGTTGGGTTGGTATTCCTGGATTTAACACTTTTCTTTAACAAGTCCCAAACATATTCTATAAGATTCATATCCGACGATCTTGCTGGCCATTGCATCACTGTTATACCCACATGGTTTAGATGTGCTTGGACTAAGCGAGCTCTGTGAGCCCGAGCATTATCATTATTGGGGGCAAATGGCACAACGTAGACAGATTACTGAATAGGAATCATACCAGTAGTAAATGCCATAAATATATCAGATGTTATATTTTTATACCGAGATTTATAAAGTCTTTTATCAAAGCCTTATAAGTGTTCAATACCTTATGATGTTAGTTTACATTTTATAGTTTATGGCTCGCCCGTTATTCGTGCCCTTTATTTCAGTCAACACTTCCTCATTAAAACCAATACTTCGGACAGTTGAAAATGATATTGAAATAATTGATGAAACCATGGAAGAGGAATATATACCGAAGAAAAGTTCATTGTCGAATCGAAAGGCAAGCCTGCAATTAAAGATAATCGCTCATAACAATGATTCACGGAATAACAGAAGTTCTACTGTTCACAGGTAGTAATTGTAGTAATCGATCGCTCAGTTTTGTTTAATCTTACATTTATTTATAATAATTACATTGTAGAAGTGCTGTTACTGAAAAAGAGCTGAGTCCACCTAGACCGCCATCTATACTAAAAAAACGCCCAATGGCTGCCACGCGAAGTGAAAAGAAAGAAGAAAAAACTGAGAAGCCAATTCTGGAATATAGGATAATAGTTAGTAATTTACGTAACACTGTTACAGGAGGAGATATTGAAGTAAGTAATAATACTTATGATACTAGATGAAAACATCAATAGAAATAACCATATTTTAACATCATATCTGACAAACCATTGTCAGATATGAGGTTACATTTTGTAATTTAGTGTGCACTAAAAAGTAAAAAAATATTTACTGTTACAAAAGAGCATATTTTTTTAAATCTATAAATTATATCATCTTTATATCTAATAAAAAATACTTTTTGTCTAAGTTAAAAACATGAATCATTAGTATCAGCAGCCTTTCGATAGTTCATTGCTGGATATTGGTTGCTTCCAAATTTGGAAATTTTGCTTTAATCATCCACGTTCGGCAGGCGTATCGTAGTACTAGACGTACACAATGCAACTCCTCCACCGATGATGCTAATATAATCTGATAATCGGCGTATAGAAGGCATTTGACGGTTAGATCATTAATTCTTAATCCAAACATACTCAGTTTCAAATCTTTCAAGCAATTGTCTATAAATATGTTAAACAGCCAAAGCGAAGCCTCACATCTCTGTCTAACTCCTTTTTAAACCAGTCTGTATAAGCCCCGTTTACACTGACATGAGCACTGGAATCCTTATAGAGTGATTTCAATGCTTGTATCAAGCTCCCGTTTACCCCATATATAGACAATATCGACCACAATTCATTCCTCACCACTCTCTCTGTTTATTTCTTGCAAATGTGCAAACATTACTGTGTTTCGGTTAGAAGGGCACTGTGAGCTAGTGTACTGCCTCATGCCACAGGGTGATGGGCGCAGTGTGGTATCACACAGAAATGTTCTGGGCGAGACAGCATTCGCTATGGACAGACGATGCACTTACCATCAGGTAACGTTTTGCTCGAATCATCACATTATCCAATAAAAAAATTACTTTAAAATAAATATTTTCTTTGCATATAGAGCAGATAACATTCTCTTTTGAAAAATGCTTTAGTATTTGACTTGTTTCATATTTCTATTGATCGGCTTCATTGACCAAATAAATGGCACGCACGAGAGACGGCCCAAACTCTTTTTTGTTTTTGCCTTAATATATGTTTCTATTAAGAAACTATATTGTTTGTATCCTGACATGCAATTTTAATGCTTGTGTGTGTTTTGCGCCGCATCAAAGTCTTCTATCTGGCTACTCTCCCAAACAAATTAGCTTCATTCAAACACCCTTATTGTACTAGCACCAAATAAACTGTCATCAGTGTTCATATTTGATTGTTTTGTAATATGTCTTATAGAGGAAAATTGTTTTGTATTAATTACAAACAATTTTTGACAATTTCAACATCTCCTGACTAACAGCCTCTCCTTTTTTTATTGGATATAGTAACAAAACTGTGCCCGTAACAAATGCTGTGTCTCCTAGAACAATTTTTGTGTTTAACCACACTGCGCCCTTCACCTTGAGACATCAGTTCTCAAGTTTCATATGACCAGTGATTACACTAGCTCTCAGTGCCCTTCAAACCGAACCACAATTATGTTTTCTTACTACTGCTGAATGAAGAATAATGGCCCTTGGGGTAGTACCTACTTAAACGGATTCTTGCATAGGAATCCTACCACCATGGAAATTTATGAGAACTTAATATTATGTAGTAGTGTTAAATGATAGACCTTAAAATGCTTTATAGCATTAAATATCTTAACAATTCATTTGCAATTTGCAACAAATATTAATTTGTTTGAAACAATTTCTTAACACATATGTGACATTCTTAATTAAAGTGCCATCACTGATAACAGTACTGTTACCTATTATTTTATTAGGACATTATGAATAGGATTAATTGTTACATTTGAATGCTTATTTTTATTTTTTATTTGTATATTATTTTATTTGAATATATATTCTATAGTCATATAGTGGTAATAACAGTTAAAAGTAACAAGAAAGTTTCAATGACATTAAAATATAATAATTATGTATGTAATTGTATATTATTAAATATTTTGTTGCTTAGGAATTATTTGGTGATGTGGGAGGAATGGTAGAATCTCGGCTAGTTCGCCCAGGCACGGCTGAAGTCATATACAAAAGCTTGGAAGATGCCCAGCGAGCAGTTGATCTATATCATAATCGACAGTTAGATGGACAACCGATGACCTGCCTTCTTGTAACACCACGATCATCATCCACCACTGCACGGTAAGTTTATATAATTACATTATTCTATATCCTTCTGGCCGATTTTGATCACACCTACAGCTTCCTATTACTACCTAGTATAGAATAGAATAGAATACCTATAGGCATCACAAATATTTGTCCAATGCGCGAATCGAACTCAAGACCCGTGGCGCGGAAACCAACTGCTCAACTGCCCAAGCGAGCCAACAATAACTTTGACTGTGGCATTTAGCCTTTTCATGGGTTATGGGGAACTAACGGCTCTATAATATTCCTGGACAGGTGTGACATAACTCTCTTCTCCATGAGAATCTTCATAGTCCACTGCAGGACGTGAACCTCTCCTGAGAAGGTGAGATTTGCAATATCAGCACATTTGGAAGACAAATTGCTGATTTTTTTTTATTGGATAAAGTAACGTAACAAGCAAAAGGATCTCCTGATGGTATGTGCATCGTCTGCCTATATAATAACAAATGTCTGTGTCACCCAGAACATTTCTGTGTGACACCACACTGCACCCTTCACCCTGAGACATCAGTTCTTAAGTCGCAAATGCCCAGTGATTATGCTAGCTCTCAGTGCCTTTCAAACCTAAACACAGTAATGTTTGCACACTACTGCTTTACGGCATTCGGATTCCTGCATAGACATCCTACCACCAGACTGCTGAACCAATGAATGATTTTTGCAAGCAAAAATATTCAGTCTTTGAAACAAAGACAAATCTAATCAGAGACTTCCGATTTCGGTTATTCTTATCATGAAGTCAAACATCAGTGTCATGGTCAGTATGTTTTATGTCTTTAGGCTATTTACTATGAATCGTGTTATGTAAGTCTAGATAGTATAGAAGAAGACTTTTGACTTGTGAGGGGACGCCTAACAAAAGGTACTACCGGTAATGCCTGGCCTTAGCCAGCTTTTTCGGTTTTAGCGGATAGAGGATTGTATTAAGGGAATCACTAACATAGCATGGGATTATTTAACTGAGAATTCTGAAAAAATAATATTTTTAACTGTTTTTCCTTTTCTATTTTAGGACGAGTACTAAGTCGGCATTATACAGCACAAATTCAAACGTAGAACCAGACATATCAACTTTCCATAAAGTGTTATTCAGTAACTTTTAAACCCAGACAGACATGAGTTTGCAATGTGCTAGATTGATATCTATTTAATAGCTTCAACATGTTAGAACTGTACATCCTTTTGCCAATATTATGGTTATAATAAATTTAATTCAATAAACAATCTATAATATGCCTATAGTTTCAATAGATCATTGTATGTTTTTTAAAATGTTTGTAAAATGCATTTCGTTTTACGAAGGTGAATTAGGTGAAACGTTTTACAATAAGTTACTTAATTTAGCATAAAAATAAAAGCATACCCCCTCCCCCTCCCATTAACAAAGCATTGGCTACTTTATCCAGAGAAGCGAGGAGGTATTCCGTGAGAAGATATTGCTAGAAAGGCTAGCAAGTCAATCCCTAGCCTTTGAGGTATCTAGCGAAAATGTGAGGCGCATGAACCAGGACATCCAGCATGAAACAAAAGATTTTTTTTTAATTTAGTATAGTTTATTTTCATAACATTTATTAGATGTCATTTTTTTTCTAGCACTAATTTAAACAAAATTGTGTCAGTACTGGGAAGAATCAGTACGTAAAAGTAAAAAGTGGTTTACGGCATACAATAATATACACATTACTATTTACATAATTATAGATGAATGAAGAATTGAAAATGAAGATTACATTCGTCCATATACTTTTTCATATTTATAATAACCATAGCTTCAAAATCCTATGTTTAAAGAAATAAAGTTAATTTGCTAAGATCCGCATTTGTAAAATGGCTAGGTAGTATACACCATTTTACATTTACCATGCGGAGTTGCGGAAACCGGCCCGTTACAATCTACAATCTACAAGACAGACATTCATATCATACTATTATTTTAAATGCGAATGTAACTCTCTCTGTCCCTTTTGTCTGTTTGTTACCTTTTCAATGTTCAACCGCCGAACCGATCTTGACGAAATGCATCTTGAAGATGGACATAGGATACTTTATATCCCGGAAAATCAAATAGTTTCATCAATAATTAAAAAAACCTATATTCATGCGGACGAAGAGAGGTACATTTTCAGATATAAGATTAACTAGTGCCTTAGATTTTACCATTGGTGGCAGTAAAAATCCTTTGCAAGAGACCAAAAAACTTAGCTAGCTGCCAGATGGATAAGAAATAAACTTGCTCCCTATATACGTAACGTAGCTGAAGCAGGCCTTCTTTAGTCTTCTTATAGAACTTGCATTGCGGTTAAAGGTCTTCTTAGTTTAATTAATATACGGAGCTTAGCGCTTTCAGGTATCGTTACCTATGCTATCAATCATTAATGCTGAACTCGACAGATCATCAAAACAAAGACCTATCTGACGTGGCTTATATCATCTCATTTAGCTCCGCACGATGTTGACATTTCACAATACTTTCCTCGTATCTGACCAAGCCATGTCTAACACATTCTTCTAAAGGAAATCCAAATAACCAAAAGCCACTCCCACTGTTATTGCACCAATAAATGTGGTATATGGCTTTTGCCTTCTTTTTTGTAAATTACGTTTCAATCATTATTGTTTTAAAACGGCGTATTTAGATATTGTGAACATTGTAATTATTTTTATGTATAGTCATAGTAAACTGCACTTTTTTACTAGATTAGCATATCTAAAATTACCAACAACTTTAATAGTATTTGTTCGTGTAATGTATCATACACACAAGAGTGCAATAATTTATTTATATTTTGTTACCAGTAATAAACCTATACGATACAAGTCGATGTAATCTATACCGACTATTGTAAGGCTTTTGACAGAATCGACCATTTATTATTGCTCCGCAAGATTAAAATGAACGGGATTAGGGGTGACCTGTACCGCTGGTTCTCGTCTTATGTCCAGAATCGTTCTCAAGCTGTAGTTCTTAATGGCTATAGGTCTTCTTGGAGGCATATCCCTTCAGGAGTTCCTCAATGAACCCTTTTAGGTCCCCTATTATTCATTTTATATATTAATGATATTCAACATTGTTTTCTCAATTCTACATTGTCTTATTTTTGCTGACGATATGAAAATCCTTCGAATCGTTAATAACTCTTCTGATGAACTCCTTCTCCAGGCTGATCTGATTAGGTTTACAGATTACAGTAGTCAGAATAGATTAGATCTAAATGTGTCCAAATGCCTTGTATTGTCTTAATCTCGTAAGCCTGTAGTTTTTAAATATAGTTATTTATTAAAGAATGAGGTGGTATTAAGGGAGGAGATGACTGACACTGAACTGACTGGAGATGACAGCAAACTTCTTTTTGATCGCCACATTGAGACTATGCTCAAAAGCCTATGAGGCGTTAGGTTTTGTTTTACGATCAGCGGCATCTTTTAAATATATGGAGACATTGAAAATTGAGCATGCCAGCATGCATGTTGAGTATGCATCCCAAGTATGGAATCCTCAGTATTCCACATATATATCTAGATTAGAAAATATCCATAAGAAATTTATCGGTTTTCTGAGGTATAAATTTAAAACTACGTAACGAGGACTACAACTCTATGTGTTCTCGTCTTCACCTTCTGCTACTGCATCTGCGCAGAGATATTTCTGATGCCATTTTCATATCCAAATTAGCACAATGTACTGTTGACTGTCCTCAGCTGCTCTCCAAACTTATGGTTAATATACCCCAAAGGTACCCTCGCCACAAGGCGATCCTAACGATTCCGTGGTCGCGCACACGGTACAGGCAAAATGCGTTTATCCGAGCCAGCAATTTAATCAACGAACACTATGATAATCGTGAGGTGGATCTTTTTCTTGATAGCAGCAGGGATATACGATTTCTTTTTACATCTAAGTTTTATAAACAATAGCTAATAATGTAAATAACTCTAGCGGCACTGATACTGTAAACAGTTTTGCAACAACTATTCAATAAGCTACAAATATGTGGGAACAATAAGTAGCCTCCGTATCTATAAGCTTACCCACTTAGATATTATATAAGGTGCAAATTCTCCGAAAATTTTTAAAATAAAATAAAAATAAAGCCAAATCTTCTGGTACAGTTTCCGAATCAATTATGATAAAAAAAACTTGAACACTGGCATTAGTTGAAACTTTTTGCAAATTATTCAACTAATCCTACTCAATGTGTGAAAATTGTGAAAGTTTTATTAGCATGAAAGTATTTTGAGTCCGAGCTAATTTCCTAATTATATAAATGACCTGTACGGATTACAACTCTCAAAGTCTTAAAGTCATAACATTTGCGGATGACATAGCTCTTCTCTTTAGTGGTTACTCCACGTTTCTTACATAGTTTCTGCTACTGCCACCAAAGCTGTAATTTATATATCAAAATTAACAATGCTATCAATTATTTACTAGTATATCGCGAGGACTTTTGGCGATAACCTGTGAAGAGGCAGTAGCGTTTTTATTGAATTTTGTAATTTCTGTGTATATTTTCAGTTTAGATGTTTAATATTGTTAGTTATTATGTAGCAAGTGCTCCTGAAATTGTACAGTGATTGGAATATTCAATTCAAGACCAAAATTTAAGTTTTCGGTTTGTCTCCATCAGTGGACCAGAGTGGACTGAGGGAAGACTAATCTTTAGTAAAAGTCAACTATTATTTTACTGTCGATCAAAATTTTGAAGTCTTAAGTAATTTATGGAATCAACCGTAAACTATTTTCCGGTGTCAAGTAACACATCCAGATATACCATCTTCAAGCAGCTAAACTTCAAAATTTAGATCAAAACTCATCATATATACAGAAAATACAAAATTCGATCAAAATACTACCGCCACTTTTCGAGTTGGCGCCAAAAGTCAACTTTACTATATTTATTGGCTTTCAAAATTTTGACATAAACATAGCCCAATATCTAAAGTTGACCTCCCGCCGATTGTCCGGGGGCATTTTGAGAGTACGTAGAACATAAAGATTTAAAAAAGTGGCAACGAGTGCTGACTTACCACGTGCTCGGCGGTGAAGGAAAACATCGTGAGGAAACCTGCATGTCTGAGAAATTAAAAATATTTCGAAGACATGTGAAGTCCGCCAACCCGCATTGGAGTAGCGTGGCGGATTCTTCCTAGCTCCAAAACCCTCTCAGAAATGAGAGGAGGCCTGTGTTCAGTAGTGGGACATTTATAGGCTGAAACTTTTACTTACTTTACGTTTTAATAAATTACTGTAAAAACTGCCTTGTTTCGTGTGACAACCCTGAGCTCTATCGAATGCTCATTATAATTCTGTCCCAACTTTGCGACATATACATGGGAAAGTAACTCAATGATATAAACAAATTAATAACCATCAAATGGTTTGAAGTTCTAAGTACATTTTAATTTAGATTACTTGAAATGAAAGCAGATGTTTCAGTCTATTTTAGGGAAACAGGCAAAGTTATGGTTAAGTGGTCCTATCATTACCTGCTCACAAAAATGGTAACATAGAATTCTGTAAAGATACTTTGCAAGGCTAAACACTAAAAGGAAGATGCTAACTTGAACATTATTTCGCAAGCATTAGAATGGACTACTGTTATGTGAAATTTGCGATATAGGTTAAAATCTTCAAAATTCAGGCAATGTTGCGGCAGTTTACGGTACCCAGATTATTAAAATTTTGATTAAATAAAAAACCATATCATATATAATCATAATAAATCATATAGTTCAATCATAAAGTTTGTATGATTGATCGCGGTTATCTAAGTAAATACTTAGCTTATTAAAGAAAATTACATTAATTGTCAAAGGTTTTAGGGTATATTTCATGTAAGAGCCTTAAGAAACCGCACACTGAAAACCGAACATTACCGTGAAAGGGGCGAACTGTAAATGGCCTGACCATCAAGGACGTTCCATAAAGTACGGGGCTGTGATGCGGTACGCTTCTTTTACGTATAGCTAGTACACTATATGCTGAAAAAAACATGTATGTAAAGTCCAAATAACTGTGACAATGGATTTCTTTTATTTTTATGTTTAAAGTTGTCAATAATTTTTTACTATTTTGAAATGGTAAATGTGCGCGAACTGCAGGGGATTATTAGGTTGGTATCAGAGATCACATTGCGTGAACTATATAGTGGGACTACTAATGTGATCAATAAATGCATTCCATCACCCTTTTTTCACATATAAGGACTAGGCTGAGACCACACCCGTAGCTCATTTACGCCTCCGCGGGTAACAAGATGCGACAGGTGGCGAATCAAGTCGCCGCCATCTTGGTATGAATCAAAATTCTTGCTCTCCATTGCGTTTCCACGAGTAGCTAGGGAAAATGCTATCCACCCAAACAGCGTGCTTAGGTAAGGATAGCCTTATTTTGGGGTCGCCCGATCCCAGAGCAGATCGGCGCGCTAACAACTAGGCCCGCCCCTAACCACGCAGCTATCGGCACGGCAACCACTGGCTTGGCGTAGGGAAAAATAAGTTGGGAACTATAAGTAATAATATCTCGGAAGGAGCAAGAGGAGACAGCAGTTGCTCGGGAGGCCAGGGTCGCTTACCCGGTACTCTACCTTAATTGCCAGACGAGGCAATTAGGTCATATGTGATCAATGGCCCTATTAAATGTTTTAATGATTTTCTAAATTTTATTCAATAAAGAAAATTCAACTGCCAATATTAAGTGAAAAAAATGCTGGTACCAATGTGTTTGAGTGTTAAAAAACGCTCGTTAGCATTAAAGCCGTACTGCTTTCACGGAAATAGTTAAATGTGGTAACACATACTGAGTTTATTTGTCATTTCCTGCTACGCTTTGGTCGGCGTGTGTTACCGCCATTTTCTTAATCGGTCTTCGTTCTCTTGTGTTGGCTTTCTTACCGACACGGAACGAAAGACAGATTTGCGAAAAACACTTTCTTTTTTTATGCACCATAACACAACAAATTCCAAATAAAAAAGATTACAAAAATGGGTGACCGTAAGTTCCTAGTTAATTTGGTTTTTTTCAATATTGTTATTTTCTGATTCATCATGGTTATTATTAATATTATTTTATAGCGTACGCTTCAAGTGACTATAATAGTGGAGGATATTCTTCTCATTATTCAGTACCACCGCCTGCAGTATCTTCAGGGGATAATAATTATAGCGGTGGTCAACCGGGGGGTTATAATCAAGGTACTAGTTATTCTGGACAGAGTTCAGGCCAAGATTGGAATCAGCAAAGTTCAGGTTGGTTTAATAAAATTTAAATCACATTTTTAACTAAATTAAACTATTAAATGCATAGTCTAAATCTGCATACCTTAATACATTTTTTTTACCAACTGAATAAATTTTAGCTTCAAAGGTGTGCAGTTATTTACAACGGGATACGGTTTCCATTTTCAGTAGTGTGTCCGTTTTGTGAGTAATTTTGATTATTTAATTGAAGAAATTACGGGAAAAGTTTTTAATATTCGTAATATAGAAAGTTTTTTAAGACCACCGTTATATTAAAAATCATATCAGACAACATACCTACCTTATATTCCTTTTACATATAATCAATATTTCCAGGAAGTAATAATTATGGCAGCAGCAGTGGTGGTCAATCAGGCAATAGCTATGGACAAAATTACAGTTCCAGTTATGGTAGTGGGGGGTATGACCGTAACAGTGGAAATGGTAGCAACTACAATGTGAGTGGGAGTGATCGCGGTGGAAGCAACTACAGCAGCAGTGACCGTGGGGGAGGTTCCAATTATGGAGGAAGTGATCGGGGAGGAAGTGGTTACTCAGGTGGTGATCGGGGAGGATATGGAGGGGGAGACAGGAGTTCCAGCTACAATAGAGATGGGGGAAATAGAGATAGTGGATATGGGTGAGTTATCTTTCTTAGGTCTATTGAATAATTTAATGAAAATTGGTGTGCTAAAAAAACTTTTTAATATGGTTGGATAAACTATTTCTTAGACACAACTGAAATACATTTGCAGACTGATTAACTTTGAACAACAGTTTTATCAGCAAACATACAGGGTCTGTCGTAAATAATGGATAACCCGTTAACTGGAGTTGGTCCGGATGTGAAACTGTAAGAAAATCGTATTTCTTGCCAGGCTTTCTAACATACAAAATCGTAGCCTTTATACTTTTTAAAATTTCGCACTTTTTTCATCATTCCGTGCCATTCATCAAATTAGGTATTCATGTGATTTTTTTGTATTTACTCCTGAGACGTGTCGGCTTAGTGTTTTTAACCATTTCAAAATCGTCATTTTAAGTCTTTTTAACAATTTTTTTTTATACTTTTTTTACTGTTAAAAAAAAATTGCACTAAGCGCCTGATCTTATTTTGTCTGTATGTCAATTCTAAAAGTATACATTGACTTACAGCCATATAAGTTAAGGAGCGAGATCAATATTAAGGTCAGAATTGATGTCATCAGTATTTTATATAATGGTTAAATTTGTCATATTTCATTTATTACCAAGATTCTTACACAAACTCGGCACTTTAAGATATCGAAACCAGGTTAATTTTATAAAAAATATTTAATAATTTCGAAGTACCTCCGCGTCCAATAATCTCTACTCGCTAGATCTTTAATCCGCCGCATAACGCTTCTCAATTTTACTTGCTGCTACTGAATGCCGCACAGAATCTTCACAGAACATTGCTTCGCTGTACACTTTTTCCTTAATACAGCCCCAGTAAAAAAAGTCCAACTGGGTTAAGGTCTGGCGAACGTGGAGTTATAGATTTATTTGGACTTTTTAGTAAATACTTTACCTGGATTACTGGAAGATGTTCCACAGGAGATAAGAAACGAGATGTGGCTACAAAATGATGGGTGTCCAGCACATTACGCTGTTCGTGTAAGGGAACATTTAAATACCACATATCCAGATAGATGGATTGGGCGATTGGGTCCAATTTTATGGCCTCCACGTTCGCCAGACCTTAACCCGTTGGACTTTTTTTACTGGGGCTGTATTAAGGAAAAAGTGTACAGCGAAGCAATAAGTTCTGTGGAAGAGTTGCGTGCGCGCATTCAAGTAGCAGCAAGTAAAATTGAAGAAGCCGGTTATGCGCGTCGGATTAAAAGATCTTTTATTAGGCGATGTAGAGCATGTATTGCTGCCGGCGGAGGGCACTTCGAGCATTTAGTTTAAGTTATTGATAAATATTTTTTTACTAAAATTAACCTGGTTTTCTTCTGAATACCCTTAATAGAGGCCCGATATTGTTTGTGTAAAGAATCTTGGTAGAATAAAATCATTATGACAAAGTTTTATAACCATTTATAAAAATACTTGGAACATCAAAATTCTGACCTTAATATTGATCTCGCTCCTGTAACTTAATATTGCTTGTAAAGTACACATTGTAATATCTTTTTAGAATCTAGACATACTAGACAATTTATTAAGATCATGGGCAGCTATATCGCAGTACTTTTTTTTTTCACAGTAAATTATCAAAAGTTGACATTAAGAAAAAAATTGTTTAAAAAAGAACTTAAAATGACGATTTTGAAAATGTTTAACGTTAAAAACACCTAAAGTTGTACTAAAATTAAATAATACACGTCTTCAGGAGTATAATACTAAAAAAATCACACTGAAATACCTAAATTTGATGAAATGGCAACGGAATGAATGAAAAAAGTAGCGAAATTTATAAAAAAGTATAAAAGGCTACGCCATTTTGATATGGTTAGAAAGCCTGGCAAGAAGATACGATTTTCTTACAGTTTCACATCCGGACCAACTCCAGTTTACGGGTTATCCATTATTTACGACAGACCCTGTATATATTAATAATTATTACTTTAACTTAACTTACTAACTTATTTTAGCTTATCATCAACTCAAGTTAATTATAAGCTTTACACACTATCTTTCCTTCTTTTATCACTTTGGTTTTTTACCCAAAAAGAATTTAAATTGAGTTATTGCTCTCACTAGAGTTTTGATTTATGCGATGGTTATAAAAAACAATTGTGAAATAGATGTTGATATTTTACTGATAATTTTCTAATCAATATTCTGGCTAAATATGACTCAAAAGATTCCATCACCTACATCTTCTTGTCACCAGAGGTAGCTAAAGGAATAAATAAACCAAGAAATGATCAGCTTCCATCATCACCCTTTAATCAGTCCACTGCAGGATGTAGACCTCTTTTAAGTAGGGAGGGTTTCTGGTTGGTGATAGTAGTGCTACACCTTACTGGCATAGAGATTGCTGTGAATGGTTTAAGCCTGTCCTATTTCAGATGATATTTTGTATCAACATGAAATCATCATGGATGTTGGAGGATATTTTACTTAGTGGACTTTTATGACAAAAATGGGATGAGATGTGGTGGTAGGATCTCTTAGGTCTACACAACATAAATTGCTACTGTAGAGGTGACTCTGCATGCCTTGTTTGGCAATAATGGCAAATTAAAGTTAAAAAAGTTTTGGCAATAATACCATTTGTGAAGGAAACACTGTTATTATTATTATCATTTCATTTTTTTTCATATTTAAAGAAATTATAATCCAGCGCTGGTTAAGAAAGCATCAGAAGGAATATTTTTAACCACTACTGAAATGATTGCCATTGCAACAGTGGCTAAAAATGTTTCTTGACAAGTGTTTTATAAAATGTAATAAATTACAATTATCAAAAAATAATCATAATAAGATTTAGCATTTAGTTTAGTAACATATCTTTAAATCTTGTCATCTTTTCTTCTTTCCTGCAAATTGTAAAAAATCTAAAAGAAAACAGGCTTTGAATCATTATATTTCTTAAATGAAGACAAACATTCTCTTATTTTCTAGTAATTTCATGTGTTAAAGTTGCAACATCGTTGCATTTAGATTTAGTTACGAAGTGAAGAAAAATTTCTTTCTGTGGTGCCGCCAGTCAAAGGGATCAGTCTTCATTTATGGTTGTTACTACTATTTATCAACAGGGGGGTTTTTACATCTTATTTTAAACCTATATGAAATACAAAAATGTTCTGTAAAGGTTCTGTTTCTGATGTGGGAGAGAAGACTTACTATTGCCAAGAAAAAAAAAACAATTTGTGTAACAACAGAAATTAATCTACTCATATTTTTAATGGCTGATAGACCAAATAAGATATGAGGTATAGAGGATATATGGGTATTTTTTAAGTTAGATAATCCAGACAAAAATATCAGAAAATAAAATTAGACAGTGTTATTTAAATAAACCACTGAAATATAGATACATAGCAATAATTCTAGGTAACAATGAGTTAGAAGCACAATTTGTTATTTTTGGTGAGGTGATTTAGTAAGGCGGTCAAACAAAACAATAATTTAGCTTTAGCACTACCTAATTGATTAACTTTTGTCTAGGTATTTATTAGTTTTGTTGGGATATGACCACACATTTTTATCATTAAGTGTGGTCCACTGTTCTCTTATTGAACATAATTCCACCTCTACATATTTATATAGCAAATTCTTTTTACAAAATATAACTTAAAGAAGTCTTCGAAAATGCAAATGTTTAATGTATAATATTATTTTAAATTTTCTGATTGTGAAATGTCTTATTATTGATTTGTACCTAATGTGCATGTGACTACAAAGTGTGCATCATTATTGTCTCCAACAGTTCTAAGATTTCCAAGGTGTCAAGGTTTATCATTATGGTAAAGAAAAGGATTCATCACTGGTCTCTCAGGTTACTGGTTAAACAGAACCTAGGTGTCAAAATATCTTCGTGCTCCGTTCAGTGTTCCCCCAGCCTGCCCTGTGTAAACTAAACGGTCTTCTTATTGTTTTAGTGGCGGCGGCAGGGGGGGTGGTTTTAATAAAGGTAAAGCTCCTTGCAGTTAGCGAGTGGTGCTGTTGTCATATTTTTAATATGTAATTTATGAAGGGCTGCCAAACTATGTTAAACACATTTTACTTGTTAATTGTATTATGGTATATCACTCGGCTGTTGACAAATATTTAAAAACATTGTTTCTTGTCAAGCATAATATTTTTAATGCTGAGGGTTGTACATGAAAGCTGAATTAGGGTTTATTTTAAGGATAGAAAGTTTATGGGTATGTGTGTGGGTTTTTGTCAAGGTTTATTTTAAAAACTCAAAATATGTCATCATTTTAATGAATATGACACTGAATTGTGATTGATAAAAGAAAATGCATGTACATTTCAAATAGCTATGAATTTTGATTGAAAAATATGTTACTCATTATCTACCACATTCACACACTTTTTCCTTACATATGGTTGGCTAAAAAAAGTATTGTTTTAGTTTAATAATAGATCAACTAATTGCACATTTACTAAAACCGTTTTATACTAAAAGGTAAAATAGAGGTTAACAAACTTCTATAAAATTAGTTTCATTTGGATATTACGTAAAAAAAACAACAAGATATCACACAGCTAATGAAGAAGTAAGTTAATTGTCAGCAGTCTTGATGCATGCGTAAAGGGGTGGAAACATTTAAAGATAACACACTTACAGAGTAACTGGCATTGAGTCAAACAGGTATTCAACTTCCAAAATTAAAAGAGTTGCAACTTTATCTTCACCAATGGTATGAACCTTAAGAATTTAATTGTTAAATTATGACTCAAATGTTCCAGAGACACTGTATAATCATTTGGCAGCCCTGTCCCAAATTTTAATATTATTGAATGGCAATATTAATTTATTTATTGTTATCGCGTTTATAATATACAGTTGTAAATGATTCGTTAAATTGTCGTAAAACAAGAGAGTATTAATAAGCAAGTTTTAAAGGGTATATAAAAAAAAACATCTATTAAAAAAGGTCAATTTTGAGTTCACAACATCTTACTGGAATTCAAATTCAGTGTTGGTTATAAATTGGTTTTGTCTTATATATTTTTTTTTAAATTAAGGGTGATATAGTTTTGCAAATGTTAAGCATAATTTTATGGTATAATAAAGGAATAAGGTGAAGTTAAAAAGGTTTCATATTATCAAGAAAAAGAACATGTGAATAAAAATATGGTTGGTGTGACTATTTTGTAACTGATGCACTGAACAATTTTACATTGTTCAACCATAAGTAGGATATAATTGGTTGTTGATTCGAAAATCATACATTCTTTAAAAAAAAGGGAACATAGGATAAGAGTTTGTGTTGTATGATAAGAAAATTGTTATTTTTTCCTATGTAAATACAGTAAAAAATTCTTTAGGTGGCGGTGGCGGTGGCTACGGTGGTGGTGACCGAGGTGGAGACCGTGGTGGAAGTGACATGATCACCCAGGAAGATACGGTTTTTATCCAAGGCATGAACCCATCTACAACAGAAGATGAATTGTGTCAACACTTTGGTGCCATTGGCATTATTAAGGTAAAATAACTTTTTATGGTAACAACACTGTCAGTCCTCAGACTGCTAAAAAATAATAAATTTATGTACATCCGATTTTAACGTACATTATAATTGTTTGTTTTTTTATTTCAGACTGATAAGAAAACTCAGAGACCAAAAGTCTGGATGTATAAGGACAAAGCTACTGGTGAGCCTAAAGGGGAAGCCACAGTCACTTATGAAGATAGCAATGCTGCTTCTTCAGCTATTCAGTGGTTTGATGGAAAAGAATTTAATGGAGCGACAATAAAAGTATCCTTAGCTCAACGTCAAAACACATGGGGCGGAAGCAAAGGAGGCGGCGGCGGTGGCGGATTCCGGGGAGGTCGTGGAGGGGGAGGCGGCGGCGGTGGACGTAGCGGTGGGGGCGGAGGCCGAGGAGGTGGTGGAGGTGGTGGTGGAGGGCCGCCATCTGGAAACCGCGAAGGAGACTGGCGTTGTCCTAATCCTAGCTGCGGAAATACTAACTTCTCGTGGAGGAAAGCTTGTAATAGGTGTAACGAGGAGAAGCCCGGCGGCGGCGGTGGTGGAGCGCCATCTGGTGGAGAGCGTGGTGGCGGCGGACCGCCTGGGCGCGGCGGGCGCGGGGGCGGCGGCGGACGCGGCGGCGGCGGCTGGGGCGGCGGCGGCGGCGGCGGCGGCGGCGGGCGCGGGGATCGCGGTGGAGACCGGGGCGGCGACCGGCGCTACGGCAGTGGCGGCGGCGGCGGAGAGCGCAGCAGTAGCGCCGGCGGAGGTGCCATGAGAGGAGATGGAGGGTAAAGTCTCCTTACATTAATAACATATTAGTAGTACAAAGCTTGAGCCGAGTTCATTTAAAATAAACAATGGTGATACTGTTGTATATTTTAGATGAATGGTGATACTGATATTAGTGAACCCGCATTTGACATAAAGAATTATAGTAAGTTTGCTACCTTGCTTCTTTCCTTTTTGCATTGTGGAATATTCCATTCACATTTAACCTTATTCTTATTTTGTTGCAGAGGCAGAGATAGGCAGCGGCCGTATTAACATTTACAATAATAATATTTTAGTATTAGCATTATTTAAAATAAGTTTTTCTCTGGTCTGACTGATTTTTGTAGAATTCTCAACTTATTCCATAGTTAACTGATTCACATCTGGTTTGTTTGTTTAAATTCTTTATACATACAATTGTTTTTCCTACTACTTATCAAATGGAAAATTATCCATTATCGGAAATTTAACGCAATTTTGTAGAATTTATAACTAGTAATTCTACTATATGTATATTCATTTACTAAACTTACAAATATAAAATACTTATTGAGTAACTAAAGTAAGACATAAAATTGTCAATTTATTTAATGAAATGTTAGTTAAATAGTAACATGTCTCCTTAGCATTTTAATTACTATATAGTTTGAAAAATACTTGGGCAAACCATCCAACACAATATGACGATATTCTTGAATAATAGGTGGATATGTAACTTACATACACCACATGTAAAGTATATTTTGACTTAGATTTTATGATGTACCAACTCATAAATACTTTCAATCTGTTCTCATTAATATGTTTAAGATTATGTATCTTAAAAAAAAGTTTTTTGTGTAATAAATATTTGTGAATAGATTTGACCATTTTGATTGTTAAATTGTTATTATTCTTTGCTTACGGACTTTCCGAAACATAGGTATGCTAGACCGCCTTTTTGTAGCACAGCACAATATACAATAAAACAAAAAAGCCCTAAAAATTCTTTACTGTTCAGTCCATTCACAACTTAACATTTTTTTATGGAAATTAAATTGAGAAAGTTTCACTCGCATTGTTTTGAGCTTTCATGGTTTCAAACATAATTCAACTTCATCCATCGAAGAAAGAAAGTTGCGAAACGCGCAAATCGACAAGGTGGTAAGTGCATGTCTGCCCATAACTAATAATGCGTTTATAACTACACTCCGCTCGTCAACATGAGACATCAGTTCTTATATCTCCTATCTATATCTATAGTTCTGATTGCCCTACAGACCGAAACAGTAATGTTTACATACTATTTCTTGACGGCAGGATAACTGGCACTGTGGTGGTACCCCCCTAGATGGATTCCTGCACCGCTATTGCTAATTGGACTGGTCCAAATACAACCGTGTCGACATCGATACGTTACATAGTAATTTTGAAAACGAAATGTTCATAAAAATAAATGATTTAAGTATTTACTCATAAAACTCGCTTTTAATTACATAGTACGCGAATGAACGATACCCGGTCCCGGCACCACTAAAATTGTTAATTACAATTTTATATGTCGATTTACAACGTGCTCGGCGGTGAAGGAGAACATCGTGAGGAAACCTGCATGTCTGAGGAATAATAAATATTTCGTCAACCCGAATATTCCTCTCAGAAATGAGAGGAGGCCTGTGCTCAGCAGTGGGACATTTATAGGCTGTTACTTTACTTTATTTATTTTGGTGTAAAAATTAAAAAAGAAAATGACAATTCTTCAACGTTCTGAGAGAAAAAAAGTTTGGAAAATCCAAGTGTACGTCTCATGCCGCTCATTTCATTCTTAAGAAAAAAAAAATCGTATTGATGTTCAAATATTTCGAGTTTTCATTTCAGATGAGAACAATAAGAAAAAAATATTTTTCTTAATAACTACAAGTGCTAGACTTTTGATACGAAATAGGAAACCAGTAGATAAAATTCTGGACACGATAAAAAAAACCCGGTCTCGATAAGTCAATTTTTTCGGGAGTTATCGTGACCACATCCTTAAAAAAATCCGGACTTGCACGTCCAATTTTTTTTAAAACGTTTTTTTCAAAGGAGCATTAGCTACATAAATTAAATAATTTTAATGAATTAATTAAAGTGTTTTCTTGATGTCAGTCTATTGAAATTAGCTGTGGACTTATATAGTCCAATTTAATTGTGATGACGCCGCTTGATGCCATGAAACGTACAATATGGATTGATGCAATTTCAAATTGTGAAGAGGAATGGCATCGCATGCAAAAACAAAAAAGTTACACTTGATATTTATGTATCTATCTGAAACCGAGCAATTTATCCGTTTTTTGTACACTTTTGAGTATTTCTTGTTTATTGATCCTGGCAATTATCTCACAAATCGAGCCATTTTTGCCAAAGTCGAGTTATAATTTAATTTTAACAAAGACTATAATACGATCGACAATAAAATGATAGTTGACTTTGCTGAAGAAAAGATTTGCTGTACTGATGGAGACAAAACGAAAAGTATACCGAATTTTCCAATCTAAATTTTATTTTTACTGGTGGGAGGATTCCTATGCATGAATCCGTCTAGGTAGGTATAGTTACCACCCCAGGGACAGGTATTCTACCATCAAGCAGTAGTGTGCAAACATTACTGTTTCGGTCTGAATGGTACTGAGAGCTAGTGTAATCACTGGGGATATGATACTTCAGAACTGATGACTCAGGGTAAAGGGCGCAGAGTGGTAAAAAAAAAGTAAAGTTTCAGCCTATAAATGTCCCACTACTGAGCACAGGCCTCCTCTCATTTCTGAGAGGGTTTTGGAGCTAGTAAGAATCCGCCACGCTGCTCCAATGCGGGTTGGGGGACTTCACATGTCTTCGAAATATTTTTTATTCCTCAGACATGCTGGTTTCCTCACGATGTTTTCCTTCACCGCCGAGTACGTGGTAAATCAGCACTTCAAATTGCAATTAACAATTTTAGTGGTGCCGGTACCGGGAATCGAACCCAGGTCGCTCGCGTACTATGAAATTTAAAGCGAGCGCCTAGCCCCTGAGCTACCACGGCTCATGCACAGTGGTGCCACACATAAATATTCTGGGTTTCATAACATCTGTAATGGGTAGACGTTGCATTTACCATCAGGTACTTTTTACCGCAACCTATATTTTCCACCAGACTCGAATTCATACGAAAGTTTCTACATACGGTATCTATTAGGGGGCTAAGGCCTTATTCAGTGAATCGCGAAATAGCGCATGGGTCCGTTGCGTAAGAATTCATCGTTCAGTTGTCTGCGGATCGTGATCAAGAGTGGTACAGTCACAGTCATGGATAAAAATTTGTTGGTTGCTGCCTACGGAAACAGTAATTTTTGCTCACTACTGCTTCACGGCAGAATAACTGGTCAAGTCAGCCGAGAGGGTATTATAATCGTATATTAATACCATCTACGCATCCTTATAAGCTCAAAAACTTTTTTTTTTTTTAGGACTGATGGTCACTGTTAGCCCGAAGGCTTTTACAGCTTCGCCGGATTGAAAGGTGGCATAGCGCTGAGGGCGCTTAGCCGAAACCTTTATTTATGGATGACTGGCGCAAGGGCCCCGAGAGGGGACCTCGGCTTGGACCGTCATCCTGTTCGCGAGAGTAACAGACTCGAGGGTGCCCAAGGGGGCCGGTCTCGGCTCGGTCAGTTACTGCAATCGGGAGGGCAATATTACTACTACTATAATTATTAATACCATGATTATTATTAGATAAGTTTACCACCAATTCGGAATGCGTTTCCGCTGGAGAAGAAATGGCGCAAGAAACTCCAGCGACGCTTCTGTTTATGACACTACTGCTAGGGGAGAACCGGCCTGAGATGCGGCGGTATCGCGAATAACTTTGTCTGATACGCCCACGCCGACGGCGGGGGCGGTATGATGGTGATAATGGATGTTTGTGTAGTGTTGAGTAGAGCGCTTGGGCAATAGTAGTCGCGTCGTCAGGGTCCTCGAGTACGTGCCTCGGTCTCCTTTTTCCGCGGGTCGAGTTTTGGTGTATCGCGAGGAGGTTGTAAGTGGCGGCACTGACAACCAGTGGGTTGGGGTGCGTGGCGGCAGAGTCGAAGTATCGGCGAGAGGCCAACTTTAGATATTGGGCTATGGTAGGAAGCCCTAAATCGATATGAAGGTTAGCATTACGCACGAACCACGGTGCTCCCGTGGCTTTACGCATGAATCGATTTTGTATTACCTGAAGTCGGTGAATTTGACGCGGGGAGGCATGCGCAAATACGGGGCTTGCGTATGTCATAATTGGCCGAATACAGGCTTTGTAAAGTGTAATCTTATTACGTAGGGACATTTTGCTATTTTTATTTAGTAACGGATGTAATCGGCCGAGGACGAACGCCGCTCGGTTCCTTACTCGGTTAATATGTGGGCCGAAGCTGAGTCTCGAGTCTAATAGGACGCCTAAGTATTTGACTGTCTTTTCCCAGGGGATTGGACGATCGAATAACTCTATGGTGAGGAGATGCTGCGTTATGCGCCGCGAGAAGTACATGGCTGCACTTTTGATTGGGTTGACCTCGATCCTCCATTTCCGAAACCAGTTCCCGAGGGTTCGGGCTGCGGATTGGAGGCGTTTAGAGATAGTGTCTGGATTACGTCCAGACACATATAGGCAGGTATCATCTGCGAAGAGGGCGAGGTCGACGCCGCTGGTGTGCGGTATGTCGTTCGTGAAAAGGGTGTAGAGCACGGGACCTAGGACTGAACCTTGTGGTACGCCGGCTAGGATGGGATGTGATTCGGATCGCACCCCCTCGACGCGGTAGCGGAAGGTTCGACTGCGTAAGAAATCTCGTATGATGAGTACGAGGCGATCTGGCACACCGAGTCCATATAACTTGTATATGAGCCCGTTGTGCCAGACCTTGTTGAACGCTTTCGCCACGTCGAAGAAGAGCGCTCCGGTATGAAGCCCGCGTATGAAGCGGGATTGAATGTGCTCCGTTATGCGGTGCACCTGCTGGGTACATGAGTGTTTGGCACGGAATCCAAACTGCTCGTGGATGGGGATCCCTCGAGACTGCATGAAGTCTCTTAAGCGGGCGAGAAGTAGGCGTTCGTATATCTTGCCTAAAGCCTTGAGGAGGCTTATAGGCCGATATGCGGTGGGATCGGACGGGTGTTTAGAGGGCTTTAGAATCCCTACGACCTCTGCTTCTTTCCAGGTGTTCGGAAAGATTGCGTTGGCCAGAGCTGCGTTGTAGATTAATACCAATAGCTGAATGATGGTAGTAGGCAGGAGCTTAACTACTTTGTTAGTGATACCATCGGGACCGGGAGATTTCCTCGGACGGAGGTTTTTAATAATAGACTCTACTTCGGTGCTGTTAACCGGCGGTATGGAAACGCGGAGCGGTTGAGAAGCCTCCGATCGACCTCGCTGTCGACTAACGCGACGTGGGCGGAGTCGACCGGTAAGGTGCTTGGGGAGCATTGAGATTTTAGGCTGTCAGCTAGACATTCTGCCTTTTCTTCGTCTAGGAAGGCAGGCGGTTGGTTGGGTCGTACTAAAGGGGGCATTGAACGGGATGTGCCTCCTTTTAGTGATTTTGGAAGTCGCCAGAAGGCGAGGTGAGACGGTTCGATGTTAATGAGACTGTTATCCCACCGATCGTTTCTGAGCTCCTGCATACGTATTCGGACCTCACGTTGCAGGGTGCGTAGTGTTGTTCTATTGCTGACGGTAGGATATAAGTCGTGAGCGCGAGTGGCTGCGTTCTTGCGCCTCATTAGGTCTCTAATGTCGTTAGGCAGGATCCAGCGGTGGTCGTCCGCCACTGGGACCTGTCTCGAGGAATCCTCGACGACAGTTTGGATGTGCCTAGTGAGTGCATGAGCCGCAAGGTTCGTGTCACTGACTGAATTGATGGTGGATGGAATCGCATCAAGGTGCGGAGAAGTTTGCTTAAGTTTTTCGGCTAGCTTTTGCCAGTCGACTACTGTTTTTTTGGGTGGTGAGGCTTGGACGGAAGGTCCTAGCCGAAGTAGAACGGGGCGGTGATCAGATGTTAGTTCGTGGATCACCTCTATATCGCGGATGGCGAGATTTATATTGCTAAGAATGGCTATGTCAAGCACATCCGGCGTGTGTCCCAGTGTATGCGGGAAGTGGGTCGGTATTGTAGGCGCCAGGACGTCGAAGTCGAGGAGGTCGACAAGCGAGTCTAGGGCCACCCCACGCGGGTTGGTTGTTATTGAGTTCCACCGGGTGTGCTTGCTATTAAAGTCGCCGGCAAGGATAGTTGAGCTCCCGAGGGAGAGAAGTGCTTCGAAGTCGCTGCGTGTGATTTTGGCGTCATTTCTACATGGTAAGTAGACAGACGCGATAGTAATGGGGGAGTGGCCGGTCATGGCTAGCTGACAGACCGATGCTTCAAGATGGCTGAGTGGCGGTGTGACGACTGGTACGCAGTGCAAGGACTTTTTGTAGTAGATAAGAGTGCCGCCTTTCGCAGCGGTAACTCTATCGTTCCGAATGATGTTGTAATTTGCGATTTTGGGATCGCGAGTGTGCGGTTTCAAAAAAGTCTCTTGCACGAGTAGTACGTCGACTTGGTGGTCGCGAGTGAAATTAAAGATTTCATCGCGTTGGTTTTGTATACCGTTAGCGTTAAAAAATGCTACGTTAAGGGAAGCGCGGTTTCTCTCTGCCTATGTGAGTCATTTTTAAGCCCTAAAATTTACAATAGCGTTAATCATGCTTTGATAGCGCATCGTAGCGGCGATCCTCTCACTGGGATTATTGTTGGTATCCCGGAGAGCCGTGGCGAGAGCTGTGATGTCGGCTCCGTTGAAGGCGGTAGCGAAGCGACAGACTAAGTCTAGATCGCTTTCGACGACCGGTCGGCTCGCGACAGGTGCGGCCTGTGATGGTGCCGGTATGTTCCGCGTGATCGCGACCGGAGGAGGCGCGTTTGAAGTTGCGCGGGTCGGAAGTGGCCTCCATACAGAGGGTGGTGGGGGGGTACTATGTACCTTTGTGGGGCCTGTTTAGCCGCAGGTTTTAAGTTTTGGGGCCTTCGGGCAGCCGAGGTAGTTGGCCGTGTGACCTTCTGCGTTACATAGTACGCAGGCAGGCGGGCCGAAGGAGGCTAACAGAGCTTTGTCCTTTGGACGAGGACAGTCTGGTGGCGTGATCGCCTAGGCACTTGACGCACCTGGGGGGCGGGCGTAGCAATTTCTTGCTGAGTGGCCGTACAATTGGCACTTATGGCATTGGCCGGGAGGGCCTTTTGTGTGGGGCCTCAACTGAGAGCCCCGAAAGGTTGCAGCAGGTCCGCAGATTAAATATCTGCTTCCCTGCCGGGGAGCGGTCAAGTGCGACTAGCACCATGTTATAGGGCACCTTAGTGCGCCCGCTGTACATGCGGTGTACAGCGACGACGGGGAGATTTTGGGCGATGAGGTCTTTTTTGACCTCTTCCGCGCCAATCTCTTTAGGTAGGTTCTTGAGAACCACCCCAAGTTGCCGCTCATCGGCTGGGGTGTAGGTGTGGAAATACACACCTTTATCTGTCAGATAGCGGGTTATTTGTCGGTAGACCTCTGAGGTGTCCACCTGCAACTTGATGCCGTTTGGGGTGGAGACGGCAGTGTATTTAAGCCTGGACATGGCCGATGTTAACTCCTGCCACCTGTCCAGTGCCCGGATGAAGATAGGCGGTGGCCGTTTGGCTTGAGCAGCGAACTGCGAAGAATTGCGCTGTGAAGCAGCGGGGGCCTGCTGTGTGGCAACGGGGGCCTGCTGTGAGGCAGCGGGGGTCTGCTGTGAAGTAGCGGGGGCCTGCTGTGAAGCAGCGGGGACCTCTTGGGAGGCTGATGGGATGACCTGCGGGATTGGCGTACTATCCAAGGCTTTGGCGTGACTGTCGGGTGTGGGCGAGGGGCGCTTCTTGCGCGCGAGGAAGACTCGAACTCCATCTCGGAGCCCGAGGACGAGGCCCTAGCGGGGGGCCTAGATAGCGCCTCAAAAGCTGAGGCTACTGACGGCAGAGCGGTTAGTAGCGACCGGAGTAATTCCGGTTGCTCCGCCTGGGCCGCTAAGAGTGCGTTAGCTAACGCCTCCGACATACTTGTCCTTCTCTTTTTTCCTACGGGGAAGTGGCCGCCGGTGGGATGCCGGGGTGTGTGGCCTAACTTCCCTCCCTGCCGGGTATAGGCAGGGAGGATGAATGCTTAGGTGTGTAGCCCTAGTGCGTCCTCGTGTGGATCTTATTTTGCACACTCGGGTGTGTGCTTACAACTAATTACAACTACGCGTGGACTTTTGAGTCGGTCGAGTAAACCCACATTGACTAGGGCACTACCCAAGGCCAATTTCTGTGGGTTTCTTCCGATTGCGCGTTTCCCAGATGGGGAACCGCGGGCGTACGGGGCTAGCCTACACTAGTTTCGTTGTCACCGTTAGGTATCCGCTAGTGTAACCACAACAGGTGGATTCGCAAATGACGTGGAAACAATTCTGGGAAATTAGTACAATACAACGAAAGTCGCCTTGACTAATTCCCGGAAGGGTTGGGCGCAGGTAGCTGCACGCTTCGATCGGATTACCGGAGCGGGTTGTAGCGGGGCGCTATGCGACCGTCTGGCGTCGAGTGCAACTAGCTCACAAACACTAAATGTTAATAATATGATCAATTAATGCCTATTATTGGCACTGGTATGCTGCCAGTAATTGGTCCGATCCAGTAATTGGTCCGATCCAGTAATTGGTCCGATCCAGTAATTGGTCCGATCCAGTAATTGGTCCGATCCAGTAATTGGTCCGATCCAGTAATTGGTCCAATCCAGTATGTCAAGAGGTATCAGTAAATGGTCTAAGTTGATTTTTTTTAAAAAAAGGGCTTTAATGGCATAATGAGATTGAAAAAATATTTTTAATGTATTTTCCTCAATATAATAATTTATCTGAATGGATAATCAACAACGTCTGTAGTTAATATTTGACATTTGAATAGTTTTTGTGTAGTAGTATGTGTAGTTTACCATAGTGTTTATTGAAAAATGGATCTGCATTGGGAACATTTTTGCGCGATGGTTTTAGTGCTATTTAAAACGTCGCCTAAAACCGAACGAATAGTGTTCCTAGGTTATGTTGAAAATCGGAATTTAATGAATATGTCTTAGAAAAATAAAAGGCAAACGAGTCAATGTTTTTATTTACAGTTGAAAATATAATACTATGTGGAATAACATTTCTTTGGTTCATATCAAGGTGTTTTACAAAGAAATGTAACTGATATTATACTACTTAAATAAAACACAATGCAACGCTATGAGCGGAAGGCAGTATCTTTGTACGAATGGATTTAATCTATCGTCTTTGGAAGTTGAGCATCTTGATTAGGACGAGCCCCATGATAGTTGCAGCTGCTACCCCAATGCCGGCTTTCCACCACGATGAATTCTCTCCCGCCAGGCTTGCGAAGTGCTTCAGATGTCTGGTGAAATACAATTCATTACGGCGTTTTTACTTTAGCAATTTTTTATAGCAGCTTTCGGGAATGTAAAGCTCTGTTCAATCTATGAATGGTATGTAATAGTGATGTAACGAATATTCGTATTCATATATTTTTTGACATTCGCATTCGCCTTCGCAAAAATCATGCGAATATTTTGCGAATGTGATTGTCATAAATACTTTATATTATGCGTACAAAAGTTGTGAAAATAATAAAAAGCAACCTAAAAACATTAGTATTATAATGAACTTTTATTATAAAAGATTGTTTTATGCATAAAATATCCTCTTTTTTTATAAAAAGAGCTCAACTATATCCTACTAAGTACCTTGTATGAAAATTTACAATGATGGTCATATAATTATGAACGATTTTTAGCTCCAAAAATTGTTGATGAAAATTATGTTACATGTACTTCTCTGTTCCTTCTCATATGTAATTAGATATGTCATAAAAAAGCCACATGGGTAAAGCAAACTGAATTAGAAATAGAGTTATAAAATCACTAGTATTTTTACAAATATAATTTATATTCAATAGTAACAAAATAAAATACCAACGAAGCTGTATATATAATTTAAGAACGATTAACAAATTTTTCGAGATTTGTTTCAAATGAAAGATATAGTAAATAAATTGCATTTATGCGAGAGAATGCAAACGAAAGGCAAATGAATACATTTTATACTAAGATTAATAATTACACCAGCGAGGCATTGACTCTATCAATTTTTGACACTCACAGTTTTATATTTTATTGTAACTGAGACGGGCTAGCCTATGGCATTATTTTGGCATTATTTCAACTTGGGTATCTGGTTATACTTCCGTGTTACTTTTCTTTCACCAAAAGCCTTCGAATAGTGCTGGCAGAGATAGCAGAAGGTTTGCCTTCCCCAAAATTTTATTTTGTTATCTCGTTAGACCGTTTAGGTCTATTTTAGAAAATAGAGATCTTATTTGACCAAACGAGCGATATTTCGTTCATCTCAACGAGATGTCTTTCTATGTTTAGGTATGAGCGGAATATTTGAAGTGAAAAAGTGACCTAGCCACAGAGTGTTCCCTATTAACATTGAATCAAAAATGAAACTATTCAACGTTCTTAATTATGTGACCAGCAGCAGTAAGTAGTAATATTATGTTCTGATATGATACCGTTTTATCTAACATATAAAATGTATCGGTTTATTGTTTAATTAATCATGTGTATAATGAATGTACCGCTAGTATGTAGTTCTTTTCTTTTCCAAAATAATTTAAAATTTAGTGGTGCACTTTTTGAAAGAACAAAATTAGGCGCTCCCTATGGCGACTATTATGCCGAAAAAGATAATTATCATTCGCATTCGTATTCGCGAATGTCAATGACAATTAATCTACTCTGACTATGATCAGAAATGTACATTCGTTACATCACTAGTATGTAATCGCATCTGACTAAAGAAAGGTAAATTTAAATAAAGAAGAACTGTATCAGCATATAAACGTCTCGCGGCCGTGCAAAGCCCTCCTCATTTTTAATAGTTTTGTTGGACAAGGAGTCGCTACACTTGTTGCACACCATTTTAATTTTTTTAGGTTCACCAACAAGAATAATGTATATAAGATACAATAATAATATAAAATACTATCACTAAAGGTATACACAACATGCAAAGATTATAGTGCAATATATATGGAAGAGCATCTTAGTTATAATATGATCCTGATGTTACACGGATACAAAGAGATTGTATTAAAGTAAAGGAAGAAACGGCTATGTACTACAACACAATATTTATTGCAATTTGTACACATTGCACTGAATTTTGCAGTTTTATACAATCTTGTAATGTGCGAATGATGCTCGACACTGGTTTTGGTAGGTATTCGACATAATAAATGTTACGAAGATGAATTTAGGCACTCTGACCACTAAGCATGATACTATATGAACCAAGTAGCAAAAGATAGACCCAGTCCTACTCCAAAATACGAGCCGAATTATCTTCAGGGTAATCATATTGAATTTTTTGGGTTGTCTCGTGTAGAGGGGATACAAGATAAACAATCATCAAGGCCGGATTTCCCTATAGGCCGAGTAGGCCCGGGCCTAGGGCGGCAAAGATTAGTGAGATTTTTTTATTGTTATTAATTGTTACTCACGAATAAAAATAGTAAGTGTTAGTATCTAAAGACACTGATTCAGAAAATTTTATCATTAACAGGCTTTAAATGTTTTTACATTAATTCTAATAACATTAATCTTATATATTACATTAATCTTATACGTCATTAAATTTTTCGTGCTTTGCAGTTCCGTACGTCTAGAGCCGCTACGGTATCTAATCCGTCCCTAACCATTATTCCATATAGTCTCATGTGTGCCATAAATGTTAAAAATTGCTAGAAAACATTCGAGCTTTGACCGATGACTATTTGCCAAGCGTGGCGATTATGGCATATACTGCCAAATTCGTAGAGGTCTACCCAAAAGTGAAATGTTAAATAATGACAACGGTGATGGGGGTAGTGCTCGAACATTTTTAAAATTAACTACAAAGCGTATAAAGTCGTTACTAACCTGTGTTTGCTGAATAAAATCCAAGCAGCTTGAAATTGACTGACCAAAAATTTTTAAATAGATTTTTCAAAAATTTGTTACAATATTCATACAATATGAGCAGTAATGTTAAACTTGCAATCTATGAATAACTGAATTACTAATTCCAATACCTGTACTAGGATATTCAGTACGGAATCAAAATTTATTTTAGTTGGACTAGATAGTAAGATTCCTAGTGATCCACAATTTTCTTTATTATGATTACAGTATTAGGGTGACGACAGCGTAGCCAAGTTGTCAGAGTACCTGACTACACGACGCGGGTCCGGGGTTCGAATCAAAGCCGAAACCAACATTTATGCTAAAACATAAAATATTGGTTTTCAGGTCTGGTTGTGGTGTGAATGTCCCCGTGTTTCTAACATTACATCTTCCTACCTCCGACCTTATCGCTTGAGCGTAATCTCGGGCGCAGGTAGGTTCAGAATTAGAAGTGTTTTCATACACTTATGACACTATAACATCTCATGTGCAGTTTATACTTTCCGCCAGTATTATGAATTTGTCACCGTGGTCGAAAATCGGCCAGAAGTAGTCAAAATCAGGGTTTACAACAAAAATAAATTTATGCATATTATAACCTATCTCCTTATTTTATGGCAAATATTTTAGAGCAGCTTAAGATAATCTAACACCCCATCTCATCCCGTGGGTCTCGTAAAAGTCGAAAGAGGGAGAATGCAAACCAGGAGATGGGCAGCAGCATCTTCCTGAAACATCTAAATAAATAAACTGCGGTTGCCAACCCGCCTGCCGAGCGTGGCGACTGTGGCAAAAAAAAACCCTAAATGAGAGCTACAAACGTTTGTGGAAATCTATGAGAGAGGCCTATGTTCAGCAGTGGACTAATGATAGGTTGAAATGGTGACGATGATGATCATATTTAAAACTATATAAAAAGATAATAAAATCTAATCGTTGACCTAAATTACAAATTTTAAATATTAATATTTTTTTTTCATTCAATTAAACAATGCCCCCACACTAGGATTTCTCCTGCAGTGTGGGTGCGTTTTATAGACATAAATTCCACATGCACAACCACCCCGACCGGGAACAACTATCTGTAGACTAAAAATATGGTGGTCAAGAATCCTGACGCTTAGCCTCTGCCGTGCCGTGTTATATTCCACAAAGGCTATTCTCACTAGATAATTTTCTTGAAAATACACTAGTCCTCAAAGCTTTAAATTAAAATGAGTAAAACGTTTACAGTTTATTCATTTATTTTTATTTTAAAAGTTTTAAATATAATCAACAGCGTCGTGATGATGATGGATATATAATGATGTGATGATGATTCTGATATTATAGTTTCCGCTTATATTATAGTAGCTGCGATCTGCGTATTTCGGTTTACATTGGAGTAAAAGTATAAAGTGAGACATAGAACATAATATACAGCTTCTTATTTTTTATATATATTATATACTAATATCAACTAAGGAAATTACACCATACTTACGGAAAGGCAGCCATAGTAGCGAGTTTGACGAAAATATCGTGTTTGTTTTCTTTTATGTTGAATAACTGCGGAGCTAAGAGTTGGTACTTATTGCAGAACACGTCGGGCTGCAGGATGTACTCCTGTCGCGCGATCATCGCATCTCCCTTTGTGCCGACTATTAACACGGGAATATGACTCTCAGCGAAGTATTTCTGAAAGGAGACAAGTTTAAAATGAACGCGGTATAATATTCATGTCTTACCCCGGGTGCAAACACAGCGGCTATAAGTCGTAAATTTTATTAATCAGCTGTAACGCAATATAATGTATAGAAAAGGAGATAAGAGTGGAACGCAGAGTCAGATACATGAAATCATTCAATATTGCCAATTTATTTACTGCAGACGAATTGAACCCAGATTCGACGACTCACGGACGAGCAGACCAGCCGACCAGCAGGGCTATTGCGTATCCAAAGTGATGATCACTTGTAAAGGTGTTGAACGAATATCTGCTAAATAAGAGTCTGCATACTGGTTATGATTAACAAAAAAACCGTCATATGAAAAATAATCGTCATTTTCATTAACCATAACCAGTATGAAAACAATTATTTGACGGAAATTCGTTCAACACTTTTATAAGTGATCTTCACTTTGGATACGTAATAGCGCCGCAGGAGAGGCGCGCGTTGTCAGTAGCAATTTCATGACTAACAGTTTCTCTTTTTAATATTTTCTCAAATACCCATACGAATTCAATATCATAAGAATCGTGCGTGTTTATAGCTTTTACCAATTTCCGTTTATAATACACTCCGAAGATTATGGGCTCTGCTAGTAATCAAATAATTAAGAAGTAGTTAATATATAATAAAAAAATATAGCTCGAATTGGGGCCGACCAATTGTAGTCTAATTCAACCCTAACAAGACAAAGGTTTGCCTACTTCGTCCCTCAGCCGATATCGGAATCATTGGCGTTGACATATCAAGTGACATTCAGCTTCGCGGTCACTTGGAAGTGAAGGCTAAATTGGCATCTAAAAAGGTTGGCGTGTTCGGTAGAGTGGGACATTATTTTCATAACGGCCCACCGCTTGTAACTTTACAAAAACAACTTCGGCCTCACATGGAGTACTGTTCTTGTCTAGGTGGTTTCCTTTTGTGTTGGTTCTTGGTTGACGTTCTCTGGACCGGTTTTTCCGGACCGGTACGACTTAGGGATCTTTAAGAAAAGAGCTTATTCCTTTCTTAAAGGCTGGCAACGCATCCGCAATTCCTACGATATTGAAAGAAAGAAAGAAAGAAAGAAAGAAAGAAAACATTTATTGCGTAAATACGCCACAGACACAAATACATAAAAAATTAGGCACTAGACATACAAGTAAACAATGTATTTACAGATAAACAGAAAGAAACATTAAACAACATCACAAAACTGAACATTTAACAAAACTCGTGTACAAAAATATTGTCAAGTGTGTCGTGGCGCATTGAGCAAACGGGTCTCACTCAGCATAATGCCGCAGTCGAGACTACAGCGCTGGTTTTCAGTGAGCCCGTGCGGCGAGGGACGTACGGACGTTCACGCATGATATTCATAAATACATTTTGTAAATACATATATACATAAATACATATTGCGGATGCTCATGGGTGTCGGTGATCACTTACCACCAGGTAAGCTACTTGCCCGGTTTTTCCCTCTTCTATAAAAAAATAAAATAAAACATGCACACTATACCATTTGTAAATACTCACTATATATATCCTAGCAATATATTCAAAAGATCTGCTGGCGGCGACATCGTAGACGAGGCAGGCGACGTCGCAGTTAACTTCGTGCGGCTGGAGCGGGTCGGACACGCGCGTTATCGGAATCTCCTTCAAGACTAAGTACTTCTCCTGACCATACACAACTATTGTGTTTATGCAACAATTTTCTGTGCTGTATCCATCGCCGCGCTCGTTAGCGTGCGGCTTTATTTTCTAAAATAAATATTTATACGTTAGGGGAATAAGTTATATCCGTGACGATGATGTCCGCAGTAGAACTAGAGTAACCGACATAACTCTAAGGAATAGCAAAATGAAGTGACAATGAACAGGCCATATAGCTCGTAGAATCGATAATTATCCGTTGGGGAAGGTTCTCGAGTGGCAACTGCGTCCCAGCAAATGTAGTTTAGGGCAAACCCCCACTAGATGAAGCGATTTGGATGTAGGTGGCTCAGGATCGCGTTTTGTGGCAGTCTATGGGGGAGGTCTAAGTTCATCAGTAAACTTGTGAGGGGCTGAAATGATGATCTTATATGTCGACATTTGGTATCGAGATAACGGTCACCAACCCGTCTATATAGTCTGTGTGCTTATTGTTTTCTTAGTCGAACCTCAACATAGTCCAGCGGGAATTGTAAATAACTAAATCAATGTAGCCCGATCAGATAAGATTATGTAGATGTGAAGACTCTTTTCAGTCTATTGCATTTCTAGCAATATTTGCGAGTCGCTACGAGAACTGTTAAGGAGTTAGGAGACTAATATTTTGACACTTCCGTCGTTGTTTTTCTTTTTAATTTTATAAAACAAAAACCACGCTCCACAGCAGATTTTCTCTGTATAATTTGTGCGTTTAACACATTAAAATTTCACACGGCAACGCAATCAGACCGGAAAAGCGATTTGTGTTTTGCACTAATGTTGGCTTCGGCCTAGATAGAATACCAGGAACCGCGGCGTAGAGGTTAGGTAATCTGACCACTAAGACACGTTTTTCGTCATATTTTGCAGTACATTTGTATTGTTGTATTCTATCCTTTGTTTTCTTGAGGATTAAAAATTTATTAAAATTAATTATTATTAAGCTCACATTCCTGCTGTTCTTCTGTCGTTAAAGTTATGAGCTCCGCAGTCGTTGCACTATTTGGATCACCGGTATTTGCTAGATAATTTAACAGTTGTTTATTTTAGTTGTAGATTTTTAACCTTTTGTACAATTATTTTAAAGATACTGTATTTTCGTCGTTGCTTAAAGCTTAAAAGGCTTTTGTGTACACTCTTCTTTCCAATAACTGAGAAGAACTGTGCAAATATTATAAAGTATTACGGACTTTATTAATCACATGTTCATAATCTACTTTTACATTTTTTTGCGGCTTTCAACTCAATTTTGATGATGAAATTTTGAGGTTTTCATTTCAATTTAAAAGTTCCACTTTTTTCATCATCATCATCCGTGTTTTTATCGTCGTAATACGCCATTTAGTATTTCACCTGCTTTTGTTTGTTTTATATACAACACATCTAGTATCGCCAATCGTATGGGCTCACCATTTCCCATGTTTTCATTACACTACAACCATATGTTTTTAGAGTTATAACTTTAGTGTCTAAATTAATAATTAAATAGTTTCGAAAGACTCGATTTTCCTGACATCAAATGAAAACATCAGTCTCGAGCATGCCAAAAAATCGTCGAGACTCTCGATATCGAGTTTCCCAGGATAAACGCCTAAGAAGATATCTATAAAAACCAGGGCTAGATTTTGCAATATAAATTAGAGGCTGTTATGACTCGATGTGAGCTTAATGTTAAAGGCACTCATCAATATCCTTAGGTGTTTTTAGGCGAGAGGGGAGAAGGCGTCCAAAGTGGGTTTCATATGACAACCCTCCAAATCCGGAAGTTTCCCAGTATCAATCCAAAGTAGACAGATTACGTCAAATAATTGTCTGGGATATTCCTTAGTCGACGTTTATACTAGTTTATGGTAATAGACTACTATTTTTTTTTTATAGTAAAAGGTGAAGTCGAGCAAAACGTTCACCTGATAGTGTAAAGTGCAACGGCCCATAACAATGCTGACACTCTGAACATTTCTGTGTGATACAACACTGGTCCCATCACCATCAACTGATGTCGGTTATTAAGTCTCTTATGCCCAGCAATTACATTACCACTCAGTGCTTTAAAGACCGAAACACTGTAATGTTTGCACACTACTGCTTCACGGCAGAATAACTAGCCCTGGGGTGGTACGTACCTAGACGGATTACTGATCGTACCAACAGTAAAACCACCAATCATCAGGAAGCATAGTTTTAACATCATTATTATTGAAAAAAAAACATTTCTCATGGAAATTTTATCTTTTCAATTATAAGCTTCTGAAGAAGTAACACTCAATATTTTTCATCGTTATATATTAAACTAGATGTTACTCTCCCTCTTCTCTGGGCATAATGTATAGCCCGTTTATCAATTTACTAGCAAATGTCCGTAAAATCAGTATGTCGGGAAAGGAATATGTTTGACAAATGTACAGTTTTTTGTGTTTCATTAGGTCTTGTAGTTTCGGAGATATCGAGATGAGTTAGTAGTAAATCGCGTATTTGTAATACTCTGACCCCCCTGAGGATTCGTACAAAAGTTATTGTTATGTTAAAGTCTGAATTGAGAAAATTAGCACCAGCCTGTTTATAAAATTAGGAGTTTGTAAAATCCGTTCTTAGTTGGTGTCTATGTTGGGCAAGAAATATATATGCCAAATTTCAAATCAATAGGTATTGTAGTTTCGGAGATATCGTGATGAGTCAGTGGTAAATCGCTTTTATATATAAAGGGTCATTCGTAATGTCCTATACATCCGGGCAGCTTGGGCTTAGGGACGATGTGTATATGCCCCAAAAAATTCATTGAGCCTCGTAGCGTGATACCTGTAGGAGATATACCGACTTAAAGAATTTGCTTAAAACTCATAGTTGACTACCCACCCTGTTATACAGCTGATCGAGGCAATTAACTCATAAATTGAATTGGGCGTTTTTCCATTGAGCTGCCATCGAAAGAACTCGCAAGTACTAAGAAAACATGAAGCTTATGGAAATCTGTTGCAAATCTGTTGCGAAGTAAATCTGTTAGTATGACGCCGTACTGGGGTAACATAAATTAAATGGAGAAGAAAACTGAGTTAGGGTTGCGTAAAGTTTTACAAAACAAATAATTTTAAGGTTTTGTATGGACAATTTTAGTATGCAATTTTGTCATAAAAGCTTCACCGTTGTGTTTATCAGATCAAAGTAGCATGGGTAGGTGCCGGGATGTTATACCAATTACGAATACCGTTGTATAGGTATAATAATAATAATAAATTCGAACATAAAATTAGTAACAAAAATAAAAAGTAACTGTTGTTCTCACCTTTTGAGCTATTCCGAGGAAACTTCTGCAAATGGAAGTCTTCCCGCATGACCTCGGTCCGATCACGTGACACTGGTACACATTACGGCTCGACTGCTTCTTAGCTATGTCAACTTTCTTCTCCCGAGTTACTATGTGCAATGAATTCATACTTTAGCTATAGTTATCTAAATTATTTTAGTATGATGTAGTACATTACTAAATATGTGCTTTCTTATTGTATGTATAAGTTGTAAATGCATAGAGGATGACATTTTGCACAAATAATACTTTGCTTAATTAATTCCTTGGTCGGCTCTGTCGGCTTATGACACTCACAAAACAAGATGGGTCAATAGTTTCTCTTACACTACACACTTTTTAAAAATAACTTTATCATAAACTTTATTAAATTTGGTCCGTTGATTTAATCAGAAGATTTGAGGAAGATTAAAATACCGTGTGGTGGCGGCTCGTTAAAAGAATACTACCACTCCATCTCATCCAATGGATCTCGTAAAAGGCGAGTAAGGAATTAAACTGCACTGTGCACCCAACAGCGCATGGTGGCGATGGGCTCGCCACCTATCACATCAAGTGCATTATATTGTTTTGGTGAAACGTGGATTGTGGTAGTCATCTGTTTTTGCAGTGAGTGCCCTGTCTCTGACTACCCCTTATGGGATACAGTCGTGATCTTATGTATGTATGTAAAATACTATTTGTTACCTAGCGTCATTTAAGTAAAAGATATGTCCTTGAATTTGTTATGTTGTTGTCTTGTATAGAAGACTGACTGACCAGAGGTTGTCAACTACTGATAACTTATAAGACATAGACATTGAAGTACATTATTCCATATTATAAGTTAAATGTGTTGGGCATTGCTTTTTATTAATATTTTCGAGACTTTTGAGACTAGACTTTGAGTTTTAAATAAATAAAAATAACTGATGAAAATAATAGGGAAACTACTGATTCTTGATCAAAAAAATCTTGTAATTCTTGAACACTAAAAGGAAGTAATATTTAAAGGGAAACCCTTGTTCTGGATTCCTGCTACAAATATTCTTGGCATAGACTCCATAATGGCAGCATCTCTCATTGCAAGTATTTGTATCTATTTTATTTTATGAGGGTGACCATCAAGCACATAATTCACCTGATAGTAAGTGGAACACTGTGGATTATAGACACCAACCATCCAAGTTGCAGACTTGTTGACAACCCTGCACTATTCTGCAAATTATTGGGTCTAAGGTTTTCTTGACACACTATATGAAACACTACAGCATAATGTTGCTACATTTCGTTAGTATTCTCTTGCCATAAATTTACAACTGGGTTGAGGTCTGGGCTGCAAAGCTACTCTATGATGCAACCGAGTTTTGCCTAAGCCAGTCTCCTTTGCTTAAATTTCCGAATGATAGGTCAATTTTAATTTACTCACTCTCATTGCTTTTGGAAGAATACTTTTAGATCTGTCTCATTCCATATTTCCAATGATTCATACCAACTGTTGAACTGTGGTAGCTCAGGGGCCGGTCACTCGCCATAAATTTCATTGTATGCGAACGAAATATATATCGACAGACAGAAATGGGCGAAGGTCTGTGCTCAGCAGTGGGACATTTATAGGCTGTTCATTTACATTTTTTTAATGCAACCAGTGCGATTGCATGAATCAAAGTAAATATAATCTATCATGCCATAGCATTCATGAAACGAAGACCTAAAGAATAATTTTTACCACCTTAAAGCTCCCTTAGCTTTAAGGTGTTACTTGTGGTCTTCAGAACCGAAATCTGTTTATGTTTCATTTGGCCGAAAGTATATTTTTGTTTTGAGTTGAGAGTTGAGAAATGATGACTATATGCTCACACACAAATTTCATCCTTACGAAGTGGTTGCATATCGAGGATTTTTTTTCTGGCCACTGTCCCAAACAAAGGAAGCCATCAGTCAAATTTTTTTTTGTATGAGCTGTTAGTTTAGATTGATTGTCACGAAATAGCTGATGTTTAATGCTATATGTCATGTTTTGTATTATATTAACAAACATTAAAAGGCAAATAACTTCTCAAAAACGGATGTCTTGATCTTTAGCTATTTGGTAACGTTGTATTAACATTATGTTACGTCAACTTAAAACTTCGTGATTTCTTATATTAAAGTGAATAATATAAATTTAATAAAACTAATTTTACGGATTTTATCGCGTTTAACTTTAACTAGTTATAACCCAACATTTCCTGATGTCATTGTCAATCCATCCAGAGATGGAACCAGTGGTTTATAGGTTTTAGATGTTTTTGCAACATCTAAGACCAAAAAACCATTAAACTATGCACATATTGGTTTATGATTGGATTAAAACCTAACACCCATGTGGTGGTTAATGGTCTTGGTTGGTCTCTTCTATAGGCTGAGTTGTATCTTATATAAGAACATTTTTACTTACTTGTACACTCATACTCGTACTTGTACATTTTTGATAGATTAAATAAGTGGCATTAATAAACAGTGTATTTGATACAAAACTTACTATGTATTGCAGTTTTTTGTGACTCGTTTTCAAGGAAATTGAAGCCAAGGTAGGCTAAATAGGCACTTGTGTTTTGCAAGTCTAATAAAGTCATTAGTGTCCATCTACACATCCAACCTTGTAATGTCAAGAAGCCCTAAAAAGATAAGATTATTTTATTAACAAGACACAATAAAAATAGTCTCTTAAGTATAATTTTATACAATTTCTAACCTTGTCATTAGTGGGGACTGTGTATCGTAGATTATGCCATGGAACTCGAGGGCAACAAGAGAAAACATTTTTCAATTCACTCGGATTCAACATTCCATCCTTGTCTCTGTCATATTTTTCAAACAATTGGGTCAGAAACTGTTGGCCTTTGTATGACAGCTCTGTTGTGCATCCAACTGGCACTTTGATGCTGTGTTATATATAATAAAATCATTACTCAGTTTCCCTTATTTTAAATAAAATAAAAATTACTTGAAAAATAACATACTTGGCATATAAATAATTGTGTGTTAATTCTAAACTCTCATCGTAACCAAATTTGCGCAGGACAGTCCATGTAGTTTCATTCCTCCCTCGTTGTATGAACAGACAATGCAAGAAAATGAATCCTTTCATAGTTATACACTCATTCTCTATACCGCCTGCAATATTCTGTGCAATTACAGATTTTACTTCATCCAAAACCTAAAAGAAAATTATCCATATGTTTTGAAGGATATATGCTACATATGACTTATTAATGTTCAACAGGTATCATATGTTAATCAAAGTCACTGTAAAGCAACCTTTTAATTAACTTTCACTGTTTTTCACCTTGTCATGAAGCACCACATATGAATTAGTGACATAATATAATTTACCACATAGGTTATATATCTGTGATCTCCACTTTTCTTTCAATCACCATCTTAACACTAAACCTACCAGAGCAGTCATGGACTGCTTTTGAGACTTTAGTCAAAATTGTTAAAAGGATTTTATATATTGACTTTTGATGTATAATTGACATATTATTTTTGAAAAGGCTATACCATAGAAATAGTCAAATATAGTAGAAATAGATAAATATAAAATGTGGGAGGTTTAGTGTTAAATAGGACCTCTTTATATTTGTAATACTATGTAATGATTGATTATGGGATTAGGCTGCATAAAAGATATTCTTTAATGCTTGGTTAACAAAAGGGTTGGAAATTGAAAATTCTATTCAAAAATTAAAGTATGTGTATAGGCTGCCTTTCTTTCTGTACAAATATGATAATGTCCTCCTGGACTATTTTCGACCAAGGCGAAAACTACAGAATACTGTCGGAGGTTATCAACTGCACAGGAGATATAATAGTGCCACAGGTATAACACCAAAACACCAGGGCACTCACTCGTCCCAACCTACCTATGCCCAATGTAATGCTCACGCAATACAATCAGAGGGAAGATAAGCTGCAGTGTCAGAGACACGGGGACAATCATAACACAATTTTTGTAAAAATGTTAGCTGGTATTCGAAACGAGGACCCTCGGCTTAGAAATCAGTTACTCTAACCACTAGACAAATAAAAACAAGTTATGAAAGTAAAAAGATTGTAAATAATATAGTTTGCCTAATAAAAATTAAAATATTGACATACTCAAAATGCAGAATGTTTTAGGACTTATCCAAAAACAAAGTAATTTGATTTTGGTTTTACAAGATATACAACAAAGATAATCAAGCTAAATTTCACACTACAGTAACAATTTTTTTGGTTTCATAGACATACATCTTAATTTTATTTAGAAATTTAAATCTAATAGTCTCTTTGACCTCAAAACATATTGATGTGAATACATAATGTAATACGAGTTCCATAAACAAGTTATAATTAATGTTAAGCTAATCAAAATTATTTTTCATTTAGATTTTATACTTTAGCTTATATCATCTACATCCATGGCAGCAATGGTTTGCAACTTAATTTTTTATTTAACAAGTAATATTATTATTCACTAATATTAATTTAAAGAACATGATTATAATGACAAAAAAACTATAGTTGACTTACCTGTAATTGGAGAGGACTATCAAAGCATTTTTTTTGAAATACTGTTATTTCATAATCATCAAGAAGCCCATCACCATCCAAGTCGCAAATTTTAAATATTCTTGAGAGTGCCTTCTTACATCTTTCAGTTAGCTGGAAAAGGAATATTATATGCTAAATAATGATGAGAATGATATTAGAATACACATTGAACCTCTTCTAATTTATTTTAATGATTATCAATAAGTCATTGAGTTACCTCCTGCTCTTCAATGGAGTATATGGGACCAATAGGATGTAAAACAGCCTTTTGTGCATTATAAAACATCTCGGAGACATTTGTTAAGGTTTTTGCTGAACATTCTATACATCTGTCTACCTCTGGGTACTCTTCAGCTATATCCCAAATATTCTGTAAAGTAGGATATTAAGATTGTCAATGTTAATCAGGGACCTTTAGATGGGAAGCTATAGGTCTTAAGTCGCTTAGACATCACTAAACAAGTATAATTATTATTTTATTCTTTACCTATCTTACACATTAATTTTATATTACTAATGACTAAAAAACACATTAATCATAACTTTTGTTATTTAACAAATTAAAACTAAAAATTATGTAAACTTACATCTATAATGGAATAATCAATGAGATCTATTTTATTTCCAACCAATACAACTGGTTTTCTGTAGTCATCAGGACAATTATCTCTCACAAATGGGAGCCAGTAAGAAGCAACCTTGTTAAGTGTATCTTGTTTGTCAACTGAGAAAACTATGCATATTACATGAGCCTTTTCTATTTCTTCTGCGACTTGTTCCAACGATTGCTCAGCAACTAAAATAAAAAAAAAACAGCAGAAGTAAATCACAACTGCAAAAGGTTCATTAAACAGCATAAAACCAATTCCATGAGTCAAGACTTACGACAAACATCCACTATGTTAGTAGGAACTTGTTCAGGAGTAACGTCTGCTGGTATGGTAATTTCCTCGGCCTTTGGAGGTACATGTTCTGTAAACTCCTCAGTTACTAAAGACAGAATTAACGAGGTTTTACCGACACCTGGTTCTCCTAACAATATTATCCGAACTGTTCGAGGTACAGGTTCATACACCATCTTGTAAAAATGATTGATACTTTATCGTAACATTAAATAGGTATTTTCATAACGTCTCCCATAGCGATTTTACACATTTATAATTTTGTTTATGTTATACCGCTTACTCTTATCTTAAAAATACACAAATACACCGGAGAAACAAAATTAGAAGAACTAGTCAGATTGAGACATTGTAAAAAAATATTGTCAAGTGCCAAATCACAGAATAATAATCCGTAAGATTAGTATATAACCCATAGAAGACAATAAAGATTTTTGTCATTGTTATGTATAGCTGTCATACAATTGAGTATTATATTTTATCTATGGCTGTCAAGTGTCAATGTCAACTGTTGATTCAAATGACGTTCATGAGTAATTTTTTAATGTTATTTTTTAAGTGTAATAATTTCATTTTAATAATTTATTATCAATGAGAAAATACCCAGTTAACTACTATCCTTATTTTTGTAATTTGGAGAGTACCTGAGTTTACCTTAGACGTTGCTTAACCTACATCAGCCAAAACATTATGGGCGAAATAAATAAAAAAATTAATGAATGGGAGTCCACTAAAGGATTACGGGAACCCATCAAGTCCCTAGAGGTTAGACAAATTTTATTTTGTTGTATTGCTTAGTGCTTTGCTTTGCTTACAGAATTGCATAGCTTCACAGGAATTAATCATAAGAGTAATATATTTATTGTATTTCGTTTATTTATGTTGACCTAGAAGGTTGCTGGTGCTTATAGAACAGGAAATATTATTATATATAGAGATAGTATTAGATATAGAAATATTTCTCAATATAAGAACTGGCTTCACATTATTTAAGAAAAATAACAGTGTATATGTCCAATTGTACATTTACTTGTTAATTTATGGTAGAGATAAATAAATAATAATAATTAGTATTTAATATCTGATTTTTTAATGAGCCTAAGTATATAAAAAGTTAATTAACAGCCTGTAAATGTTCCACTTCTGAGCACAGGCCTCCTCTTATTTCCGAAAGTGTTTTGGAGCCGGGAAGAGTTCTCCACACAGCTCCAGTGCATGTTGGCGGACTTCAGATGTTCTCAAAATATTTTTTATTTCTTAGACATGCAGGTTTCCTTACAATTATTTCCTTCACTGCTGAGCATGTGGTAAATCAGCACTTAAAATTGATTAACAACTCAGGTCGCTTTCATACTAATAAAATTAAGACATGCAATGCTACCATGGCTTCACTGCAAATATTAGTAATTATTGTTTATATTTTCTTTACTATTTTAATTTACCTAATTTCATTATTATTAAAGCATTTTGGAAAACTTTAATATTTAGACTTGATAACTAGAAGTCCTGAAACATTCTCAAAACTCTGTATTGAATAAATATTTTATGATAATTAATTTCAGTATATTAATTGTTGTACTTTAAATTTTGTACTGGTATTGTGGCCATCTGTAATGTTCAGAAGAGTGAATGTGAATGTGATTTATTATTAAGGAACAAGCTTATATAGCATATATAGCAAGCATATATAGTTATTTTAACAATAAAATACATAAACCAATAAATTTGCCTTTAAGTTTGTATTTGTTGCACTAACCCTGGATTAATATGGATAACCAAAAATTTTATTACATACTTAATATCTAACTTTACACTTTTTGCAATCATAAACATAATATTTTGTAGAAAATCATCTTTATAACTAAGTTTGGTTTTTCAAAATGTATAACAAAAATGAAAATAAAATAGTTTTATAGTTATTTGTATCTTCTAGGACAAATGGAAACTTGTCCCCTCATTTCTACAAGTGAAAGGATTAGTCAAGCAACACATTGATTCCTTTAATTATTTTATTAATGTTGAAATCAAAAAGATTGTGCAAGCAAATGAGAAAGTGTTCTGTGATGCAGATCCTCTATTTTACATTAAATACTTAAATGCATATGTCGGGACTCCAGATTTAGAAGAAGGTTTTAATGTGACTAAACCTACAACACCTCATGAGTGCCGTTTGAGAGATATGACATACTCTGCACCAATCACTGTAGATATTGAATACATTAGAGGCAATCAGAGAGTTATTAAAAATAAGCAGCTAATTGGAAGGTATGTTCTTTTAATTTTTATAAATATTGCTGCACACTACACAATTTTTTTTCTTTAAGTTTTAAATTAACTTAATATTTATCATTATTTACAGAATGCCACTGATGTTAAGGTCTTCAAATTGTGTTTTAACTAATAAATCAGATTTTGAACTTGCTCAGTTAAATGAATGCCCACATGACCCAGGCGGTTACTTTATTATAAGAGGTATGATAAAAATTCTCAAAAATCAAATTTGTGTAACAAGCTTTTATTTGAGAGGCCTATATCTAGCAATGGGCTCCAAATGTTGCTAGGGCTGAGCTACTTGCCCAAATAAATCCAAGAATGCCAAACATGATGAAGCTATCTTTCTTAGTTGAGGAGATCCTTTGACCAATTTCTGGCTCCATCATCATACCAGCTCCATGATACCATATTATTGCATTGTCACTGAAGCTACATAGATATGCTCAATTGGACATTGGATTACATTTGGCTTACAAGATTTGAACTTCTTATACATTGCAAGTTAAATAAAAGCTTGTAGAAAAATAACTTTTATTCTTAGAGATAAAATGATAACTTACAATTATATGCTGGAAATATGTTGTTTAAACAAGTTTCTATATAATATATGTAACGCAAAAATTAATAGCTTAAGTACATATTTAACATGACATTTACAAGTGTTTCTTCTCTTCAGGACAAGAAAAAGTTATTTTAATTCAAGAGCAATTGTCAAGAAACAGAATGATTGTGGATGAATTTAAAGGAGCTATACAATGCCAAGTCACAAGTTCCACTCATGAAAAGAAGACCAGAACAAATGTTATTGTCAAGAATGGGAAATATGTCTTGAGACATAATGCATTATCAGATGTATGTTTTTAAATGAATCCACAAATAATTATATAATTATTACTGATTATGAAAACTTTCTAAAAAAAATGTTTGAAAACCATTACAACTTGCAGGACATTCCAATAGCTGTAGCTTTTAAGGCAATGGGCATTTGCAGTGATCAAGAAATTATGCAACTTATTGGCACAGATGATGCGTTTGTTAAAAAGATGGCACCTTGCATTATGGATTGCCACAATTTGAAAATATTTACTCAAAATCAGGCACTTGCTTATATTGGAAGTAAATTAAAAGTAAAACGGTGAGTTAAAAGTATATTCACTCGTTTAATGAAATTAAATTTCTGAATTTGATTTTTAATACTCACAATTTATAATCAAAACTTACAAGTGCTTTACAGCACCCATGGCCCTTTTATCGCATTTATGTTTATCTATATTAACTCGACATTTTATTTAATGTTTAATATTCGCGTAAGTATAGGAAATAATTATATGCACACTCATACATAAAAAAATCTAAATTTCAAATTTCTCTATAAATTTTGAAAGGAAAGCCATGTTTACATGGTATCATATTTTTTCACACTTATTTATGCCAAATAATATAATAGAATCCTTGGTAGCAAGTAGCGATGAGGAAAACGTCATTAGAATACCGGCAACAAGTCTGAAAAATGCGAATACTGCTTAGCCGCTCTGAAGGAGCATGACAGACTCTTCTTGGTTCCATTAAAAATAAAATGAGTGGGCCAGATGTGGGACTGTTGCTTTAATATAACACAACTCATATAATTTTTATCATCATTGCCTACTTTTGTTATCAGTAACAATTCGATTATAAATATCTTCCAGCTAAGAGGAGTTTTATGAGTAGCAACTATTTTCTTCAATGTTATATGTCAATGATGATAAATTAACAAAAAAAATCCAGACCAGAAAACCAATAATTTGTGTTTCTACACAAATGTTGAATCCAGCTGGGATTTGAACCTAGGACCCGCAACATCGTAGCCACTGCTGCACATAGTTCTCTCCCAAAGATGCTTCTCACTCTAGATGCTGGTATCGTTACTGGTTTGTGTATTCTAGGTCTAGCATTTTTCGAGATGGTTTTTCTGTCACTAGTCGGAAGTCAATGATCTTACTGGATTTTCTCTTAGTATACGCTTACGACATCCATGAGATGAAACTGGGTTGCAGTTCTGCATAAGCCGCTACCACGAGGCAGGACGGTGTTTACTCTGTTAATTATTTATAGCTTGTTTGTAAGTGTAACTTGCAACTATGACGACGATATTCCCGGCTTTTAGAGATCATTAGGTAATCCGCAAAGTATTTTCGGACGAATTTTCTATCCAACACAAATAATACGATGAGTAATATTTACACATGTCGAAATACTTAAGGGCTTTTCCACACGTTAATTGTTTTTACGCGTAGTTTACGCATCACTTCAAAGTGCCCATAGAGAGTTTGCAAAAGTACGTAAGCAAACGGGCTACGACTGTATCGCGTTCGCAGCTCACGTCTGGCTGCCCTAAAACTACCCACATTATACCCACAATAATATTAATTCAATAGGTTTCAGACAGCAAATGCAAAAGCGCGTACTCCAATTGATGAAGCCAGAGATCTTCTCGCAACAACTATACTTGCTCACGTAGCTGTAGAGAACTACAATTTTTATGTGAAAGCAATTTATTTGGCCATAATGGTAAAAAGAGTAATTGAGGCTGAGACCAATAAGTCTGCTATAGATGATCCTGATTATTATGGCAATAAGAGACTTGAATTAGCAGGCTCACTTTTGGCTTTGATGTTTGAAGATCTGTTTAAAAGATTTAATTGGGAATTAAAATCAATAGCTGATAAAATTATTCCGAAAGTCAAAGCAGCCCCATTTGATGTTGTAAAACATATGAGACCTGATTTAATAGCTAACGGCTTGTTCACGGCAATTTCTACAGTTAGTACTTTCATTAAATTTTTGGTTTATTTGAATAGTAATAGTATTTGTATATATATATATCACATTTGAATCATATTTTAAAATGCGGATGTTTACAGGGAAATTGGACTATAAAAAGATTTAAAATGGAAAGACACGGAGTTACACAGGTCCTTAGTCGTCTAAGCTATATTTCAGCTTTGGGCATGATGACCAGAGTTAATTCACAATTTGAGAAAACCAGGAAAGTATCGGGACCCCGATCCTTGCAACCATCGCAATGGGGTATGCTGTGTCCATCGGATACGCCAGAAGGGGAAGGTTGCGGTCTCGTTAAAAATCTTGCACTGATGACTCACATCACAACCGAGTGCTCCGAGGAACCAATAGCAAGATTGGCTTGCAATGCTGGCGTCGAAGATGTTAGGCTTTTGGGAGGCGAAGAAATTAACCACCCCGCCGTTTACATCGTTTTTCTTAATGGTGAAGATTTATACGTGTTTTTTTTAATTATAGTCTACGTCTATTTATTGTCTGTCTATGTGTATTTAAAATACAATTTAATAATACTTAATATTTTTCAGGAAACATTTTGGGCGTAACACGACAATATAAAAAACTTATTCAAATATTTAGAATGTTCAGGAGACGAGGTCTTATTTCGTCGTTTGTATCTATATACCCAAATCATAATCAAAGAACTGTGTACATATGCAGTGATGGTGGTAGATTGTGTCGTCCGTATATCATAGTCGAAAAGGGCTATCCCTTGGTCCAACAGATACATATTAATGAACTCAACAGAGGCATAAGAAAGTTCCAAGACTTTTTGAATGATGGTCTTATCGAATATCTGGATGTAAACGAAGAAAATGATAGTCATATTGCAACAGTTGAAGCTGAAATCGATCCTTACGTCACTACTCACCTTGAAATAGAGCCGTTTACTATCTTAGGGGTATGTGCTGGGTTGGTGCCTTACCCGCATCATAATCAAAGCCCGAGAAATACCTACCAATGCGCTATGGGGAAACAGGCTATGGGTGAGTTATATTTTTAAAAGTATGCACTACTATACAATAATTACAATTATTAATATTGATGATTTTTTTTTTATATTGTCGTTATTAGATTGGGTAGCTCTTAAGTTAAATCTGCGCTTAGACGTGGAATTGTGGAAACTAGATGAATGCAATATAGAATTTAGGTAACTACTATAATACAGTGACCCACTAAAAGTCATACTTGCGCATCTTCTGCTCGCGAGTCTTCTGACGAAACTGTTAAGGTTGCCGCACCTACAGCACTATTCATATATCTATAAAAAAAAAACTTTTAAACACATGAAAGTGAAAAAGTCAAAATAGATGTCTCAATTTGTGGCAAGCGTAAAATAGTCCATAATTCCAATATACTTAATTTATTCCTGTTATAAGTAAATTCCTCTATGTTATTTAAAAAGTGTTTGCATATTTTCTTTTTTATTACAATATCGGTAATTTCAGGAACTATTGGTTACAACCAAAAGAACAGAATTGATACATTAATGTACAATTTGGTGTATCCGCAATGTCCAATGGTGAAAACAAAAACAATAGAATTGACAAATTTCGACAAGCTGCCAGCTGGCCAGAATGCAACAGTTGCGGTGATGAGTTACAGTGGTTATGATATCGAAGATGCATTAATTCTCAATAGGGCTTCTATTGATAGAGGATATGGGCGTTGTCTTGTATACAAAAGTGCAAAAACAACCATGAAAAGGTATAGTAATCAAACTTCGGATAGAATATTAGGTCCATCAAGAGACTCTAATACAGGAAAAATTATAAAATCTCACGAAATCTTAGATTCTGATGGAATCGCTGCTCCAGGAGAAATGGTTGAGAATAGACAGGTTCTAATAAATAAACAGATGCCACCAGCAACTATAAATCCAATTGGACAAGGTCAGCCGCAACAAATTGATTATAAGGATGTTCCTATTACATATAAAGGTCCAGTGGAGTCGTATATCGAGAAAGTTATGGTTTCTTCTAATGCGGAAGATGCATTCTTAATTAAAATATTACTACGACAAACAAGAGTCCCCGAGATTGGTGATAAGTTCAGTTCTAGGCATGGACAGAAAGGAGTGACTGGCTTAATCGTTCAACAAGAAGACATGCCATTTAATGATCGAGGTATATGCCCCGACATGATTATGAACCCTCACGGTTTCCCTTCAAGAATGACAGTTGGTAAAACTATTGAATTACTGGCAGGCAAAGCTGGTTTAATGGAAGGCAAATTTCATTACGGTAAATTAAAAAAACATTTGTTATATTTGAAATGTTTTACTCTAATATTAATTTCATATTGCTTTTTGATAGGTACGGCGTTTGGAGGGTCTAAAGTTAGAGACGTCTGTAATGAATTGGAAAAACATGGTTATAACTACAATGGCAAAGACATATTTTATTCAGGACTCACAGGGGAACCATTGGAAGCATATATTTATTCTGGACCGGTGTGTTTTTTTTTCATATAAGTTTATGGCGCATTTGAATGTGATGGAGCTCTTTCACGCCCACAGTCAGATCATCCTTATATCTACTTCAATGCATGCAATTGCACGTATAACATGCTAACTCGAATTTCATTAAAAAACCTGATAAACTGAACGCACCAGTATACAGCGACTATATTACAAGGTGTATATACCGTAGCTGTAAAACTCAGTCTCTCATTCAGGCAAAAAAAGTGCTATAAAATTATAATAACAAATAAATATTTTTCACACTTAGGTTATCCTAGTTTGAGTTTAGATTGAGAAAAGTGTGTGTACAACACTGTTATTCTTTACGTTTTCTTACCTTAAGGTCTCTCAAATCAGACCAAACGGCTTGCTTTAATAATTTTGATCACACATGTAAAAAGCGCGCGTAAGTGACGCTGAGCTTCAAAATGTTGCAATAGTAAACAAATAATGTAATACCACCTCTTCCTCTCAACTCTACTTGAGTGCTAGGCTTATTAGGATTTACTTTTCTGTTGAACCATTAAAATAGTTTTTCGAGACAAAAACTTTTTTTAAGCACCTTTGTCATTTATGTAAAAATTTTTTTAGGTTTATTACCAGAAATTAAAGCATATGGTACAAGATAAAATGCATGCTCGAGCTCGAGGACCTCGCGCGGTCCTTACACGGCAGCCTACCGAGGGTCGCTCACGAGACGGCGGGCTACGTCTTGGTGAAATGGAACGCGATTGTCTCATAGGATATGGAGCCAGGTACGTAAATTACCGCAAGATATAAATTAAACTATAATATATAAATGAAGTACCCATGGCTACAGCGAAGTCTGTTAAGAAACCAGAAGATATAGAAATCATCTGTGCAAAATATATGATAGTGCCATGTCTTTGCGCAAACACAGCGGCACTGTGTGGATGCACACACTGATAATTCGCTGATACGACTTGCCACAACTCAGAATGGAAGAAGACGTCTTCACCTTTGAGATATTATCTATGGACGAAAGCTCAGATGAAATGTCAGAGATACTCAATAAAATCGAGAGCCAATAATTTGTTTCACAAATGTGACTTCCAATGGGATTCGAACCCAGAACTCAGACAACTATGCCAACTCGTCGATAAAATTTGTTATCATATTTAAACTTACTTAAGTAGTTTCTAGAGCGTTACATTTACTTTGAAACGCTGATGTAACAAAAATTGCTTAATTGTGATTTATTTACATACTTTCAATATAGTTTTCATAGGAAATAAATGCTCTAATAAGTTCTAGTATACTATCGTTCAGTTCATAAGAACAGTTCTTTAAAATGTGTCACTTATTATTGATTGCCTACCACGTGGCTCAGTGGCCCTAGCCGCTAAGTTACGAGTTTGAATTCCAGCCGAAAACTAACATCATGCAATATACAGTTGATTGCTTTTTTAAATGTTTAGTTACTGTTCAGTGTCTATCGGTGCACCCGACTCTTCCCCTGCCTCAGTGGCGTAGGTAGCATGGTTCTGACCCGGTGCCAATATGGATGGTTTTACCCCATGAATCAAAACTGACAATGAAATAAACAGTTTTCATTTTCATAGCTCCATGCCTTCGAAAGTCGTCGTTGATTGGCGCCTTTTTCGATCGGGTGCCACCCTTTACGAGGGGACATCCGACCGCGATTAGATCGCGAGTAATCGCGAACCGAATATTAATCGAAAGAAAGGAATAATGCTGGTTATTTAATAAAACAAAAAAAAAATATCCAACATAAAAATTTCATACTTTGGTTTGGATTTTTCTAAAGTTTTTATTTTTTCATCGCAAAAGACCGTGATGAAAAACTTTAGATTAAGTGGCGAGTTATCACGAGTGTCAGTTGTATTTGTACCAACACTATACCTACTCTATATACTATACATATTCGGTATATTCTATTCGAACTGAATATTATATACTGTATTATATTCGGTTATAGTATATACCACAAACCGAAGGTTAATCAAAAGAAGAAAATGTTGGTCAGTTGATACGACATGCCCTCCCCTAGCTACGCTACTGCTGACCTTATCGCATTAGCGTAATATCGGATTCTGAGTGGATAGTGGGGACAAGTGCTGCGATTGTAATTTTGTCCTACGTAATTTTATCCTACATGACAATTTCTGGTTGTTAACAATAAGATCGGCCAGAAAGACATCATTATTTCATTACAGTTTTCTACTTTAAAATTAGATGTACATGCAGACCCATCACATAACAGAGGGTAATGCATTTTAATAAAAATTAAACTATATCAACGCCTCATTTTAGCGCTTCCTCTCTTCACGTTACAAAAGCGTTCCAACATATAATGTTTTACTATCGCTACATGTCCGATTATAAATATCTGGGGATGTAATGTGGCAGTCGTTCCCAGTTTACAGTACTAAATAGACATTTAAACTTCAAAATAAAGAAATGACTAAAACACTTAAATATATAATTATAATATGAGATTAAAAATAAAACCATAATTTACATCACACTTTTTTAATTACACTCAAACCACGGTAAAAACTAAGTTATACACCTAATATATTATAATTTTTTCTTTACATTGTTTTATTGCATCTGTTCGCGCTGCGGCACATTGTATGGAGCATGCAGGCTCAGCTGTTACATTTAAATAAAACTACTTTTTTACGGATTTTATCGCGTTTAATTTTTGAACTATTTTTACCCGACGTTTCGGACGCTTTACAGCACCCATGGTCACGGGGGGACTGAGGTGACAGTTGTCCCGATGTCATAGTTAACCCGGAGTACCTTCAGCTTTTAATTATTATTTGTAGTCCGATCTACGCAGAAAGAGCTTACTGTGTCTTGAATCCTTGCAGTGGTATGCTTGGTTTTTGATTTAATTTTATTAATAATAGGATCCCAAGCCGGTGGTAATACCCAACCATCTTCCCTATTGAAATTAGGATATTTTTTAATTTCAATAGCCTCGCGAATCATCCTTGGTAGGAATCGGTGTTCTTTTGCAAGGATTTGTGGTCTATCAAATCTGATGTAATGGTTGGGATGATCCAGAACATGGTCACAGACTGCAGACTTCCTAGAGCGTCGATGCTTCACATCAGCTATGTGTTCTTTAACGCGGGTTTTAATGGATCTTTTAGTTTGCCCGTTAAAGAACACATAGCTGATGTGAAGCATCGACGCTCTAGGAAGTCTGCAGTCTCTGTGACCATGTTCTGGATCATCCCAACCATTACATCAGATTTGATAGACCACAAATCCTTGCAAAAGAACACTGATTCCTACCAAGGATGATTCGCGAGGCTATTGAAATTAAAAAACATCCTAATTTCAATAGGGAAGATGGTTGGGTATTACCACCGGCTTGGGATCCTATTATTAATAAAATTAAATCAAAAACCAAGCATACCACTGCAAGGCTTCAAGACACAGTAAGCTCTTTCTGCGTAGATCGGACTACAAATAATAATTAAAAGCTGAAGGTACTCCGGGTTAACTATGACATCGGGACAACTGTCACCTCAGTCCCCCCGTGACCATGGGTGCTGTAAAGCGTCCGAAACGTCGGGTAAAAATAGTTCAAAAATTAAACGCGATAAAATCCGTAAAAAAGTAGTTTTATTTAAATGTGTAATATTCGCGTAAATAAAAGAAAACATTATCTCAGCTGTTACGTTATTAATTTATTTCCTCATTTCTTTATAATTATGTACGAGTATATCCTTACTAATATCATAAATGCGAAAGTAACTCTCTCTCTCTCTCTCTGTCCCCTCTATCTGTTTGTTATCTTTTCACGGCTCGACCATTGGACCGATCTTGACGAAATTAGACATAGAGATACTTGCATTCCGGGGACAGACATGGATACTCTTTATTCCGGAAAATTAGAGTTCTCACGGTATTTTTAGCAAGGCCTAAATTCACGCTGACGTAGTCGCTGGCTTCGGCTAGTTTAGTATATATGTCATTATTATCGTACTATCTCATCAACACCAACGCTTAAGAAGCTTTAGTGTGGGTGAAGTCTGCGTGTTAGATTCATATTTGTCTTATACAGTATGCTGCTAATGGAGAGACTGATGCTGGCTTCGGACGCGTTCAGCGCGGACATCTGCGGCGCGTGCGGGCGGCTGGCCAGCCGCGCCTGGTGCCACGCCTGTCGCTCCTCCGCCGCCGTTTCTACTGTCGAGATGCCCTACGCCTGCAAACTGCTCTTCCAAGAACTCGCTTCTATGAACATTGTCCCCAAGTTAACTCTTAAAAAATATTGTTAATAAAGCTTCCGCTGTGGATTGTTTTTTTTTTTATTACTGGTCGAAACGATCACGGATTTGCAGACCTAAAAAATGTATAAGTAAACACGTCATTGTCTTTTGGCTAATTACGGCTCTTTATTATGTTCATGTATTAGCCAATCAAAAAAAAAGGAGATAGTTCGGTTTGGCGATCATACATCAATAATGTTGACAGTTAACAGAAATGACATAACGCTGCAACAGCCAAATCAAACTATATATTGTTTCCAAATCGTTTGCAGCAAATAATTTACTTTTAAATGCAGACAAATCAAAATGTTTACACTTTGATCATTAAGTAGGTATGAAAAAAAACGAATTTATTTTACAAAAAGTGACAAACAAATTTTACGGATTTTATCGCGTTTAATTTTTTTATTTATAACCCGACGTTTCGAGAGCTTTACAGCACCCATGGTCACGGGGGGACTGAGGTGACAGATGTCCTGATGTCTTATTAAACGACCGTTGACACTCGAAACGTCGGGTTATAAATAACAAAATTAAACGCGATAAAATCCGTAAAATTAGTTTCATTTAAATGTGTAGTGTTCGCGTAAATATAAGAAATCATTATAAAAAGTGACTGATCCTGTAGAATGTGTCGAGGCGCAACGCTAGAGGTTCCTGTTTATATTGGCTAAAACTTTTCTTATTAGATCTATAGTTTTATAATAAAACTAGCTAATGCCCGCGACTTTGTCCGCGTGTATAAAGGTTTTTTTAAATAATACGTGATAACTATTTGATTTTCCGCCCTAAAAAGTATCCTATGTCCGTTCCCAGGATGCAAGTTATCTTTGTGCCACATTTCGTTAAGATCGGATCAGCGGTTGAAACGTGAAAAGGTAACAAACAGACAGAGGACCAGAGAGTTACTTTCGCATTTATACGGGTAATATTAGCATGGATTCAAGTGTGACAAAAATCCTACGTAGATTGAAAAAAACTTGTCAAGAAGACATTATTTTCATTTATAGACTTTGTTTATATAATTTAACGTCATTAAATTCTTATGTCATTAAATTTTTCGTGCTTTGCAGGGAGGGTAGGGAGGCGTTAATCTTCCGTTAGACACAAGGGTATTAAATCCGCCCCTGTCTATAACAGTTTTAAGGACGTACAGGTTGTGTTCGTGGTATCTTTTAATTTTTGTTTTTCTTTCGTAATTTATAAATAGAATAAACGTAACCTGCCTACTAGAGCGGTGCTAGGCTAGGCTAGGGTGCAAGCGCTCCGACCCGAACGCCCAGTAAAGCGACCACGGGGAGGACGATGACTCGAAGTGGTCTCGGGTAATCAGGATAGCACCGTGAGAGTGCTGGGGGTAGTGAATTCTGCCCCCGGGTCGGGCTATATACATAGCGAAGCGTTAGAGGGGCCACGGTTGCGATCTGAACGGAGATCCCGTGACTCCTCTTAAGCGCTGATGGAGACCACCGTGGGGTTTCAGTGGGTAAGAGTCCGACATAACCCGGCTGCCCCTCTGGCCAGTCAAAGTGGGTGCAAGCGGAACCCCCAATGGGTTCTCTGCCTTGTCGTGGCGGGGGGGCTTAGTAACCGTGGCTTGGTCACCCACGGTGAAGCTAAGATTGGCCCACATGGTTGTCCTGTGGCGTCAGGCTGACCCGAGGTTGTCGCTCCGAGTGGGCTACGCAAGCCCACTCTGGATGCGAACAGGTGGACTGCTGGGGGGAGCGGAGTGTTGGTGTGTCGTTGCCTCTCTCCCTATCCTCCGCGGCCGAACCACAGACCAGATCCGCCGTCGGGGCCGGCAACAACATTGGGCCACTTTCGAGTTACTGCTGTCCGACATGCCGCCACTACTTTATTTGTAATGTTATCAATTATCATTAATACTTTTTAGTTAATTTCCACAATATAATATAATACAAATAAAACAACATCATAAAAAATATTACTTTTATTGATCATTCATAATTTTTAACTTTTTTAAACAAGATTTTAACAACACAAATAAAAACCAAAATGAAAATAAAAATATAATATAAAAGACTGTACTGTTTGAGAATAGTCTAAAAACCAAGTATCCTAGACTAACCCATACTATAAACATGTGTGAACCAAGGCGACGCAAAGACAACCGCGCCGGAAGATTTTGACTTACTATGTTGTTGTGATTTGTCGCATCTCTTACGTAAGTCTGAATTGTACAGGGCTTCTGTAATATTTCACGTGATACATAACCCCAAAAGTCATTTCGATTCCACAATGCAGAGAACTCTTGACCGTACTATAACATAAAACACGATTTATTTCAATATTTGTACTTTATAATATTAATAATTACTGAAATGGTTGATAATAATTGCTGAATACCTACAATTTCATTTAATCTTGATGCTATCTGATACAACATTCTCACTAAAATGGTGTTTTCGTAACTAGCAATGGGCATTACATCTGGATCTCCCATGTAGTGGACGGCTGTAGCTTTACTTCTCAACTGAGGACATTAAATATGAGACGTTATATGCATATATTTACAACAGCAAAAATAATAATCGTTCTGTACCTTATTGGTGATAGAAAGTGCAAAATTTGATGAATTTCCAAAAGATGAATTTTGATGAGAAACTTCTACCTCTTCAACCTCTGTTTCCAGCGGAAGAAACACACTTTCGTCTAACTGAAAATAAACGATACTATTTGTTAGTGCTTCTTAAAAAATATCAAATATTATATATAAATATAGTAAACTAACCCCAAAAATGTTACAAAAATAGTGTATACAGTTATTAAGATATGCTGGGACTTTCTTTAATTCTTCAAAAAGAAGTTCATCTTCATCCTTATTTCCAATTAACAACCAGTATTTCACTACAGTCCAAAAACCTGTAAAGCATTTTATTATTATATATTTTGCGTTTAGAATCGTACCAAAGCAACATGTTTGTTACCCTTCAGCTATTGACACCTCGAAGGGTTTATATATTACCTCGCTCTTGTTTATTTAGTTTTTTATCAAATTCTTCAACATTTTTTTCTGAGGCCAATTTTGCAGAAATTATCTTTTTCACGAAGTCCATTGCAAACCATTTTTTATTTTCAGCCCAGATTGGGCTATATTCAAAATTAGCCGATTGATTTAGTTCCGATAAAGCTTGTTTAGCGATGGCAACCCATTTATTCAAAGCGATACCGTTATATGTGTAACTGCCAAAAAAACAAGTAAATGTATCACATTTTATTAAAAGTTCGCAACATTATAAATATTTATGATTAACATTTTTACATTATGTAGAATAGATGGCGTTACTTATCACCATTTGATGGCCTTGTATACACGTATTAATACCCCCACTTATCAAAATAAACTAAATTATATATATTACATAGAAACAATGCCAAGCAAATTCATAAATTCGTAATGTTTTAAGTGACATAGACCTTTAGTTAATATGTCAGCAGGCATTTCCTCATTATAGTCCATTCGCGTTAGGAAAATAGTGAGTCATCGTTGTCCGCCGGCCTGGCCCCTGAGCCAATAGAATGCTAGAAATTAGAAAGTCGAGTTCACAGTCACCAGTTGAAGTCAGACCTTCGAACAAAACGGTTGTGTGTTTTGCGTGTTACTCGTTCAACATTAAATTTTGAAAATGAATACTTCACCTATTCGAAAGATAAGTGGATCAATAATCCATAGCGGAGAGAGACGCATAATTTACAATGTTTATAAGTACTTTAAACTGTATGATTTAAATGCGACTGTGGAGAGCACAGTAATAAAAACAGCAAGTGCAATCAGTGTATCCGAAAATACTGTTTATAAAATTATTAAATAACAAAAGGATACTAACACATTAAAATCACCCGTGAAAAAAAGAGCTCGACCATCGCGGTCGATTAATTAGATGAACTAAACAAACGTGCAATAAGGAGAAAAGTTCACTTAATATATTTGGAACTCGCAGAAAAAATTCGATACGGATTAGTGATTTAAGTAATTTTAAGACAATTTGTTTCCATTAAACTTAATTATATTTTTTGAAAAAAATTCTTTGTATATTTACTCCACTGTGAATACACCCTGTAGTTGCACTGATGTCTCACTATTTTCTTAACGCGAACAGACTATAGGAATATATTTAATTTTAACAAATTTGTACTTTACAACATCTCGAATGTAAAGACAACGTACATCTATATGTTTTGATCTGTTATGTTATGATTACTTAAAGCTTCAATGCACTTCCCCCATAGATTGCCAACAAAAGTTTGTAGCTCTCTTTTGGGGGTGCTTTTGCCATAGTTGCCACGCTTGGTAAGCGGGTTGGCAATTGCAGTATATTTATTCAGATGTTCCAAGGTGCTTTTAATTTTCCCTTAATTTTTTTGTAAACTTTTACGACACCCACGGGATGAGATAGGATGGCAGATTCTCTTAAGCCGCCACCACACGGCTTACTGAAGACCACTCAACGACTCAATGAACACTTAATAGAGACAAAATGTCTTACACTTTGTTCTCTGAACAGTATTCTAGGGAGTCCACAGTTTTAGAAGTACAATTCAGAATATCCTATTATGACTTGTATCCATCTTTTATGAACGTCATAAATCTAACGGTGCGCTGGAAAATAAGACCTCTATAAAGAACAAACTCTCGTTGCGATACACCTCAAAGGCTTTACATATATAGACTAGCTAAAGCCAGCGACTACGTCCGTGTGGATTTAGATTTTTTTAAATACCGTGGTTTTTTATTTCGTCAAGATCGGTTAAAGGGTTGAGCCGTGAAAAGGTAACAAACAGATAGAGGGACAGAGAGTTACTTTCACCTTTATAATGTTATTATTATGGATGTTATAAACAAATATCGTAACTTCGTAACTGCGAAACATATTTCAGAATTAATTTTGCTGTCGACGTCCGATTAAGAACCAACTAATTTATTTAATGCCCGAAAAACCTCTCTAAAGAACACATTAAAGCTCGATTTGATTAATGAAGCTTATTTAATAAATTAACCTAATTTGATTAATTAAGCTGTGTTAAGGAGTTATCATTATAAAAGTTTTAGCCCCCAGCCTGAAATTAAATTTCAGTTATGGCACGGTTGAAAAATAGGTTGGACGGCCCTGTCATAATATAATGTGTCTAATTATTCTTTTTCTTACTTATTTACTTCTTTTTCTTATGTTATGGAAAACGTGAGAGTTTTTGAAACCGATTCATATTTTTTTAACTTGTTTGAAAAAAGGAGACAAGAAATGACTAAATTTGAAATACATGTCAGTTACAGGTTGTTATCATAATTAGTACGAAGAGGGATGTCTTTGTATGCATGTGTGGAAGTCTATAAAATTAGATACTTGCAAATAAAAATACAAAAATATGCTGAATTCTCGTTACTGTAGAGCCTCATTGATGAAAAGTAGATATCTAAAAGTACATATTTGCTATAAAAAAATGGCACTACGTGGTAACGCGTCACTTCCGACAGGAAGCAAAATCTTCTTTTTCGAAAACAATAGTTATATTGAATTATGATATAACAAATGTGTTATAACATTATTCATTGCATTAGCCGATAGATGGCCGGTAGAGTACAACGGCACCTACCTCTTTCCCACCGAGGTGTCACAGCATTGGTTCAAACACATAAAATTTTATATCTTACAATATCCAAACTTGTGGTAATTAATTTACCTTTGATCAAAAGTAGAATTATTATTATAACTATTATCTGGGCTATGATGTAACCCTGATGCATTGTCTGTCATCGACCGCTCTAAATTCCTAAGAACTGGTACAAGATGTTGCTGTGAAAACACCTAAAAAAAAATTATATTCATTTCATTAACAATAAAAATGTTATTTATATGCATATTTTGTAAACAAATAATCTCACCTTTCCTAGTCTAAACAGCATTACGGCATTTTTGTATGTGGTTAAATCAAGCCTCATAAACCTTGGTAAAACTAACTGGAAAATGCAGATGTAAGAGGGAAAATTCTCTGCAATGAACTGTATAAAACTAGCATCTAGAGAGTTTGAATTGCCTTCCTCTTGATTTTGTTGTGCTCTGGGAAATCTAAAAAAATATACCATAACTTTTTCTGTAACATTATTTTCTTTTTAATCTGTATAATTATAAATACATTACCTTTCCTGACTGGTTGTATTGTTGGTATACCTCCAAGGTTGAATTAAACTCAACCACAGCTCCATAACCAATCTGAATGAAGCATCTAAAGGCCATGTTGTCACTAAATGTTTCACATAGTGGTAGGCTCTTGCGCACATTATTTGCCGCGCATATTTCCGAAGCGCTGACGATCGAGTTGCAGGATCTGAGAGGTATTTCGCCGAAAAGGAATGAATATGCTTAACAAGAATACGCACAGTTCTCACTCTTTCAGGACTAGAAAATATAACAGGATAATTTTTTTGATAATTCTGGAAACATTAACATTATGTTGTTAAAAACAAATAAGAATAAAAAAAAACTATGTTCATTTCAGTCACTTACTTCAATATTCCCTGCATTAAACTGTTCAATGCTCATCCAAATATCAATAAACACTTGTAAGACTGTTTCTGAACGCCACACTTCATTGCGCGACTGTGTCTGGGAAGAAGTATGCTGGTTGCTTATACCTGATAAGTCTGGTATTAGAAGCAACGATGGGGAGCATAGGGGTCTAAAATGAATATATACAGTATTTATTTAATTAATTTTTACCTACAACTTGTAAAGAGTAAAGTGTGAATATGTATGGCATATACAACGTTATTTATAAATTGTGTAACATCCCGGCACCTAAGAATGCTACTTTGATCTGATAAACACAACGGTGAAGCTTTTATGACAAAATTTGACACTAAAAATGGACCAAACTTTAAAGTTATTTGTTTTGTAAAACGTTACGAAACCCTAATTCAGAGAGTCGTTGCCCCGAACCAGACAAATTCAAAATATGTTTTCTTCTCCATTTAATTTATGTTGCCCTACTATGGCGTTATACGAGTACTAACAGATTTACTTCGCAACAGATTTCCTTAAGCTTCATGTTATCCTAGTATTTGCGAGTTCTTTCGATGGCAGCTGAATGGAAAAACGCCTAATTAAATGTGTGAGTTCATTGCCTCGATCAGCTGTATAACAGAGTAGTCACCTATGAGTTTTAAGCAAATTCTTTAAGTCGACGTATCTCCTATCCCAAAAAATATAATCAGTCCTGTATCACGCTACGGGGCAGATTATATTTTTTGGGGCATATACACATCGTCCCTAAGCGCAGCCTGCCGGGATGATATAGGACATTACGAATGACCTCGTATATATTTGTTTATTATGTACAATACTGCCCCACCTCGTCGCGTGGGTGTCGGTAATAGAGAGCAGCATCAGGAAGCCCGGATTAAGCGGTTTTTAGAGGAAATATCGATCATGAGGAATAGGATCAATCAGAAATTGGATACCTACTTACTAAAAGAAAAAAAATAGTAAAAAGAAACGGTGGAAGAACAGTTAAATTTATGAAACACTTACAAAGTTAAAGTTTACCTAGCTGTCGTAATTAAATAGAAAGTCTGCAAATTTAGTTCTTCCTGATTCATAGGCGACATTCAACACACACATACGTTTTGGTCTGTTTGTGACTGGAAGAAGCAAGATGCCAGTCCCAAGAACGACACGCGGAAGTTGACGACACGTCACGTCCACAGAATTCCAAAAAATCAGTCTTCGTCCTTCGATTTTAATTACCGTTCTATACAACAATTCTTCAAATGGTTCTACAGAACAAAGTGGATTCCTTTGTTTGGAGTATAAAATACAGAAGAACACACCACACAGAAGTAGATACTCACCATCGCCACAAAATAAATTAATTAGACCTCTATGCTGTATAGAACCTAGTTAAAAACTGATTTAATCATACATATTATACAAGTTTATTAAAAATTTAAGCAGACCAGCCTATGTGAACAGCACCTGTTCATAAATATAATGCATGTTTTTTTTTATTGGATAGGACGACGAAACGAGGAAAACGTTCACCTGATGTAAAGTGCAATGTCTACCCATAACAAACGCTATGTCACCCAGAACATTTCTGTGTGACACTACACTGCGCCCGTCACCCTGAGACATCAGTTCTTAAGTCTCATATGCCCAGTGATTACGCTAGCTAACAGTGCCCTTCAAGCCAAAACACAGTAATGTTTGCACATTACTGCTTCACAGCAGAATAACTGGCCCTGGGGTGGTACCTACCTAGACGGATTCCTTCCAAAGGAATCCTACCACCAGTAAAAGGAATCCTACCACCAGTATCCATCACCCTCCTCAAACATATACATAAAGGGAAGTGGACCACAAGCAAGCCTGACAACCCAAAAACTCTGGCTCTGACTCATATGTCTTCTAGCTGAGGGTATTAGCAACACATATCATATAAAATATGAGAGGGTGAAGACCTTAATGTCCTTGTGCTCAGCCTCTTATCGTTTGTGAAATCACAAGCTGAAAAATGTGTTAAGAATGATGGCACATAGGAACTGGATGAGATGCACAAATATCATCATCATCACTGAACAATGGGTGAAATGGATCCTCATCTAAATCACACTAATGACATATATTGGAAACACACACACTTATGCACATAAAAGCAATAAGCAGTGCTTAATGATAGCAAGTGATCTTGTCATTTTGCTAATCAGAGGATCAAATCTTGAGAAGAAAATTAATAGTAAAGTGTGAAATTGCATAAAAAATTTAAAGTAAACTGAACTTTGTAAATAAAACTATAGAGCCAATAAGTCATAGCTGCTTTTTTTTAATTACTTTGTTTTTGTAGTTCACTTTTTATTTTGTTACAATCGATTATCATCTATAATTGGCCCACTATGAGACTAGCGTCTATCCTAAATTTTGCCTTTCTTCTAGCGAGGGACAACATTATAAATTTTGGTTTAGTTATTAATAATGTGAAATGTACTAAAATCAGCAAATATGCTTACTAATCCGCATCAAACTGGGTTCTACATAGTTTAATATTTTTATTATTAACCTGTTCACAGTCTGTAATGGGGCAGCCATTGGTACTTTTCCAGTATAATGTGGTATATGTGGCAACACTGACACATTTGGATCCGAAGGCAAAAAATGCATTAGGTAATCACATGCCAGAGCAAAATAAACACTGTTCCAATTCTCCCAGGAACTTTTGTTTTGATTATTACTTATCAGATGCAAAGCAAAGTGAAATATGTAATAGTCAAATGGATCTGAGATGTTGATAAAGAATTTTCTGGTCTATTAAAAATAAGTCTTAAAAATTTTTTTACAGTATTGTTTTAATAATATCTTATAGTGCTTATAAATAATGATGCATAAATATGTTTTGAAGCTGTATATGACCCTGGAAAGTAGTTATTTGTCATATACCAGTTACTGTAATATTAAAACAAAATTATTTAAAATAGTTATGGAGAAAATTACAAAGTAAAAGTTCAAGAGATCTTGAATAAAAATAGCTTATCAAATAATCATAAAAACAAAATTAATGAAGTTCTTATTAAATACAAAAATGGGGTTTGCAAAACTGTTGCTGCAGGTGAAATAAATGAATAATTTAATGAAATGACAGTGAAAATATCCCAAACAAACTTTTTTTTGGCAGGATTTTATGCTTGTCTTCATCAATATACATACAAGACAATAAAGATTTCTTAACAAAGCAAAGTATAACAAAATGTTATGATGTCAATAGAATGACAAACTGGTTGCAGATTTGACTAAGTATGACTAAAAATCACCACAGGTATTATAATAATATAATAAATATTCTACAATTTTAAGTGCTGATTTACCTCATGCTCAGCAGTGAAGGAAAACATAGTGAAGAAATCTGCATATCCGAGGAATAGAAATATTTCAAGAATGTGCGAAGTCCGCCAACCTGCATTGGAGCAGCATGACGGACTATTCAAGGCTCCAAAACCCTCTCAGAAATGCAAGGAGGCCAACGGTATTATCAGAAGCAAATTTAAAACTAAAAATCAGGGTCATATAATATAAATTTAGAAGCAAAATACTTTTTTTAATTTGTGGTTGGAATCAGTAATACATTTTTGCATTATCAATAAATAATAACTGGTCTTCATTGATAGTATAAATCATTGATAGTCTCTAATTAAAATAAGTTCTATATATCTTCTTATATTTAAAAAAAGGATACTTAGTGTTAAGCCAACTATATTCAATGACTGAGAATCCACAGTCAACATATCTGCATAAAACTGTGGGCAACGACCCCTCTCTAAAGTAATTTGCAAATCTAACTGAAATAAAAAAGTTTTTATTAGTTTTGACACTTAAGTGGGAAAGGAACTAAAGTTTTAGATTTGATCATCTTACCGGTAGAATATTTAGTGGAAGATTATACTTTAGTTGTGGATCAGACAGTAATTTGTAACACAGCTGAAACATAGGTCCTTGTGGTTCCAAAAATCCCATTAATAATTCAAATAAGTTTCTGTTTCCTTCAAATGTAACCGTTTTCAAACCCCAGCCATTATTAAATGATGAAGCAAAAATATTATTTATCAATTGTGGAAATAAGGCTTGCAAGTCTCTATTTGGACTAGAATGTTCTATAATTCTCGTTAATTCTGATAACCTCTCTTGCAAAGGTAAATTAAAGCAACTATAAAATTGACTCTGAAACAACAATTGAGTAAGTAATATTTATCACACATATGATACGAACACCAATAAAACCAACGTACCATCAGATCTTGAGCCATTTTGTTAATAGGACACTGAAAAACTATATTTTGAAATTAACTTCCAGTTCATAAACAAATGGTGTTTGTAATCTTTACTTAAAATTCGGTCGCTTCAAATATAGTCTGACTTTATCTTAAATTAATATTTTATTAGCATAACATTTTATGAAAATGTCTTTAAATGCAGATTCTCTACCGTAAACAAAATTAAAAAACATTAGTTTTCGGCGCCGTAGTAAGAGGTGCTGATGTCAGTTAGGGCTGTCTGACACTCTGACATGCAAGTAGTGTTGCCAAATCCTAGAGACTAGAGACAAGTTTTTACACATAGATAATTTGAAGAAGACACTATATAGTATGAAGTTTTATAATTCTTATTGTCAATATCCGTATGAAATGCTTAGTATATGCATTCTCTAGTAAGAAGAAATGCAAATAAAACATAAAAAAAGCAATACTATTAAGTCCATATGAGTACCAATGGACAGTCCTCGTCACCGTCACAATCTCTATAATAATCACGGTTAGGACTATTCTTGCGAAGAAGCCTGATAACGTGCTGATGGACCGGGCACAGTCGAGAGTATTTTCAGTCGACATAATCATAAGATATCATAAGAATCTTATGAAAGCCGAAACAGATAAGAAAACTAAGTGTCTGGACCTGGCTCGTGACATGACCGACATGTGGGGTGGTGTGTCAACCGAAATTATTCCAGTGATCGTTTCTGCGAACGGGTTAATCCCGATCTTTAGACATCTGAGACAACTGGGACGGAACGCTCCGTGCAAATATAACAAAGATAGATCTCCCCCATAGATTGCCACAAAATGTTGTAGCTCTCATTTTAGGACTTTGTTCAGCAGTGGATGATGATAATAACAACGATCGATGAAACGATTTTTTTTTTTTAAATAGAAGAAAGTTTGGATTAACACTAACAAACGATAATTATTGTCGCACAATTAAGAACGATGAACAAACGAATTGTTTATAACAAAATATAAAATTCCCGCGACGTCAGCGTGAATTTAGGTTCTTTAAAGTACCGCGGAAACTGTTTAATTGTACCGGATGGGAAAGTATTCTATGTCCGTCTCCAGGCTCCAAGTTATCTCTGTGCAAAATTCAGTCAAGATCAGTTCAACGCTAACTATTGACCTAATTCTATCCACGTAATGTGTGCCGTCTTGCCAACTCATGTGTCAATAATTTCGTTAGTTGTCTAATGTCTGCCAATCAGTGAATGATATCGATATCGACGTTTGATTTCGATATTTCGGTTATGTTTACACTTCTCACGAATATATAATAATAATTTAATAATATATTGACATAAAAGAAAATGCCCTTGATTTTATTCGTATTATTTTTCTTCCATTCGATATGTTAGCATGCTGTATCTCTGAAACAGTGTAGTTTTCCGAACGAATTTAAAATCCGCCACTCTAAAATAAAAATCTTACAGTGGAGGAGGAATGTTTTCAGATCTGTGCTGCCATTCGTAAAACATTGTATTAAAGCTGTAGGTGACAAGTGATCAATTTTAGAGCATTTAAAATAATATCAATATTACTTTTAATATGATGTATTTTTTATAGAAAATACCCTGATAAGTACGGTAATTTTGGTCAATATACGATAATTTTACGCCCATGGTACGTTATCTGTCTCGCTTCAGGTTGTGAACACTGATGTCAATTGTGACAGAATAATTATGTTAGAACATTTAACCAAATACCACTAACCTTTGCTTTTATTAAATCTATGAATTCTATTATATAATAAGTATATTAAAAAGGTTACATTTATTAAAATATATCTTTACTCTTTACTAAAACAAGTTGTAACATGTTTTACTAACGTAGTAAAATTATAAATCTTAAACTAAGCTCTTATCCAGTAAACATTGATGTTTCTATAATAAATTTAACGTGTAAGTGCTATGTCTTCTGAATGGTTTGATATGGTTGGGAGGCCACAATTCATAGTGGCTCCAATGGTTGATGCTAGTGAACTAGCCTGGAGATTACTGTGCAAAAAACATGGTGCCAAATTGTGTTACACACCTATGTTGCATAGTAATATTTTTACAAAAGACTCAAAATATAGAAAAGAATTCTTTACTACTTGCAGCGACGATCGTCCTTTAATTGTACAGGTGAAACTTCTTGTGGGATCTGTGAAGTAAACATTATATAATTCAAATAATGTTAATGAGCACCTCTTTTTGTTATTGGTATACAGTTTTGTGGTAATGATCCGGATGTAATGGCTGCTGCAGCGAAACTGGTTGAAAAGGATTGTGATGCAATTGATGTCAATCTTGGGTGTCCTCAATCAATAGCAAAGCGTGGTAGATATGGTGCTTTCTTGCAAGATGATTGGACCCTGTTACAAAAAATTGGTAATTTATGATAATGTAAAACTATACTTTATTATTGAAATTATCACTACAACTTATTAATGAGGGTAGCTATTTTTACAGTTACTCTTTCTTCAAAGATGAATGCTATGAATAGGATTTCCACTTGAATAGATTTGTTGTCACGAAGGTTTTAAGAGTAAAAGTAATGTAATGAAGTCATAAAACTACTTAGTTCTTGCAGAAAAACTCAGTGTTTTAATACAATGTTACATTTCAGTCACTGCTATGGTACAAGCTGTCTCAATACCAATTACATGTAAAGTAAGGGTTTTTGAGAGTATTGATAAGTCAATACAATATGCATTAATGTTACAAAATGCTGGATGCAAGTTGTTAACTGTACATGGCAGGACAAGAGACCAAAAAGGGCCACTTACAGGGGTTGCAAGTTGGGAACATATTAAAGCAATCAGGTTTGTTTATTCCAAATTCTTAAGGAATACTCATATATGTGAAAGTGAAAGTTGTCTGGAAGATTGACTGAAAAGTAAAATAAGATTAATGAATTTAAGTAACTAGTTATTTCGTTTTTTGTAACTAAATAACTTACTATATGATGTTTTAAACACAATTATATTATTGTGAGATTTAATAATTAATAAATGTATGACTTTTAATAATTAATAAATGTATGACATGTCATACATTCACTTATAGTAGCTTAACATGACTTAGGACTGGTATTTCAATTGTCTTGGATTTGGAGCTTATAGTCTTAAAGCAACATATGTAGTGTTTAATATATAAATTCTTATAAATCAATGAAATTTTGTGAAACTGTCTCAAAAAATTAATAATTTTGTAATTTATATAACTTTTTTTTTATTGGATAAAGTGTCGAAACAAGCAAAACGTTCACCTGATGGTAAGTGCAACATCTGCCCATAACAAATGCTGTGTCACCCAGAAAATTTCTGTGTGACACCACACTGTGTCCATCTCCCTGAGACATAAGTTCTTAAGTCTCATATGCCCAGTGATTATGCTAGCTCACAGTGCCCTTCAAACCGAAACACAGTAATGTTTGCACACTACTGCTTCAATGCAGAATAACTGGCCCTGGAGTGGTCCCTACCTAGACGGATTCCTGCATTCAAAAAAACTTTACACAAGACCAGACAGTTTAGACAGTGTTGCAATTATAACAATTCACATATTCTATTCCTCCTCCTCTACTCTGCTTAATATGATAATATTTTTTAGGAGTTAAAATAAATACATAATATTTTGTAGAAATCGATTTAAATAGATATATCCAAAAATAATAGTTATCTATTGTTTTTAGAATATTTGAAAATACTGTCTTGTTTTTTTATTACTTTTATATTACTTTAATAAACAAATATACAATTGGCAACAATAAATCCAGGATTGACACTTAAGTCTACATCCATTCCTAATACTGGAGCCGTATAAGGAATACTTTGAGTGCCACTAATTTTTAATCCTGAATAGAAATACTCTTAGTGGCAGCTACAAACTTAAACCTAGTAAGGAGCAATTGAAATACCGGCCCTTAATGTTTATTTTTAAGTACTAAATATCATGTCATGATACTTAATGCAATTGTCTAACTAATATAAGACAGAAAAATGTGAAAATGTCAATATTTATTAATCTCAAAACTGTTTCTTAAAAAGGGATTATCAAGTTTTAGAACCCACAACTAATGAAAATATTGTTTACAATTAAATGTTACTGACCAAGGAATACTTTTGCCTTAAAAAAAGCCTTTTGTAAAATAAAAAAAACTTGATTAATTTCAGGAATGAGGTATCAATACCCATGTTTGCAAATGGCAACATACAGTGCTTAGAAGATGTTTACAGATGTTTAAATTACACTTTAGTGGATGGTGTGATGAGTGCTGAGGGGATCCTAACAAATCCTGCACTTTTTGAAGGAATTAATCCTGTGACTTGGGAAATTGCTATAGAATACCTTAATTTAGTGCAAAAACACCTTTGTCCATCATCTTTTATCCGGGGCCATTTGTTTAAAATATTCCATAAAATGTAAGTATACATATGGAGTACAATTATTTTACCTGTTTTTTCATTGTGTGAAAAAGTGTTGTAAACTAGAATTTTGAAAAATGGTGCAGAGAAAAATAGTAGAGAATTCAGTTGAGGAAATCCAAGAAACAAGAACTGTCTGGCTTTATGGAGAAAGAGGTACTAATAAAGTAAACTCTTTCTACCAGCCGCAGCTTTACTTTACTTCAAATCCGACTGCTTTTAGTTCCGCAATCATACACTAGGTATCCTTGAAAATTCTTAAATAATAAATTTTGTTATTTCGTTAGTTTGTTGTCTAGAGTTATTACAAACATCAGTCTGAGCTGGATTTCGATGGCTCTCTACCGGATGGATAAGACGGCATTTTCAGGGTTTCACAAAGCAGTTGACAAACAGGTTCTGGTAGTCCTACTACGAAATTATTTAATTCCGTCATTCAAAGTGGTGTTACATCAGGGATGTATATAATAGAAATGTTGAAGTTCTTTAAAAAGGCAATATTGATAGCCTATAAATCGGCGCTACGATCTCTACAGCAGTAAGACAGTCGGTCGGTATATTAGAACACATACTTAGTACATACATAGATACGTAGACACATATATTAGAACACATACATAGTAGACATAGCCAAAGTACTACCAATCCAATTGCTTAAAGGTACAATTCAAATATTTCTTCAAGCTACTGGACTGGAAATGACATGTCATTAATGACAGCGGCGTTTTAACCTTCGATTTGCTATTGATGTAGTCATTGTGGGAGAGTCGTCGTAAAACCTTAAACTATCCTCTCTTTAGTAATGTCTTCTCACGGGTAGGGCATGACAACATGAATATAACGAAGGTCATGTCTAATGAGACATGACCTTTGTTATATTCATGAAATCAAACGCATCTTGTCTGTAGTAGGGAAACTCCGCCGTACCTTCTCGTCCTGAATATCAAAGCTGAAAGCCAAGTCTATAACCAGGACCCGTTGGTAATGGTGACGTGATTCTTTACTGCAGACCTTGATGAACCTGAAATTTGCTCTGCGAGATGTGGACAGTTTAAGAGTTTATCTGTAAGTTTTAAAACAAGTATATTGTCAGTACACCTACTGAAAACAGCCTTAAGATCAGAAATGAGCCAATTACATTATTGATAACCATTGAGTAAAAAAGGTTCTTGAGTGGCCACCCCTTCCCTGAAATTGCTTGCTAGAGGAGCAACAAATAGATCTTTATATGGGAAATTCATGTGTGCTTATACAATGTTATTCATAATTGGTGTAACATCCTGGCACCTACCCATGCTACTTTGATCTGATAAACACAACAGAGAAACTTTAACAACAAAATTGAATACTAAAAATGTCCATACAAAACTTTAAAATTATTTGTTTTGTAAAACGTTATGCAACCCTAACTCAGAAAGTTGTTGCCCCGAACCAGACAAATTTAAAATGCGTTTTCGTCTCTCATTTAATTTATGTTACCATGTTGTTGCATAGGAATCCTACCACCAGTTTGTCTGCATGCAAATGTTTTTACTTGTTCATGCCAGAAATTATGAGATTTAACATTTATAGTTAATGTTTTAGATTTACTCTTGAAACTAACAATGAAGATAGGCAGCTTCTAGCTACAGCACAAAATTTGGATGACTTCAGACAAGTATGCATAAGATTAAGAAATAAATACTTAGCATTACATGAAGGTAGAATACATTTTCAGGATGACGAAGGCATAACTAGACGTGGATATGACTTAATATTACCTCCATGGATTTGTCAACCATATGTAAGAATTTCACCAGAGGAGCACACACAAAAAATGGAAATGCTGAGCAAACAGGTAATTTTTTTAATACTTATATTACTATGTTAAAAGTTATTTAGTTTTGAAATATTCTGATATTTATTTATTTATGGAAACAGTCATAAACTATTGTCCAGTGTCAAGTAACATATCAGTATACAATCTTCAAGCAGCAAGATACAAAATTTTGATCGACAGTAAATTGATAGTTGACTTTTACTGAATATTTGCTGCACAAATTTTTGTCTTGAATTGAATTTTCCAATCACTGTGCACTTTCAGGAGCACTTGCTGCATAATAACCTATCAATATTAAACATCAAAACACCAAATATACACAGAAATTACAAAATTAAATAAAAACACTACTGCCACTTTTCGAGTTGGCGCCAAAAGACCTATTCTGATATTACTATGTAAGTATGTAATACTATGAAAAGTTATTTAATTTTGCAATATTCTGCTGAAATATCGGTAGCGCCGAAAACGACGCTTCTTGTTAACGATCGATTTTACTACCCATTAAATTTTCGTACCGAGTACTTTAAATAAAATCGATTTTTTAGTGGTAAACTCCATTAAACAAATCTCCTACAGTACTGAAAGCATGTAAACTTATTCCTATTGATTCGATACAATACTATAATTATGTATGTTGTGCTGCCATCTATTGTCAGATACGTATATTACTATGTTACGAAAAGTTATTTTATTTTAAAATATTTTGCTTTGATAGCGATAATATGAATTCATTTTTCATTTATAAAAAAAATTCGATTTTTCTACCCATTAAAATTTCGTACCGGGGTCTTTAAATATTATAATAACTAAATAACTCATAATATTCCACTTCTATTGTCAGGTACATATCGATAGCAGCAAAGTAAATACGGACATCTACAAAATCACAATTTTACAAGAGAGCACATTTAGTAAAAAATAGTAGCCATTTTGAGAGTTATGGACCGATTTACATCATTTTTTCTATGATGCATTAAAATAAGCTTCTTCATTGATTGTATAACAGGTTTTATCGCTATATAGTTGTTTTACTGAAATAACGTAGATGTAATTTTTTACTGTGAAAAAACTTCGAGATAGAAGAAGACATCTGCCTGATATCCGTTTATACGTTGTAATAAAAAAGGCGCCCATTCCATCTAAAATATCTAAGAAACAAAGATAATAATCTCCGGTAAAACTTTTAAGGATATTGAAAGAAAATCTATGCAACATGCAAACAGTATTCTCCTTTTTTTTGTCCGAATTTTGTAGATGTCTTCATTTACATTGCATTTAACATTTTATCCATATCATTAAACGAGTCATCTACCACTAAACTTTATCTATGTCTATCAGTTAAATTCATTTATTTAGTTCCCAATGCACGCAACTTATATATTTTTAAATAAAAATACGTTACATTACTATATTTTGTTCATCATTTATTCACAATGTTTCTCTCTAATAAAATAACTATAAAATGTATTTTTTTAGTCTTACACTAGATAACTGATATCAAAGAAAATAAAAAATATTATCAAAATAGACTCTTTCATGCCTCTATTTCTAAAAAGTATTAGTCTTTGAAATACACGGTTTATCAGACTAGTTTTAATCACTCAATTAAAGGCACCATTGGCAAATCAGTCAACAACAGACACAGACTATTTCTAATAGGAAAAAAAAGGAGATCAAAACGTTAACGATTAGGTTCGAAAAAACTAAGTTATTCTTCGAATTCATTGCCATCAGCAGCTTCTGATTCTTCCGTGGCGTTGCTATGCTTTATATTTTTGTAAAAAACATGGTATCTTGGTGGGATTAAATTTTGTTGACACAAACACATTAGGTCCTTGTATTTAGCTGTAGTAATGGGTAAAGTTTCATCATAAACTTTTCCAAATTATTGTGTATTATTATTATCTTGGAAAACTCGTCTGCTTGTCCTTTTGGAAGTGTCAATACACATGGCTGATCTCTCATTCGATTTGAATTTGAATATGATATTTATAAAATATTTTATCGGGTTGTTTGTATTCCACCACTATTTCGCGCACTTGATTCCATTTTACTTTATCCCCATCTTCATTTTTTACCCATTTGTGCTGATTAAGAATAGACTTAAAATCCAAGATATAATTTTGATTTATCTCCACAACTTCATAGGGTTGATCATTTGTTTTACTCCAGCGTACACAGGTATACCACTCTTGCGGCGAGAAAATCATTTTATTTTTGGAGGATCGTTCGATTAATGCATGAACGCTTCACCCTCTTGCTGCGTATGACCCTTTTCTAAAAATCTATGACAAATGCGAACACCAAAATTTTTGGCTCCATGTAAGTACATAGCTAAAACGATACGGTTACGGTTTTGCCCTCCGCAATTATCAGACCATAAGTGTATATCCTTTACTCCCTCTTGGCATTTTCTCTTTATGTAATTGTAAAGGCAACTGGAAACTTCATTTGAACCCCTTCTAGCTGTTGTTTCATCCTACATGTAGCAAATAGCTTTTTTTAAACCCATATCAAAAATGGTAAAGTTATAAACAGATAATTTTCTTTTGTAATCCTGATATTTTAAGGATTAATTTAGGGTAGAATGCGTTAAACAATGTCAATTCAATAAAAAAACACAAAAACATAACCGGTACACACAAGAATATGACAAGTGATGACCTTGTTGACGATTCAATCATCTTTCAAACCTTCGAAGTAAAGGCGGGTAAATTCAAATGTCCGTTTCTACTGCGATATTTATTTCAAATCGAGTGTAGATGTCTTCATTTACGTGCCAGATTTTGTTCATTATTTTGAAATTTGAAATAATTTTAATACAGACTTGTAGATAGGGTTGATATCAACTCATTTTTGTAAAATAAGCATTTTCGTAAAAATGTAGATGTCCGTATTTACTTTGCTGCCATCAATATTATTACAATGTTATAATATTTTGCTAAGATGGCACTAACGTAAATTAATTTTTCATATATAACATAAACAAAAACATCACGCTTTTTGTTTACGCTCGGTTTTACCTATCGAATTTTCTTTAGAAGCTTTAAATGAAATCGTTTCTTAGGCAGTAAACTCCAAAAGGTGTTCAGTTTAATGGTAAGTGTTATAAGTTAGAAGACAATTATAAGTTATTATAATTTATTACTGCTACTGTTTTAGGATGATAATGTTAAAAGAATCCATGAGGATCTTGACGGAAACGCTATTTCTAGGAAGAAAATGAAGAAATTGAGGCGATATATGAGGAGACCAACTAAGCCAGACGCACAAATCAACAGAATCAGAGATATTTGTAATAATGATATTTGTCCCAATCCTCTTGTAAGTATATTATGAGCTTGACTCCTAGTTACAGGTAACCCTTATATAATTTTTTTTTAATATGGATTGTACAATTATTTTAAAAAGTTTAGTTTTTTTATTTAAAATCATTTATCTTTTTTTATAGAAATAATATCATAATTTCTGATTTAGTCTACGGCGACAACCCCCATTACGCACTAATCTGTATACAGGTTCAATGACCAAAACGCTACGCGCTCATCATAGACAATGATTAATTTTAAAACTTGCTGCTACTACATAATGCTACTTTAGAATTCAATTATTTTATTACTGCCACCATACCCGATATTGCAGTCACTCTAACCGAGCTAGTTTTAAGTAATAAACGAAATTATGAAAGTGAATTTATATTAAAACCAATTTTCTCCGGCTTTCATCTTATGATATGAACTTAATGCTTCAGAACTTTATTTATTTACTCAAATTTCATTGTGAATGTGCCGTGTGGTGGCGGTTTAAGAGAATCTACCACACCATTTTATCCGGTGGTTGTCGTAAAAGCCGACAGAGGAAAAATAAAACCAGGATATGGGCATCACCATGTTTCTGGAACATCTCACTACAATATGAGAGCTACTAACTTTTGTGGCAATCTATCGGGGAGGCCCATGTTCAGCAGTGAACTAGTGATAGGCAGAAATGATGATGATGACAAATTTCATCAGCATGAAAAGTTCATTGCTGGAAATACACCTCCCTTATGAGTCGGGAGAGGATTTCCCGTAATCGCCACGTCCGGCAAGCGGATTGGTGATCGCGGTACCAGGGACTTCGCACTTTAACACAGCAGTCAGTCTGAGTTGCTATTTTGATTCAATTATCTAATAATAATAAAAAAACTTTCTCATTCGTTCTAAAATATTGAACGGTCTAAGAGAAATTATTTATGCAATGTTTAAATTTTTAGGGCGCGAAATGTGTACAGCAACTATGCAAAAAATGTTGTAGAAATAAATGCTACGAAGAAAATCGTTTTTGCGAAGGCCATAACATTCGTGTAAGTAAACGAGGAAAGGCGAAAGAAAATGAAGATGTAAATGAAACAGAACATTTATAATTTAAAATAAAAATGTTGTTAAATTATTTAGTAAAAATAGAAAATTTGTAGATACTTTTTATTTCTTTCACATCAATTTCACAAAATTATGTAGTGTTACAGAATTTACTTACTCCCACTATTTTTAAATTTAAAAGTTTGGATAATACAACATGTACAGTAAAATCCCAGAGTTACGCAATAAGTGGGACTATCGGTAATCCATAGTAATTTTAATATATACAGTCTGTCCGGGATCGTAACGATAATTTAGGATTGATTCTAAATCTCATCCTCACTCTAAAACGACCCCTTAATGAGTCCTACCCCCTTTCCCCTTCCAGCCATGGCATTTTCAACTTTTTATGCGTTTTGTTGTGGTGGTCCCCAAAAAAATAACAATAACTTGAAAGTGCGTGGCTTCACAGATCCGCAAATGGTCTTATTCTATTTGATACAATATTCTTCATCATAAACCACCTAAAATAATGTACAGTTTACTTTAAAGGATTAGGTTAAAACTACTTCGAAATCAATAAAATATTCTCAAAAAAAATTAAACTGCATGTTATTTTACATTTTGCAAAATTAAGATCAAAATGTTTAGAATTAAATCGACAGATTTTGAGCTAAGCAACGAAACGGCATCAAAGTAATTTTTTTATTTTTACTTTATTTGTAAAACTAACAGCATACAAATAAGACGATACATAAAAATAAAATAATAAAAAACTTAATGCTATTAAAATGTTTTCATATATAACTTGTAACTGTAACTGTAAAACCAAAGGTAAATATAGGAACATTTGGCTGTAAGTTAGTAACCAGGGATGGGATATACTTGCGAAATTCAATACCGGGGCTTCCAAGTACGAGTATGTAAATAAAGCAGGGTCGAAAACCCGGTTTTAAAATCAGGGCCGAAAACCAGGTTCTAAAATCAGGGCTGCGCTTCAAAGCAGGGCGCCCTGGTACGGGCAAGAAATACTTGCAAGTGCGTTAAAAATATTTCTACTGCGTTGTAATAAGGTTGTTGTTAATGAGAGACGAGTTGCTTTTTTGATGACTTTAATTATACTCCCTAGATTTACATAACGTAATCTTATAAATATGTCGCGTGGGCTACACTACAGCGAAGTCGCGTACTGCCAATCCGAGTGCAAGAGTACGAGGGCGGCGGACGCTTGTTCCAAATTCGGTGCTCGGAGTCCGTGCCATTCTTACAAATTGGCCCGAGTTCACTCGTTAGGGAAATTGCTGGCCTATTAATAGCGCAATAAGGAACCTTACTGCGTAAACGTTAAGCTAATTCGTAACTTAAGTTCATTTATTTAGACTAGTTCGTGCCATTCCTCCTTACGCGTATACAAATAAGACACATTATTGCGTAGGATTTTAAATAGTAAGTAGTATTTGTTATGTTTAATACATTGAACCCGTCCGATTCCACGGCATATCGACCTATCAGCCTCCTCAAGGTTCTAGGCAAGATACACGAACGCCTACATAAGAGACTACATGAAGTCTCGAGGGATCCCCATCCACAAGCAATTTGGATTTCGAGCCAAATTAATTTCCACATTAATTCGCTCTTCATACCGGAGCGCATTTCTTCGACGTGGCGAAAGCGTTTGACAAGGTCTGGCTCATATACAAGTTATAAGGACTCGGTGTGCCAGATCGCCTCGCACTCATCATACGAGATTTCCTACGCAGTCGAACCTTCCGCTACCGCGTCGAGGGAGTACGATCCGAACCACATCCCATCCTAGCCTAGTCCTAGGTCCCGTGCTTTATACCCTTTTCACGCACGAAATACCGCGCACCGGCGGTGACGAACACGGCCTCTTCGCAGACGATATCTGCCTCTGTGTCTGGACGTAATCCAGACACTAAGATTATATTTACCTCCTTTCCTAGTATTCCATTACGTTGTTAACTACAGTGGCTGGAAATTTCATGTTAATTATAGATTTTTGACGTTTTGTCCTGGTTAAAAAAAGTGATTTAATTTTGTGTATGCCGAAAAAAACGTATTAGCGATACGATCGATGCATCGTTAAACATCTAAGAGACCGATGCATCCACTTGATTCGATGTATCGAATAGTAAACATCAGTTTTCGACACATCGATGTATATCGAACATCGCTAGTTAGCGACGACACATCAACATTTTGTGATTTGTTAGAAACAATTCGTGTGTCCGTAATTAGTTTTTTCATAAACTGTTAAAATTTTAGCCCTTAAATAAGCATTAATGTCAGCTATATTTTTTCCTGTTTTCTTATAATGTACGATCTACCTATTGTTTGCTCTATCTTTGTTGTATTTTAAATTTTTCATAAAATAATTATTTGCAGTCGCACATGCTCTTACACTAATAGCCCTATCCACAGGTAAACACGGTTTCATTTGAATTATCCGCCGCTTCTGCATTATTGCTATTATTTATATTCAGTGTTTTAACATGTCACCTTTAATAAAAAAAGGTATCCAGCGTATAGAATAATGTATACGAGAGATTGCTTTCCTCCTGTGCCTTCTTCCTTGTTGAGTATTTATTAGCTGTTCCGTGTAGGATGAGTCTGGTGTATTTGATAAATGTTGTGTATTCGATGATTGCTGCGTGATGTGTCTGTGGTTACTGTGTGTTATATACGAATACAGTATCTTTTAGGACTTTTCTCAATATGGCTTATGTATGGCTGTTTGTTTTTGAAAGATGTTGGTATCAATAGAAGTATCTAATTTATCTATGTACTTTTTAATGTTTTCAGCTACCACACTGGTGGCAGGATTTCTGTGCAGGAATCCGTCTAGGTAGCAGTACCACCTCGGGGTAGTTATTCCGCCGTGAAGCAGTAGTGTGCAAACATTACTGTGTTTGAAGGGCACTGAGAGCTAGCGTAATCACTGGGTATATGAGATTTAAGAACTTATGTCTAACGGTGACGAGCGCAGTGTGGTGTCACATAGAAATGTTCTGGCTGACACAGCATTTGCTATGGGCAGACGTTACACTTACCATCAGGTGAACGTTTTGCTCGTTTCGTCACTTCATAAAATAAAAAATAACAACAAAAACCGTTTTTGTTGAGCCTTTTATTATTGGGATGACAGTTGCTTGTGTATTCCCTAAATGACTGAGTTCAATTTTCGAAAGGAGGAATTTGCTTAGCTCTTCGAGAGAGCTCGAATGTATTAGAAAAAAATAAGATTCATTTATGCCAACTTAAAGGGTATAATTTGAATTATTGTTTATAAGAAACAAAGAAACGCATTAACGCTAATTATTCGAACAATTAGAACAAACGAATTCAATTAAACAAATCGTAAAACATAGATGTGTCACCTCTAACTGAAGACAGTCGCACACTGCGAACTGCAAAAGCATAGAGTAGGAAATATACATAGACTGAGAATGCAAAACTGTCAAGCGAGCGACTATTTAATCTCGTTAAGTTTTCTGTGGTTACTTGTGATTACGTTTGTATTCACATATTTCATAGCACAAAGTTCATTATTATTATTTGTCAATGTCATAGTTATTAGGTGTATTATCTGTGGTTCTAAGATTAGGTAGAATATTTGTTATTCGTTCATTTCATTTTCTTACTACATATAATTATAAATGAAGTTATAAAGGTAATTTGTTTAATTTCATAATTTAATAATTAAGCCTTTCTGATATTATAAATCAAAATGGAAATGGAAATAGAAAGAGAGGAAGGTGAAATGAGTGATAACGAAATGCTTATTGATGACACGGTAGAGCATACAAATGAAGAAAAACATACTGTGGTGAGAATAGTTTACTACTAACTTCAAAAAATATAATATAGAAAAGGATATTTAATAATGATTCTTCATAAATATTCGTTTTCAGTTATACAAGAGAGACAAAAATGGATTGGTAGTAGAGCAGCTCGAAAAAGTAGATGCTTTTAAACTTGAGGAAAGAGCAAAACGATTTGGTGTTAGCCTTACAGGAAATAGGATAATTACACAGAAGCAAATTGATGAACTTTACCATAATTTCGGAATAAAGAATGGAAATGAAAGGCATTTTCGGTTTGATACTCTACATTTAAGTGGCATTGTAGGGATGTCTACAAAAGAGATATTTGAGTATCTTAAAGACTATAAACCAGTGGCTATAGAATGGATTGATGATAATTCATGTAAGTGACTTTTATATGAATATGTATTTATCTCACCTACAGTTATTTCTTTGTAACATATTACTACTATATTTTTGCCAAACCCTTATTTTGAGTGACATATTGACTGCCCAGTAAACATATTTCTGTAAATTAAAATGCACTAGTGGTACTTAAAAAATGTTTGTGTGTTAATTACACCTCATACTAAAAAAAAGGTAAAATGTGGGGCCCTAATCAATTTTTTTAGAACCTCATGCTTAAAATGCCATGACACATAAAATTGACCTTGTGCAAAGTATTATGTGCCAAAATGTACAGAACTGTATATATTTTGCTTTGATCATATATAATAGACAGTAACATTTGTTATGTTACATACTTTCCAAATCAATAGTATATGTATGAATGAGGAACAGGCATATGGAATACTCTTTTGATGGATTTCCCTTAACCTTAAAATTTGTTTTTAATTTCTCAATGGGTAATATTGGTAAAAGCCAGAGACTGTAACTGAATCCTTCTATAGATATATAGATGTTTCATTATATAAAAATTAGTCAGTAGGCCTACATTATTATTACAGAAAATTGACACTGACTGAGCAGTGGTGTGAGTCCCTGCCAGCCAGTCATGTTTACAGCACAGAAAGTGTTTATGTTCAAATAAGATATATTATGTATCTGAAATTGATTAATTCAGATCATACTGCCTAAGTGTCCTGGTTGATAATGGAATGTAAAAATGAATTATGTGTTCTAATAACTCTTCATTCCAGATATTTCTACTTAGTAAATTGGCCATTATCATGGATGGTTTTCATTTTGTGTACTCCTTAGATTTGATGTAAGATTTGGGGAAATAAAATTTGTTTGGGTGAGCTAAGGGTAAAATATCAAGGTCACATGGTGCAATGTTACTGTACAATGTTTCTGTTGTTCTGAATTAATATTTATCCATTAATTAATAATTGTTTATTTAGTGAGCAGTTAGTCTACAATGAGTGATATAATTGTTAATTCATGTTTATTTATATTTATTATAACTCTTTTTTATAAAATGTTTTGTCTTGTGAAGCCATTTATTGACTATGCTCTATACTTTCTTTAACTGTAGCACTGAATGAACAGATTTCTTTAACATTTTTACTACAACAATGAAAAAACTTACTCTTTTTATTTGCAGGTAATATTGTTTGTCAAGATCATATATCTGTTGCTCTGGCACTGTTACTTCATTCACATGAAATAAATGATGAAGACTTAAAAGAATTGCTTGGTAAAAAGTCCTCTTATCATTGGCGGGAAGGCATACAACATCCTGATCAAGATCTAATTTTAATGAGATTTGCAACAAATAGTGATAAAAATATTTCCAAAAATAAATATGTGACTAAAAAAATTGATGAATATGATAAAGATGTTAATTTAGATACTAAGAATCCTTGGGGTGATTTATGTAGATCCTGGGGTGTGTATGACCATCAAGAAATATTTCGACGTAAACTGCCATCAAATTATGACATAGATGACAAAGCAAATTTTAGTAACAAGGTACAAATAAAAAATAAGCGACTGGCAATGCGTCTTGGAAAAAGAAATCACAAAGCTGAAGATCCTCACGATAGTTCATCAGATTCAGAATGGAAAAAAAAATCTAAAACACCAAGAATGAGAATGCATGCTGATGATGAAGAGTGCAAGCATAAAAAGCCACCAATTGAAAGCAGTGATGAGGAAAGCTCATTTGCTCCACTGTCAATCGAAGTTATAAATACTCAAAGTTCATATACACCACGTAAAACATTAAAATTGTCAGAGAAGTTTAGAAGTAATGCGAAAGCGTCAATAAGCATTGGGAAAAAGAGTGTACAATCACGGTTGGGTGCAAAAGTGGTACCAGCACAAGAGGTCTGTTCAAGTGATGAATCTACATCAGATTACTCAGATTTTAATATTATGAGTCGAGTTCAGAAAGTAAATAAAAATAATTTAAGCAGTGCTTCAAGTGTGTGGTCTAGACTTGAACTTAAAACTATTAATTCTGATGATCAAAATGATTTAAGACAAATATTAAAGTCAAAAAAACAAAAAAAAACAAATGACTTGCGAAATGTACTGAGCAAAACCAAACAATCTAATTTAAGAATTGAAGTAGACAATCATGTAAATAAATAAAATTCTATTTTATTAAAGTAACTATGTTTCATTATTAAGCAATCAGAAATAATATAACATCAATTTTATAAACAATAATACATAGATTTCATATATCTTAAAAAATACTCTTTGAGTTTAGGTAAGGGTTTAAAGAATATACTTTTAATTTAATCTATTATGGGTTTAAATACAATAAATGAAAATGGAGAACACATTCTTCACATCTCACCCTTCGTAATGGGGCCAGGACAAGTAGGTAGATGGGCTGACTTCGCTGTATAGCACTTTGATCTTGGTAAAAATATTTCGTTTCTTTGGCGAATATCTGCGAAGAGGAGGTCTTCTAAGAGTCACATAAGGATTTTTTATCGAAATCTGATAGTGTATTCCACCTGTAGCTGTTGAATTGATTTTTTTACTTTACTGTATCCCTGTTATGTTTTTTACTAAACTTGATCTTTTGCTTGTACCGGTCTATGGATGCCGATGATTCACCTACAGTGATACCCCATTTATAATCTGTTTTACCACGTTTTCTTCAATTTACTGAACTTGCGGGTTATATACTGACATTCTTTTAAAACATTCTGTTTATAAAAATAGAGCAAGGGTTTTCTTTTTGCTGGTTATAGGGTTTCTATGATGTCAAGTTCAATTAGTTTTACATTAATAAAATTTGTAAGCAATATCGGTCAATGTGAAAAAGAGAGACTTGAAAGATCAGAATTATAATTTTAAATGAACATTATCATCTTAGCCTATAACTAGTCCACTGTTTGTGTGTTCATCATCATCATTTCAGCCGTTTTAGTCCACTGTTGAACATTGGCCTCCCCTATAGATTGCCACAAAACACAGTCCTAAGCCACCTTCCTTCTCTTGTGACCTCTTCGACCACACTATCAATCTCATGGAGGCTAGGCGTGAAATGAAGCTGCAGTCCTCGACTGACACTTCAGTATATCGGCAACTGAACGGACGGATCTTCCGATGTATGCAGCGAGACCTACGCAATTTCAATACGACCTCGTATAAATATAACCTCGGTATTGAAGGATCGATAGAGCGTAACCGTGGCGTCCAGGTCTTTGCCAGAGATCTATCTCCCGGAAAAGGGCCAACTGACTAAAATGAGGACCAAAGGAGGTGGGGTCATTTCCGCTGGGCCAGAGATTTTGAGTGAGATCGAGAGATTTTATGGACAGCTGTACTCATCGAGGTAACGATCAAAGAGCAGAACTCGTCCGACACTACAATAATATACCGGACGTCAGTCGACAGATTCAACTTGCCTTGGCAGCGTTCGGGGAACTGCGTTACGTTTTCTCAAAACAAAAGTAATCAATACGTGCGTGTTGCAAGCTGAAGTAGCCATGGGTCGGCCAGCCAGGTGTGGGAGCCTACAACCTGTCGAAGTCATTGAAGAAGTTGCAAAAAGGTATCCGGGTATCTTGCAAAGCATTAAATGAGCAATAAATAAATTTGAGTGCTTTTTAGTGTTGTCATTGATAAAACCTACCCTTAGCTGGCTCAAGCCTCTCTCAAAAATCAAATCCTGTCAAATCAAAATCAATCAAAATCCTGGACCTGCCACTGTATGTATATATATATATATATAGTCCTATGAAGGAGTCTAACAAATTTACCTGTACGTGGAAATCCCTAAAAAATCATCATAAGCTGACGTCAAGCAGCTCAGTAGTTGTGCTAACGTGTCGTTTTGGACGCTTATCAAATGATTTTTTAAGCGTTACCATTGTTTTAGCGGCCTTTTTGGATGTATATAGTTCCTATAAATATGATTGTTTTAATAGCAAAGAAATTATATTTCAAATAATGATGGTCATATTTTGTATCTTTGTTTCTAATAAATCAACTATATATATATAAGAGTTGATAAATAGAATATTAAATTATACCAAAATAAATGCATTAATCTCCTCGATCCGTTCATGAATGCATGTTAAAAATTAACCGAAACGATGTAGATTACCGGTTACGAATTTTTAACCGGTTAATTTTAGATACTTTTTTAGCAGCTGACTTAACAGTATGTCCGTATCATTGATATACAAGAAACCTAAGATAGAAATGATCTATCAAAAATTATTAAAAATACACCTCTAAGACATTAAAAAAGGATTAGAAAAAATAACTATTTGAATTAACTAGTCACTTTGTGAACGTACGCATTGTCCTCGACGCTCGCCTCCATAAACTTCTTAAAGTCGAAGATGCGATGCTCCTTATCGCACAGGAAACACGCGATCTTCCTGACGTCCGAAGCAGTGTAGGTCGTATCGGTTTCTTCACGGGCGGCGTGGACGGGTTGACGGTGATGCGCAGACATCCTTTTTCCTGTGTTGACGAACTTATTGCTGGTAAGCAACTCCAGTTCCTCTTCGCTCTGTCGTGCCTTGAAGTCATACCACCTGTATCTCCCAATCGGCGTAAATTTATCTTATAATAGCCTTGCAAAGCTCCGGTGAGTACAGGTAGTGCCGCCTCTTCAACGCCTTTATAACCGCTACCGCATTATTTACGCGGCTAGCGAAAACACACATTTCCTTCGGCGCGTCTCGTAGCGGCGGCAAACTCTTAATTTTCTCCACTTCTTATGGCACGATGACGTCCGGCCTTCCATATCGTCGTTCTAATGACGTCACTACTTCTCGAGGATCAGATTCCACGAACAACAAATTCTTCACTGAGCCTACTTGCCACCTTGCAGCTCCTTTGATCGCCTTCCGTAGCCTCTCCATGTTCTGAGCCTCGCTGAACAAATGAGCCGTGTCCTCTTGAATGCCATCGATTCTTCATAATTGCCCTCGAATACTGGTATTTCGTGCAGGTACTTGGGGAGGCTAAAGGGTTGCTTGCGACGCTCCGGTTTTGGCCGCTTGCATTATCGCTTCATCTATCTCCTTAATTTCACTCTTCGGTGAGACTGGTGACGGCGGTCTCTGCAGTACTCTTCTTGTGGCCTCAGGAATTTTCTCTCTCGTGGTGTTCAGCTCGACGGCGCGATTGACCCATTTCTCGAAATGGACGGATCGTTCCTCTTCGAACTATTTGTCGACGTCTTCTTCTTTAGAGTCGAGCTGCACCAAGTCCAATTCTAAATTCGAAGCTTCCGTCGCGGCCCTAGCTTCTTCAAGGCGTTTCTGCACTAACTTCAATTTTGCTTCTGCTTCCGCACGACGTCTTGATGACGAATTCACTGACCTGCTTTGCTGCACCAACGTGCTTCCATGACTCGGCCGCTGTTCGCGTTGATCTTCCGTAGGGACGTCTTTTTCGCGCCTATTCGCTGGTGTCGACGTTTGCGGACGTAGCGGTCGGCGGGCAGGTCTTATTCCTGTCGGTTGCAGAGCTACTTTCTTCATTAGGGACGACGACGACTTCAACCCGCGTCGGGGATCGCCTCTCGACCGAGCGAGACGGCGGCGAATGCTTCGTCGTGCGGGCGCGTACCGGGCGTGAAATCGGGGAGCGGCGCGGGGGTGATCCGGTAAGCTCTCTCATCTTGCGGCCAACACGGCCAATACGGCCAACTGAGCGTCCCCCGCACACGTTGTGTGCGGGGGACGCTCAGTTGGCCGTACGGCGGGCGCGAGACGCTGTATCGGTGCGGGGTGCGGGGGGAACCCCCTCTTCTGTTCCGCTCCCTGTCGTATTCCTCGACGCCATTAACTGCTGACTCGACGTAGTCGATGTAATCAGCGTGGCCATGGACCATTCCCTCGACGTATCGGTTTGCTCGCGAGATATCACGGAACGGGTAATCGGCATAGCGACGTCCTATCAGGCTCGAAGTACCAAATATAAGGGGCGCGCGACTCACTACGCCCTAACAATACGACGCGGCTCACGCGACTCTTAGTTTCGGCGGCTGACTGTCGTAGAGTCAATATCACTTGATAATGCCTCGTTTTGAGTGAAACACGTGTCGTGTTCTCGACTTCAGTGGTGTATATTGCCTAGTGGTAGTGTTGGAGTGTATCTGGTGGTGGCTCCCGGGGGCGGTATTTGTTTTCTTGTGCACGCTGTTGAGTGAGGGCGGGCGGTACTCTTCAAAACTAGGTAATACACACCATTTTACATGCGGATCTTAGCAAATTAACTTTCTCTCCTTTAATTTATACATATTTAATCGCTATAATTGATACATATAACAAAACTTTATAATAAAATGAAATAATTCAACTTTATAAAATCATAAGAAACTCATCAGTTTCTACGTAAATTAACTTTTAAATTTTGCTGGAATCGCGATGTCCGCGCCGATCCGCTGCAGTCCCCCCTCGCGAGTTCTTGCACCAATGTGGCCTATTGGCTTACGTCCCTAAAAATTATATATATATATTTGTTAAGTTTGATTTATTCTGCCGTCAAGCAATAGTGCAAGCATTACTGTATTCCTGTTTGAAGGCAACTGAATCTAGCGAAACCACTAGCCATATGTGAAATATATTGAAAGTTCTTTAGGTAAACATCTACTCATCTTGACACTTACTACTTTAAGTCACACGTGAAGATTGTGATAATCCTTTCCATTATTTTACTACTTTGTCTAACGAATCGTATGCACAATCGTTTTTCGATGACGGCCAACAAGTTATTAAGCAATTGCAACCAGTCGAGCCAGAGCGCGAGTATTACGTGCGTGATGATTAACTAATTAGTCATACAGACCACGATTCTTACCCGGGTGGAAAGGGATCTCTAGCAATGCAGGCCGGTTACTTTCTTACCGGACGTAAGAAAAGATAGGTCTGTGTCCGCATTAAAGTTTTGCGACTAGTTATTTACCACAGTGCTTGTAGCTAAGGCGACCTGATACAAGTAAATAATAGAACTAGGAACTTATTTCTTAGTAGTTAGAAATGAAACAAGGTTGCATACAATAGGCTGTATTTAATAAAGAAAAATGTTTGTGCCGTTCTGTGTTAAGTGCTCTTATAATCAAAATATATAACATCTCTCGGTACATAATTTTGTTTTTGTTATAGTGTAGTGATGACAGTAAGTCTTTTTTACATAAATTCATATAAATCTTTCTTAGAAAGTAAAAAGCAACATACTTATAGCTATATTATTAAAACTAAATGATAAATCGGTATCTACTCGAATAAGAGTGTCAAATTTACATTATAAATGTACAATGTAAACCTAAATATTAGTACTTTTTTATATACATTAAAAATTGTTATAATAAAAGCCGTTATATGTGAGAACTAAAGACAGTTTTTTTCATAAATATAGCTTTAAACAACAAATAACGTTATCTCGTGTAATTTTACCGATACATTTATATTTAAATTAAAAAATTAAATGCAATTATGTAAACAACCTCAAGTTACTTAATAATTTGTGGTGGGGTTCATTAACAATAACTATATTCACGTTACAATGAGCCAAAATGTGAGCAAATAAAAAAATCGTATCTACTAATTATATTTTAAAACGTCATTGAAAAAATAAAATTACTGTCTTATAAGAACCGTTTTATACAAAACATGTTTAAAAAGAAATTGTTTTAGTCAATATCTTAAAATAATTATCTTTTAAACTGTTACTTAGTTAAAAAAATCATTAACCGTCAATTTTTGTATGTATATTATATATTTTTATAATAAATAAGTGTGTACTGATAACGCAACCGTTTTGTGTTGAATTATGTTGTTTTATGTTTTTAAGAGTTATTATGATTTACTCTTGACACGAGTGTATTTTCGCTGCGAAATTTGTTTTTTTTTTTGAAGAATATACCCAGTGCACGCATATTTTTTGTCATAAGCTATCGTGATTAAAATATAGAAACAGAATATATAAATTTAAGTGAGGCTAGTGAATGTTAGTAGTTAGCACAATTGTTAGTTACTTAAAAATATAAATATAAATTCGTGGACCTGTCACCTACTGACACGGAATAGTTGTAAAAATAATTATAGCAACGCAATGACTAAGTATTAGTGATGCGCCCTAATAATTTAAAAGTGGATAAAGCTCGGTTAAGTGTTGAAAATGTTCCTCGTTTTAAGACTTGAAAGTATTACAGTTTATTTCTACCAAGTCTATTGACACAAGGAATTTTACTTTATCTGGTGTTCAGTTCAGAAATTACTTATTAAACACTGGCTGTGCCCCGCGATTTCACCCGTGTAAAAAAGCCGACCGCGATCGATGATATACACATATATTTTCCTATTCTAATCGGACTTTGGGGTTTTAATTTTTTTGCGCGGAACCCTTATATATATTTTTTAAATATAGCGGGATAATAAAGCGGGTAACTTAGCTAATTGTCAGTGAGTCCCTTCAAAATCCAGCCGTTTCGGAGATTATCCGGAACAAACAGACAAAAATTTTCAAAATTTTTTTTTTTTTAAGTACCGTATATTCTTTCATAAGCATTGAGTAAAATGCTGTTATTTTGTTATTACAAATAGACACTTCATCTTTATTTATTTGTATAGATATAGATTTATACATTTTAAAATAATGTAGGGTGGGGATATCTATTTATTTGTATGAACTAAAATTGCAAACTATTCAAATGGATTCAAAAATTCTTTCACTTTCATAAAGATACATTATTTTTGATTTTTGATATAGATTGTAGATTGCTTCGGACTGATTATCGCAAATATAACTTAAGTAAATGGTTCCCTAAGACAATATTTGTAATTAAAAACAGAGAAGGGAGTAATTTGTAACATATTGGTTCGATCTGAAAATAATTTCATTGTTCTAAAGGTAAGCTTTTCAGTTGTAACGTATTCTTTGATGTTGTTAGACCGTAGAAGTCATCATAATTGTATTTAATTATGATGACTTCTACGGTGAGTTAAACTATTTCCAAATTATTATTAATTCAATTATCATATCAACCATCGAACATCCCATTGCGGGCCACAAGATTATATCTCAAATATTAGATAGGTGTATTTCACAGTTTCGTTCAATGCAACTGCGGTTATGTGGCTGCATTTCACTCATTATTATTATGACTTTTAGAAAATAAAAATACCTCTATCTATAAAATATGCCGTAGTGTGTACTAAAGATATTGTATATATATTTCAAAATATGTAAGGACATGAATATGTTTTCATCCGTGATTTGATTGTAATAATAAAATCAAGATTTAGATAGATTCAAACAAAAAATTCTGATGCGATGTGTAACGTGACTAATATTTGATGATAATGATTTAAGAAAGCGTAGTAAGTTTAACAGCGTTTCCATTTCTCACCTCACTTCTGTCAACACCAAATTTTTGGTGTTGACACACCCTATTGTGTTGGTGTTTTACTGCCCAATGCACATGAACTCGTGTTAGCTGCCACTCCCTTGTGATAATTCAATTGTAAAGATTTCTTTAATTCGGGTCACCATAATCAAATACACAAAAATCTATTAAATTATAAAGAAAATTTCATACCATTACTGTTTAAGAGACTAAACTGAGAACAAATAAAACGTATCAAAAAATTGCTTTATTATTCACGAAGTGTCATATTTTTGAGTCGGTAGAAACGGTAGCGTAAGCGAAGTGTCTTACTACTTTTTTAAACGCATGTCTTCTGGTGGAGCACAGCGATAGTTCGCGATGGTTGTTCTAGTAACATGTATTTTAAAGTTTTATGCTACATTAACTTTTGCTAATTAACATTTAACTCAATGATATTATAACACGTATGACGTGTTATAACACGTATAACACGTATCGTCATATTCCCAGAAGACAATTAAAGAAAGCGTTCCGAACGCAGCGACAACATAATACACATTCATGATCACGCTCTGTTTATACGTCTTGTCACTCTCGTTGTAAACAGAATAAGGTTTTCTCTTTCCTTGCGAATATAACGCTAGTAATTCTACTTTTTTATTTTATACATTACTGTTGATGATATTGCGGAGCTTAGCAAATAAACTGTGTTTTTCTCAGTAACAGTTATTTGTTCTAAATATTGATCGACTTTTTTCAGGCCGGACGGTGTACTAAAACATAAAAATTTATAATAGTTTAGATACTTAACAAAAAACCCTGATAAAATGTTGTAAAAAAGTAATAAAAATACAAAAATTACATTAAAAGGAAAGTGGATTTTCTTTTTGAGCTTAAAAACCAATACATGAACTAAGAAATAAATCTAATGGAGTATTGAAAACAGTCTCGACGTAGTTAATGCAAGCTGAGTCGCTACAAATCTTTCGCTTTTTCTACTTGCGGATTTTTCGTATTTTGAAGATATTAATAGTAAGCATAATATTTTATTGTATAGCTATAGCCTTAAATTTTATTTATTTGTTATAAAACTATAATACTTTTATCAGCTATAAATAGGGGAATAATATTATTAAAATAATGTCCGTTTTTACCAACTATTAGGTAATTTTTAAACAACTTTGAAGATACTTGTATATCTAAATTTGCTTAAGTAAGTAGGTTTAATATATTCTTAACCAGACTAAGTCCTGAGGAGAACGTCTTAACTTCGAAATGATCGCCGTTGGAAACGGGCATTAGGATTTGATTTAAGTTTTTTTTTAAAGTGATAACAACAGTTTAAAATGTATGCTCTAATTGATGAGGAACCTTCTCCTACTAGTAACCTTTCATTCTTGTATATATAGTTAATACTTATAATACGATGCAGGACCTACATCTATTTGAAAACGTTTTGTATGTGCACAAGAACATGGACAAGTTCACTAAAAAAAGTGATGTTCATAATGTGAATACCAGGAACAAGCACAAATTAATTATGCCAGTTACCCGACTTCACAGAGTCAGTAACTCTTTTATGGGGGCAATGTATACGTTTTTATAACAATATCCCAGAAAGTGCTAAAAGTCTTTCAATCAAAAAGTTTAAATTTTATATTAAACAAACACTTCATGAAAAGGGTTATTATAATATTAAAGAATACATAGATGATGATAACCCCTGGGAATGAGGTGATCGCCGCCAAGCCATTTCTACATCTTTATAATACTGCTGTTATTGTACATTATTTTAAAAATGACTAAAAAAAAAAGCCCGCTGGGTTTCTTACTGGTTCTTCCCAGGACAGAGGCATTTTTGCGAACCAGTGTAGTTTAAAAAAATAAAAAAAATGACTTTCAATAAGTATTATGTGAATAATCTATATTGAATAAAAATTGATTCTATTCTATTCTATTCTATTCTATCCTATTAGCAACTAGCTGAAGAAGCTGTCCGCGTGTAAATAGGTTTTTTAAATATCCCGTGGGAATTGTTTCAGTTTCCGGGATAAAAAGTATCCTATGTCCGTCCCCAGTACGCAAGTTATCTGTGTGCCAAATTTCGTCAAATATCGGTTTAGCGGTTAAACCGTGAAAAGGTAACAAACATAGAGTGACAGAGAGTTACTTTCGCATTTACAGTATTAGTATGGATTTCTTGAGCTTCTCATAAGGCGAAACACTAGTCGCTTACAAGCTGTTGCATTTGATATGGTGAGTGAAGAGAAGCAGAGACCTAATTACTGACAATGAGACATTCTATCAGTTTCCACCTCAGTACTCAGGGGCGACATAGTTTTACCACTATTCATATATATGAATACTGGTAAAACTATGTATGTAACTAAAAATGTATACATGAAACTATATTTTTATATAGATATATATAAATAACGGTTCTGAAATGAGTTCAAGTCTGATGATGTCCTCGCTAGACGCAAGCTCTCTGTGCCGAATTTCGTCAAGATCGGTTTAACATTTGAGAAGGTAACAGAGAGAAGGACAGAGAGTTAATTATGCAACCAGCGACTACGTCCGCGTGGATTTAGGTGTGTTTAAAATATCATGAGAACGGAAACTGGAACGATTTTCCGGAATAAAAAGTATCCTGTCTCCGTATCCTGTCTTCGTCTCCAGCACCCAGTCGTGATCGGTTCAAGTTTGAGCCGTGAAAAGGTAACAAACAGACAGAGGGACAGAGAGAGTTGCTTTCGTTTTAATGGCAATATTATTGTGGATATCACGGTACATACAGTAGAGTACGGATACAGTACAGAATTATTTTTTTCTGACATCCAACATGTGATATGCTTTTTAATTAAGGGCAGAGTTAATTTTTTTAAGTCATCGGGAAGTCTATTGAATACAGTTATGGTCATACAATGAGCATTAATTACCCGACTACGGCGAAGCAAAAAGGAGGGATATGATTGTTTTTAAATAAATTTAAATTACTTGTTGGTACATGTAGTTCAAAATATTATAGATATTTCTTTGCAAATATACTTTCTTTTCAAATTTTTGATTTATACTCTGACAGCATAGGTAAAATGCGTAACTTTTTAAACAGTGGTTTACAGCTGTCAAATGGCCCCGGCTCCGCAAATAGCACAAATGCATTTTATTTTATTTTAAATGCTTTAATCGCATTGAGTTGTCTCATATCACTGACGTCAGGATCAGATTTGATACCCTGGCTGACCGAGGCCTACAAAAGTATCCCGCCCCTTGCGCCCTGCAAATCACGAAAAATTGAATGACGTATAAGAATGAAATTAAAGTAAAAAACGAAAGTCTGTGAATAATTGAATCATCGCAATCAGTGTCTGTAGATACTGATGCTTATCATTTTTACCACCACTTATAGGGAAATCCACCCCTGACTGAAGTAGGTTAGGTAGGTAGGAATATGAAAGTATTTTACCTGAGGATTTATTGGTACCTGTCTCTGGAGCACCAAGCGGTGGTTGCGTTAGGAAGAAAGTATAAAATTAAGTACTACTATTTAGTCTGGCACAAGTTCGAGACTATAAAAGATTAGTTTCTTTTTTATAAAATAACTATTTTCATATCAGCGTAACATCTTACTTATTAATACTGCTGAAAATTATACAATTGCACTGATTTCTACCTCAAAATATCTATATTTTATATATTTTCTGATGATCCGTTAATTTCTTCTTTTGATAGTTGATTAAATTAGTGGAATAGTTCAGTCTTATTAAGTACTTTACGTATGATATTCACGAAGATATCTTTAAAAGAAATTTGAAGAATTTTGATAGGATAAAATGTGCATAAATTATTTTGGTTTTTTATCTTTTTCTGTTTTATCTTCATCTTTCTTCTTCGGAATAAGCGTGTGTTTCGCCTTTTTTAATTGTTTTTTAACTTTGTCTTTTACTTTGATTTTCTTAGGTGTTGTAACGGTTTCTGCCGACTTGATGGAAGAAGCATTTGAGTCGCTGTTTCTTTGAGCTGAAACGAGTAAAATCAATGACTTTAAATTTCGTGTTCATGCTTATAAAAAAAGATTTCTCTGTTATAAGACATGAAAATATTTTTTACTCATGAGTATACTATTAGCAATTTCTTAAGAAAATTATGATTCCAGGCGCATTATAAAAAATGCGTAGACTTAAGATTCATACGAAACTTTCTTAAACAATTGTATATAAGATATCTATCATATTTATATTGAATATTTTTCTCCAAGCCTCGGCGATCTACAACAAAAAATGATAAGAAACAATGACCTGCAAGAGACAATAATGAATTGGGTTACACGTTCGAGACCTGGTCCGGTTTACTACGAGGACATGATGGACGTGGAGGTGAACTTCTTGAGGCCGCGGGAGTTTGCTCACAAGTGGCACAACTGGAAGAGCAACGCGGAGAAGTCGCTGATAATTGATCAGTCCGACGGCGCAGGCGTTAATGTGTCGTCCAGCCCAGTAGCCCAGATTCGGCTCGTATGACCTGACGGTCGGTGGGGTCATGAGAGGTGGTGAGTGTCCCTGTGCCTCTGACTAGTCCCGAGCAGAACAAAGTCCAGACCCGAAAACAATCAATTTGTGTTTTTGTACAATGTGACTTCGGTTTGGATTTGAGCCCACGACTCGTGGTAGTCAAGTAGTAGGTAGTCATAGTAATTTTATTGGGATTTTTTTTATTTAAATAACGCTACCCTAGGATTTTACCCATTATCGTGGATGCGTTTCCTACCGTTTATAATTTTATATGCACAACATGACTAGAACCGAAAACCAATCATTATCATCATTTCAGTCTATCACTAGTCCACTGGTGAACAAAGGCCTCCCCCATAGATTGCCACAAAATACCTGTATGGCATTTATGGGGGATTTTGCCATACTTGCCATGTTTGACAGGCGGATTTATTTATTCAATGTTCCAGGAAGATGCTGCTGCCTATCCCCTGGTTTTTATTTTCCCAGTGTCGACTTTTACAATACCCACGGGATGAGATGGGGTGGTGGATTCTTTTGAGCCGACACCTCACGACAAGAAAACCAATGATTTGTGTTTAAATTAAATTCTTATTATAACTCTTATTATGATATTTTTGCGTATATACGCGTGTCTGCGCGTTACCTCGCTTGTTGGCGATGGAGGTGGCGATGGCGAGGTCCTCCTGGCGCTCGCGGCGCCGCTCGGCCTCTATCTGCTGCACCAGCTCGTCGCGCATGCGCACTATCTCCACCAGCCGCGTCACCAACTCTTCTTCGCGTGCCTAACCACATGAACATACAAACAGTCACGAATCTTTCCGATTGGAGTAGGCAGAGGTCACATCTTTCCACTTGCTACGATCCTGACACACATCTTTCGCTTCTTCTACTTTCATGAGCGTTTCCATACAAGCTCGACGGTTGCGGGTACTTTGGACGTGGCCTTTCCTTGAAACGTCTTCGATCTGATCGTAAAAAGTTTCGCCTACGGGGTAAATAACATAAATACGAAAAACTTCATGCTGACAGTCGTAATCCCGATTTTCATAATTCCGAATGGTTTAAAATTCCTCATATAACAATTCCGACTTATATAAATCCTAAATCACAAAACGCCTAACGTTTAAAATTACGAATTACCAAACAAAATGGCACGACTTTATCCAAAGGTTTGTTAGTTTACTTTGAAAAAAATATATATATTTTTCCTTTAATTTTTTTTAACTTCACCATATCGCAGTCTCAGTTCGAATCTAACCAAGACAACTGCTCACCATTACGCGCTTTTAATTGTATGTAACTTTTCGGTTACAGCACTCGCCGGCCGCTGCCGGCCTACCTGCCGCTGCGTATCCCCTTATTATGCGTAATACTCTATTACTTGCCTTAATGTTCATTGTTTTCCGAAAAATTAAAATCGGAATGCCGTTTTTCGGGCCAAGAAACAATAATATTATAAAATAAAATAGATACGTTAACAGCGTTCCGAAAGTGAAGCTAAGAAAAAGCGAGAGCCTTTTCAAACGTCGCCATGACCACGCAATCGTAATAGTCCGGTAGCGTTGCATTTTAGGTAGTGTTTTTACGCCGAACGATTGCCATCTTTTTCAATAGATCTCGAATGACTAATACGTAAATCAAGCGTCAACTGACGCAGTCGCGGTGGATGTAGGATTGAAAGGTTATAAAAGTGGTTAAAAAAATAAGTAATAAAGTTTCAGCCGGCGTACTATTATTTTTATTTAAAAATCGTAGTTATGACACTCGGTAAAATTAATTTGGTTAGGGCTTCTGGCTTAGGAAATATGTAATTCGAATTTTTGAAAATCGGAATATACACATTCGAAATAAAATATTTTGGAATATTTGAGTGTTTTTCTATCTACGTGTCGTCTACGACCTTTACCGACTCTTTTCTCTTCTCATCTCTTTTGCTCATTGACATTCGCCTCATAAATCTGTTTTATGAACTACATGAAACTAAATAAAATATCTAAGGAGGCGGTAGATCAAGGACGTTCTCTTTCAAACTTCACAGTGTCCGATCGACTTGACAAACTTACGAACCCGGGTGACAGCAACAATTGTGTATTAAAAAGTATCGATTTACGTAATCGGCGGTGAAGAAAATGATCATGAAAAATTTAATGTCTGATATTATTTCACGTAAATGTGTGGCACACACACTAACGCAACGTTGAAGACTTGATAGTTCCCTTACCCTCGAAAAAGTATTATTATTATTATTATTATTTATTTAAACTCTCGTAAAATATTTTCCATTGTCTAGTAACAAATCCAGGTACACAATCTTCAGGCAGCAAGACTTAAAATGATAGTTGAGTTTTACTGATGATTTGCTGGACTGATCGAGACAAAACGAAGAGGACAATTTTGGTTGAATTTAATTTTCCAATCACCGTACAGTTTCACGAGCAATTGGTGCATGATAAACTATCAATATTAAACATCAAAATTCAAAATATACACAGAAATTACTAAATTCAATGAAAACACCACCGCCACTGTTCGAGTTGGCACCGAGAGTGGCACCACTCAAAAAAGTATATGAGAATGTCATAGACCATCTCTCAAGTTTAACACCGGGACGAATGCTGTTGCTAAAATATCAGGCAATTAAATTACATTATAAAAGTCGCATAATATGTACCACGCACGTGCTAGCTGGTATGATTATTATAGCCATATGTAAAAAAGTAAAGTAACGGCCTATAAATGTCCCACTGCTGTGCACAGGCCTCCTCTCATTTCTGAGAGGGTTTTGGTGGTTGGGATTTGGAGCGGGGAATAGTCCGCCACGCTGCTCCAACGCGGGTTGGCGGACTTCATACATATCCTCGAAATATTTCTATTCCTCGGAGATGCAGGTTTCCTCACGATGTTTTCCTTCTCCTCTAAGTACGTGGTAAATTAGCACTTAAAATTGTAGAACAAATTTAGAGGTGCTGGCCCCGGGGATCGAACCCAGGTTACTCGCGAACTATGAAATTAAAGGCGAGCACCAGGCCTCTGAGCTATTACGGCCATATGTAGTCTTGTTTATTTGTAATTATAATGGATATTTTAAAAAAACGAACCTTATCGGAATCGATGCGATTGACGGCCGGCCGCGATTGGATGATCCGGATTTCGTGTTCAATATCAGCTTGTTCCTGTTCTAGCCTTTGTTGTCGACGTCTGTGGATGCAAAATTCATTGTATTAAGAATGAAATTTTCGATAATGTAATAGTTCTTGTGTAAGAATACTAGTAATGATTTAACATTACATTATTGTTTTTTTTGTGTGGAAGTAATGGACGAGACAATGGTAACTGCAACGTCTGCCTATAACAAATGCAATGTCACACAGAATATCACAGTGTGTGGCCCCACACCAACAGACATCAGTTAATAATTTTCATATGCCCAGTAATTAATTTGTAGCGACATCTATGTCGCCACATGAGAAGCTCAAGAAATATTCGCATACGTCCATAATCGCGCTATGAAAGTTTTCTAAGATGCGAACTATATATACAACATCTAAATAATACTAGTCAGAGAAGACGTCCTCCCCAGATCAGACCATCCGATCTGGCGGGTAGCTACCCTTTTCATTGGCAATATTATTCGCCAAACTGGTGACCCCGGTATGAACATTCCCGCCGCCAGCTTCTCCAAACCTCAGCAACAACGTCATCGTCATCGCAGTCACAGCACCAGGACTACTGTCGGCACAACTCGTGCTTCCTATCTCTCAGCCACTGAGGATCATCAAGGGCGGGGGGCCCCCATCTCCTCAGGGTTTTGGGAGATGGTTCATGATACGACCGCTTGGCCTAGTGGTCAGAGTACTTGACTTCTACGCCGTGGGTCCCGGGTTAACAATTGTGCAAAAACAATTTGTTGGTTTTCGGGTCTGGTTGTGTTGTGGACGCGAAATTTATATCTGGAAAACGCACCTACGACACAGGAGAAATCTTAGTGTGGGACACTGTTTATAATAGTCGAATAGTTCAGTGGTTGAAACATGCGAAGTTATGTTTTACAGACTTTACTCTAAACTAATCGAATATTTACGCTAACCACCGCACTGAACATTCCTTTGTTGTAACGTGTTTTTTCGACTGCAGGATGGCGTTTGAATAATATAAAATTCTGTACATGATAGTGGGACGTGACTTTACTAACCGTATTTTAAATAGGCAAGTAATAAAATTTATCTTTTCTTTAATATAAGAATAAAAATATAGAGAGGGTCTTATAAAATTCTGTTAAGTTTCTTAAGAATTAGAAATTATTTTCCCCATCGCCTTCGCATTTCGCCCTTTTTCCCCATCTAAGGGAGAGACCACATCCGTACAGAAGAGATAGGTGATGTGACGGGTGACGAACCACTTCGCCGCCATTTTGGTGAGAGTCAAATAATTCTTATCTTACTCCCCCCACTGCGTTCCCACGAGCAGTATAGTGACAGCATTGCATATAATGCTATTATTCTGCACGAATAAAGGCTGACCGTACAGTCAGTCTCCTCTTACGAAACCTCAGTAGAAAAGAGGTGCACCTACCTCGTACTCTGCCGAACACCTATCGGCTAAATTATATCCAAATAATACAAATTAAAAACAAACTCACATGTACATCAATTCGGTCTGTTTCCTGAACAAGTCGTTCTTTTCGTTCACAAGTTCACATAATTGTATTACTAAGTCTTCAATTTCCTCCTGTGGTACCGTTAAAGCTTCGTCACCTTTAATGTAAACATGTAATATTATTGTTAAATCTGTCGTAAAATGATTGTTCCAGGAATTTAAAACGTGGGTATCAACTATATGACCGCTATAATAAAGTAAACGACTTCTCTGTCATATGTAATGAATTCTCTAATAAGTTGTAGTTGCTTACGATTTTAATTATAATATCAAATAAAAATGTTGGTATTTTCAAATTAAAGAAACTCTAGAGTTTAATTAGACAGCGAGGTATGAAATATCATTGGAGTAATTTTACATTTATAAAACTAAGTCCGACGGTTAAATGAAAAGTTATTTCATTAGATTTCGAAGAAAACCGTGAGTTGTGATTACAAGCAATCAACCGAACAACTACGCAAACCAAGCTGAACTAAAATCCACCGTAGTTAAATTTACACTAAATCTTCTTCATCATCAGCCTATAAAATATGGACATAGACTTTGAAGATTTGCCGTAATCTCCACGCTTGGTAGGCGAATTGGCGATTACAGTAACAAACACTCCGCACCTTAGACGCCGCTGACCGTCGCCAGTTTGGATAATTTAGGTCTGACAAAATTGAGATATTTCGCCATCAATCGGAGGTCATGAGGTTTATTTTGGACTTTCTCGTCATTTACGGTTGGGGAATCCGCTACCACACGGCTATATGCAGCGAATATCAATTATTAGTAATAAGTTCAATCAACACCCAGTACCAACACCAAAAAACGAGACAGATATTAGTGCAAGGAAAATTTTAATCACGGCAAATAAAAATAAATTAAACAATTTTAAAACTTAATGTTAAATGAGAAGCAAAAGTTTTTTTTTTATTTGCGGCAATTTACTTATGATATAAAAGTGCACAAAACAGTGTTTACCCTCACACTTGTCACGTATCATCTGCTCGATAAGCACGCCCTGCCTCTCGAGGCCAAGCTGTTGCGTTTCCAACATGTCCAATTGCACCTGTAATTCCTCAGGGGACATTTGCATTTTCACTTCCCTCCTCTCCGGCAGTGGCAACCCCGGCGCTGGGCCTTTCGTACGTCGCCCTCCTACATGTTGATGACAATGTTTTATATTATGAAAACGAGGTGCCTTTGAGTAACATAGGCCTCAATCATAGATTGCTACAAAAGTTTGTAGCTCTCATTTTGGGAGGACTTTGCCATAGTTACCACGCTTGGCAAGCGGGTTGGCAACCGCAGTTTATTTTTTCAAATGGTCCAGGAAGATGCTACTGCCCATCTTTTACTTTTCATTTTCCCTCTGTCGACTTTTACGACACCCACAGGGGATGGGATAGTAGATTTTCTTAAGCCCACACGGTATTTATTATAAACTTTACAACAATGAACAAAGTGACTGTAATTTTACTTAAACCTTTTAACAATAATTAAATATAATAAATCCTTTTTCTCAATTCTTCTTAACAATTCAACTGGGTATCTGCTAAGATGTACTCTATATATCGTTCTACACTCAGCGTCACAAAAATCGCACCTCTCTGAGTTTGCGCGAAAAATGGCTGTAATGGCTAGAAACGAATTATATTTATATAAATATTGGTATGTTTGAAATGGGTATTTGAATAGCTTTACATTATTAATAAAAAAATCATGAAATCATTAAAACATTTATCATTATAGAGCGTCAAAAATAAACACTGTCAAATGCTCGTTAGTAAGGACGCTAGTTACACCACCTAAAAAGGGTATAAAAGGGTCGATCTGGATGAAATATGGGCCAGTCGTAATTTAGACTTTGCAGTGAACACACGTGAACAAGTAACCCAAGTAAGAACAAGTAAAGATGGACACCAGCTCTGAAGAAGCCGCTTAAATGATTGCCCTATTGCAGTCGGGGATGCGGCAGTGTGACGTTGCTCGACAGTTGAACCTGTCCCGTTTTTCAGTTGGACGGGTGTTCCAACGTTTTCAGCAGACTGGTGGTTATGTTAGAAAACCGGGATCTGGAAGAAAACGGTGCACATCAGAAAGAGATGACCGTTTCATCGTTACGACATCTTTACGAAACCGTTTTACAAATGCTGTTGAGTTGCAACAACTACTTCGATCAACTCGGAGAACATCTGTGAGTGTTTCTACGATAAGAAGAAGGTTACACGAAAACCTGCTAAAGGTCCAAAACTTACTGCACAGCATCACAGAGATCGCCTAGAGTTTGCTCGCAATCATTGCGAGTGGACTCTAGAACAGTGGCGGACCGTACTCTTCTCTGATGAGACGAGGTTCTGTCTCTTCTGCAATGACAGACGTAGAAGGGTCTACAGAAGACAGAGGGAGAGGTTCACACAACCCTGCTTCGAAGAATCCGTCGAATACGGGGGTGGCTCGTGTATGTTTTGGGGCGGCATTTCCGTCGACGGGAAAACGGAACTTGTGTGCGTTTCCCGGACTCGGGGTGGCCGTGGGCAAGGGTCATTAAATGCTGGTCGGTACATTACTGAAATCCTGGAGGAACATGTGGTCCCGTATGCTGGTTATGTCGTTGATGGATTCATGTTAATGCATGATAATGCTCGTTGCCACACCGCGGCTATTGTACGGGATTATTTACAGGAGGTCGATATCCCTGTTATGCATTGGCCAGCACGATGTCCAGACCTTAACCCAATAGAACATCTCTGGGATGACCTAAAACGGCGCGTGCGAGCTCGAGATCCAGCTCCAGCTACTCTTCAAGAGCTCCAAGATGCGGTACTTGAAGAGTGGGAACAAATACCCCAAGAGGCTGTTGCGATCCTTGTAAGGTCCATGAAAGATCGCATGGAATCCGTTATCAAGGCAAGGGACCCCCCCTTGCCTTGATAACGGATTCCATGCGCTACAACACTAGGTTTTAAGAACTTTTTTTGTATTTATTAAATTTTTTTTTAAATTATTAATTTGCAAATTTGTACATACCCTGTCTTTTTCTTTAATTTCTCTTTCGTCTCGTAATAAAAGTAAAATTTAATTAAAATTCCTGAAAGCTAATGAAACCTTTCGAATGATACCCTCAAACCACAACATTGCCATTGGCCTGTTGTGTTAAAATACTCGTAGTATTTAAATTATTTTTTTCAGATGTGCGATTTTTTTGACGCCGAGTGTAATTGACTGTATTAAGTTAAATTGTATAAAATATAATTCAAAGAAATATAGACCATCAGAAGCACCGCTTCGTGTTCCAGAAGTATCCACATCTTTCTCCATAGACTCTCCACAGCCGGATAGCGTCGAAAGACTATCTACTGGTGTTGGTGCAGGCCGTTTCTTTTTAAACTTCGGTGTTATGGTTCCGTAAGATTTCTGTAAACGAAACGATGTCAACAACTTTACAAAAATTCACCAGTTATTCTGCCGTGAGGCAGTAGCGTAATCACCTAGGCATATGAGACTTAAGAACTGATTTATCAGGGTGACGGGTGCAGTGTGGTATCACAGAAATGTTTTGGGTGACACAACATTTGTTATGGGCAGACGTTGCACTTAACACCAGGTGAACGTTTTGCTTGTTTCGTCACTACGACACACTAATAAAATAAAAATAAAATAGCCCTAGAATCATTTTTAAAATATGTTGCCTTCAGTCAAAGTTAGATGTGGTAAACGCACAATCATTTGAACCAAAAAAAAACCCTAACATATAGCATAACAACATTTTGAGTGGCTATTGGAGGTAAGCATGGGATTTGTGTTCACTGCGTATCAACTCCTATATGCGATTATTGGGCAAAGGTTTACAAGCCTGATCAAAAATGTTGTGTTTTTAAGTATGTAGCAACAATCTACGTGTAATTTAAGTAGGTGGTAGCAGGAATCCTTCTAGGTAGGAACCTCCCAGGGCCAGTTATTCTGTCGTGAAGCAGTAGTGTGCAAACATTACTGTGTTTCGGTCTGAAGGACACTGAGAGCTAGCATAATATATACATACATACATATGAGACTTAAGAACTGATGTCTCAAGGTGACGGGCGCAGTGTTGTGCTACACAGAAATATTCTGAGTAATACAGCATCTGTTATGGGCAGACGTTGCACTTAAAATCAGGTAATAAAATAAAAAAAAATTAAAAAACTACGTGACGTTTTGAGACATTACGATGATTTAAAACTTAGTTTCAGTCATTTTCTGTATAATCGGTATAAAAGTTACTCACGTTTGGACACATAAAACAGATTATGAAGGAGATTTTCATTTGTTTTACAATGGTGATAAATGTGCACACAGTCCACCAGATGACATGTGCTGTCTATGGCGAGAGTTATATATGTGCATGAATTCCCGATATTTTTTTATGATATAGTAGCGCCCTTACCGCTAACTTTACATGCATATTGAATCAGAATGGTTTAAAGCATCCCGTTTAAATCGACAAATATGTTTACCGACCGACGACTGTCGGAAGCTGCGCAGGTGATATTCTAGTGCCACAAGTGTACGCGCAAACACAGAGGCCGCTTACGACAACATCGGAGGTAGCCCCTAGAATGTAGAGTCAGAGACACAGGGACAATCATAGCACAAACCCTAGTTGTGTTTTTGCTCAAATGTTGGCTTCGATGTGAATTCGAACGATTTATGACGCGATTGAAAGTCGGGTACACTGACTACTAGGCCACGCGCCCGTCTAACATATTAAGTATTATGAAAAATAATGTAGGTTTATAAAAGTAGTCGGACAGTATAAGAATCCGGGTAGCGCAGGTTAATCACTTGAATAAAATCTGAATCACTAATATTATATGTAAATATCGTCAGAATACAAAAAAAAATTGGTTGGTCGCATTACGTTATCCATACTAATATTATGAATGCGAAAGTAACTCTGTCTTTTGTCTGTTTGTTACCGTTTCGCGGTTCAACCGATGGACCAATATCGACAAAATTTGGCACAAACATAGCTTGCATCTTGGAGACGGACATATAATACTTTTTATTTCGCAAAATCAAATAATTCCCACTGTATATTTTAAAAAAAAAAACCTTTGTCCACGCGCAAGAAATCGCGCGCATCAGCTAAATGAAATAAAAAAATAATGAATGAATTAAGCATCTACTCACGCGTGCATTAAAGGCGCGGCAGAGTTATTGAATGTTATTGACGCACTGCCCTACATTTTACGTTTACATTTACAGAAAAAGTATCATCATATTTTTATTATGTACTAGCTGATCCACGCGACTTCGTCCATGTGGATAAAGGTTTTTTAAATATCCCGTGGGAACTATGTGATTTTGCGGAATAAAAAGTATCCTATGTCCGTCACCAAGATGCAAGCTATCTTTGTGCCAAATTTCGTCAAGATGGGTTCAGCAGTTCAGAAGTCGTGAAAATGTAACAAACGGAGGAACAGAGAGAGTTACTTTCGCATTTATAATATTAGTAGGGATACCGAAAAAATTACATTAAACTCTGACGTTGACTCACACAAGAAGTCACTTTGCTCATACTATACTAATATTATCAAAATCTATACTATAATAAGAACAATCAGGTGGCCTCCGATAGAGGGTGTAATAGTCATCTTAAAAATGCCAGCGATAAATTATACAGACCGGTAAAAGACATAAGAAGTATGATTACGGCAAATCCTCCAAACCTGGGAGACCTTTGTCTAGCAGTGGAATGCTTAGAGGCTGCTGAAGACGACGACAATTTTTTTTTATTGAAAGAATGTAACCAAAAAACCTCACAAATCGTTCACTTTATGTAAGTGCAACTTCTGCTGTGTCACCGAGAACATTTCTGTGTAGCACTACACTGCATCCGCCACTCTGAGACACTAGTTCTTAAGTCTCATATGCCCAGTAATTACTTTTTTTTTATTTGATAAAGTTACAAGACGAGCAAAACGTTCACCTGATGGTAAGTGCAACGTCTGCCCATAACAGATGCTGTGTTATCTGAGTAACACATATATTTCTGTGTAGCACCACACTGCGCCTGTCACCTTGAGACATTAGTTCTTAAGTCTCATATGCCCAGTGATTACGCTAGCTCACAGTGCCCTTCAAACCGAAACACAGTAATGTTTACACACTACTGCTTCTTGGCAGAATAACTGGCACTGCAGTGGTCTAAATACCTAACTATAGTCTACTCAGTTAAGATTTTAATTAATGGTTTGTTTGGTTGGTTTTATTACCCTTCTGTAAACAAACCATCAAAAATATTAGTTAATAGAATCAGGCGTTACTTTGCGGAAATCCATTACAATGAAGAAAAGTAAGTTACTTTGCTAAGATCCGCATGCAAAATATAAAAATGGTGTATATTACCTAGTTTTTTGAAGTGCACCACCCGCCCTCCCTCAGTAGCGTGCACAAGCAAACTAACACCGCCACCAGGAACCGCCACCAGGTACCCTCCACCAACCACTACAATACCACCACTAGATAATATACACCACCGAAGCCGAGAACACGACACGTGTTTCGCCCCAAAACGAGGCATTATCAAGCGTAATAGACTCTACGACAGACGGCCGCCGAGTGAGCGGCGCGGTCAAAGAGCTGCCTATTTATACTACAGGTGACGCAAACGGCCCCCACCTACGACATTGCGATTACAATATCGCGATAGCGACATTGCGATTACAATATCGGCTTCGGTGGTGTATATTATCTAGTGGTGGTATTGTAGTGGTTGGTGGAGGGTACCTGGTGGCGGTTCCTGGTGGCGGTGTTAGTTTGCTTGTGCACGCTACTGAGGGAGGGCGGGTGGTGCACTTCAAAAAACTAGGTAATATACACCATTTTTATATTTTGCATGAAATATTGTTCTTAAAGTTGGAATGTATTACAACCAAATTATAGAGCCATCTTTGTAACAAGCAGCGCTAGTATTTTTTCCTTTATAAAAGCGATCGAATAATACTCTAAACACAAAAGGAGATTGTTATTAATGTGTACATTACATATAGAAAAACAGTGAAATAATAAAAGTTTGAGAAGCATTGTTTTCTTTATATGTACTTTGTATGCTGAATGAATAGATTATAGACGGATTGCTGCATTGGAATCCTAACAGTAGTAAACGATTATTATAAAGCGACTTTGTTTATATGCGGAAGATAATCTTGGTAAGTATTCGATCGATGCTATAAATTGTTTTGTTGTTAGAAAGCTATAGTAATTACATGTAGAAAGACTATTTGTAATTAAAAATATCATGAGTATAAACTAAAAACCAAACCAGCGAGGGCATGTCCGACATGGCGATTACTGTCGGTCGCGTATCTGTCTGGGCCCCATTGTATATTGATAGCATTGAATCCTAGCTGATGATGTTATATTGAATATTTGAATTGGTATTGTGATGGTGATTTCTTAATACACGTGGTAGTCGATGTCTTATTTTCAAATCCGGTTGTCAATAAATTCTCTTACCTGATCTGAGAAGATAGTTGAAGTGTGAGAGCTCAATGATGATATGCTTGCGACATCGTCCATTGATGTGGAATTCCTTCCCAATTGCTGGTTTTCACTTATGATGATCGTGGGCGGTGGTGGTGGTGCTTTGGGTTTTTTACGTCGTGGCGTACTTTCTGGCAAATTCGGGGTACTCGTCGCCATAGATGAACTGTACATATTTGAACTGTAATATTGAAATGTTGTGGTTCAGTCTAGTGTTGATTGGCATAAGAGAATCAGTCACTTCAGAATGGATAGGATATCTTGTGTCAAAACTTCGGTTGGCAACTCGTCGGATGAGAGTGAAAACCATTGCAAAAAATCTTCAAAAAGATAATCTATAAAATTAATTCTACAGGGAAACGTTACGTTAAGTTTTCATCCAAAGGGCCTTAATTTTCTTAACTTAACTGATATTTTGCAAAGTTAATCTAGAGATAAAACATATCTTTCTATGTAGGCTGGACTGAAAATATTACTTTCGTGGCCACTCATCAATGAATACAATGAATATTGTTGGCATGGTTGGCGCAGTGGTTAAGCCCTTGGATTCTATGCCACACGGGTTGCGGGTTCAATTCTCGCACGGGATAAATATTTGTATGGCCTACAGATAGTTGTTTCCGGATCTGGGTGTTTGTGCATGTGGAATTTATATTTGTAGGACGCACCCACGACACAGCAATGTTTTCATAAGAAAAGAAAAGATTTACGAATGATGTATTTTAAAAATATAGAATATTATTAACAAAATGTGATGGTTTCTGTTGGGAAACCACCCGACAATTATTTTTTGAGACTAATAAAAGTTCACCTTTGCTATTAAAATTGATTTAATGCATAAAGGTTTTAGAGCTATGACTTTTTATTTCTCTTTCTCTCAAGACTACAGTGCTCATCATAAAAGGCTTTAAAGATTGAAGCACCACATTTAAGCACCACATTTAAGCAACACGAGGTCTTAGTATTCCGAAATTTACTTTAAATAGCATAAAAAATCTAGAAGATCTATTGCCTCTGGTTTCCTCATTAAAACCTTTGCTTAGCAGTGGAAAATACCTAACTAATCTTAATCCTAGCACCAAATAAGTCCCTTGTAAATGAGAATTTTATTAAATTGCTAGTTACTAACCTTCTTTTACATTTTTCTTCATCAGAAGATGGCTCTTCACCATCAGACCAAAAAGGGTTGGATGCATTTTGTGCTATTATATGCCTTTTCCTAAAAAATAAAACTTCATAATTTCACATCTTTTCAGTGAATCAATTATTTTACTATTTTTTACAATTATTCTTACATTGGTACTGGTAAGTGAGTGTTTTGTGATTTTGATTGTAAATGGATAGCGGGAACATCGTCTTCTTCATCACTGCTACCAAAAGGATTAGTGCTGACTCTCCTTGACTCTTCTTTAATTTCTGTCTAAAAGAGTTTTAATATTAGTTATAAATAAAAATGTATATCAAAGAGTTTTATTCTAATCTATATACCTCATCATCGTCGTCCGAAAATGGGTTTAAATAATCAGGGTATTCATGACCTTTACTAAGCTTACTAGATACTTTATCCTTTAAGTCATGTGTTTCTTTTTCTGGCAGAGTCTGGTGTTTTTTTCTTCTGGGAGGAACACTTATAGTTTTTTCAGGATCATCTATAATGGAACTTCTATCTCCAAAAACAGAAAGTAATAGAACCGGACATATTAAAATTGGATATGGCAATTCTTTATCATCTGTTATGTTACTCTCTTCTTTTATTTTTTTGTGTATATTATTAAATTTGTCATCATTGATGGATGTTCTTTCATGTATATTAATTTCATCACTATTGTATTTGATTTCCAAGTTATCTTTATTATTTGGTGCAACACTTGTCTCTAAATTGTCACCTGATAGTTGTGTTTGTAGAAAATTAAATTTATTTATGTTGCTCTTATACAGATTTTCGGAAACTTTTTTGTAGAAATTTTCATTTGTGGTGACCATATCAATTTCTTTTAAAGTAATTTTATTGGTAATTTCTTTATTTTCAACTTGGGCAGAGCAAGTTTGTTCATTACTGCCGTTTTCTATATCTAAGGATTTATTGATTTTAAGCTTATCATAAGAGGAATCTTTTAAACTAATGTTAGCTATTTTATGATCAATACTTTTATCTTTTTCGGAATTTTTTTCAAACATGTTTATTTTATCTGAAATAAAAATCAACTAATAATAATAACATAATTTTTGATAACATTACATTACATTTTATCAGAAAATTTCTTCAATTATTACATAAAGTAGTCAAAATAAACTTTTTTTTAGTTTTTTTTACCTGAACTAATTTAGGCTCTGTTTGTGATATTTAAAGCGAGTAAAGTAAGTTAAATAATTTTTATTTTTAATTAAATTGGGGCTTATACAAAGTTATTGAAGAGTACCTTACAGTGTAATTATAAAGCAATGTTGTTTCAAAAGTAGATGCATGTCGTGTCTGTTCAAAATTATTAAGAAATTGCTTTGTGTTTAGCAAAGTTACAAATAATTTATAAATATGCAAATCTTATAAATTATAGGTGTTATTATTAATTAATTGGCATGCATTATAAACAAAATTATGATTTACCATTGAAACACACATATTAATATATAGATCATATATTTGTAAATCTTAGAGAGTAATTTAGTGCAAGAAAAGATATGTGATATCTATTTCATCAAGACATTCTTGCAACAGTTTTAAAAACATGTAACATAAAGAAAACACACCAAAAAACTTTGAAATAGAAGTTCTTACAGACATGCAGATTTAGAATGAAAGGTACAACACAATTATAGTATAAATGCTTACCTAGTATTGACCTGTGGTCTCGCTTTTAGTCTTTGACTTACTTGCTCCTCACTATAAGTGTCTGTTTTTGTTTCACTTGCATGGCTACTAAAAGCTAGCATTCCCATCTGATCATTGTTATTGAAAATTTTTGTTAAACTCTTTTCATTTTTACAAGCATCACAAGAAAACTCGGAGGTTTCATCTACTTGAAAACTCTTTGGGTTCATGTGTCCAGAACACTTCGAACATCGGAAACATCTTCGGTGATATAATTTGTGGGCTACAATAAGCCTTTGTGCCAAATAGACAGGCAATCCACATGCGGCACATTTGTCAAGACCTGTCTTTCCAAATCTTATAGGAGTCTACAAGAGTGATTAGATAGTTAAGATTTAAAGACATAAGCTACTGTAAAACCTTGCACATACACAAAAGAATAGTGCCAATTAAAGCAGACACATAAAGAAACATTCTATAAGCAGAAGTAACATTGATAATATTATATACTTACAACTGGTTGTGTTGGTGAAGGAGATGTTGTTTTTGGCTCACTTTCGGAAACTTTAGAATTTACTGAAAAGTGAAGTCAGTAATTTTTATAATAATCAAAAACAGATAACTTATTGAAGTATTATATATAAATCAATACAAAAAATAAAATAGAATTGTCAGCCAGTCCAAATATGTACATATACTTCAAATACTTGTTATAGTCATGAAATTTTTCACAGATTGTAAATAATTTTTAACTTAGTCTTCATTTTATTGTAATATAACAAAGTAGTCAATTTATAAAAATTCTAGTTGATTTGAACATCATACTAGAAAAAATTTCCATTTTAGGTATGCTGTGTGAAGAGATATAATCACAGCTGTTTTTAGTATCTCAAAAAACCTTTTACTTAATAATGTACTTACCTGTATGACTAAGACGCTGGTAAAACTGAGATAAGTATGTTAGTACTGACAATCTGTCTGGAACATCATTTTCAACCATATCTTCAGCATCTAATAAAGCAGGTATACCTAAATGTTTTTCCGCTATGCTGAATGCTAGTTGATTATTTTCATATACATTTTCCGGTTTAAGTTTTGATATGTCTCTATAAAGAGAATAAAGATTTTAAAATATAAAAATGCTATAGTTAATTTAACAGAATAATGATTATAATAATATTACATTAAATCTGGTCTAAAATGGTGAACTAATGCACAAAATGCCATTCCATTCCTCCAAGATGTTGTCATGTTATCAATTTGCACATTGGGGCAATCTTTTACCAACCGTTTGCACCACAGTTCTAAAGCTTTAGTTCCTTTAACTTCAGACATTATTATTTTAATTCGCTATCACAGTTATATTAAAGTACACATTCATGGGCGAATTTGAAAGGAGAGTTTTAAGGGTCTTCTGTTGAACCGTTTTACATTCATTCTGCTAATCGCTGCGTAAGGTATTTAGATGATTAATAAGTAAAGAATTTATGTATAAAACAACCAACGACTGTATATAGAATATTTTTATTTCAAACCATTATGTGTCAAAATAAGTTTGCTGATGGTAAATTTGTTGGCAATTACCACAGATCTACAAATAAATAGCTAATATATAATAATCAAATAAATAATCTACTGTTTATCTTATTAAAGGATATAATGTACTTGGATGTTAATTCATGGTGACAAATTAAAATAATTAGACATTAGTTTTTATATATGTGTAATAATGGCACAATATAAAGAGATAAAGTAAGTTGACGATTTTGATCTATTTGTAAATGTAAATGCCGATAACGTCTAGACTAGACAAAGTCGCCACACTGTATGGAGGTCATAATTAATTTTGAGCGCACACCCAAAAGTGTGCAAAATAAGATTCACACTTTGACGCACTAGGCATACACACTTAAGCATCCATCCTCCCTGTCTGTCCCGACAGGGAGTGAAGTTAGGTCACACACCCGGCATCCCACCAGCGACCACTCACCCTTAGGAAATTTGATAAGAAAAAAAAGGAAAGATGGACGCGTCTGCAAACGCCCTCCTTGACCTCCAGGCCTCGAAACCGGAATTATTCCGCACTCCCGCGACCGCCATCCCGACTTTCGCCTCGGCCGCCAGGCCCCCCTCTAAGGCGCCTCCGGCTCCGAAATGGAGAGCGAATCTCCGCGACAAGCCGCCGCCGCCGCCTCACGGCAAATCCCAGCTGTCCCAAATGCCTCACAGCAAGCTCTCATCGGCTCACGACCAGCCACTGCCGCCTTAGGGCAATTCCCTGCTGCCTCACAGGAAGTCCCCGCTGCTGCTTCATAGCAAGCCCTCGCTTCGGACCAATCTGCTGCATACCTATCTAAATGTTCGCCGCCTATTTTTATTCAGGCGAAAGATAAATGGCCACAAGTCTCGTCGGCCTTGTCCAATAACATAAATGTCAGGTTTATGCCCATTCCTAAAGGAATTGTTACGTACGATCTAGGTGCGTAAAATGCCTAGGCGGTCACGCCTTCTTCGACAGTTCCAGACCAAAAGACAAATCACTCCTTATCACCTTCGGCCCACCCTCATGTGTTCTATGTAATACAGAGGCCCATACCGTCGATATCTCGGTTGCCCCAAAGCGCCGAAAACCATCTTTCAGACCATCCCTCCACCCCCCGTATAGAGGAAAGTCCCGACCCCACGTCCATTAAAAATTAGGCTTCACCAAAATACACTGGCACACCCGTCGCCAGTCGCCCCGTCGACGAAAGCGACTCAGGGTTAGTCTGCTGCTTCGCCGCCATCTTCAACGGCGCTGATGTTTCAGCACTTGCACGGGCACTCAATACTACTATCGGTAAACCCGAACATACTCGTAGAATCCACGCAGCTATGCGTTACTAGCATGTCTTTAACGTCATAGTTAATTTCCAAGCCTAAAAGCCCTACAGGTTGCAAGTGTCGCTATTCAACCCATCGCGACTCTCTCACTTTCTAACACACATACACGATTATTATTAAAGTATACATTAATCATTCGCTCTGGCTACCACCACCCGTGCCGTGTGGTGGTAGCCAGAGAATCTACCACCACGTCTCTTCCCGTGGGTGGTTAAGTATTAAAACCAGAAGATGGGCAGCAGCATCTTCTTGGAACATCTGAATAAATAAAATGCAGCTGCCAACCCACCTGCCAAGCGTGGAAACTACAGTGAAATTACCCCAAAATCAAAGCGAAAAGCTTTTGTGGCAATTTATGGGCGATGCCTATGTTCAGCAGTGGACTATTGATAGGCGAAAATGATGATGATGATGTTGATCGAGTTTAGCTCACAAATGATATTCACAGAGATGAAGAAATTGGACAAACTGTTGGAAAAGCTGTCTTTATTGGTCAATTTTCTGAAAACATTAAAAATAAAATTAAAGATTCTTTTATCAATTGTAAAACATCTCGTTTATTATTATTTTTGAAGTTAATAGTCATTGCGCTTAAGGGATAGCGTGAGGTAGCGTAAGCTGTGTAAGTTTTCGTTCTCAAGTCAATTGTGTGTCCACAGAATATTTCATTTAAAATTGCATAAGTAGCCAGTTTACTTGATCGCTGCACGACGATCAAGTAAACTGAAAGTTTTTTACGTATTATTGTCCGACAGAGTAGAATAGCACCTACTGAGGTGTCGTAAGAGGTGATTAAGGTACTGCACGGGCAGCCTTTATTTGTGCAGAATAATACCATAATATACAATGCTGTCACAATACTACTCGCGGGAACACAATGGGGAGTGAGAAAAAAATTCTGACTCGTACCAAAAAGGCGGCGCCGTGGTTTGCTACCCGTTACGTCTCGGTTACCTGCTTACCCCCCATATGGGAATATATGTAGGGGAGAGGTGGTATACTTGATCCCTGTTTTGGTTTTCTTTTAGTAATTCGAACCATTTTCATAAATCTGACTTTCTTTTAAATCACACATGTATTTCCGTTCAATACTACTGATTTAGCACCAATACAGACCTTCTTATGTATTAAAGTCCGTCACAAGAATCAAGTAACCCTCCCTATGGGGATACTTGATCCCGGTGAGTGGGTTGTATGATCCCGGAGGATCAATCATCCCACCCGTCAAAGTTTCAGCCATAGGCCTACCTAAATATGGAAATTAAATAAACTTAGGTCTACAATTAATAAGTTGTAATTAACGATTCGAAAGATGAGTAGGTACAAAATGAAAACAACATAAAAAAATTGAAAACACAGACAAAAAATAAATGGGAAAATTATTCGAGAAGTGGCACGGAATAAATGTCACGTGTTTTTGAAAATTTCGTCGGCTCCGGCAAGTGTCCCAAAATGTCACCCCACACATAAAATATTTCGTCTTCCCTTGCTGGCCACTTCCAAAGCCTTCCACTTTTTTCCATTGCTTTTATTGTAGCCCCGTTTTCATGTATTTTTGTAATTTTTCCTGGGTATGACAAACCATTGTAAATTGCAACTACAAATTCCCCTACTTCTTTTCTGATGGGCTCAAAAGCTCTATGACCCTCGCCATCACTGCATAACTCTTCTTCCCCCCCTGACGATGATGGAAGTGGAGGACATTCATCAGAATCAGATGAGGTGTCATCGTCAATTTTTTTTAGTGAAAAGATTTGTCTCGCTATTTTCTTGGTAGGCCTATTTTATTTAATCTTCCTTTTCATTTCTATCTCCGCTATCTTCGCCAACTTTTTATTATATTGTTCTTCGATGGCTGCTTTTTCCGGAGTATCGGTTAGGATGCGAGTACGTCCTCGCTTTCTCCCGCGCGACGACTGCGAGCGTGGACCTGCCTTGGGGTAGGGCATGATGTCCTTTGGTGAAAAGTGCATCGGCACTGATCCTCCAAGTAAGGATGGGGAAGCGCGTTCACTCACACTGCTGCTTTGTACGGGCTCCTCAAGTGGAGAAGGGAGAGGGCAGTCCGACGCTATCACACTTCTCTGTGTTGGTTCTTCAAGTCGGAGAAGGGAGAGGGCAGTCCGACGCTATCACACTTCTCTGTGTTGGTTCTTCAAGTTGAGAAGGGGGAAGGCGGTCCGTAACCGTAACTAAACTGGTTATGAACTCACTCTCCGTGAAAATGTCGGCATTTATGGGCCATATTCCAGCCGCCCTGAAGCCACTAATTATATTGGTAGGCACCATAGCCCTTGGGAAAGCTTCCCCTAACAGTTCCGAAACGTCGTAGATTGTGATTGTTCTCCCGGGGTGTCTCAGCATAAAATTTGATGCTGCCTGAGAATAAAAGGTTTTTAAGGGGCCAAAAACAGTCCTGTCTAATGGCTGCAGCTTGTGGGATGTGTGTGGTGGAATTGTGATAAGAACGATTCCGTTGTCTTTTACGTAGTTGAGGGCGTCGACAGAACAATGACTCTCGTGATTGTCCATGATGATGAGGTGTTTCCTATCAGCGTTGGGTTGAACATGACGAACAAAATGCTTGAGGAATTTTATAAAACTGTCGCCCGTCATCCATCCACTAGGATGAGTAGTTGCATCGCTGCTAGGAGGGGCATGATTGAGGAACCTATCCTGCCAGTTTTTTCGGGGGAATATCATGTATGGCGGGATGTGGCCCCCGGCAGCGTTGATACAGGCACAAACGGTAACCAGCTCACCTCGTTCGGACCGATGTCATTTTTCCTACTTGTTTGGAACCCTTAACTGCAATAATTTTGCTGGGTTTATGGACAGTTTCCAAAAACGAAACAAGACAAATTTCCAAAAAATTCCGCCACGGTGTGTTTATTAAACGCTGTCCCTCGCGCCAAGCTGGTAGGCTCTGGAGTTTTTAAGGAATAGAGTTTGCTGTCTCTCCAAAAATCCACGATACCAATCGCGACCCGCCTGTTGCGAGTGATCCCATGAAGAGAGGTATTTCATCTTATTTGCTTTGGCGAATTGGTAATCTACCTTACGCAATTGTACAACGGTAAGTCCATAATACATTTTAGACATATGAACAAGATACGCTCCTAGCTCATCCTCGTGACGTTTGGACAAAATTTGTCTATTGGTAAAATCAGGTTGAACATAAGTCTCGACGGCATAGCCTTTTAAGTGTCATGACATTAATTTTAAATTCTCTTGCGACGGTTTTGTAAGCTCCTCTCTATCTTTGACTGCTTGGACCGCATTTTTCAAGGCCTCCGGGTCGTAAGGTACCCTCTTCATGGCTCCTTGCTTCGATACGTACTTCCGCGGCATCTAAAAGAACGGATGTTATGAGATTTACTTCTTGACCCAAACAAAAGAATTATAGGTGGGATACTTGACTCCGGGATCAAGCATCCCCCTAGCAAAAGGGATCAACTATCCCGAAGCAGTAACTTTATTTAAAATTGAAAAAAAACAGCAACAAGATGAAAACATTTGACTCGGAAATAATTGAATTTACACAGCTAAATACACACAATATTTCATAAATATAAACAAAAAATTGTAAAGTACACGTACCTGAAGTTTTTCGAATTGTCGTACACTAAACAAAACAAGTAAGATCCGGTAAAAACATAAATTTCCAATTATTTTGGCAACGAGCTGTTGTTTCGGTTTAATGTTTACTATTTGTACTAGCCATCATGGAGGCGTCCCAATGCAGCCAACAGAACACCTTTAAACACTTTTTGGCGCTAGTTTTAAATGGGGGATCATGTATCCTCGGGGATCAAGTATACCACCTCTCCCCTATACATAATTTTTGAATCGAATATTGCATCTGTGCTTTTCTGGATAGCTTTTCCGCCCTTCTAACGCTATTTAATTGATCCGCGCTTTATTTCTGGTTCAAAATCTAACACAATAGTTTCATCGATAGTTATGAAACATTCGATTTTCTTCTACGGGTTTTCGCTACAAAGATCCAAAAACTCTGTCTTACACTTCTTTTAACTATCTTTACATCTTCATCATGTAAAGATCGATGTATACGGCGTGATGGATACTACTTTTAGAAAGGCCATGTCTCGCTGCTAGATCTTAAATTTTCAAGTCGGGGCTCGACCACGAAATGAGCGGAGTTGTTAATGATTGGTCAATGGTCAGTCACGATGCGCGCACCGTGCGTACGCTATCGAAGCGTTTCTCAAGGGAGGAGAATCATACGTTACAGGTTACAGTTTAGTTTCCACTACAACATTATACGTTTACGAGATGGACCAAGAGAAAATTTGATTCGTAAATGGGTATCGATGTTTCGAGCTACAAGTTCCGCCATAAACAGTCACGTCCGGGCTTTAGCAGAACTACAAGAACGGAAGAAACAATAAATGAAGTTTCAGCTAGCGTTCGTCGCAATCGTCGCCTATCATTACGCAAAAGGGATCTGAAATTCATCCCTATAAAATCTACATGGTGCAGGCAATAACGGAAAATGACCACAATTTACAAAAAGTTTTTGCTAAACAGTCATTAAGAGCTTTCGCACTTTGAATAGTGTGATGAATCACATTTCCATTTAAATTGATATATTATAAGCAGAATAATATATATATTGTTAATAAGCAGAAATGTCAATTCTGGTCACGTTAGTCTTTCGAATGAGTTCTATTGTATTCAAGTTAGATATATGTATTCAATACATGATGTATGTATAGAATATATGTATTCAAGTTAGTCTTTTGAATGAGTTCTTATACGGAGCTTTCTTGATATCGTCGAATATGGTGTTCTAGAGAACTATAGCTGGAATAATAATAGCAGAATTACAATGTCTACATATTACTATGCCGAGAATTACGAATCTTGTAACTATTTAGGGAATGTAAACGAGTATGAATGGAAAAAATTGGTGGCAGAGAGGTGCCGTCAAGCAGTACTATGCAAACATTACTGTGTTCCAGTTTGAAGGGCACTGATAACTAGGGTTATTACTAGACATATACGATTTCAGAATTGTTATATTACGAACAGCGAATTGTGGTGACATATAATTTGTTATACGCAGACGCACTTACCATCAGGTGAACGATTTGCGCATCTCGTCACTTTCTTTCATTAACAAAAATATAGATAAGTATTAAAATTGTTCTGGACATAAGACGGAGAAGTGAAATCATTTAAAATAGAATACAGGGTGAATACTACTGGCGCTACGTTTTTGACGGAAAGAAAGCCATATAACAACAAAATATACTTGTTTTGTAACAAAAAATTCTTATTTTTTTATTTAAAGGACAAACAACTGGTTAACTGATGGTATATTCTGCCGTGAAGCAGTAGTGTGCAAACGTTTACTGTGTTTCGGTTTGAAGGGCACCGTGAGCTAGCGTAATCACTGGGCATATGAGACTTAAGAACCTATGTCTCAGAGTGATGGGCACAGTGTGGTGTCACACAAAAATTTTCTGGGTGACACAGCATTTGTTATGGGCAGACGTTGCAGGTGAGCGTTTAGCTCGTTTCATCACTTTCAGCAATAAAAGAAAAACAACGGCTGTAAACTTCATATCATCTTGTTTTGTACATAGTAAGTATTGTTAGTTTACCTCCTCAAGTGTTTGCCACTAAAACATTTAGTGACAAATTACAATTGTAGGTAACACTTAGCAATTATAGTTACTTACAGTTAGATGGCAAGTTGCTTAACAAATAGACATAAATAGTAAATTGAGCTTAACTGGTTTGTTTATGTGTTAACTATAATACTAGAATACGGGGCTACAGCAACAATTGCTTATCGGTATGTTAGAAATTTTTGTTTAAACAAAATTTGCTATTATTAAATATATCTACTTACAGAAACTACTCATTGTGATTAAAATTTAAGCCTCGATAAATAAAAAACAAAAAACGTAATTAAAAATCTACTCACATATAATGTTTTGTTAACATCTGAACTATATCAGTAATTAGTACAAGTATATCATTTCAGGCGGCATCACCAAACACGGCACGGTGATTAGGATACTATATTATATCGTCCGTTTAGAAACTCTGTACATACATACATAGAGTCACGCCTTTTTCCCATTGGGGTAGGCAGAGACCACGTCTTTCCACTAGCTACGATCCTGACACACATCTTTAGTTTCTTCTACTTTCATTAGCGTTTCCACACACGCTCGTCGGTTGCTTACTTTTAACGTGACCTTTCCTCAAAAGTTCACCGATCTGATTGTGATACGTACGGCTAGGTCGACCCTTACCGGCTTTCCCATTCAGTCATGCCTTTTTAGATACGTTCTGGCTACTCATAAAGTTATGCAGAACCCCATTCACTTGATTTCCTGCCAATACTCTTTTCTCAATATCCAGTCATACATCCCTCGTAAACTTAGAACCCAGGTACACAAAATCTTTCACATGTTCCACTGTTTCTTCTTCAATCAGAACTTTGCTCTCCGACATACTTTCTTCTCTTTCAAGAACCATTTCTTTCGTCTTATCTACATTAATTTTCATTCCTTTGGTTTGTAGAGCATCATGCATAATATTAACCATCGCCTGCAACTCCTCGCGTATAGGAGGCATTTGACGGTCAGATCATTCATTCTTAATCCAAACACTCTTTTTCAAATATTTTAAGCAAATGTCTATCAATAGGTTAAACAGCCCTGTCTAACACCTTTTTCGATGTTAAAACAAGTCTGTGTAAGCTCCGTTTACCCTGACACAACCACTGGAATCCTTATAGAGTGATTTCAGTGCTTGTATCAAGCTGCCGTTCACCCCAAACATATGCAATGTCGACCACAATTCATTCCTCACTACCCTATCACAGGCCTTTTCCAAGTCCACGAATGCGCAATAGACCTTTTGATATTGAGCCAAGAATTTTTCGGCTATGCTTCGTAAGGAAAATACCTGATCCATGCTTTTCCTCTCCTGAATCCCGCTTGTACATCCCATATCTTCTCTTCAGTTTCATTCATCACTCTATTAATCAAAACCTTTGCATACAGTTTGCCGTCGATACTGAGCAAGCTCATGCCTCGGTAGTTGTTGCAGTCTTGCTGCGACCCTTTTCCTCTGTAAGGCGGTACGATAACGGCCTTACACCAGTCTACTGGTACGTTTCTGCTCCTCCAGCAAAGGTTAAAAAGACGTTACAGCTGACTAGCTACCACGCCCTGTCCAGCTTTCAGCATCTCAATTGTAATTCTATTATACCCTGCAACTTTGCCCAATTTCGTACTATTCATCGGTTCCAAAATCTCTTCCATACTAATATCTCTTTCATCGCAACCTTCATTCATGTCCCCGGATGGGGCCTGTGCTTGTATATCCTCTTTTTCAAATAAGCTTTCGAATATATGTATATGAGATTTAAGAACTGATGTCTCAGGGTGACGGGCGCAGTCTAGTGTCACACAGAAATGTTCTGGGTGACATAGCATTTGTTATGGAAAGACGTTGAACTTTACATCAGGTGAACGATTTGCTCGTTTCGTCACTCTATCCAAAAAAAAAAACAAAAGAATGCCTTCCTCACCTCTCATAGTACTTTTCTTGGATTCTGATTTTGTCCAGTTTGAAACTCTGTAACACGTACAAATATATGAAAAAATTGTTTTAAGATTGCTATTAACAAATATAAATAAATGTATAGTAACATACCTCCAGTTCCTCACTGTTTCACTTGTTTTATAATTATATATTTTAAATTATATCTCTTCAATAAACTTGACGAATTATGATGTTGTATTTTTGTTATTATTTCTTTTATGTTAGATTCTTTAGGTCTACATGCAATCCTCATGGTGTCTTCAAGAGAGTGGAAAGACGATTGCGATATTTATTTTTTAAAAATGACGTTTTCGGAAATGAAGCCTCTCAAAGGTATGACGAAGGGAATATAGTCAGAATAAATAGTGCGCAGTCTCGTAAACATTTTTAGTTGATAGGCACATTTCTCCAAAATTCAATGTACTCCTGCTTCTCACGATGTTCGATGAAGTGAGCTTTAAGTTGTGTGTCGTAATTTGGTTCGATAATTTCGTTCAACAATTGTGGTTTCGGAAATCCAAACTGGCTGAATAATTTCATATAACCATTTTCAAAATGCCAAGGGTTTTCTACAAGAATGAAACAGTTCCTAATATTTCTCACGTCATTAAATCTTTTTTGAATTTCTGCCAAATATCCCTTTAAGAAGGAGACCATATCTTGATAGACACTATCATCAATAGATTCGTCAGATCACTCAGTTACGTATAATTGCAATTTAGCTTCAAATACGAATATTTTATTCGTCATTTGTCCGATTATCTCGTTAGGTCCCTGCAATTCTAAATTAAGATTGTTAAATTTCAGTGTAATATCTGTGAAAAAAGCCGTAAGTGCCCACCATTCATCATTTTGAAGTTGGGGATATTCTTTACCACTTTGCTGTAAAAATAGAATTATTTCAAATTTCAAATAAAAAAATCGTTCTAGCACTATACCTTTGCTTAACCATCTGACGGCAGTATGAAGGACATCGTCGCCACAATTAGCTTGTATTTCTTCAAGAAGTTCTTTAAATTTTTGATGGTTAATTTCACGCGCACGAATGAAATTTATAATATTTATGACCTTTTTCATTACATCCTTCAATTTGTTATTTGACATGACAAAGTTTCTTGATGCAGTAAGCAGTGAATGGGCAGTAAATTAGGCAAATTCCATTCTCTCTTCGATAAAGCAATCAAACCATTATTTGCACCCACCATGGACGGACAACCATCAGTGCATACTGATATCAATTTACAATTTTTCTACAAATTCTTTCTCTGCGTCCATAAAATCACTACCTCCTGTCTGACCTTTCATGGTTATGAGAGCCAGTATCTTCTTCTATGATTCCGTCCATTGTGCAGTAACGCACAAATAATGAGCATTGAGCTATCGACGTTATATCCGTGCTGGAATCACACGCAATACTGAAGTATTTGCAATCTTTCAGTTTTTCAATTATTGCATTAAACATGGTCTTTGAAATATCTTCAACGCTGCGGCGACAGGTTGATTCAGAAAGCGTAAGTTTTTTTCCTTCTGTCATTATTTGTTTACTATTTGAGAAATTTTGGAACAAAGTCTGAGAAATAGTTAGCATACAGTCCTTTATTAATTCAGCATCAGTGAAGAGTTTCATCCTTCTGTTTACTTGTGTAAAGACGAAATAAACCGCTACCGCTTAATTCCGACAACAGTTTCGCGGCATATAAGGTAAATATGTAGTACCTTACTTGTGTCCACTGATGAAACAAAATTCATCCTCCCAATTTTCTTGAAAACTCCTATTTTCCTTTTGGTAGCACTTTTTGATGACACTCCAGCCATTATAAACGTAACTCGCAATCTGTGAAAAGAAACAAGCGTCAGTCACACAGCCAGTGCTGTGTGCGGTACAACAATGCACTGGCTTGACGAATAACGGCAGGACAGAGCGGGCGGCGGTAGCGGGCAGAGGGTGGTGTGGGCACTGCCGCCGCCAGCGCCACCCGCACTTACTTTCCGCTACGCCAGTCCGCTGCCCATGCCGTTTAGTACTAATATTTATTATATTTATTATCTGCCATTGCTCTGAATGGTTATATATAAACAATATTAATCGTAGGTATAAGTAGTATTGTTTGTCAAATTATTTGGTTTTGTCGCGGGCCGCACAAATATCAGCGGCGGGCCGTAGTTTGATGACCGCTGGTTTAGAGAGTTGCATTAATTAAAATACCCCCCCTCAGTGGAATCCATTCGCCGCATGCGACTACATGCCGGGCATTGGGGTGCAAACTGTTTGCATTGTTTATTCACGACGCCCTCTGCGCGGACCGGCTTGCCAGGTGGGACCCCGTTCGGGGAAGCCGATGTAGCCTACCTGCAAACAGGCGACGAGTGGTTGGGCTCACTTACGGCTTGGCTTCTTCGTATGTCATGAGAGGTCTGCTCTGCTCGGAGCAGGTTCTGGATATCTCTCATGATGACAGGAATCGGGTTTCCCTCCGATTTTAGTGCAAGGAGTACTTTGATAGCCTCGATACCGGCGGCTGTCATGTACTGACTTTGTGGTTTTCCGTGATATTGATATTGGTCATCTTCGTTTTTGCTTTTATTTATTCCGAATTCAAGATTTCCCTTTAATTCTTTAGTCGGCTGCGGTGCGGCTGTCGGCTCAATGGGCGTCTGCGACGAGCTACTTATTACTGCTCGTGTATTTTTTTTCTTCAGGTTTTCTTCCAGTGCCCCGTCTTCTCTTTTCCCGCTTCTGTATATTTACCGGACGCAGGCCGGAGGGGGGGGGGGGGATTGCCGTATGTGCCCTTCCACAGTTCGCGCATGTTGGCGGCTCCTCCATCGGTCTAGGGCAGTCCTTTGCTGTATGTTGTTCATCACAGCATACCCAAGCTTGCTTGCGATGACATCGGAATGAGGTATGTCCGAAACTTTGGCACCTATGACAATGCGTAGGGCTTCTCTTGCCTCTCCAGGCTTCAATAATTCCCGGCATATATAATATTTCTGTGATATTATATACGCGCGGGAAGGTATCAGTGGTGCGCTTCAATTGCGCGAAGAATAGCGCTCTATGTGCTCGCATCTCTGTAGCGCGCCAGGATAGAATCCCAGGCGTCTTAGGTCTTTCGCTAGTGATTCGGGGTCTGGTTCCATCGGCAGGCTGCGGATTGCTACCTTGCAGCTTCTCTCCTCCTGCCGATGTTGTTTTAGTGCGCTGTACTCCGCGACCGATGTGGCGGCTGATGAACACAGCCCCACTTCTACACCCTTGTTACGAGGCGGCCATGTTGCGGAACGCCAGGCAGAAACGTAAGGCGGTCCGAACGGTGTGTCACAAGCTGAGATGTTGTTACACTGAGGCACAGCGGGCTAATCCGATTCATGGGCAAATCAGTCTTACACTGATTTGACTGATCGTGCGCTGGAGCGAGACAAAAAATAAGATGACCCAAAGCTGTGTTTATATAAATGTTTACAATATCATATATCTTAGGAAGTACTTTTTAATTATTTGTGGTTAATATTTTGTTTTTCTTTTCTTTTTTTCGTGCCTATGTTTCATAATTTTTATTGCATGGGTAGGGACAGCTGGTGCGTGTTTAGTGTTGGGTTTAATTCATCATTTAACCGGTTTTGGGACTGTATTCTCCAGGGTATTCTCTAGCGGTCATCACTGAAAATCAGCGTTGCGCTTGTTAGCGCAACAATATGCTGAATGATGACCCTTTTGGCATGATCCGCGACGTAAATACAATAGCCAAACGTACAGCTTAGAAATAAGATTAATGGTGAGGATCAACTTTGTATGGTTACTTTTATTTTAATGTTTGTTTGTAAATGCATGTTTGTACGTCAGCGGTTTTCGCCAAATAAACTTTTTCTTTCTTTCTTTTTTTATAAGCTTAGGACTAAAAAGGGAGACATGGCCATATTTACGTAGATCGAAGATAGATCTTATACAGTTCACACTCTGGGTAATACACAGGGGCATAATAAATAACGGGTTAAATCAAGTTAAGTAACAAACATTTGCACGCGAAACATTTTTCGATCGATCGATCGAACGATATTGGGACCGTAGGGTGGCAATAACTTCACTGCTGATTCCAAAATCTATGTTTTCTTATCCATAGTATGGTCCATATGTAAGTCAAGATGTTCATGGAACTTCAGAATGCGATCCCCATTAAAAAAAAAACAGGAGAAAGGTTACCATAATCTGTGTTCGCCAGCAACCATGGATTACCTATAACCATCTTTACATTTGGAAAGTTAGTTAGTTTCAGTTAATCAAACTGAGGCACCATATCTTTATGATCGTGGGCTTGTGGTCAGTGGTACTTGACTTTTCGCCGCGGGTCCTGTGTTTAAATCCCAGAATTAATCAATACTTGTGCCAAAACACAATTTGTTTTCAAATTTTCTTAAATTTTTTCACAACAGCCATTCATGATATTAACAGACGATACCCAGGTCTGTTAATGTTGGTGTTAATATAGGTTAATATAGGTAGGTAAGATATTTACGACCTATATTAACAGACCTGGTACAGTAACAGTTCCTAGCTAAAAAATATACAGAGACAAAAAGTAATGTATAACTAGGTATCCTCTAAATGTAAGAATGAAAGAAAGGTAAGATAAATATCGACGAGATTAGTAAACAGTATTAGTCAGACAGGCAAACATTACTAAACAATATTTACTACATATAACGGACTGTACGGATTCCTGCGACAAGCAAATGTTTACATAAGAGATAAGATATAAGGACTTTTCTTGTGAGGACAGCGTTTAATGATAAGATATTAATCATTAAGTCCTTTCTGTTATCCTTGTAAATATGAAAGTAAACGGTATTGCTTTACAGCAAAATCATTATTCAAAATCAGGATATCCTTTAGCAGACTGCCAAAATGAAAAAAGCATTATTTATGAAAATAAGGGGGACAAACGAGAACGAGCACCGACTGTGTAAATAAGTCATTAAGGTTCCTATACATTCATATTCAATTCATCCAAATACTCAAGATGGCTTCGTCCCTCCGAGGAATTGTATATAACGCCTTAGTAAATAGAGCCCACGGTTTTATTGACTCATCAGTATAAATTCAGCAGCGTTTTCCTGCTAGTTTGTGCCGGTATTCTGCGAGAGCATGTTCCTTTCCCGGTTAACCGATAAAATATGTTAATTTAAATTCTATTTATTTTTACGTAATGTTGTGTATGTGAAATGTATGTCTGTAAACCGCATTTACGATACAGGAGAAATCCTAGTGTGGGACAAAAATTTTTTTTGATAAAATTCAAGAAAAATTTACTTGAATTTTTATATCGAACAGGACTCTTTTTTTTAGTTACAATAGTTTCAATAAAAAACATTATAAGAAAAATATTTTTGGTAAAATTTTATTGTTCTCTCAAACAGACAGTATCAAATTATTTGCTTTTGCTTACATAACATAATTTTTAAGAATTTTTGGCCATTAAGACGATTTTATTCATTATTAATTAAAAATTGGACGACAAATTCCAAGGAAATCAGGTTTATATCCAATGGGACACTGGTTGGGAACACTAATTATGTTCCTATCTGTATTGGCATAGTCAAGTATTTGCATGACTTCTTCTGGCTCAAAATCCACTTGACGTTTTTCACGCTGATACATGACAGCCGAACGGATGTGTTCTACAATTTCATCCAACAGTTTGTTTTTACTGAAACAAGATAAATTTTGATAAATAAGACGTAGTGGTTTCAATATGCCTCATTAATCTACATCATAATAAACATAAACAAAAGTGCAAAAGTGCAATAGCTTACATGGCAAAATTAGTTTAAAAAATGTCTGTCCATTTACATCAAATTTATAAAGAGTATGGATAGTAACCAAAAAAATATGGCGGCAGGATTTAGAAAATCCATACGTACGAAGTCATGGGCTCAGCCCATTCAAAATAAAACATGTCTAGTCGCTGCTGTTTAACGAAACATAGCATACGCCAACTAACATGTCCGTTTAATTATTCCAAAATTTTTATTTGATTAAGTGACGAAACGAGCAAAACGTTCACCTGATGGTAAGTGATACGTCTGCCCATAACAAATGATGTGTCACCCAGAACATTTCTGTGTGACACCACACTGCGCCCGTTACCCTGAGACATCAGTTACTTAAGTCTCATATGCCCAGTGATTACGCCAGCTCTCAGTGCCCTTCAAACCGAAACACAGTAATGTTTGCTCACTACTCCTTCACGGCAGAATAACTGGTCATGGGGTGGTTCCTACCTAAACGGATTCCTTTTTGCAAATAAACGCAGTAGGACTGTAAAAGGAAAAAGTGCTTGGAACGTATACTGTGCGCGGCGCACGGGTGATTGGCACGCGATGGTGAGTTACACCGCGATTAGTTGCAGGGGATCGCCCTAAAACCGTGTCCTTTTTTCGGCACACTCAGATTGCACGTCTCGCCACCAGAGTGTCTTGGCATGGATTAAAACATCCGCCTCACCAACCTCAAAATATTTAAAGGAAACACAGTAACCCAAATAATCAATTCTGGAACTCCTTCCCTGTGGAGGAATGTCCCTGGAGATCTTAATCCTGCCGACTGCGCGTCACGTGGGCTTTCAGCCACTGTTCTTTTGTAGGAACAGCTTTGGCGGTCCCCGCCATGGCTGAGAGAGTCATGGCCAGTTCATCAAAATCTCTCTCCTGCACCTGCTGTCCTTCCGCGTTTACGTTGCCATATGAGTAATGTCCCAGACTCCAGAGCGCGGCTCGGGGAGGTACGGTCAAATACAAAACGTTGCAACCAAAAATTATATATACCTGTCATCCCGGACTCTCGGACCGAAGTATAAGTGTTGGTGAGGTGCGGTCTACTGTGTGCCTGATAGGAATCAGGTCGCAGTTACATATCTGGTACAGGAGTACCAGATATGTAACGGACTAACTTGCTGTATTGCCTAATTATTGCCTTTTTCCTAACCTTGTAATTTCCTTACTATACTTCTTATTTCTTTCTAAAACACTTGGTATGAAAATGAGTTCAGTTTTTCTCTCTAGAGAAATGTCAGCCTACATCACTTTGGAGCCATCGCCATAGGAGACTATTTCAGTGACAGAGTAAATAACATTCCATTAAACGATGGCCACAATATGGGCCAAAACTTCAAGTAGAAGTTATTTTTATTGCGTTCATTCGGGTTCGGCTGCATTGACCATAGCCTTTCAAGGAGCCAGGCCCCCTGGAAAATAACCCTATATACGTCAGTGACAGCACTTCGAAAATCACTCGCTCCGCCGACTTCGACGACTCTCTGCCACTTCCAAGCAAATACACACTGAACTCCTCACTCGTCAATGAATTTTGTAACAAAGCAATAACTCTGCGTTAGAATCGGCAACCACTGGGTATGGTACCCTGGTTCTCGTACCTGTAAATGCAGTAAAGGACCATCCAAGTAGATGGAGTATTAACGTATGCAAGATTGCGGTAAGTAAAGCCTGTCTATTGACAGACTTTTTTTACTCTCTTTATATTCTGAACTGATATGCATGTTCAGCGTTTGATTAATGCTGCAATGATGATATTTGATTATCTGCTTACATTACCATCGAAAATTTCGGCTCCTAAAGAGACAACATTTTTGCTGTAATATAAAATTATGCTTGAAGTATGAATGACAACTTGAAAACAAAATAAAAAAAATTAAAGCTAATAAATTTTCATGATATGAAGACATTAAAGTTAACGACACCTTTTTGAATGGATTTATAACAATAATCCACAATAGGATAACTCCTGATTAACTACTGATTGTGGGTTCATGTTGCAGCAAATGCACAAACACCTAGACCTTAAACAACCATCTGTAGGCTATGTAAATGTTTGTCCAGTGTCCGGACCGACCTGTAGCGTTCACCGCTAAATATTTTACTCACTGCGTCAACCGAGCTGCATATTTCGGATAAGTATATTTTTCTGTACGTTTTCCACTTTTTTTTGCAATTTCAATAAAATAATTACAATGAATTAATCTGAACTGACACACATCCAGTAATGTTTAATTTACAGTCATTATTTTATTTGGAATTTATTATGGTAACTCTTTAAAAATGGATATTTTATATCCAAGTTATTAGTATTGAGATTAAATAAATAATGAATGCGACAGACTGTGATTTCAGAATGTTTAATACTGTGAATACTTATTACCTTTGTATTTTACCTTCCTTGAATGGTAAAACCCTGAAACTATCTTAATCTTCAGTTATTTGCAATATCGCACAACATATAGGAATAACATTAATTTTAACAAAGAGAACAAGTTTCGGGCACAGCCAGTAAATCACTCAATCACTTTGTGCCAAAGATAAGTACATTATCAATATTTCTTGTGGCACAAGGTTACAATTGCAAATATTTATTGTGTGCAGGAACACCAATATTTAATTCTTAGCTACTTACGTTTCGACGGCCTTTGGAGGAATAGGGCTTGTAGGTCCAAATTTCCAAATATCGCGACATACTCCGTTGACCAGCTGTTGTCCTTCTGGGCAATTCGTTGGAACTGTTACCATATTAAGAGGTGCACTGTTCCTGTTACGTCGAAAACTGGTAATAATAATAATAAAAAATGCTTAATGTGCAAGAAAAGGTTCAGTACTTTATTAACATTATAACATGGTGACTGCATTGGAAAACAAAATGAACTAAAAATCAATACAATATTTTTGGGAAATGTTATGTTTATAAAGTTCAAGAATAAACTGCAATCAATCAATCATTGTTATCTTTAATGAATTGGGAAATTACCACTATAAATTTACAAACGTTTTTAACTCATACTTATACCTTGTAATATTTTCATATTATCGATGTAAATGAAAAATGTTGAGTGACTTACGCTTCATTGGCCATTAGTGTGTTAGGGTTGGAAGGATAAAACTTCCAAACATCGCGACATATTCCATTAATAAGTTGTTGACCTTCTGGACAATTTGTTGGTACAGTAACCATGTTGTGCGGTACATTATCCTGATTAGGCCGAGCACATGCTATAGTAACTATAGCGAGTAAAGCAATTACATATTTTTTCATTGTTAAATATTTTTGTAAACGATTTGAGACGTCAGAAGTTGATAGTGAATAAAAAGTAATGATTATTGCGTATATAATTCAAGCTGTTCTGTTTATATCTAGTAGATAAATCAATTACCTATAAGATAGGGTATCTGGTTGATGTGTAAAACTTAACAACAATTGAATAAATAAAGAAATTAATTTTTATGATAAAAACGCACTTATCGCGACAATTTAATTTGTATGATCTCATGACACCTTAATGCACATGGAAAGGACGAAGATCATGACTAACATCATGTCACACCTGTAGCGGTTATTGCGAACACTACGCTCGAAGTTGTCGATGTATATGTCAACGATTACCTAGGATATATTGTCCGACTAGGTATGTCCAACTTGGATTGCTATGCTGGGTAACCTCCTCACGTGTTCGACTGCTGCTCTTCCTCTTAGTTCAGTCCAAAATGATGAGCAGCATGCTGGGACGGTGCACCCTGGGCGCCGGAAACTAAGTACTCAGTTGCGTACTTGCTGGCCGGCGGCGAATAACCTCTATATACTTTTCTAGAGGTTATTCGCACCTTCACCCGAACCTCTAGCACGCCGTGAGGAACTGAATGGCTGACAGGAAATTCTGTCGCTAGTGTTGCCCCCGTTAGGGTACCGGCCGACCCTCTGACGGGTTATGCGTTGGCTTATCCGGGTACGGGGCTCTGCTCGGATGGACCAGATATTTCCCTTATACTCGTGGGATTAATCATTGAAAAAAATATAAAAAATCAAATTGCAGAAGAGATGAAAGTGCAGTTTGCATCCGACTCGGATATGAGTCTCGGTCAGCAGAGGTTGTTATAACACTGCAGCCCCGTGTCGAGGACAGAGGGCTAACTTATGCCAAAGTTTTAGCGGAAGCCAGAACGAAGATCGATCTTTCAGGACCTGGCATTCATTCTTTGCGCTACCGCCAAGCTGCTACCGGAGCTTGTATCGTTCGGATCCGGTACCGGCACCGGATGTGACTAGTGGCGAAAAGGCGGACTCTAGCTGAAAAGCTAAGAGAGACCTTACCAGTGGACGTTGTGAAGGTCTCAAGGCCAACTAAATGCGAAGACTTACGGCTCTCTGGTCTGGACGACTCAGTCAGCATAGAAGAGGTCGACAGCGCGGTTTCACGGTGAGGTGGTTGCTCGCGGAATCAGTACAAGAAAGGGAGATCCGCCGATACGCTTCGGGGACAGGTACCAGGGGGACAGGGGCAAGGGGTACGTAGCGATCCAAATCAGAGAAATTGTACTTTTGGGAGTGTACTTCTCACCCAACAGGTGTCTCGCCGAATTCGAGACGTATCTTGGCGAGCTGGGGGCCTTCGAGACACTGGAAGATTGAGCGACTATGACCGGTCTGATGGTTCTGAACCAGAGTTCGGTCATTACGTGCGTGCGTAGGCAGAGGTGGGTTCATTATGAATGTTTCATTCGCATCCCCTGCCGTTTCATGCAGCGTTCGGGATTGGAAAGTTCTGGAAAATGTGGAGATATTGTCGGACCATATCTATATTAGGTACGACGTCTGCACTTCTCCTCAGGTCCCGGGCGCTAGTCGCCCTATGAGAAGGTACACACTCCGGTATCAACCACGAGGTGGACGTTGAAAGGTCTCAACAAGGAGGTAGTGTTAAGGGCCTCCATCGCCTTTGCGTGGTTGACCCCTCCGTCTGGGCCTGTAGAGGTTGAGGAAGAGGCGAGTTGGTTCCAGGACGCTATGATGAATATAAATTGCGATTCAAGCATGGCCCAGGCCAAACGTCAACTTCCTAGGCGTCAGGTGTACTGGTGGTGTCAATATATTGCAGACCTTCGCGGTTATTGCGTTGAGGCGAGTACACTAGACATCGCAGAAGGCAGCTTCGCGATGATGTGGCAGAAGGGCGTCTGCCAAGACCCACTCAAGAGAAGAGCTCCTGGGGACTTTCAGCCGAGATTCATGGCGGCGACCATGTAAGTTAGTGAGGAATAAAATACGCACCTGGGCGACTCCTCTTACGGAGAGTCTCCAACCACGGTTTGTGGAAAACGTGGTGGCGGCGCTGTTCCCAAGCCGAGCGGAGCTGCCATCTCCGATCATGGCTCTTCTACAAGAAGAGACTGGACACAGGGGTACCACGATTATCTCAGCGGAGCTCGGCTCGGCTATCCAAAGGCTGCGTGCCAAAAACCAGGCCCCGGGGCCTGACGGCATTCCGGTCGCGTCTGGGTCTTGACTCTCGAGATATTAGGGGACGAGTTCAGTAGGCTGTTTGACGCCTGTCGGGAGACGGGTCTGTTTCCCGCACAGTGGAAGATGGGCAGGCTAATCCTCCTCAAGAAGGAAGGGCGCCTCACGAAGTTTCCTTCCGCCTACCGCCCAACAGTGTTGCTCGATGTGGTAGACAAGCTCTTAGAGTGAATAATTTCTAGCCGCCTCATCGGGCATCTCAGGGAGATAGTCCCCGACTTGTTGGATCTCCAATTTGGCCTCCGAGTGGGTCGTTCGACGATTTAGAATAGAATAGAATAGAATAAAATTTATTCAAAATAGATTATTTACATAATACTTAGTCATTTTTTTTCTTTTTTAACGTCACTGGTTGGCAAAAAATGCCTCTGTACTGGGAATAACCGGTAAGAAACCCAGCGGGATATTTTGTTTCAGTCATTTTTAAAATAATGTACAAAAGCAGAAGTATTATAAAGATGTAGAAATAGCTTGGCAGCGATCACCTCATTCCCAGGGGTTATCATCATCTATGCATTCTTTCATATTATAATAACCCTTTTTATGAAGTCTTTGTTTAATATAAAATTTGAACTTTTTGATTGAAAAACTTTGTGCACTTTCTGGGATTTTGTTGGAAAAACATTGCCCATAACAGAGTAACTGACCTTGTGAAGTCGAGTAACTGGCATTATTAATTTATGCCTGTTCCTGGTATTTACATTATGAACATCACTTTTTTTAATAAACTGGTTTACTGTTCTTGTGTACATACAAAACGTTTTCAAATATATATTGAGAGGCCAAGGTAAAGATATTAATTTCTTTAAATTTATCTCTAAGAGACACTTAAGAGTCAAGATTATAAATAGTTCTCACGGACCTCTTTTGCAAAACAAAAATCACTTCCTCATCACAATATTCATATATATATATTTACCCATAGCAAAATACCATAAGACATTACGCTATGAAAATAACTAAAATAAACTAATCTAGCAGTTTCAACTTTAGTCAAATTCCTATTTTTTTACAGAATAAGCTGCAGAGTTAAGTCTACTTGCTAGTTTATATATGGGGGCTCCATTAAGTTTTGCGTCAAGAGTTATTCCAAGAAAGACAGTAGTATCCACAAGGCTCAACTCTTCCCCATTCACAAGCACATTTACATCTAATCGTTTAATATTTGGTGTTGTGAATTTAATACATTTTGTTTTATTGCCGTTTAAAAGCAAATTGTTAACGTTAAACCAATGTACTAATTTTGAAATAGCATATTCAGCTCGTCATATAATAAAAGTTGAAGTTTTATCTTAAAAATCAAAGATGTATCATCAGCAAATAACACTATATCATGGTTGTCCCCTACTAGGTAAGGTAAGTCAATAATGTAAATAAGAGATAGAAATGGGACAAAAATCGAACCCTGCGGGACACACTCTTGCTATTGGTAAATACTTTCTGCGTTCTATTACTCAAATATGAAGTTAGAAGTTATAGTGCAGAATTTCTTATACGGTAATGATGTAGTTTCCTGATGAGTGTTTCATGATCACCGCAATCGAAGGACTTACAAAGATCACAAAAAACACCCAAGGCATCCTGTGAAGAGGCATCAAATATATACTAAAAAAGTTCAACACCTGCATCGGTTGTAGAACGACCCCTTGTAAAACTTTGTTTTGTGAAACAATTTATGAAAATTAAAATGTTTTAACATTTCATTAATAATAATTTTTTCAAAATTTTTACTTTGTTGGTGGTACGGAATAGGTCTAAAGTTAGCAGGTTACGATGTACTACCAGATTTAAATAAAGGTATGGGTTTTACTATATTTCATCAAATCAGGAAACACACAAACAAAATTCAATACCGGAATTAAAAATTATGGCTAATTGAGGTGCAATTATATCTATAATAGACGCACTAACTTCAACGAACATACCCAATAGATCTGCGGTTCTTATACAATCAATAGTATTAAAAATATTTAGAATGTCATTTGCATCTACCATATGAAAGTTAAAATGTTTTGTACAAGAACTTACATTTTGTTTGAGTAATGTCTCAGCGGCAGTAGTAGAAGATTTTAATGGCTTGGTTATGGAAATTGGAATATTACTAAAAAAACTTTTCAAAGGCAATAGCAATATCTTGATCAGATGTCATAAGCTTGTTGTTAAAATTTATTTTGTAATCATGGTTGCGGTCCTTGACTTTCCCGATTTCACTATTAATATTACTCCGAGTCATTTTTATTTTATCTGATGCTTTCTTTATTTTATTGCTGCAGAGCATACTTTTTAAAATAATTTTGAATAATTTTTAACATACTCTTTAAATGTGCTACTATGATTGTATGACCTTTCATTTTAAAGTTGATACAACCTGTGCCAACTTCTGTCGATTGCTACTGTCGCCCATTCTTTAAAAGTCTAGCGACTGTTCAAGGAGATAGTTTCAGAAGTAAAAATAGCATTAAATTCCTTGCTCAGCAGGTTAAACAATACTTCTACAATACAAATATTCAGTATTATTATTATAAGGAAGTTATAGTAGTTTTTTATTTACGTTACTTCTAAACTTCTCTACTTCTCCAAGCGATACTTATTTACTGGATTGATGTAATAAGACCTGTGTGACATATAAGACGTGAATTCCCGATCGGACGAGACGGTGAGACGGGGTAGGGTGTTGTTGGGTGTGTCGTTAGTCATGGCCAATGCCTTTAATACCCTGCCCTAGGCGTGCATCAAGGAGGCCTAAATTATCACAAAGTGCCTCCATATCTCAGCCGAATTGTCGGGGACTACCTCTCTGATAGGTACATTTCGTACCCTGGGCGGGAAGGCGGAACGTTGCGGAGGGCTATGTCGTGCGGTTTACGGCAGGGATCGGTCCTAGGGCCACTCCTGTGGAATATCGGCTACGACTGGGTGTTTAAGGGCGATCTCCACCCCGAGCGCAAGTGTGATCTGTTATGCTGAGGAGGCTGCCCGGCACTGCCTGCACGTCTGTAGCACAGGTTGTCGGAAGAATAGGGATGTTGGGACTCGAGGTGGCGCTTAACAAGTTCAAGGTTATTTCGCTCCTCAAGCCTCGGAGAGCTTCGCCACTGGGGTCCCACATAGTCGTCGGTGATGTCCGTATCGAGTACCTTGGACTCATCCTCGATGGTCATTGGAACTTCCGCGAGGACTTCAAGCGCCTGAACCCCCTGGTAATGCGAACTGCAGCTACGTTAAAGCGGTTGCTGCCCAACATCGGGCGGGCTGACGCCAGTGTTCGTTGCCTGCATTTGGAGGCGGTGCGATCCATGACCTATATGGAGCGCTCATTTGGGCGACGGCCCTGACGGAGAGAACCATCGGTTTGCTGGGAAGACCTCAGAGGGCCGTCGGGGTCATCAGAGCTTATCGCACCGTCTCTCACGAGGCGGCGTGAGTACTGGCGGGATCCCCTCCTTGGGATTTGGAGGCTGAGTTCCTAGCGTCCATGTATCATAGGCGCGCAGAACTTCGACTCCAAGGGTAACATTCTCTGCCGAGAGAGTGGACAATGCGGAGGTTCCACGCTCGACAGTATATACTGGGAAGGTGGAAGGAGCGACTGGCGCATCCTAGGCTAGGTAGCAGGACTGTCGAGGCTGTACGAGGCATCCGAGTGTCACCATTGTGGCAGTGACGAAGACACGGCGCAGCATACACTGGAGGAATGTTCAGCTTGGGCAGATCCGTGTCAAGATCTCGTCACTGTTGTGGTGGACTCTCGCTCCCAGCGTTATTTAAGGCCATGGTAAGTAGAGACTCTACCTAGAGAGTGGGTGGAAGCTCCAGCTCCACCCTCACAAAAAGAGAGGCCAACAGGGCCATCGCCGTCCAGATTGCGATAGTGTGCGGAAGCGTTCCCGTAGTCCCGACTATTGGCGCCGAGAGGAATACCGTGGGGTTTTGGCCGGTAAGAGTCCGGCATAACCCTTTTGTCGCCCCTGCGACAGAGGGGTAACCATGCAGGATTTCCCCACGGAAAAAAAAGGTAGGTCCAACTTCGTCCAAGAAGTCAATCGGCAAATCCAATTCGATTGGGCATCGTTCGGAAAACTACGTCCATTTATCGTCGAGTATACCTCAAAGTCCTAAAAGAACGCTAGTGATGATATACGGAATCGAGACGTGTTGCTTCACTGCAGGCCGCATGTTTAAATAATACTGCCTTTCGGGTTAAAGGGCACTGATAGCTAGTTTAATTACTGAGCATATGAGACATAAGAACTTATGTCTAAGGGAGACGAGCGCAGTGCGGTTCAACAGAAATATTCTCGGTGACAGCATTTGTTGTGGGCAGACGTTGCACTTACCATCAGGAGAACGATTTGCTGGTCTCGCCGCTTTTCTTCCATAAAAAAATATGTATATTTTACTTAATCTCATATTGCAGATTCTGTTCTGATCACGGCTAGTTTATGGATGCGGGTGCCGCAGAGCCCTACTTTGTGACTATCTATGAGGGGCGGTCTATTTTCAGTAGTGGACTTGTGATGTGCTATAATGATGATGATAACTGTAATCATATCAAATTTGCCGTTTCGAGGTTTTTAGTATAAAATATAAGCATGACAAATATAGTACAACGATTCAACTATTTTAGGGTAACGTCCGTAACCACTTTATTTGATCATTACATACATTTGACTGTGCGCCTATTAATGCACATTCGGTGAAATAGATTATTATGAAATTTCATATACAGAGTTTGGGAGTGAATATCCAAATTTTATAACTTTTGGTTGAGATCTGGCAACCAGAAGTGACGGTTTGCTGATAACGCTTAGTTATTTCTAAAAGAGAGATTATTTTAAAAAAAACGTATATTACTAAACGAGGTATAACTTATTATACTTAATATATTTATTGCGTTATACGGATATTTTTAATTTTAATTATTTTAAATTTAATCTTTAAAAAATATGGTATATCATTTTAATTAATTTGCTTAATAATTTTGCAATAAAAGTCTATTGCATTTTATTGAATGATACAAAAATTTAAATAAAAATATAGGTAACAATTTTTTTTTGCTGGAAGGAATTTTTTTATCGCATCACCATCATTTTAATTAGCCGAACGAGAATTTGGCGTTTTTAGCCAATTATTAACAAAGTATAAGGTGAAAACTTTTAAAACTATCATCATCGTCATCATCATTTCAGCCTTTTACTATTCTACTGCAAAACATAGATTTCCACAAAAGTTTGCAATTTTGGAGAGATTTTGCCATAGTTGTCACGCTTGGCAGGTGGGTTGGCAATTAATTTATTTAGATATTCCAGGAATACTATGGGTTATATTAATTATTTCAAGAGTGGGAGTCGGGGTGTTTTTTCTGAAAAGTGAACAGTGTCTAATTTTTTTTTGAAAAAGGTTAGGAAATAGCATTTAAACTATTTCTCCTTTGCGTATTTTCCCAGTCACGATACCAAACTACAAAGGTCTTGTTACCTTCAATTTGTCAATTGACCATTAAATTGTATACGCAGTGGAAACAAGGTAATAAGTTCACATGAGTTAGTTGAACTTTATGCTCTCTTCTGTGCACATAAGACTTTTGTCGTACTTTGAGTTGACTGGTATTACCTATATTCGTATGAGTAACATGATCAAATCATATTTCCGTTTTGAAGACGAATAATAGTGATACAAGCGTTACCATTGTTTATAATTTGAAAATATTATTTTAAGTTTATATTTCGCTCTTAATGGGAGAACAACCTCAGACTCAATTTAGAACGACCTCTAGTAGAAGAAGTGAGGACCTCACAGTGTGCGAGGAGTCTACGGATGTGGCTTAAGCCTGTGTCAATCTCTAGGGGAGGCGAATATCCTGCAGTGTCTATCAAAGGATTGAAATGATGATGATGTTGATAAAGTAGTTAGGTAGTACTACTACTTGTAGTAGCAGGAGTTAAGTAGATTGTAGCTTCGTTTCTAATTTAAGTCCTAAGTTGTTTACGTGGTAGAGCTACGCCGTAGGACAATTGTCGTAGCTCATATTAAATGTTATCTAAATTGTGGTCTAGTGTTCAGAGTACCTCAATTTTATGCCGTGGGTCCTGGACTCGAATTTCAGCCGGACCGACCAACATTTATGTCAAAGCACATATTAAAAGGTAAAGGTAAAAACACAAAACGCATTCACGATACAGGAGAAATCCTACTGTGGTTCGTTTTATTTAAAAAGGTAAAATATTGAAGGTCGACCCGACCGTCTGACAAAACGAACGGCCGACTCGATGCCTTAAAGTTTTGTATGGTTAGTGAAGATAATTGGAGATCCCAATTACTGGTAATTAGGCATTACATTATAGTCGTCAAGGGTGATAACGCACTTTCATCTTGATTCTTTATGGAGGATGGATATAGGCGCCTATAGTCCACAGTGTCCATAAACCCTGAGGTAGACTGTTTGCTTCAGCTTCACGGCTTTCATTAAAATTTATATAATATTATTATTGAATTGTTTTGATATCTAATTCCTTGATTTATAGGAGCATAAAACAACTAATGCCTTTACAGTTTAAAGCGAAAATAAAATAAAAAACTGTTGAGTGCTTTGCCGCATAATGGCAGTTTCAACTCGTAGTAGAAACTTTATTGATTTAACGAAAGTGTTTGTTTGTACCCGCCTCACTCACAGTTACATGCCTCCTCATTGCGTCGTTTGTTAACCAGGGCGGGCGATCAATCATTCAACTGTTTTCTAACAACTGGACGTTCTAGAAACACATCGTGTTCGACGCTTGCTACGGCACACGCATTCATTTCATTCGGACCTTCCTGTTCATAACAGTATTATTTCTCAAGTGTTTGTGGCGTTAAAAAATTGTGATAATGAATAAAACTTTTATTGTGATGTTATTATTGCTTTATGCAACTATAAATGCAGAAAGTAGGAAAATGTCATCGAGAGGTCGCAGTTCCGGATCCAGTCGCAGTACAAGTAGGAAGTCGTACTCACAGCCAGCTCCGACTTCATTCAGCAACCCTTCATGCTCCAGCACCTAAACCGTCTTCATTTGGATGGCAAGAAAAACCAGTCCGACCAGCACAGAACCCATCAAAATCACAAAGTCATTCATACCCGTCCAGCCAAACAGGACTTTCTGGAAACAATCAACCCAAACAGCCGCCACCTTATCAAGAAAATATACAAAGGAGTAACGCACCTATTCCAGTACAACAAAAACCGAAAAACACCGAAATTCAATCACAAGTGAATAACCAAATGAGTCATTCATATCCCGTTTCAACGGGTTTGTCAGGAAATTCGAAACCTGGTGGATTATCTGGTTCTGGTGTTGGATACCCACAGCAACAAGGCGTCGGCGGCGCTACTTCTGGTTCCGGATATCCTCATCAGCAGGGGAGTGGCTATTCTGGTTCCAATGCAGCACCACCTCCATATAACAGTGGTCACCCAGTTAACAATTTTGGAAACAATTATCATCATCCACAGGGTCCACCGCCGCCATATACAAATTTCCCACAGAGCAATGGAGGATTTGGAGGGCACGGGTACAATCCGGTATACAGTCCACAAAATCCGGGATATTTCGGAAACTATGCAAATAATGGTAAGAGCTTCGGTGGTATGAGTCGTACAGGCTCTGCTCTCACAGGCGTAGGAATTGCTGGAGCTGGCGTTGGTACCATATTAACTGGTTTAGCACTGTGGAACTTAGCTCGATCTACTGGTCATCATCATCACACGGTCATTTATGACAACAGAGGTCAACCAGTAGCTGTAGCTCCTGTTAATAGTACAGAGCCTGTAGTGGATCCCATACTAGGCGATTTAATCAATTGCACACTTACGATAAGCAATGATAATGTTACAGAAGTGCTTGCTATACCTTGTGCTATTGCTACTTCGTTTACACCGGATGCTGATGTTAAAGACTCGAACATAAATAATAATAACACAAATGACAAAACTAAATGTACTATAACAGTGGTTACTAAAAATAACAGAGAATTTATGACCACTATACCCTGTTCTGTACTTTTAAGTACCGCTGCAAATAATAATGTGACTGAACCAACCACTGTTAGCAATGATACCGATATTAACAATGGAACTCTGACATCTTCAGACACAGTGCCTCAAATTCTTCCTGCAGCGCTTACACTGTCTATTGATAGTGTAAATGAATATAATAAAAAATTAAACTGCACACCCGAGCCTGGTGAAATTAGAGATCCTATTAATCCCTGTCTCAGTGTAACTAGCAATTTGACGGTTATTCCTTTACCTACAACTGAGAAATCCAAAGAAATTAATCGTTAATTTTTTCGCCATTGCAAGTTGAAAAATTGTATTCAACGGCCTTAATTCCTTTTTTTTTTATTTTAGCTGTCTTTAACCCTTCCCCGTATTACAGATATAAGAAACAAATTATTACATTTTTAATTAAATTACAAAAACAAATGCAATTCAAGTTTCAATTACCATCTGCACGTATACAATGAAGCTATTGTAAATTTCATGTTAGTGAAATGTCTAGTCTAGAATTAAAAAATATACTATTGTAACTGATTTAATATAATAAAGCTTACATAATTTATTTTGTAATTTATTTTATGTTTACAAGATTTGTAAAAAAATAATGACACTACATACTTCTGTAACATTTATTACATTAATCAATATAATTATAGATAATCGATTTCGATATAATCATAATAAAGGCGAGAAAGAATTTACGCTTATTTGATTAAGACAATGCCCATTTCTAGGTAATTTGTAATCTTAAAAAATATCAGCTTTTTGTATAAGTCTCAAATTCATTTATTTATTAACAACTATGTAGCTGGCCCGGCAGACGTTGTCCTGTCCGTTCCGGTATGTAACGCGATGTGTTTGATTCTGAATTACATTTAAGTGTAAAATTTTACAGCCACACGATGACAGCTGATTTTATTTTTTTTGATTTTCTACTTAAATTTTTGCTTATAGGCGGTTAACGATTCTGTACAGTTATATCGACGACGATACATTGCATAACCGTAGTTCCAGAGATAGTCTCCGCCGTCAAATTGTGTGGATAACGCTTGGAACACTTGCCGTCGACCATGTTTGGTGATAACAATAGAACTATCACAATAAAAGTGAAAGGAAACTTGACTTACAAATACAATAACGGTTGAAAACTGAATGAAAATTAACCACGAAAATCCGAATATTCACCGCGTGCCAATATTTTAAGCTAAAAATCTCAACGTCATTCAACGGAGGAAAACACAATTTAGAAAATTACACCATTTGCACAACGCCATCTTTTGGTGACACTGTTTAACTATAGTACTTTCTTTAAATTATATTCTTTGTGGGAAATATAATACAATATATTTTCATTCATTTCAGGTATTAGTTTAACACTCTAGAACCTTATTTGACATCTTTTATTACCATTAGAGTAGAATAGCACCAACCTCTTTCTTAACGGGGTGCCGTAAGAGGCGACTAAGGTATTGTACGGACAGCCTTTATTCGTGCAGAATACTACCATAATATGCACTGCTGTTATTAAACTGCTCGTGGGAACACAATGAGAAGTAAGATTTTTTTGACTCGTAGCAAAATGGCGGCGACGTGTTTCGCCACCCGTCACGTCTCGTTTCCCACGGGTGCGAAAAGTGGGCTATTTGTGTGGCATACCCCTTTTATGGGAAATAACGTGATTGTATGTTATTACCATTTCTTAGATTAGATTTAAATGTACACGTAATTGACTCATTGCCACGTTTGACCAAATTCGTAGACTTAGACTATTCATAACTTTTGGTAGAATAATTTTTCGATTTTAATAAAACAAAGACTAAATGATACTGGAAGATACGCTTTATTATTTTGTTACTATATCTTTTGAATAAATATAATACTTTAGACGTTATGCGTTCGCAAACAACAGACAGACAGAAATTTATAAAAATTACAGAAATGTATTATATAAATGTAGTTACTTATTTTTAGTCTCCCCCAATAATTTATTCCGCAAGATTTTAAAATGTACAGACACGTAAAGTTTTCAGTTTTATTACGAGTATATGTATAGATTTGTTATTAGGGCACTTCAGGGTTGGTCCCAAATATATTTGGTCAAGTTTAAGTCTCACTAATCTTGGCATTGTGCTATTTTTTTATATGAAACCAAAATCATGACACCTTCTCTATACCTACTTAATACTTACACGTTTATTTTACTTTCCTTTTTACAATCTTCTTAATGTGTATTAAATTTAATGAAGATATTTTTGATAATTATTTTGCGATTAGATACTATCATAAAATAAAATTTGATAATGTAGATAGCAATTTAGTCCAAACGAAACGTTTTCAAAAACAAACACACTGAGATGACCACCAAGTTTTGTTAATTTTTTTTTTTCAAATAAATTTATTTAAGAACCGCATTCATTGATTTTTATTTCCAAATAATAAACGTCAATAAATATATTATTATTTAATTAATGTAACTGGTGGGGCAATCTAAGGGGAGGCTTATGTTCAGCAGTGGACTAGTGATAGGCTGAAATGATGATGATGATGAATTTAGATTTTTATGTTAGGAAAAATGTGGCGGCTTAAAAAAATCAGCCACCCCGTCTAATCCTGTGGGTGTCGTAAAAGTCAACAAACTTAAAACCAGGGAATGGGCTGCAGTGTCTTCTTGGAACATAAAAATAAAACTGCGATTGGCAAACCGCCTGCCAAGCGTGGCAACTATGGCAAAATCCCCACCAAAAATAAGAGCTACAACAGCCTCTGGTTCTCCGGCGGATCCGCTCGTCCTGGCTACGGTAGTAGTCATGGTAACGGCGGGGCAGGGGGTGCGGAGAATATCCGGACTAGGAAATCTTGGTACTACCAACGACAACTGGGCTTGGCACATTACAACATACGCACGCTGAGGACCGGTGAGAGGATTCTGAAGCCAGAAGAATGGGGTGAACAATTTACGATGGGATATTATAGGATTATCTGAAGTCCGAAGACAGGGGAGGACACAGTAATCCTCAAATCCGATAACTTGTTCTACCATCGGGAGGTCCATACCATCTGTCCCAAGGAGGTGTCGGGTTTATCGTTTATTTATTTTATTTATTTATTACTCATCATTTATTTATTACTGTCTGGTCGCCAGCAACGTATACGTACTGATGATACTTCCTCATCCTGGTGTAACGTATATGCTGGTGTTCCTCAGGGGGGCGTTTTATCTCCTTTACTTTTTACAGTATTTATTAACTCAATAGCCATTCAATTAACCTCGAACTACCACCTTTATGCAGATGACTTGCAAATATATACAAAGGCCGCTCCTCATTATCTCCCTAGTGCTATTAAAACTATTAACGCAGACCTGGAGCGAGTACTTAGATTGAGTAAAGCGTACGGCCTTCAGGTTAATCCTATTAAATCGCAGGCCATTATCATCGGTAGCTCTCGATTGATATCACGCCTTGGTTGTCTGCCGCAAATAGTGTTTGATGGAACTGTTGTCCCTATCAGTGATACCGTAAAGAACTTGGGGATCCATATGGACAAAAATCTTTCTTGGATACGTCATATTCAAGAAATTAGTCGTAAAATGTATGCTTCTGCGGTCTCTCTACGAAGATTACGTAACTTCCTTCCCATAGCCACCAAGATTGTGCTTGCTAAGTCTCTTCTTTTCCCGATTTTCGACTATGCTGATGTCAGCTATCTTGACCTCACCGAATCCCATCTTGATAAACTTGAGCATATCCAGAATTTTTGTATTAGGTTTATATTTGGCTTACGTAAATATGACCATGTTTCTCTTTTTCGAACTAAGCTCAAGTGGTTACCAATTCGCCTTCATCGGAATGCTCACGTACTTCATCTACTCTATAGTGTTCTCTTCAATCCTCTCTACCCTTCTTACCTCAAAAAACGTTTTGAATTCCTTCATGATTCCCATTCGCGGAACTTAAGGTCAGCAGAGAGTTTGAAGTTGAAGATGCCGCTTCATAGTAGCAAATTTATGGACGCATCATTTACTGTTCAGGCTGTTCGCCTATGGAACGCGCTGCCTTTGACAGTGAAACGTGCACCATCCCTTCCAGTGTTTAAGAAACTTTTATTAAATCATTATCTGTCTCTTTAGAATCTAATTTACTTTTCGCACTAGCCTATAAACAATTCTTATTTATATTTTTTAATATTGTATATTTATAAATTATATGTATTAATGTATATATATATTTACGTGTATAAATATGTATATATATAACTTATTTATTTATGTATGATCGTATGTGTATAATATTTTTGTTTTTTTTTTTTTTTTCTTTATGCAACATATTTTATTTATTGGTTTTCCATGCCGACGCTCTCGACGTTTTCGTTGTCCTTGATATCATGTCCATCCAGCGGTTGTCTGGAAGATATTGCTGTCAGCAATAAGACCGCCCATTGCTCACTCTTATTGTATCTTTTTATTTCCAGTTTACTTTTTTGTCAATAGTTTTAAGGTTTGCAATAAAGAATATATAAATAAAATAAATAAATACTCAGGACAGTTACAGCAAAAAAATATATATACATTACAACATCCAGAAATTCAATTCTGTTAGCCAATTACAACGATCCACGTTTTACAATTTATATTTTAGGTTTATTCAAAATAGAAAATATATATATATATATATTATATGTTTAAATGAAACTATTTTTACGGATTTTATCGCGTTGATTTTTGTTATTTATAACCCGACGTTTCGAGTGCTTTTTGGGGCGGCGATGATATAGCTGATGTGAAGCATCGCCGCCCCAGGAAGTCTGCAGTCTGTGACCATGTTCTGGATCATCCCAACCATTACATCAGATTTGATAAACCACAAATCCTCGCAAAAGAACACCGATTCCTACCAAGGATGATTCGCGAGGCTATTGAAATTAAAAAACATCCTAATTTTAATAGAGAAGATGGTTGGGTATTACCACCAGCTTGGGATCCTATAATTAATAAAATTAAGTCAAAAACCAAGCATACCACTGCAAGACTTCAAGACACAGTTAGCTCTTTCTGCGTAGATCGGACCATAAATAATAATTAAAAACTGAAGGTACTCCGGGTTAACTATGACCATGGGTGCTGTAAAGCACTCGAAACGTCGGGTTATAAATAACAAAAATAAACGCGATAAAATCCGTAAAAATAGTTTCTTTTAAATGTGTAGTGTTCGCGTAAATATAAGAAATCATTATATATATTATATGGTTAGCAGATTTGAGTATGAGAAAGAAAAAACTTGAACAATGGTGAAAAAAATTAAAAAACAATAACAATTAATCTAAATTATATAAAAAGATTATAAAAAAAATATTTACGGAAAGGAAAGAGACTCTGACATGATAGTACCTTTAGATGGAACATTCTTATATTATGCACATATATACACACACATACATATATATATATATATATATATATACATATATATGTATGCATGCATAAGTTAAAGTAAATAAGGGTGTGTTGAAAGTAAATTAAATTAAATTGGGTCCGTGCATGACTGGTTCCAGACTGGTGATGGTTGACATAAGCTTAAGTCCAGCTGTAGGCCAATATTAATTCATTAGAATATTAATTGATGTTTCCATCTGCATTAAATAGACGACGTATTACTTTATCTTTAAATACACGTTCTGAGCCCGTAAAAGGATCAACGTCGGTAAAAAGCGTGTTATATTACAGAATTTATTTTTCTATATTTGAAGTTAAGATGTTTTACAATTTTTTTTTGTATTATTTCAATACGTTTTGAATAATCATTATAATAAGGGGACCATATTGGAGTAGCGTATTCTAAAATATTTCTTCTGACTAATGGAACATGAAAAGGGACGACAAGTGCGTAATATGAAGCCAAGATTACGATAAGCCCTACTTACAATAGTATCCACGAGATTAGACATAAGCATTTTCGAATCAAAAAGGACTTCTAAGTCACGCACACTCTCGGTCCTCTCAATTACAACGCCATTGAAATGATACGGATAGGTTATAGGCAGTTTTTTCCGTGTAAAATTTATATATTGAATCTTTCTGGTACTGAGTGTGATTCTGTTTTCTGTGTAGTAACTGTACAAATTGTTTAAATCAGCTTGAAGCAGCTCACAGTCAGCAGCAGAATTCACTCGCATATATACCTTTTTATCGTCAGCGTATAATATGTGTTTAGCGTTTTTAAAAACTTTATTTATATCGAATATGTAGGTGCAATAAAAGAGTGGGCCTAGGTGTGATCCCTGAGGATTCCTGAGGGAATAGTGATGAAATCCGATCTATAACCACCTAGAACGACCATCTGAGAGCAGTTAATTAAGTATGAACGAACCCATCGCAATAAATCTCCTTGTATGCCAAGAAATTCGAGCTTACGGAGAAGGATGTCATGGTCCACACGGTCGAAAGCTTTCTCAAAGTCCGTATAGACCACGTCAACTTGTCCCCTATTCTCCATACCACTAAGGAGAAACTCAGAAAATAACTCTAAATTTGAAGTAGTGGAATGCCCTTAAAAGAAACCATGTTGAGTTGTGGGAATACCTCTTGCAATAAGTGGATAGATGTGGCTGTATATCAACTTTTCTAATATTTTACTAATCGTACAGACAATTGATATAGGGGGATAATTTTCAACTATAGATCTAGACCCCTTTTTATGGATTGGCACAATCTGAGCTTGTTTCCAAATGGTAGGAAAAACACATTCTTTAAGAGATCTACGATGGCACAGGATGCGAGAAAAATAGGTGGCACGCCATCACATCCAGCACCTTTGTTTTTATCTAGCGATTTAAGTAGCATTCTCACTGTCTGCTCCGATATGTTAATGTGGGATAATATTTCGCAACTTGAGTAAGCATTGACAGATGATAAATAGTTATTATTTATGGCACTAGCTGATGTTATAAAGACACTTTCAAAAAACTTACTAAAAGCCGAGCAAATATCTTGACCGTCAGTGTATGTAGTGTTGTTAACAGTGAATTTTTTTGGATAGAAAGAACCCCCCTTTTTTAATTTAACGTATTTCCAGAAATATTTGGGAGACCTCTTAATAAGATCGTTCACAAATATTTCATTAACAACGTTGTCAAGATCGAGAGTGTGTCGACTAGGGTTGCTTACCTTATACTCAGAATAACCAAACGGTATTCGCTGCAGGTCATATAGGTATACGTACTTACCTCGACACACCCTGATGATGAGGTGGAGGTAATGTATGAGGATATCTCAAAAAACATACATTCCTCCAAAACTTACTAAACGGTGTTAATGGCAGACTTAAGACTTTAACGCAAAGCTGGGCAAGAAGAAAGACGTTGAGCTGTTAGTGGGGCAATTTGGAATAGAGCAACGGAACCAAAGGTGCCAATAGCGGGCCGAATTTGTGGTGAATGAGAAACTTTTTATGATGAACTCCTTCTTCCAAAAGAGGCCCCACAGAAAGTGGACTTGGATAAGCCCAGACGGTTCCACAAAAAATGAGATCGACATTCATCATAACGACCAAACGACGGCACAATGATGTCTCTGTGATTGCTGAATGGTAAGAGGCCCATTGAACTTTAACATAAACCTGGTGAGGTCTTGTCTGGTGAAGTCTACGCTCTGTCCATCACGTGTCCACAACTGAGAGCTTCCAGCTGGAATTGCATAATCGTTTTCAGTGCCTAGGTGATTGCGTTACAGTAGACAATATGAACGAGAGCCTCGTGGAAACTGTCCAGGCGGTGGGTGCAAAGTTTTTCAAGACGGCGTGTCTAGTTGCGTTGTGCAAAAAGAAGATCCAGAAGCTCTCCGACAACCAGTCACTCTCAGTCTCATGGAGGCGAGGCATGAAATGAGGCTACACTCCTCAACTACAACAGCGACAGTATATCGGCAACTGAACAGACTGATCACCCAATGTAAGCGGCGAGACCTGCGCAACTTCAATATAGCCCGTATTCAAGAAGCGATAGAGCAAAACCAGGGCTCCAAGGTCTTTGCCAGGGATCTGTCTGCCAGTAAGAACCAACTGACTGAGTTGAGGACCGAGAGCGGTAGCGTCATTTCCGCTGGACCAGAGATTTTGAGTACGATCGAGATATTTTATGGACAGCTTTACATATCGTCAATGGAGCCATACACTAATGTGAGTTACGACCCAAGAGCAACACTCGTCCGACACCATTCCGATGATATCCCGGACGTCAGTCTAAGTGAGATTAGTATGGCTATCAAACAGCTCAAAAATGGTAAAACGCCTGGGGAAGACGAAGAGTTTCTGAAGGCAGGTGGAAAACCGGTACTTTGGTCCTTTAGAAGCTATTTGATTCCGTCATCCACGGCGGCGCTACGCCGGAAGCGTGGTAGTCCTGTTTTACAAAAAGGGCGATAATCCGCGACTATGTGCTGTTTTTGTTGTTGTCTTTACGAACCATCTCGCAAGCAGACTTGACGACTTCCAACCTCCCACCGGTCGAAGTTGTTGACGAATATGTAGTACCTAGGACAGATTGTCCGGTTAGGTAGGTCCAACTTCGATCAAGAGGTCCATCGACGGATCCAACACGGCTGGGCAGCGTTCTGGAAACTTTGTCACATCGTGAAAGTAGAAATGGCAATGAGCCGTCCATATAGCCCGCAGAACCGATAACCGTTGAGGAAGAAAGGTTCTCGTTCTCCCGTAGGGGCCTGCTTAAAAGCTGATGATGTTGATGACGTCATCCTCAATGATGATGCTTGGGCTTGGCTCATATAGTGTAATTCTGGAGTTCTGCAACAGATATTATATTGTAATTTTTTCATCGAGAAACACTGTAATTTAATATTTTACTGATGTGCAAACACTCAGTCTATATCAACTATCAAAATTAATGCACTACGTTTTAATTTAAATTTGATTTATCTAATTTTGATTTTCAAAGTACAAATTCAAAATGTTTACACTTATTGTGCTGTATTAAATATAAAATAGGTATAGTACTGAACAGTGTACACTTTGATTAAGCTAGTTTAACTTGCAATGGGAACTTTAACCTTTTTTGTTTCCTAAAATAGTTCTTCAGAAGCAGTTTCTAATTAGCCAGTGCCTTCAAGGATATCACAATTTTGTCAAATAAACAAGTATTTACAACATATTACAATATGTTATATCAAAAATACTAAAAAGCTATTTAAAAGATGTCTGATCCCACTATCCAGACTTTTTGCTGTCATCACACTGGTAGCAGAGAAGATTTAGCAGTTAGGATTATGGATGAATTTAATACAGAGTCATATAATGCAGTTTGTTTAGTGTCCTCTACAGTTGGTATATTAGGTTCAATTGTATCAGGTGTGTATTACTGATTTTTAAAGTTAATACAAAAATGTTACACTACTGGACACGGGCTTTCTCTCAATATTTGAAAGGGTTATGTTTTCATTTGAAAAGTGCCTTGATATGATATTGCGACATGCTGTTTTCATTTTGATGTTTTTCCCCTTTATGTGATAAAAATGACGGAACAAGCAAAACGTTCGCCTGTTGGTAAGTGCAACGTCTGCCCATAACAAATGCTGTTTCACCCTTAACAGTGTGACACCACAATGCGCCCGTCACCCTGAGACATCAGTTCTTAAGTCTCATATGCCCAGTGATTATGGTAGCTCTCAGTGCCCTTCAAACCGAAACACAGTAATGTTTGCACACTACTGCTTCTCGGCAAAATAACTGGCCCTGGGGTGGTACCTACCTAGACGGATTCCTGCATAGGAATCCTACCACCAGTAAAATGTAACAGACACTTGTGGTGCCAGCACCAGGGATTGAACCCAGGTCACTGGAATGTTATGAATAAAAAATCAGTGTAAATACTAATACTGATCCAATTATATTTATGATATTTTTTTAGATTTTTCCATGCTCAAGTCATTCTGAGGGATTGCAAAATGTGACTTCTACTCGTGGAAGACATATTATAATTTGGCTGGCTATTGCAGATTTACTGGCTTCTCTAGGTACTATTAATTATGTTTATACGAGTAGTAAATGAATGTATCATAATCATCATATTATTAGTCCACTGAATATAAGCCTTCACTTCAAACTGTTACTTGAATCATTTTAATTACATTCAATACAAATCACAATTGTAAGGAGAGAAAGTTAATTTGCTAAGATTTGCATGCGGATCTTAGCAAATTAACTTTCTCTCATTACTATAATGGATTTCCACAAAGTAACGCCTGATTCTATTAACAAATCACAATTTTCGCATACTAATACTCAAGTATGTCTAATCTACTAGTAAAAATAAAAAACTAAAAAACTATTGACTTAACTTGTAGAACCCAAATTAAAAGAAAGGTTTGTGAAGGTTTAAGTCATAAAACACATGCACTGTCGAGTGCTCTAGCGCAACACATTCCTCAAGTTTTAAAAAAGAATTGGTTTAAAGTTGAGGAATGTGGGCTAATTAATCCTTTAATTTTTGTGCAACGAATCATTAAACATCATAAATTATGATTACTTAACTTTTTTTACCAAATATTGTTAGGATTCATTTGAATTGTTTAAGAAAAGGTGTGCTTCCAATCACAAAAATGAAAGGATTATCAGCCCACATTCCTCAACTTTTAACCAATTCATTTTTTAAAACTTGAGGTATGTGAGCTGATAATCCTTTAATATTTGTGTAACAAATCATTAAACATCATAAATTATGATTACTTTACTTTTTTACCAAAAATTGTCAGGATTCATTTGAATTGTTTTAAAACTTTTTGTGAAAAGGTGTTCTTCCAATCTGTAAAAAAGTAGTGTGTACATAATTATTATTTATGCAAAAAATTAAGGTTCTTGACATTCAAAATTTTTTGTAGTAAAACTAAAGTATTGACCTATAAATGTTCCACTGTTGGGCAATGGCTTTTTTGAGCTGGAATGTTTTCTTATTTGTCAGACATGCCAGTTTTCTCATGATGTTTTCCTTCACTGCCAAGTATATGATCAATCATTATTCAAAATTGCATTGGTCAGTTTTAGAGTTGCTGACACTAGGGACTGAACCCATACCACTTGCATACTATGAAATATAAAGCATGGTACTAAGGCTATATAGGCTCATGCATAGTATTCATTATAATTATACAAACATTTTTTATATTTAATAATTATGAAAATTAGTGTAGTAAATAAGTTGCATGATTTTAAATATTAGAGTTTTTTATTTTACTTAACAACGAAATGATTAATTCTGTTTTAATAAAAAAATACTGTTTTTCAGGTGTTCTGGTACGCTCATCACTATGGATAAGATACAAAAATATTATGCCTTTACCTGATGATGAAATAAGTGTCTTATTTTGCAGCATCACTTCTGTAAGTGTATTGAATTGGCATCCCTATTAGAGTTTATTCAGAGTTATAAATATAATACTCTTTACATTTCTTAGGCATGGACTCAGTATTTTTATACTGCTACTTGGTTTTGGACTTTATTCTATGCTATAGATACTTTGCGAACAATTAAAGGAAGAGATTCCCATCCAATACTCTACCATTCTATTGCATGGGGTGTTCCTGCAGCTACTACTGGTATTGGGTTGTCCATTTTGTACATTCCTAATGCTACGTAAGTATTTTTCTTATTTGATAAAATTTACTTTGATTCTTAAAACTGGCTTTACTTGTTACCAAACAATTGTTGGTTTTGCACTATTAATCAGGGACTGCATAAACCCTTCATTTGCTTAACCTTTTTATAGATTACCTATTCATTTAGTTACCTAAATCAATAGGTTAATAAGATTAACTGGGTAATCTACCTAAAATAAATATAAGTAAGTCAATTTTTTTAGGTTACAGGTTAAAGAAATGGGTAACATATTAAAGTTAACCCTTATTTTTTATTAGCAGTAACTATCTATTTCTTTTTTTAAATAATTTTAACGAAAAAACGTATAAAAGATATGTTATTATTATAATGTCATAGATAAAAAACTTGTGTTGTAAAAACTTATGTCAGATCTTACGGATTCTACCACCAATTATTTATTCAATGTGTGGGTTCTACAATCATAATGCCTGGCATTTTTAATTGTCAAAATTGCTGCCACTGGGAAAAAATTAGAAAATTTCAATTCATACAAAAAATAATTATATATTGCTTAATTACAACATCACTTAAGCTGGGAATAAACACATACCATAATAATTATTATTATTTATTTATTTCATCCCACAATATAGTCATTACACAACTATAAACATTTAATAAAAGTATTACACATTTAAATACTGTGGGAGACCAGTGCCTGGTGGCTTTGGGACTATATTTCAGGCTGGTGTCCTGATCCTGTTCTTCACCCAAGCAGTCATTACAATACTGTAACTACTCGTATTTATGGTACTAGACCATAGTTGTAATATACTGTTTGCTTCTACTGTAACTTAAAATTATATGAGGTAGTCTAAGTATATAGTAGGTTGTGTGTGTGCGTTTGTGCGTGTGTGCGTATGTGCATATGTGCGTGCGTGCGTGCGTGCGATGTGTGTGAATGTATGTGTAATTGTGTGCTGTTTGTTAGTGCAAGTATTTAAGTAAGGTGTAGCGTCGCGGTAGCAGTGACAGAAGTATGACATATAATTTATTTTATTGGTTAATATTTAATTTAAACATATAGTTTAAAATAAGTTGTTAATTATTTATATTGATTTTTAGTAATATTAATACAATATAAGTTGCAAAAAAAAAATATAGCTCTAATTGTAGATTTAATTGGTGTGTAGTTTTTCAGTATTGTCATAATTTTATTCACGGAGTCAAATAGTTATTTTTCTTTCAGATATCAAATTCGCATAAATTTCGTAACGATAGGTGGTAAGCCTTTTGAAAGTGTAATTCTTACGAGGTAGATAAGGGTTACCCATTCAAAAAGTAGCTATCGTCGTGGCTGCCCACTCACTTGATTTTGGCTAGCAAAAACTTTGACTTGTAAGTGTTGTTAGTTCCAAACTGTAATTTTAAAGAATAGAATAGAATATTTTTAATCAATAATTTACAAAATAGTATACTTACATTATACTCATTTTACGTAATTTTTTAACCTACACTTTTTCGCAAAAAAATGTCTCTGTTCTGGGAAGAACCAGCAAGAAACCAAGCGGGTTTTTTTTAAGTGATTTTATAATAATATAAAATTACAGTATTATAAAGATGTAGAAATAGCTTGGCAGTCTCCTCATTTCCAGGGGTTATCATCATCCATGTATTCTTTAATATTATAATAACCCTTCTTAAAAAGTCTTTGTTTAATAAATAGTTTGAACTTTTTGATTGAAAGAATTTGTGCACTTTCTGAACTTTTCGCCATGAAAGAGTTATTGACTCTGTGAAGTCGAGTAACTGGCATTATTAAGTTGTGCTTGTTCCGGGTATTTACATCATGAACATCACTTTTTATTAAAGTGATTAATATTCTTATGTTCATACATAACGTATTCATATACATATTGAGAGGACAAGGTTAAGATATTAATTTCTTTAAATTTATCTCTAAGAGACACTAGAGCCAAGATTATAAATAGATGTTATGGCCCTCTTATGCGAAACAAAAATCACCTCTACGTCAATCGCACTTCCCCATAACAAAATACCATAAGACATTATGCTATTAAAATAACTAAAAGTAAACTAATCTAGCAGTTTCTAACTTTTTTTACAGCGTAAACTGCAGAGCTAAGTCTACTTGCTAGTTTAGATATATGGGGACTTCATTGAAGTTTCGAGTCAAGAGTTATTCCAAGAAACCGTGGTATCCACAAGGCTCAATTCTTCCCCATTTACGATTTACATCCAATCGTTAAACATTTAGTGTCAACATTTTATACTTTTGAAATAACATACCTCGTCATATAATAAGAGTTGACGTTTTATTTTGAAAATCAATGCTGTATCATCAGCAAATAATACCATTATCATGGTGTCCCCTATGAAAAGTTAATCCAATGCCAGTAATGCAATAAAATTTAACTTCAAAATAAACCCTTGTAACCCTCTCCAATGTCTCACCCTGACTGTTTAAGCCTAAAATCAATCAGTTCAGGAATCAATCAGTTCTCATCATTCATTGTATGAAACAGTTACATACTCCTACTTTAGTAGGTATTCTGTGGGTGTGGTCTGTCCCTAGTCAATTTGATGTATTCCAATCCAGAAGTTATTTTACTCAATGGACTTATTCAGATGTATTTCAGAATGTTTTTAGACCTTGCAAATCTTGTTATTATGACAAAAAATTATTAGGCTCAATTCTGCATGTCACTTCAATTATCTGTAAAATTTAATTAAATAAACCGGGTCCAGTGCGTGTTGGACCACGCACAGTGAAGGGTTCCGTAGTGGGGAATAGTGTATAACCGAAAATATCCCATATCGCTAAAACATCACGACCTAATTTAGTCAAACCAACACACTTAACGCACATTTTATACGAGTTTAGAAGCGCGTATCTCACTAATTATTGGCGTAGGTAAAATGGTTATTTTGAAACTTGCTTTACCATTTTTATCTTACGATACCTGACACGTTTATGTGCAGGTTTTTTTTCATCCTGCAGACATGGAATGTGTTCTACCCTTATTTATTTTTTCGTGATTTTGCTAGACCATTGTATATGGCTTCATAAAAAGTACCTTTCTTCAAAATTTCATCTATATAGTGCCGATAGTCTATAAGTTTTACATGGACGGCTGTGACATATGGACAGGATGAAATTATAACGGTACCCCTATGAAACCCTAAAAATTCTGCTCTGTTGCCCAGGCATTCACATGACTAGACTTTTCTTTTTTATGCAAACAACGTTAAAAATATCTGCTAAATAAGTAAAGTATGAGCTATGTTTAAACTATTATGTAACCTCTTAAGTGTTTATGTAACTATGTAACTCAACTGATTAAAGATTTTTTTTACTTTCAGATGTCACAATTTGAAAACGGTCACAAGTGCTTTGTATAGAATTCTTCCAAACTATTGTGCAACTTACTTTCCAATAGCAATGGTTATGATCGTTAACCCTGTTTTATACGTATTAGCAAGCAAACAAGTTGAGATGACCGTAGCATTACCACTAGCTCAGGTACTTTTTGATACATATAAAAGTTTTCGTTTCATTTTTAATGGACTGTTGTGTGGACAAGTCTGCGTAAGTCACATCGTCCCCACGGTACAGACAACATACAAGTCAGTTGTTCTTTAGTTCTCGTGATGTGAGGTAGCTAAATAGAAGATTTTTTTTATAGGGTAGAGTGACGTAACGAGCAAAACGTTCACTTGGTTGATGCCCATAACAAATGCTGTGTCACCCAAAACATTTCTGTGTGACACCACACTGCGCTCGTTACATTACCCTGAGACAAAAGTTCTTAAGTATCATATGCCCAGTGATTACGCTAACTCTCACCCTTCAAACCGAAACAGTATTGTTTGCACACTACTGCCTCACGACAGGACAACTCGCTCTGCGGTGGTACCTCCCTAGACGGATACCTGCATAGGAATCCTACGATTATAGGATACGGTCGTAAAAACGATTATTAAGGAGATAAATATACTTGCAAACAAATTTTCATACAGCTGGAAAAGTCTTGTATAAATCTATAAATCCAATAAAAATGCCCTTGAGTATTAAAAAAAATATCCCAAATCTTAAATTTTTTAATAAAAATTAAGCAAATCGTGAATGAATTAGTGTTTGTATGCCGAACACAAACAAAATGCTGCGCTAACCTTACGGATCAAGTTATGTTATTAAGTATTTTTTTTTTTTAAGAACGTTATAGAATATCGTAATCGGCAAAGTGTTCTCGTAACGTCTGCAACGCGTAAGTCTTTCTGGACAAGTTGGTAAAAGTATGTAGTTACATCTGAAAAACCGAGTTTCAAGTAAATTTGAGAGTAGTAAAACTTAATGAATCTATTTAAATTAAATAATTATTTTTTACAGTTTACTAGTAAGGAACGAAGGGTTGTCGACGCACTGAAATTAAAGTTCTTTCTTATAAATGTAGTATTTTATGTATGCTGGCTACCTAATCTTATAAACGGTGTTATGATATGGACAATGTGGTTTAATATGCCCGTCAAGATAATCATGTCAATATGGTATATAATGGTGAGCATCACATCTATTCCTCTAGGTGACTTTTGAACATGGTGTAATGCATAAATGAATAAATATGATTATTTTGTTTTAGGCTTTAATGAATCCAATGCAAGCCTTGCTTAATACATTTGTTTATCGGAGATGGAATGCAAACGGTAAGCGACGTAAGCCGACATTTCCATCAATACATAAGGAACTGAACATACATGATGAACAATCACCTCTTTTGGGTTCCGAGCCACCTCGATTGCAATTATCGTCTTTACCTCCAACCGTCAATAATTATGCCACTTTGTAATAAATTATTTACAGTAGGAAGATTATGTTGGTGATTAAGTAACAGATTAGCGCCATGCCTGCCATAAACAACTGTGGTCTCACCCAGAATTTTTAAACTGCAGATTTCTGTGTGATTCTGCACTGCATTTGTCACTCTGACACATCAGTTAATAAGTGTTCTATTAACAGTAATTTTACAAGCCCTTCAAATTGGATCACAGTATTGCACATATTGCTTGCCGGCAAAGTAACTGTGGTAGTCCCTGTCCACGGGGAAGTGTTGTGTGGAAATCCTGCCACCACAATTATGCCTCTGACAGGTGAAAATCGCTACTCTTAACTCGTACAGATTTTCAGTGCTTTAAAAAAATTCTTTTATTTTTACTTCATTATAGGTACGAGAAGTGATTACAGGAATTTGAGTCTAGACTGAAGTAGACGAATCTGGGTTTCGGCACCAAATTATTGTATCTATTTTTATTTTTCAATTGTGTTAGCCGTCTTTGGTCTTCTGCTGAATAACTCTAAAAACTTTCCAGTACAACTGTGATAACCCCTTCTCAATTGTTTGATCTTCTACACAGTAAATACATAAAGCAGGGAAACTACGTACAAACGTTCGAAACGAACGCACCCACACAGACGCACGCCTCAACAATAATCTAAGCGGACGTGTAGTAAGTGATCTCTATTTACCACCATAATAATTAATAATGAAGAATAAATACCTCTTAAATGTTCATACTCTTAGCAAATTTTACTTGTAAACTAGTTCATTAATTCGATTATTTCATCACTATAGAAGGCAAATAAATGTTTTAATTAATAATTAAAAATAACTTTTCATTTTTACAAAAAATAAAGAGTGACAACCTTCGTGCTCCAATGGAGAGTAGGTATTATACTCAACAAATGGGCCTAGTTTCTATACTGTTTTAATATATTTACTGTGTCTTCACTTTTGTTCAGTTTGGTTGTTTACTTTAAATACGAATCATCTAAAAACCATAGCCTGTGACTGTGCTGTGATTCATAGGACTAATTTGGAGGGCTCGAGAGTTTTTTTATTAAATAAGCGTTTAGTTTTATGTATCCGACGTTTCTTAACTACGTCCGGGGCATGTATCCCGGTTTGCCACTTCCCCCCACATCCGGGGCAATCATCTACATATTATATTATTATGAGCTTTTTAAAGACTGAATTTGATATATATTTACCTTTGTTATATATTCATAAGTATTTGACTGTTAAACTTAAAGATAGTTCTTATGGCGGCCTCTGAAAATGTGTATTTATTATAGGGTAATTGCTTCAGTTGTCGGCTTTTTAGCGGAATGTTTTTTGATATTGTAAACTAGCCACACTCAACACTTTTTATGGGGCCACAAAGACGTTTTATCTGTAGTGCCGCGGGCCGCACCACAAAAAAAACGAAACATTTTAAATTAAACAAGTGTTCATAATTAATCTGGCTGAAATGACAATAGCCTAATGGTTAAAGGCACGGTCTCCTAACCAAAACTTTATAAGGCCATAGAGCATTTAGTTTTCGGCCACTGAAGTTAGAACGTGAATTTAAAATTAAGGTAACTAAGAATTCTTTCATATATGTTTATTATTATTATATAAAACAGTGAAAATCAATATCTATTTACACTATTTCATCATTGTAAATGATTTTACACGCTGCTGCAATTTTAACGCATATCTTCCTACAATTTTAGTAGGCCGAAATCGGTATTATAAAATAATATTTTTGTTTTAATTTTAGGCTTTACCCAAAATATAATCATCATTTATTTAGTTTACCGTAATTTGGCGGCCGAAAACTAATTGTATTCACATTGACAATAATTCGAAAACGAAGATAATTCGACCCGTAATACGTTAAATATATTAAAAAATCACAAATATCTCAGACTCTGTGAAACTCTAGCATGTATTAAAGTAGCACGTATGGTCGACCTCCTAAATTATCCTAAATTTTATCAAATGTAACGATAACCACAATGACATTATAATAATATATCATTTCTATAGTGAAAAAATGGCACATCAACATTATTTATATTTAACTTATATAAATAACTATAACTTATATATAAAAAACTCTTTTCATTCCAATGATTTTTTTTTACCTTGTAATGAAAAGTGTTACACACGTAACAAAACCTACAAAGTTGGCGTCAAACTTAAAGTTAAAAAAAAGTAAAGTAACAGCCTATACATGTCCCACTGCTGAGCACAGGCCTCCTCTAATTTCTGAGAGGGTTTTGGAGCGGGGAATAGTCCGCCACGCTGCTCCAATGCGGGTTGGCGGACTTCACATGTCCTCGAAATATTTCTATTCCTTGGATATGCAGGTTTCCTCACGATGTTTTCCTTCACCGCTGAGCACGTGGTAAATCAGAACTTAAAATTTTAGAACAATTTTAGTGGTGCTGGCACCGGGTTTCGAACCCAGGTTACTCGCGTACTATGAAATTAAAGGCGAGCACCCGGCCCCTGAGCTACCACGGCTGAATGCATAATTATAAATCACTTGACGTGGCTATCTAATCATTGAACTCTTGTAAACCATGGTAGTGAATTTAAATATTTTAAAAATGATTTTCGAGAAAAATGTATCGCTGTTATCTCAAGTTTAAGAAAACTAGAAAACTAAAGCCGGCCGGATTTCTAACGTTACGTCTACTTAGGCATTGTATCACATTGCGTAAATTGTGTGGGAATTTTTGTATATTTATTTTAGAGCTTTGTTATGAAATATCAACATTCTTTAAATACTCTATTAATCTGAAAAATGAAAAATCTGCATCATACCTACTCTTAACCGTTTTTCTATGAATGAACTATTCAATTAATTCCCTTTTCACCCTGCGCTTTGTCATTTGAAGCTGTTGCATAAGGCATGTTGTGAGCCATTGTAACTCCCTCAGTCAGGTCAGTAGGCTCTTTCTCGCAGACAATGAAAGATGGTTAGTAGTAGTGTTCAAAATATGTTAGACCTTCATGGCTTCACTTAATAATTTGTTTTAAAACTGGATATTTAGTAGGTATTCTTAGAATTTCAATTATAATTTAAAAAAATATAAGATTTTTACGTTTTATTAAAATATATTTTATTACCTGTTATAAAATTTTTGTACTTTAATACGAGTATTTAAAAAACGCTTTGGTGTGGTTTACGTAGGGTCTTGTTTATATGTACTCGTATATTTTGTTATGTATGCAGTAAATAAAATAAACCACGCTTACGTTGTAAGTCGAAATGTTTTGTAATATACAGAGTTAACTTTTTACAGCCTGTGTGTAAGAAACTATAATAAAATTAGAACAATAAATGTATCAAATTCTTTCATGTTTATTATTTCAATATTCATTTATTCCATGCAGGAGAGAATAGTTAAAATCAGGAGGTGTGCAACAGCATTTTCCTGAAACATCTGAACGAATAAACTGCGTTTGCCAACCCGCCTGCTAAGTTTGGCAACTATGGCAAAATCTCCCTAGATGAGAGAATCTATGTTGGAGACCTATGTTCAGCAGTGGACTAGTGATATGCTGAAATGGTGGTGGTGGTGGCACGGTGTTTACCTACTTTGGTCACTTGTGCCAAATCCGTACGACGTACATTCACTAAGACTGGACTTAGCTGTATACTTGTATGATGTAAACACGCATTGTAATGCGAGACTTCGGTTGATGTTTGTCGCACTACCAAGGGGCCCTCTTTTTGCTGATACGCCAGTTTTTCTATTCGAATATTCGTTAAACTCGAACGTTTGCTTAATTTTGTATTCGAATTCGAATAACACAATCCGTGTTATTCGAATTCCGAATTTAAATTTTACTGCGTCACATCCAAGAGATAGAGTAGACAGAAGGATATACCGGAGTTAAAAGAGTACCTATACTCGCTGTTCTTTTGACAAATGATCCATCTAGTAATATTTTCTTCGGTCGAAGGATTCTTTTACGAGCTCAGCTTAAAAAATATTCATAACTTTGAAAACTACTTTAGATCTACTTAAATAAATATTAAACTCGACTCAATTTGAAAAAAAAAAACAAATCCGACAGCAACTGCCGTTCAATTCCTCCACATTACTACCGCATCTGCTTGAAACAAACCAAAGCAAAGACGATAAAAAAATGATATTTTGTTCCAGACATTGATGATTTATTCACTCGGCAGCTGTCTGTCGTAGAGTCGATAACACATGATAATGCCTCGTTTTGAGGTGAAACATGTGTCGTGGTCTCCAATTCAGTGGTGTATCTTGCCTAGTGGTAGTAGTGGAGGGCTATCCGATGGCGATCCGCGGTGTCAGTGTTAGTTTTATTGTGCACGCTACTATGGGAGGGCGGGAGGTGCTCTTTAAAACTGGGTCGTCGTCGTCGTTTCAGCCTAGCCTAACCACAAAAGTTTGTATATCTCATTTTGGAGGGATTTTGCCATAGTTGCCACGCTTGGCAGGCGGGTTGGCAACCGCAGTTTATTTATTCAGATGTTCCAGGAAGATGCTGCTGCCCATTTCCTGGTTTTCATTTTCCCTCTGTCGACTTTTAGGACACCCACGGGATGAGATGGGGTGGTAGATTTTCTTAAGCCGCCACCACCCTGTCCGATGTCCACCAGCGACTCAACTCATAAAAACTAGGCAATATACATAATTTTGCGGCGACGTGGTTCGCTACCCGTCACGTCTCGTTTACCGCGAGGGCGAAAAGTGGTCTACGTGAGTGGCCTCTGCCTAACTCTTATATGGAAAAAAGGCGTGCTGTATGTATGTTTATATTTTGCGTGCAGACTTTAGCAAATTAACTTCCTTTAATGAAGGAAAAGGAAGTTAATTTGCTAAAGTATTTCCACAAAGTAACGCCTGATTCTTTTAACCAGATGATTTAGATTCAATAATTAAGAAAATACCCCATCTCATTCCATGGGTGTCGTAAGAGTTGACTGAGGGAAATCCTTGGAAAATGACATGGCTTCAGACATGTGGCGGTATATGAAGGGTAGCAGTGTCTAGATGCGAAGCGCCTGGCACTGCGATCATGAATCAATCTACCAATTATGGTGATTACTTTTTTGTATCCGTATGTCCAACAGTGTACTGTAACAGCATGATAAAGAAAAAATATAAATGAGACAGCAAAATTGCAGCTAAGTCTTTGAGGACACAGTTGCAAGACAAGATCAAGGACACTGTTAACAGAACCTAACTATGTAGTATCAAGTATTAAAAACTATAAAAGTGTGATATTTTGCAGAATAAGTAGCAATCGATCCAAGGTCAGCAGATCTGTACAGATCGTATGTATATTACATAATATATAATATCCTGTCGGTCACAGAGGATTAGCTGTGTTTAGATCTAAAAAAGCGCGCCTCGAGTTACGTCGCCATAACGGAATTTATCCCACAATCGTGTTACTATAAAAACAAGGAATTTCTTATGCGAAAGCGGAGGGTGTAATTGTTTCAGCGACATAAATCAAACTGTCAAGTGCGCGAAGTAGTGTTAACAGCACTCAACACACTGGAGGACTTTTGGCGGCAACTCGAAAAGTGGCGGTAGTGTTTTTATATAATTTTGTAATTTCTGTGTATATTTGGAGTTTTGATGTTTAATATTGATAGTTTATTATGCAGCAAGTGCTCCTGAAAGTGTACAGTCATTGGAAAATTCAATTCAAGGCCAATATTGTGCTTTTCGTGTTGTCGCCATCAGTCCAGCAAACCGTCAGTAAAAGTCAACTATCATTTTACTGTTGATCGAAATCGAAATTTTAACGAAGATTCGAAGATTGTATACTTGGATATATGACTGACGCACAAACCGCGCAGGCCAAGAAATTTGGAAGTAAATAAATATAAGCTGAAAAGCGCGGGAAACGTCGAAAGAGCTATTGTGATAATATGTGAAACTATGAAGTTACATTTTATATACTTTGTCAGTGGTATATGCGCGAACCTCGCGATGCAAATAAAAAAAAACCCTGGACTTTTTGTTGACTAAAAACATGAAATCGTGAGGACCTTAGCATTGTATTATAAACTTTTGAACATGTTAAAATAATAAGTCCCCATTAATCAATTACGGAACTGCGCGCTGTAGTGTTGATAGCGCCTATTACAATGGGACATCTGTCGCCTAAGAACCGGAGTACTCATAGTATATAATCTGTTGAATTCGTTTAAATACTTAGGTTGTAAGCTACCAGCTGTACTGTTAGAATGAAATTTAAAATAAAGTATATTTTTAAACTGTCCCAGCGACCTCTCACTTAACTCTCGCGCGGGTTTTAAAACGCTTGTGATACGCTGAAATTACGCTCAGCGGGCGCCGGGGATCTGACAGGTTTCATTTTATCACTGATTAGGAGAAAATCTATTCATTTTACTTTTAAAACACACGCGAATCGAAAAACAACGTTGTGCCAAATTTCAAGTGAATTGATCGACTACTTTTCGAGTTTTGTGAACAAAAAAATACGGAGGCTGAATTTTTATATACATAGATGTTTTAAAAATAACTTATTTCATAACATTTTTTTAAACAATTTAGTTCAAGAATTCCAAAAAAAACGAATAATTCGTATAGTGTTAGTCGGGGAATTTATAAAATTCGAATAGCAAAATTGAGCGAAATTTGCATACCCTAATTCCACTACATATAGTCCTAAAGTTTGTTATTTGTATCAGGAGAAATTTAAGATTATAAGAACTATATAGGTACACCGAGAGGCGGTGATCAGCGCTTCTACACATCATCAAATTCGGCAAATTTAGCGCAGTGGCTAAGCGATTGGCTCCTGCACTGCCGATTTTTGGTTTGTTTTCCGCACGAAACGAATATTTCTATGACAGATAGTTGTTCCGGATCTGGGTGTTTAAGTCACCCACGACACAGGAGACATCCTAGTGTGGAGCAACTTTTTTTTAAATTATGTTTATGAAACTTGTCTAAATGTATACCTAAGTATTCAGCCACTCTCTGTCCGTTCTTTACTCTTTACAAAAAATGCTACATTAATTATAATATCTCAAACAACTCCAAAAGTTTTTGCCTTTTGATGCAAAGGTAATGTTGAAGAAGCCTTGTACATTCCTCGTCTTGATTATGTAATGTTTGTTATCTTGATGCTTCAGACGATATTTGCAAGAAATTAGAGCGTCTTAAAATTTATGCATATGCGGCCTAACGAGATTTAATTACGTCTCTGAATTTCGTGCTGAATTAAATTGGTTTTCAATAAGTCGTAGACGTGATCTGCTGTATAATATTACTAGTACTGGGCAGTAATACATATACATATTTGGTATTTGTATTTCAATGACTTCCTAAAAATGTAATTTGTAATTGGTATTTTTTGGTGACGCTGAGGTATATTGTCATTGTAATTAGTATTTACACACTAATGGTTTCAAAATATATTTTGTGTCAATTCTACATCTACATTGTACAATTTTCCATCGAAAAAGTTCCCTTTATCTTTATCACTACATCTTCTATCCACCGCAATTCCATATCATGCTGTCCCACAATTTGTCGATTAAAGATACTCAAGCTATACTTCTCAAACTTCTTATTTTCATAGCATTAATCTTACTTTCATGCTTCTTCTGCCAGACCCAACATTCGCTACCATACCATAAATGTGGGGACCAATACCGAGGGGTATGTACAGTCGTGCCTTTTTGGATACGTTCTGGCTAAACATAACGTTAAGCAGGGCACCATTCACTCGATTTTCTGCCAATGCTCTTAGCTCAATATCACAGTGTAATTTTACGTCTCTTGTAAACTTTTAACCCAAGTATTCAAACTCTTTCAAATGTTCCACTCTTTCTACTTTAATCAGAACTCGTCAATCCATCATACTTTCTTCTCTTTCAAAAACCATTACTTTTGCCTTATCTTATCTATTTTAATCCCTTTGCTTTTAGCGCACCATGCATAATATTTACGACACCCCGGTAGGAAAGAGGTACACCAATCGGCAATTGTCTATAAATAGATTAAACAGCCCCGCCGAAGCCACACTTTCCTGTCTAAAAACCTTTTTCGATGTAAAACCAGTCTGTGTAAGCTCCGTTTACCCTGACACAAGCACTGGAATCTTTATAGTGATTTCAGTGCTTGTATCAAGGCACCGTTCGCATCGGTCGACCACATCTTATTCCTCACCACTTTGCCGTTGGTCTTTTTCAAAGTCTACGGATGAGCAGTACACCTTTTGTCTTTGAGCTACGAATTTTTCGCCTATTTTTCGTAAGGAAAAGTCATGGATCCCATTCCTCTCCTGAATCATGCTTGTACATCCCATAAATTCTCTTCAGTCTCATCCATCACTCTCTTACGCCCGGTTCCTATACCTATATTTTTTATTGGATAAAGTGACGACACGAGCAAAACGTTCACCTAATGATAAGTGCAACATCTGCCCATAACAAATGCTGTGTCACTGAACAGAATTTATAAAACTTTAAAATTTCTCTTCAGACCGACCTCGAACCGCTTACAAATCAGTATTACCGGGAAATAGAAACAAATCGATGAAAAAAATGACTATCGCCTAATGTTCCATTTTGAAAATTAAAGTTCTAAATAAAATGTAACGTAACTGGCAAGTCTTCTAAGAAACATTATGAAAAATAATGTTTTTTATTTGTGTTCCGCTAATTGTGCCAGTGTGTGTATATTTTTCTGTTGGATATCAGTTTCACAGTTTTTTTAAATTTTAGTAATAAGTTTGTTCTCTAGGAGCTCAAATTACACCACAAAGCAATTTATTAAGGTTTTGAAGTCTTTTTCATAACATTAATTGACGACCGCGTGGCCTAGTGGTCAGAGTAACTGACTTCTACGCCGCGGGTGGGTCCTGGGTTGGAATCCCAGCCGGAGCCAAAATTTGTGCTAAAACACAAATTGTTGGTTTTCGGGTCTGGTTGTGTTGTGATTGTCTCCGTGTTTCTGACACTGCATCCTTGCCTACCTCCGACCTTATCACACCAGCGTTACATCGGGCGCGGGTAGATTGGGACGAGTGAGTGCCTGTGTTTGCGCATACACTTGTGGCACTATAATATCTCCTGCGCAGTTGATGGCTCTGGACATTATTCGGAAGTTGTCGCCGTGGTCGAAATCGGTTAGAACATCATCAACTAAATCATTACAAGAAATAAGATTTAGGGAATTTAAAAATTAACCAAACTAGTATTGTCAATAAATTGCTAACAGCTAGGTTAACAATACACCTCTGCCTTCGTATTTCATTCAGGATAGATACCCGTCTGTTTTGGGTCTTGGTCACTATCCCATGCCTATACAATTATTCTTTTCATTTCTACTCGAAAATTAGGTACATCATAAAAACAAAACTATTAGTATACAATTTATTATATTAACTTTTATACATAATTTTATATACAATTTACAAATATGTTTTAATTAATAAAATCTATCACATTTACGCATCATGGTCATTCTCAGGTGGTGCCATAGTTAAGTCTGTAATGTCTTTAACAATCATATGAGCAATTTGCCAGGCCATTTCTTCCTCTACTCTTGAAGAATTTGTTGGCACAAAGCGACTAACCATTTTCTTTAAGACGGATTTGTCCTTATCTGGATCTGGTTCAAATTTAGACTCAAATCTCCCAAGACTATTTATTCTGCCTAAAATCAAGCCATCATGCTTTTTTCTTTGCCACAATGCATCAGCATTGTATAGTTGATTAGAATCTATAGTCATATCAGGTACCGAGTGATTACGTTTTTTTCTGTAGAGAGGATCACCCATAGCAAGAAGAGTATTTTGAGTACTTACACTAAATTCACTACTACAGTCCGAATGTGACTTAAATTTAGATGTCCATAAATGGTCTACTGAATGAATCATTTCTGAAAGATAAGTATAATATAATTCTGACCCCAGAAATAGTTTTGCATAATTCGTTAATGTTTTAAATATGATTTTGTAAGGTAAATCAAAACATGTAGCAAGTGGACCTCCTTCTCTGCAAATGTCACTTTCAACTTGTAGCCTAATTTCTGTTGGAAAACCAATTGGGCTTGTTGCTTGCAGTGAAAAATATTTATCATAGAGGACTATAGCATCACCTTGTGCTTGCTCTGGATTAGAAGAGTTGTTATTTATTAAATTGTCCCTATAATGCATAACTGCCATTATGAATTCCAAAAATATACTGCATGATTCTTGTTCTAAATATTCAGTAAAGTAAAACAAAATAGTTTCATTGTATAAGATATCTCGGAGATTAATTGAACCAGCTGTTAATATATCAATTTGTGCCTTGATATAATAGGGACTTCTAACAAACTCATCAATATAGTTATTTTTAATAATACAGAATAAGGCATCTTGCACTGGTTTAAAACAGTCTTCTTTAATATATCCTTCTGGTTGACAAATGTTTGATATAATAGATTTTCTTACAACATCTGGCAAGTCTAACCGATGTGGTGCTTCAAGTGCCACATATTTTTTAAATAACTTAACAGCTTCTTCAGTTAGATTAGTAGTTTTTGTTTTTCCACAAAATTTGCAAGTTTCTAACCAATTTTCAAGTTCAGTAAGATTATCATATGACTTCTGATATAATTCATTCTTGTTTTGGCTTAAATTACTAGTACTTGCTGAGAAACTAAGTTTTTGTGACATGATTTCCTCGAAATCCTTTTGCAGTATATTACATTCACATTGACAATTCGTATCATTTCTTTTGGCATTTTCTATATGTAAATTATTAGATTCCTTATGTAGTATACTGGTATTAAAATTCTCCAATTCAAACCAACATTTAATTAATTCTAGTTTTCCAATTGCCTCCATAAACGACATAAAGTACTTAATGGCTCTTTTTTCAATTAATATATCACGTATATTTAACGATAATTTCGATTTTTTTACGAATATGTTTGACAGATCTGGAATGGATCATATAATTGAAATAAAAGTACAATATAATACAGAAAACATTTAAACTTACATTTTTGTAGCTATACCTTCTATTTCACCTCCTATTTCTAAATCTAAATGAGTTTTGAGTTCAGAATGATTAAGATAATTCAACTCCGGTGGTCGCACAGGACAGCCTGTTTTACCTTTTGCTGAAAAGATAAAGAGAGGTGAAAATTGATAATTGTTCGCTGTTAATGTAAAACCTCATTATGTATCTTTTAAATGTCTTACCAGCGCTTTTCCAGAACTTGATCATTTTCTATGTTAATTTAAGACTATGGTAGTTCGACGGCTATAAGTAACAGCCGAAGTGAGACATATTAGTTTTCGATACTGCATCGGCAAAAGTAAACAATAACAAAATGGATACAGTTTTATTTTGTAAATAAGTAGAGTAGGTACAAAAATAAAGTAACCACAGGTAACTTGTAACTACGTTACATTAATTTGACACTTGACAGTGAAAAATTGAACTGACAGATAAAAAATTGTCGGGAAAGAGCGAAAGAAGGAAAAGATTAAAAGACGTGCAAAATGATAGAAATTCTTGGGAAGGTACAAGTTGGCCCCTGGGGGGGGGGGGGGGGGAGGGCGCCGAGGTAGGAATACCGTGAGGTTTTGTCCGGGGGGAGTCCGGCATGACGCCTTCGTTTTCCCCGAGTATCAATGTAGATGAAAAATAGGTGAGATCTATTTAGAACGTCTTAATTAAACAACAAACTACTAATACCGACAAGAATTTTTACCTTTTACCCCTATTTTTAACAAGGTTTTAGTAGATTGACCTGTACGAATGAATATAATGGAATCTTCCAATAAATTTTCACCCATTTACACACGTCCGAATAATTGGTAACTTTGCACACGTATTAAGGACCGATGATAATACAATAATTTATCATCATCAGCTCATTGCTGTTCAAACGTGTTTTGTAATATGTTTTTAGACTATAAATTTATTTACTACACGGATACCTGTGCAGTTTATTTCGCCTGTTTCTTCTCCATACAGAGAAATCTCATTAGGAAACGCTGGTGAATTGTAAAAAAAAGACATATGACAAACAAAATCTTGATTTCTTACATCAGAAAAAAAATATATTTTATTTCATTTTGATAACTAATTTTTGCCTGCGACTTCGTACGCTTTGAATTTGGAAGTAGGAATCTATATTTTTCTTTTTTTGCTTAAAAGAAGAAACTGATTTACACACATAAACATATAGTGTCTGACTGTCTGTTATATGGATAGATATTCTGGACTGTTTAAAGCAGTTGACCTAGAGATTTCATTGAAGGAAAAACCTCTAGAGTACACCAGAGGATCACCAAGAGGGATCTTGGGAAATTTCCGCTAAAAGGAAGGTTAGAGGGTGACACAGCTTGTATAAGAAATATTAATTTACGGATAGACGTGTTAAAACAGTTCTTCACGAGGTCGTCGCTGGCGGCTTGAAGCGTCTGTCCTTGCGACTTATTGATGGTCAGCGTAGGCTTACGTTTAACTGCACGCGGCTGTAATTGGAAAGACAAATATCCGGGAACAAGGGGTATGCGCGATATAAAAACTATTTCACCAGCCCCACAGCCCGTGAGACTTTAAGCTTCTTATTACGAAGCACCACTACTTTAAGGCGAGTTCCATTACACAGCTTCGGATTAGTTAAGTAATCGGAATACCCACTTTCAGATTGTTATGCGCGGGGAGTCCGGATGCGGAAAGGGAGTTAAGAAGCTCTACCGGATTAGCGACTAGGCGGTACACTGGTCCAGAACTGTATTTATGGACCGGTGTACCACCACGTTCCCATCAATTTTTTCCAACATGGTTTATATGGATAATTTTTGAGTTTCAGTATTGCTCGTTCAAAAATCCAAGAATTCTCGTGACGTGTTATTTGGGATACATCTCCATAAACGAAAAGAGTACGTTCGAAAAATGCTTATTGCCTAAATACCCTCGCCGATTATGTCCGTCCCTTGCCTTCTGATCTGATCTTAGCCAGTAGTAATCGAATCAAAAAGTTTTTTCTTGTACCACCAGGGACGTCAAGGAAAAAGTTTCCCTGCCGTTCGGAATCGGAATACTTCGTCATATACTGACTTTAGCTCATCGGAAAGGGTCTCAATATTATTAATCATGACCTCAGCCATATTGAAATAACAATATCTTGAAGCTAGCAAAGACAACGATTGACAAAACAATCATAAGATTCGGCCTAATCATCTATTCGAGCCAAAAAAGATTGTGCGAATGAGGCAAATTACGCTTTTGCCACTCTATCGCATACATATTGCATCGGACTGCTCCAAATACCTATTTTTTGTAAGAAGATATATCAGGCGTTTTTTTATAGTAGAGGGAGACGAGATGAACAAAACGTTTACTTGGTGCCGTGTCACCAGAACATTTATGTGTGGCATCACACTGTGCCGTGGTAGCTCAGGGGCTAGGCGCTCGCTTTAGATTTCATAGTACGCGAGTGACCTGGGTTCGATTCCCGATCCCGGCACCACTAAAATTGTTAATTGAAATTTTAAGTGCTGCTATACCACGTGCTCGGCGGTGAAGGAAAACATCGTGAGGAAACTGGCATGTCTAAGAAATAAAATTAAAAAATTCGAAGACGTGTGCAGTCCGCCAACTCGCATTGGAGCAATGTTGTTTGAAGGACACTGTGAGCTAGCGTAATCACTGGGCATATGAGACTTAACAACTTATGTCTCAAGGTGATGGGCACAGTGTGGTGTCACACAGAAATTTTCTGGGTGACACAGCATTTGTTATGGGCAGACGTTGCACTAACCATCAGGTGAACGTTTCGCTTGTTTCATCACTTTATCCAATAAAAATAAAAGCGTGGCGGATTCTTCTTAGCTCCAAAACCCTCTTTGAAATGAGAGGAGGCCTGTGCTCAGCAGTGGGACATTTATAGGCTGAAACTTTACTTTTTTTATCACACTGTGCCCATGCTCCTGAGACATGAGTTCTTAAGTCGCATATGGCTCAGTGATTACTAGAGCTCTGTGCCCTTCAAACCGAAGCAGTAATCTCTCACGATCGTATACCATGGACTCGTCATCGTCACTGCTTGATAGTGTAAAGTTGTTGGAACTTGTATTCAAAATTTAACAAAAGTAACTATAAAATAAACCAAATTAATATTTATTTACAAATTAAAATAACATGATTATTTAATAATACTAATCAAATTAAAATATTTAACAAATATATTATACTCATTTTATAATTAAAAACTATTTTTATTAAAGGTAAGCTTAGAACTGCATACCCTCGTTAATTTTGGAGGGCCCATGACATATTTTTTTCTTTAAAAAAATATTTCGTGCTGACGTCGACACACCGTCTTTTATTTTTATTCTAATAAAACTTTTTCATTTAGTTTGCTTCGCCACAACAGCCTAAGAACGGCACCCTTTACTACATCATTCGGGTCTCACTGGATTGTGTTTGCTGCACTTCCTGTAAACGACTCCTTTCTTTTTCAGGTGATGAACGGTTTTCTGTGTATCATGGTAGCGGCTCCAAGCTTCAGACAAACGAAGCTCATGCTGCTTATCTGTCTCCAATAGCCGTGAAATTTCATAGCGACTACGTTCAGCAGATAAACGAAGCTCGTACTGCTCATAGAAAGGCTAGAAATATTAGAAAATACCTTAACTATATATATAATACAACAATACAGATATTGGTATCAGGCTCTGCAACTCGCTAATTCTTTCGAAAGTGAATTATATGGATGTAGTGTATGGCCCTCGGCTATTAACTAATTCAGCGACCAGAAACTAATTCAGCGAGTGTAGAATGCCTGTGCGAGATTCGGTTTCAATATACGGCCACGCACTCACGTTACGCCGTATATCAACAATGGTAATATACTAAAAATGAAGTAGCGCCGAGACCATCGCTTAGCAGCATTACTTTTTGGTATAATCAAATGCAGGCAAAGATCATTCGAGCGTCAAGTCCCATTCTGTGCCATCCCACATTTCCTTCCTATAGAGTTTAAGGTATGCTGCCTCTAAGTGCTGTAAAGACCTGCCGCCACCCTTTCGTAGTCTGAAATCAATGCATAAATTTAAAAGAAAAATATAAAAAACATTTGATAATTACACAAAAAATTATATAAGGTAATATTACGTACTACAAAGTTTGCAGACACGTAGTTTTGGCGGGCAAAGTCACAATAACTGAATTAGCTGACTACACCTAATAAAACTTTTCTGACGTACTTTGTACTTTTATCGTAATTTACAAAGTTTTTTTTAAATATATTTGTTTAAAAAAATATTCAAGCCCGAATGTCCGTACGTCTCTCGTCGCTCGGGCTCGCTGAAAACGAGCGATGAAGTCTCGACTGCGGCATTAAACTGAGTGAGGATCTGTTTGCCAAATACACCACGACACATATGACAGTATGTTTAATATTACAAATTTTGTTTGTTTTTCCTGTCTGTTATATACATTGTTTGTTTGGTATTTATTGTAAACGTAATATAAGTTGACGGCTTTGGTCAGCAGACAAACGTGCTTTTCTCTCTTAGGGCGTTTCTAGAGAATGTGAGATTTCGTTACAGGTGCGATAAACTGACAAACGTGCTTCTCTTTCCTACCTCGACTCTAGAGATCGTGTGATTTTGTGACGGGTGCGGTCATTAGCCAAATGCAGTTCCTGCTAGGAATTTGACTCTACAGCTCGGAAAATCCCGTGGCGCCTACGATCAGAGGATAATCAAATCTCACGTTCTTCCCGAATTTCCGCACTTCGGGCTTCAGCGAGGCGAGATTGGTCTGCATTCAAGCGACATTTACGTTCTACGCTACTCTAAACAGACCGTGACGCAGCTTTACGGAGTCTATTAGCATTCTAACGTTATTCGCGTGCAGAAGGAGTCTCTTGAGATCGAGACGAAGCACTACTAGAACGCTGCGATGCTAAACGCCCTTCACGCCCCGGTTGACTTTCTGACAATCTTCTCAATCGTGCAATTCAAGCCGTTTGGCTTGAGCAGACACAGAAAGCATTTTTAACATAAATCAAAATATTAACTGGCCAGTTTAAACAAATGTAGTCGCTGTATAAAATAGACAATCGTAAAAAAAATAAATGTGAAGAAAATTGTGCAAAATTAGTATCTCTCGAACTGACACGTCATATGAGCGCGTAATCCACATTCGGCTTATATGCTTTAACGGTGAACCATCCAATTCAGTTGCACTCGACGCTCGAAGGTTGGTGGTTGCCTTGTGCCCCCGAGGCCTGACTTTTTCCGGGAAATAGACAAAGTTCTTAGAAGTGTTTCTAAGATCATATTGCAAATCTAATATTATGTGGTTACACTAGCGGATACCCAACAGTACTAACGAAACTACTTTAGGCTAGCCCCGTACGCCCGCAGTTCTTGGAAACGCCTTTCTGGGAAACTCAGAATCGGAAGGAGCCTTAAATTGGCCTAGCCAAAATTGGCTTATTCTTACAAGTCCACGCGTAGATATAATTAATTATAAGCACACACCCAAGTGTTCAAAGTAAGATTTACACAAGGACACTTTAGACAAGACTAAGGAGGAGCAGTTTCTTTTGCCTAATGCCAAGTCAAGCTAATTATTGATGTGGTCAAAAATTCTGGTCCATTGGCTGGCGACGCTGTTGGAACTAGGTATGCAGAACTAAGATCATCCTCCCTGCTTATACCCAGCAGGCACACACCCCGGCTGCCCGTCAGCGGCCACTTCCCCGTAGGAGATTAAAATTACCCAATTGCTAGTTAGAAAGACAGGAAAAACTCTCGGAAGTGTTTCTCAGCCTCCAGGCATTCTATCCGGAAGTGGTCTGTGTTCTTATGGATTTATTTTCGCAAGTAATCTCAGCAGTTGAGGCGCGCTCCAGGCTCCCCTCTAGGGCCACGTACTCGGACTTTGAGATGAAACTCGATTCTCCACTGTCGCTCGCGACACCGGCATCACCCCCGTGGACAAGTCAAAAAAGAAGCGTGAAAAGCCTGCTTTCCCTAAGCCTGCTTCCCACGCGAACCGACACAGCAATCGATCCCGCAACCACCACAGCAAGCCACCGATGCCTCACAGCAGGTCCCCGCTCCTGCACAATAGGCCCCCGCTGCACCATAGCAAGCTTCCGCTGCTTCACAGCGCACCACTGCTTTGCAGCAACCCGCTGTCTCTAGGCAACATTCAGTACACGGTGACCACAGACGGAATCAAGCTCAAGCTTGCGACGTCTGAAGGGTCATCGTTAAGTGTTAACCGACATATTAAGGAAAACGGCGTGTAATTTCACACCTACACCATGGCCGAAGAAAGGCAACTTCGAGTGATTCTCAAGAATCTATTGAAAACGTCAAAGCAGACCTTCTCGCCAAAACCGCCCCCCACCGCACTAGCCAATGTCATTAATGCCAATGATACGGCCACTCAGCAAGGAATTGCTACGCCCGCGCCAGGTGCGTTAAGTGCCTAGGTGACCATGGTACTACAGACTGTCCTAGACCAAATTACAAAACACTTTTGGCCACTGTCGGCCCGCCCGCCTGCTTTCTCTGTAACGCAGAACGCCACACGGCCAATTATCTCGCCTGTCCCAAAGCGCCAAAACCTAAAAGTCATGCGGTCAAACCGGCACCAACACAAAAGTTCATCGTACGTCCGCGCCATTTTGCGTGTGGAGACCACCGCGTCTATTTGAAACGCAGCGCCACAAGTCGCACGGGTCGCACCTGTCGCGAGCCGACCAGCCAGTAAGAGAGCGACCTAGAGTAAATGCGTCGCTTCGCCGCCGTCTTCAACGGGGATGATGTTTCTGCCTTTGCTAGGGCACTTAGGGTTACGAACGGCAAACCTAAAGACGGGATTGCCGAAGCTATGCGGTACCAACAAGGGGTAGTGGCATAATAATGAATCACAACAGCAGACTGAAACCGCGCTCCTTAAATGTAGCTTTTTTTAACGCGAACGGACTAAAAAATCAGGGCGACGAAATCTTCAATTTCGTCACCAAGTCTATCCCAAAATCGCGAACTTTAACATCATTCCGAAAGACAGAGTTACCACCGGAAACGGCGGTACTCTTAGCCATTACAAAAGTCTTTGCTGTCTGTACCCGTCGAAACACCGTCACTTATCCACCTCGAAGCCTCGGTCCGTCAGTTTGTCATGACTGGTCACTTCCCAGTCACTATCGCATCTGTCTACCTACCATGTACTCGTAGATATAGTGCTCAAACTATACGTAGCGACTTCGATGCACTTCCGTCTTTTTCGCATCACTGAGCACGCGATACTCACCAATTTAAGTCTAGGTTTGGGCGATTCTCATGCTCAGGATAAATGTCAGTCTTGTATCAAAGTAAAGTTACAGCCGATAAATATCCCACTGCGGGGCACAGGCCTCCTCTTATTTCTGACAGGGTTTTGGAGCCGGTACGATTCCGCTACGCTGCTCCAATGCGGGCAGTGGCGGCCCAATCAACTTCGGCCCCTAGGTGAATAACGGGAATGGTGCCCCTCAAGAAATTTTATTTCGCAACAAAATAAAACACAAATGTAATTTTCATTTAGGTAATTTACTTAAATAACTCAATGCAAGAAAACCCCTTACAAATACATTTTGTTCGCGGCATTTCTTGATGTCGAAAGCGGTTTAGAACTCAGTTATCAAATAAGCACAAAATACCACCTATTACGAAGTTTTATTTTATAGTTATGTTTCCGAAAAGAACGGTTTACGCCGTTTCGATACCTGTCTGCTCCGTTAGTAACCACGGCCGTGGAGTAATGTACGCAGCGATAATTCTATTCTATATAGTTTTATTTTTATATTTTCTTTATAATTTTTGATAAAATGAATGAAAAAATAGAATACAATAAAAATAGGTGTTTGTCGTAAACGAGCTATATTTTATGATAATTATTGAGCGAACACAACGTAATGGCTAATATGACATACTCGTATATTTAAAAAAAAGTTATCTATTTATAATATAAAACGAGTTGGTACATGCGGTATTTACCTTTAAAGATAATGTAATCTGTTTTAAGAACCAAAGTAATATGTTATTTAGTAATGTAATATTGTAATGTGTGATTCTGAATAAATAAAATTAAAAAATAAAAACTTCATTAACTTATAACTTAATACTCGCTGTTATTTATTATGATTAGGTTTTAATTTTCATATTGTTTAAGGATTTATGAGTAAAGCAATTTTGGCTTTTCTTGTAGTATGCCATTAATAGTTATCTATTTATACGTTTCGAATGGGCATTACGGCTTTTGATGTCATGAGACTTCAAATCTTTTGCAACTTACATAAATATCTATATATGTACAATTAACGGTGCGGGAAAGGAAAACCGATTTCTAGTAAAATTTTCTCATTTGATAATTTTATATATTCTTTTCAGTTTTTTTTATTTTTAATGTAATACGAGTATAGTGACGTTAATATTTTAACGTTAAATTTAAAATGCAGTAAACTAAGATTTTTTCATAGTTCGAAGTTACAAACCATAAAAACAAGTGTTTTTTTTTAACAATATAAAAAATAATTAGCGGTCCTTACGCAATCTCAGACCTTGCACTAACGGAGGCTATCGACCTTCCACGGTTACTTGGAATAACTGTTATGTTGTTGGAAATAACTTGGTATCAAGAAGCGCGCAGGGCACCCGGACGGGCGTCACAGCCAGTTGACTTTGTTCGCGAGACTCGATTACAACAAAATATCAACCTGCTGCATTCCCGCTAACACTTCTTCAGTACGTTTTAAAGAGACAAAATGATTTTTAAATTTATTATTTTCATTTATTATCTATTATCAGGACACGTTAGTTCAACTTATTACGATCAAAGGCAAACGGGGGAATTTAATGTGCAAGTTGAGTTAAAAGACGTGCAAATTATTGCGCTTATGAAAGGTGGTAAAGAAGAGTATGTGGTAAGTTTACAGATTATTGGGCGTGTTCTGGTCAATTTTATTTAAAATGTGGACTACATTTTAAATAAAATTGACCAGAACCTGAACCTGAACCAGACCTACATTAACTTAACGTTTTTTTATTGTTAGTATGTCAGACTCTTTATTTAAAAAGGCTACAAAGTTTTCAGTGCATCAAGCATATTCTGTATGAAAATATTTTGATTTTTTGGTGTAGGAACATAAATTCAAACAATCTTTTTTATGATAATTAATAAAACCATAATAATTTAAACCGGACGATTTTACATATAGGTATATATAAAATACGATAAGATTATATTAACAAATATTCAAGCATATTAAATATGAATTTTTTTCAGCGGTATGATATAATACTATTTTCGGGAGGGTTTTAGATTATCTTAAGAAGCGCCGTGTGGTGGCGGCTTAAGAGGATCTACCACCCCATCTCATCCCGTGGGTATCGTAAAAGTCGACAGACGGATAATTAAAATCATAAGATGGGCAGCAGCATCTTTTTGGAACATCTGAATAAATAAACTGCGGTTGCCTACTCGCCTGCCAAGCGTGGCAATTATTCCACCAAAATGAGATCTACAAACTTTTGTGGTAATCTATGGGGGAAGGCTATGTTCAGCAGTGGACTAGTGATAGGCTGAAATAGTGATGATGATAATGACGATGATGATGAAGAAATATGTTTATGATATCTGTCCTATATTAGGTATTGGATGATACGTTCTTAATTTCTCAGAATATATATTTCAGCACACGGTTTTCGACAGAATGTAATAAAACAGAAGGCAATGAAAATTATTCTCGATATTACAGGACTATGACTACGCTTACGATTATTCGGATATGACAATAAAACCACAAAATCGGACAACACCAAAGCCGTTCAACGGTACAAGCGCAACGACAGATTTTGTTAGAGATAATACGACATTAGCTGCAACAGTGCCTACGGAGCACACGACTGCCGCTATACCCAACAAAACATCTGCAGAAGCCTCGAATACGACAGTCTATGAACACACCACTACTTTAAAAAGTACGGTTGAAACAGAAAAAGTTACAGAGACTTCTGTTACAACAGAAAAAAACAATGTTACATCAACTACAGAGGCAATTTCAACTACAAGCAGTGGTAACTGTAAAAAGGGGTTCGTTTTGAACAATAAAGGAGAATGTGAACTTAAATTACAAGGAACGGGTAATGCGTAAGTAGTCGCTTTAAATTTCTTAGTATGCGAGTGACCTGGGTTCGAGCCTCGGTGCCGGCACCACTAAAATTGTTAATTGCAATTTTAAGTGCTGATTTACCACGTGCTCGGCGGTGAAGGAAAACATCGTGAGGAAACCTGCATGTCTGAGAAATAAAAAAATATTTCGAAGACACGTACAGTCCGCCAACCCGCATTGGAGCAGCGTGGCGGATTCTTCCTAGCTCCAAAACTCTCTCAGAAATGAGAGGAGGCCTGTTCTCAGCAGTGGGGACATTGATAATAGGCTGAAACTTTACTTTACTTTTTTACATTTTTTTTATTCGATAAACTGATGAAACGAGCAAAACGATAACGTTACCTAATGGTAAGTTCAACGTCTGCCCATAACAAACGCTGTGTCACCCTGAGACATAAGTTATGAAGTCTCATATGCCCAGTGATTACGCTAGCTGACAGTGCCCTTCAAACCGAAACACAGTAATGTTTCATATTACGGCAGAATAACTGGCTCTGGGATGGTACCTACCTAGACGGTTTCCTGCATAGGAATCCCACCAAGGAATAAAAAGGAACAACGATATTTCCTTTGTTTGACATTTATAAATCTGTCGATTAGGTATATATTTTAGCAAATAGATATAAATTTTACTTGCGAACGACGTTGCCACAATCTCTTTTATAGACCAGGCAACTGTGAAATAAAATCTTTTACAAAAATACAACACTAGATACTTTACACACACCACAACATATTTTATTACCAAACCTGTTAAATCAATGAAGATTACAATATTACTATTTAATTGATCTAATTATAATCAAATATCTGGAAAAAAAATAGTTGGAACACAAACTGTATAGTAATTTTTAAGACAGACTGAAATTATCGGATTTCACGAAGTTCTCTCTCGTTGGTTCCTCCTTCTTCTCCTATAAATTTGAACAACAAAGCTATTGGTGGTGTTGAAGTAGGTCGGACGTACACAAAACGGTTTGTGACGTCGTTTTTGATATGTTCAGCAAATTACTCGAACACACTGCCGGCATCACCTGCAGTTCGATGTGATATGGGGTTTTCTGAGCATGAGTGCATATTTTTACATAAGCTAACAAAGACTCAGTATCTTCGACCATAGATCAGATTACCATCAGGCGCGTTTTCGAGCGAAAGCACTCATTAAGACCCTTTATTTGATACTGAACATAATATATTAATTATATTTTTTTGAGGCGTGTAATTTGCGTTTAATTGCCACGATATTGAATTATAGTTAAGTGATATACACAAACAACATAGCTCATTTGTTAAAAAAATTTAAGCTACCAGCTTTTTCACGCGATTTCCGAATGGATTACACCTAACACCATTTCGAAGAACCAAGCCATTCAATGATTCTCATTTATAAGTGACGATAAAATAATTAGTGAAAAAGTTACCTCACAATAGGATTTCTCCTGTGTCACCCAGAACATTTCTGTGTGACACCACACTGTGCCCATCACCTTGAGAAATCAGTTATTAAGTCTCATATATGTTACGCTGGCTCTCAGTGCCCTTCAAACCGAAACACAGTAATGTTTCATATTACTGCTTAACGGCAGAATAACTGGCCCTGGGGTGGTACCTACCTAGACGGTTTCCTGCATAGGAATCCTATCACCAGTAATTCATTAAATTAAGATAAAAACACCAAAAATCATTCCCATTTTTTGTCTTGGCCGTAATGATTATATTATATATCCATATGTATATATCCAAACGAAAAAGTGAAAGAGAACACTTTGTGTTGTTGAATCGAACAGTTGTGATTTGATCCCAGGATCGTCAATTTGGTGGCAGGTTTTCTGACCACTGCGATATTTATTTATATATTCGCGATTTATACATCGTGAGGAAAGCCAAAAGAAATAAAAATATTTCGAAAACGTGAAGTCCACTAATAAGGCGGAATAATTGAGTAGCGCGGACTTTTCTCGGCTCCAGAATCCTCTCAAAACATGAGACATACGACTTTACTTTTTTTCATTGGATTTAGTGACGAAATGAGCAAATAGTGCACCTCATGGTAAGTGCAACGTCTGCCCATAACAAATGCTGTGTCACCCAGAACATTTCTGTGTGACACCACACTGCGCCCGTCACCCTGAGACATGAGTTCTTAAGTCTCATATGGCTCAGTGATTACGCTAGCTCTGTGCCCTTCAAACCGAAACACAGTAACATTTGAACACTACTGCTTCACTGCAGAATAACTGGCCCTGGAGTGTTACATACCTAGACGGATTCCTGCATAGGAACCCTACCACCAGTGTCTTACTTATTGTAGACTAATGCCCAGATTATACACTTATTTTTTTTAATAATTTAATAGAACTAATTAATACCCATTAACAAGAACACAGATCACCTGATTACATTCTGCTGCTTGTTGGTTCAAGAGAATGGTGTAACCTGACCCATGGTTTGATTACTTCCTCTATCTTAGTATACACATGGGCAAAAAGGTTTTATGCATTATTTAACACTTTAATGTCTATGGAAGAGTGCTATGTTACATTATAACATTATTCTATTGTGATTGCAGGTTGCTTAAGCTTGTGAAGCTTTCACAAAAACTAAAGTTAAGAAGAGAAAACAAAAGCAACACTGAAGATTAAAATGTAAGGGCACTTGTAATAACCATGGAATTCACTGTGAAATATTTTTACAGGAGAAATTGAAAATCTTTTAATTCTTAGAAGTTAGAAGAAACTGTTAATAATTACAAGACTGCTGAATAAAACCATAATAACTTTTTTGTTATAACTATTAAAATTAGATGATATATTAAAGTAATATTTAATAACCAAATACCTAATAAAAATTAGAATAAAAAAAATACATTAAATTACTGCATGAGGCTTTTTATTTACATATTCATGTGCATTTACAATATTGTGCTTCAATATAAGTTTAAACACATATTTGGTGTGGGACGGGCGCTATTAAACATTCACAATAAGATTGTTTTGTACTATTTGACTTTGAATTTCAAGTTAAAGGTAAAACTTTACAGATATCTAAACTCCCAAATATTATAATGATGACTGTGCAAAAAATAGGCACAAATGAAATCACTGGTGACTAGCATGTTATAAGATCCTTAACATTTACAATGACAGGAACAATATTATCCTGGACAATTTGAACTAGATGTTGAATAAGTCTTTAGTGAGATTGGAACAATTGTGCCTGGAACAGTGCTAGGTTCCAGATCATTGAAATGTTCCATTTGGAAATTTGGAACACGTAACTTGTTAGGATTAATGACTCAATCTCAAACAGCTCGCTTTTGGTCCATAGACCAGGAACATAACTGCCTGACAGGTTAAATGATTGAGTTCCAAATGAAACATTTGTACCGACAAAGTATATATAGCATGCTTAGCTTATTTTGTTTTAATAATTTAATAAAATAATCACTGCTGCAAACCAGTTATGTAGAAGACACTGGCACTGGTTTGAATATGTATCCTATAGAACAATCATTTTTTTTATCTAAATAAAATATTTCAACTTTCAATTAAAAAATAAATAAAAAAAAGGCCTTCTAATTTATAGAAATACTTAGGTTTCAAAACTGTAATGACGTAATACAATATAGATTCTTACACCTACACTCTTAACATTAATTTACATATCTGTTATGGCTAGGAATAATTATGTTAAGACTTGGTGACAGTTTTAGAGCTAAAAAAGTATGCATATTGCAACGACATAGGGGTACTGTTTTGGAGGTAGATCCCCTTCCAATACTGCTGCATAATACTTAATTTTAACCAATAAGATAGTAATTTCTGATTGATACCAGATATCTCAAGCAATATATTATTGTACATTAAAAAAAATTAACTGTGTAGAAATATACAATAATCAATGTAAATAAACATTAAATTTTAGTCACCAGCAAACAGCCTACAGTTTGGGGCTATAAATACACATAAAACACACAATATCTTTGTTAATTTCCGAACAGTTATAATTTGCATAAGCAAAATAACAAAGGAATGAATGCACCAATAGCTATGAAAACAGGCATTAAAACAGAGCTTTCATCCAGTGAATATGGGTCTGGTTGCTTTGGACCACTAGCTCTTTGTGATTTAATAATTTTTTCTTCAACCTCTTCTTTTATCTCTTCAGTTTCATTTTCCGGCCATTCTACTGGAGGCAGTTTTGGAACCTCATCTATCTTACCTCTCATAACATAAAGTGCATTAATTTTGGGATTGTCTCTGTAACCTTTGATAAATTCTACTTTTATTTTACCTCCTCTTATGTCAGACTCTTCTTCATTGTAATACAATTTTCCATTTTTAATTAAATATGGTATGTACTCATCATGAGCTACACCACGTCCGACTTTGTCAAAGATATCTAAGTCAGCCACGATCGTGTGATCTCCATTTAACACGACATCAAATACTTTCATATTGGGAGCATTAAAATAGACTTCACTAAACTTTAACACTAGAACATAATCACCATCTGTATTTGCAGGAATATCATAGCCAAAGGTACTATGGTGATACCTTTCTGTTTGGTAGAGTATTTCATCTTTAGGGTTAACTCGGCGGATCATTACAAGTTGTTTTCCATAATCAGAAGCAGTGCCAACTCTTCCTTGTAATGGGTCTTTTTCATAAGATATACCGTGAATATCTATATGTGCTGGTCCACCTGCATTAATTGCATAAATTATTTCACCTAGGCCGGTGGCACTTTTTACTAAGAATAAATAAATTATATTTAAAATTATTAATCGCGACATTATTTCGTTCCTACTAGAAATTCTACAATTTTAAAAGAACAGATACATGAAATTGTAAAAGTAATGTTTCTGCTTGTAAACGAACGGTTCTTCTCTATTTATTACTACTTTGTGAAAACTTAAATAGCCGGAAAGCCATTGATATTATCATTTACAATGCACAAACAGAAAGTAGAAAACGTAATGGTCCATCCAACAGTCAACGTCAACGTGTTTCTAAAAAGATCACGGTTCACACATCACAGAGTACTACATACACTGAAAATAAAGCTTAAAGATCTGTGAATTGTCAATTATGTGAATAATAATCTCGGCTGTCTTGAGATAGCGATGACTCGTTAATATTTTATTACAATCAATAGTTTGTTCGTCGTTTGTTCTTCATTGTTCGATAATAATTACCATTTGTTCGTTTTTAAATCAATCACCAGCATGGCAACTTAATATTTAACTAAAATACTTTGTATCAGGTGTGTATGACGATGCACATGCAAAGTGATATTATTAATTATTCTTTTTCAATTAAATCAAAACGATTGATATTAGTCATGACCTATTTAAAACTTAAATCACAGAGAAATTTTCATTATATGTAAATCAAATCACTCACGGTTTATATTATTATGATAATCGCGTGCGGATATCTATTGAAGTTAGTTTTTGTTGGCGAATTAAAACTAAAAATTATGAAGCACAGGCATTAACTGTGATTTCTGTTCGCCACACATTAATACAAACACAATTCGCGAACTGTCGATCGAATTGAAACATATTTTGATAGAATGGCTGGCATTGCCTTGTGTAAGTATCAATATAGCACATCATCAAACGAATTTTTTGCTTACCGATTACACCCAAAAATAATGTATAATCTCTCGATGTGTATGCAGTTAATTGATCGGTATCAAGTTTAAAGAAGGTTTATCTGTATTTTGACTTTGTCTGGTAGCAGAGTGATGGGTCGGTAGCTCCCTGGTAGGAAGGTGTTCTTCCCTGGTTTTGGCTGCATGATAACGCGCCTCTTTTTTCCAACCAACCCACCCTTTTGCCCAACCTGGCGCGAGAAGAAAAAGATCTTCTTAGTTCCGCCTTCTGGTTCCTCGTTCTCTGCTACCTCAGTGAAGCAATCTCGAAAGTGTTATTAGACTACTGCGACGTGATTCGCAAATATCTCGGCACAGTTGGACTCGCTATGTCTGATGTCATAAGCCGTCACTGTGATTGAGTGGCCTTCTTGGGGATATAGTTCCCGAGAGCTGGCGGCACAGTTTGTGGATCGAGGTCCAGTCGTCCTCGATCGTAGCCAAGTGAAGGCCCAGTTTATGGTTGCATGTTGGCAGATTAACTGTTTGATGGTGACCGTCAAGTTGGTGATGATGGTCTTTTGGATTGAGCATCAAGTTTGTTATCACTCCCTGCGCAACCTACTTTTCTTTCCGATAAAGCCCAGCGTGCTTGCAGGGAGTTGGCGGAATCTGCTTTGTCTGCCCTCCGCGTAGATGGTGGCTTCTTCCAGGGCTGTCTGCGTTGTTGCAGTGAGATGGGACCACAGGACGTTTACCTCTTCTGGTGTTGTGATGGGAAACGAGCACGCATACATCCCCAGGTTCACTGCAAAGCGGTCTTAATTAATGCGCCGACGTGGTGCTGGTGGTAGCGTGTCCGGGGTCACGTCCTTTAGCACAACCAGGATTGGCAGATGGTTGGAGTCCATGTCTTCAAATAGAACCTCTTCCGTCATGGGACTGACGACCTGGTGAGTTATGACGTTGTCAATAACATCAGGGGTACCATTTGTGTTTGTGTAGTAAGAGTAGGAGTTTCAGGCTCGTAGTAAAAAGTTTTAGAAATTTTATTTTAATCGCACGTCATATTTTCATCTCATGGTCTTACATATTATCCCTAGTCCATACTGATTGAACTTTCACCGTCCGCATTATTGTCTATATACTCGTTTATTGTATGATAAAAATTGTCATTTGACAACCTGAAATGGTAATCCAAACTTTGCCGTGTAAGTTTTTTCTCTAAGGTACAGGTCATTGGCATTTCGAAAATTTACTTTCAAGACTTACTAATTTTCTCAAATTTTCAAAATTTGCGTTAATTTTGTTGAGCGTACTATTACAATATATAAATATAAGGTTTTTAATTATTGTTATTTTTTTATTATTTGTTTTAAGTAGTAGGTAAGTAAAACCTACTTAAGTATGAAGACTTCTATACATGTTTAAATATCACATATTTAAATGGAACTTGTTCTAGTATAGAACAAGTTCCATTTAAATATACATACTTAGTCACGTCTTTTTCTCATTGGATGGGCAGAGACGACATCTTTCCCCTTTGCTACTATTCTTACACACATCTTTCGCTTCTTCGCTTTTGAGAACCGCTTTTTTTAGTGAATGAGCGTTTACAATAATCGAAGTCAGCTTCACAACAATTTCACACCTTTATCTTACTTTCATGCTTCTGCATTCTGCACAGACCCAACATTCACTACCATAGCGTGTCTTTGAAGATATGTTCTGGCTACTCATAAAGTTATGCAGGGCTCCATACAGTAGAATTTCTGCCAACACTCTTCGCTCAATATCACCGTCATACTTTCCGTCTCCCGTAAATTTTGAACCCAAGTACCTACTACTTTTGTCTTATTCTCTTTCATTCCTTTACTTTTTAGAGCACCATGCATAATATTAACCATCGCCAGCAATTCCTCCTCCAATGACTTGAATATAACCTGATCATCAGCGTACAAGCATTTAACGGCCAGATCAATCAATCTTAATCCAAACAATATAACTTTCAAATCTTTCAAGGATTTGTCTAATAGGTAAAACAGCCTCGGCCAGGTCTTTAATGCCAAAACGATTTGCGGCGTCTCAGGCATTTCTATACAGGCACCCCATAACAGGGGCATCATTGGCCAGTGCCACCGATGCCAAATGTACGGACACTCTGCCCGTAATTGCTTCGCCCGCCCTCGTTGCGTCAAATGCCTCGGGGATCACGGCACTCAGGAATGCGCTCGTACACCAGAAGCGCAAGAACCCCCAAGCTGAATACTCTGCGGCGAGCTGAGACACCCTGCGAATTACCGCGGGTGTAACAGAGCGCCGAAGAGTAAGAAGCGCAGGGGAGGCAAAAAGAACGGCCGTAAGAAGGGCCCCGGGGCCCCGGGGCCCCGCAGCCTCAGACTCCCGCTCCTAAACCGGCAACAAAGCCCGCGCCTAAAACAACGCCCGCGCCCGCTCCGGCCGCAGCGAAACCCGGTCCCGCTGGCGGGCCTACCGGGCCGATCGAAAGCCAGAGCGCCGCGCCGGCGTCGAACGTATGGACAAAACCGTTGCCCATGACGCAGAAGAGCGCAGCCGCTTCACAACGCAATGTAGATCTTCACAGCGACTGTGAAATGCCCTTAATCTCTGAACACTTCAGAGAATTATCACGGCGGATTTTCGAAAATCCGCGGTTCATTCAAACCCGCTGGTGGTTAAAGCAGCAAATTACCGACCAAACAGAAACGCGACCGAACGCAAACGTCACTCGCGAAACATCCTAGACGACACGGACGTCGACCGCGTGGCGTAGTGGTTAGCGTACCTGACTTCTGCGCCACCGGTCCTGGGTTCGATTCCCAGCCGGAGGTAACGTTTGTGCAAAAACACAAATTGTTGCTTTTCGGGTCTGGTTGTGTTGTGCATGTGAAATGTATGTTTGTAAAACGCACCCACGATTCAGGAGAACACCCTAGTGTGAGGCTTCGTTTTTAAAAAAAAAAACAAAAAAAAAAAACAAAACGATACCGTCAGTCACGATCCAGGCTACAATGTACACACAGTCAATAGCTTTAATATAACACGCACAACGACGCGCGACCGCCGAAGAGAGCGGCGCGCAATAGTCAATAATCACACCGCGTACATACGAGTACGATTCACCCGTGTTCCAGGGCGGTTCTCACCGTCCAGAGTTACCGACACAAGTCGACAGTCCAAATGGACGCCCGCAACATCCCTCGGACGGTCAATAGATGACTTAAAATATTTAAGATTTTCGAAATCGCGAAAGCACGCAGCGAACGTGCCCTGTCTAACATGAAGTTCCATTTATGTGAAGTAATTTCTAACACGGATATATACTTCACATAAGCTACAACATTACTGCGTTCTACTTCAGCACTTTTTATTTATTTATATACTTATAACTTAAGCACTAGTTTAAATGCTGCTCTAGATGAGTGTAAGGGAAGATATAAACAAAAATTCACCATTTATGAGTTAATTTATAAAAACGAATTATAATCATACGCATAAGCACGTAAAAAAAAACATTCGTATCCTAACAAAACTGAAAACTTCTGAAAAACAGAATTAAAATTCGGTAGCGTTATTTTTAAGAACGTGTTTAGGGAAACAACATGTAAGTAATTCCGAGTCTAAAGGCACATTTTGCATTCTCATTAGGAAGAAAATTATTGAATATATATAATTAAGCCAAGCTTTCCTTAAAGCTAGTTTAGACTAATTAAGTAAATCTCGTAAGCTAGCCCAAGGTTCTTCAGTATCAAAGGGCACAACCCGCCATCTTTAATGTGAATAGAAACACTGTTCATCTAACAAAAACTGCGCCCGCTTAATTACCTATAAAAAGAATATTAATATTTGTAATAATCCCCCAAAATGAGAGCTACAAACTTTTGAGGCCATCTATGGTGAAGGCCTACGTTCATCAGTGGACTAGTGATAGGCTGAAATGATGATGATGTATTTTTGAATAAAATATATCAGTTTAGCGATGTGCGGCGGGAATCTAGACGCCGGCAATGGTGGTGCGTGGACTGCTGATTGTGTAGTGGGTACGTGAAGTTTCGCTGGATGCAAGTTCCGATAATGGGCACAGGTAGCGTAGCGACAGGAGTCGAGCTGCACGCTGTACACGATAAATTCTTAGTGTCCCTTACACGATTTTGGAATGTGACCAATAAAACCTCGTTATCCAGATTATATTTTAGTCCTGTCATGGTTGCTAAATTGTTTTTTATTAAATCAAGTCACAGACGAGATTGTAAACAGAGTTAAGTGTTGGGTTGCATACAGAGTTAAAAGTTATATAGTAGTGGATTAAAAATGCGGCACACGCGGCGCATCCAGCCAATAGGTGCCATTTGTGGAGCACCAATTTTATTGAATAAATGAGGATGATCAATAATTTTTAATATGTCCAACTGCTAATATCACTAAAGGCTAAGCACCAATGAAAGTAATTTATTGTTGTAGCGACATCTACGTGGTCACATGAGAAGCTCAAGAAATATCCCATACGTTCATAATCACGCTATGAAAGTTTCTGGGATGCGAACTGCATCTAAAGATTAATTGTATGAGGAGACGTCCGCCGCAGATCATACCACCCCGATCTGGCGGGTAGCGTTGCTTTTTTCCCTTGGCAATATCATTCGCCATAATGGTGACCCGTCGCGATGAGCCAACTTCTCCCAATCACAGGAACAACGTCAAGTCAATGCAGACACTTCTCAGACTACTGTCGGTACGAGCTTGCTTCCTAGTCTCTGACCTACTGAGGATCAGTGTCAGGAGTGGCGGCTTCTCCCCTCAGGCTGAATCCTGCGGTATCCTTATATCAATACTTATATATTTTGTACACTAAAGTTTAAGTTTACTGGTGGTAGGATTCTGATGCAGGAATCCGTCTGGGTAGGAACCACCCCGTCATCATCATCATCATTCACTTATATACAAGCTGTTGAATTCGTTAAAATAGTAAGTTGTAAGCTACCAGCTGTACTGTTTTCTTTTATTTAATGTTTTCTTTTATTTACGCGAATATACTATAATAAAATAAATAAATACCAGCTGTACTGTTAGGATTAAGATAAAAATAAAGTAACTAAAAAAATAAAGTTTAAAAATATTAAACTGTCTCTGCGATTTTATTTAGCTCCCATGGAGTTCTTTCTTATTCAAATATATATAATTTCGGTGATGTAATTGATGTTAGCCTTTTTGGCTTTTACAGCTTCATCGGAGACTGTGCTCACGGGCCAGGGGTTCGCGTGCCAGGTTTGGTTTGACCCAAACATAAATACTTAAATAAACTCCTACAAAAACATCGAAATTCGGACTGTGTCGCGTTAGCTGCGTGCTTGCGCGATTTCGAATATCTTAAATGATTTTAAGTCGTCTAATGACCGACCGAGGTAGGCTGCGGGTCTCCATTCGGACTGTCGACTTGTGTGTCGGTAACTCTGGGCGGTGAGAACCGCCCTGGAACACGGTTGTATCGTGTGTACGCGGTGTGATTGTCGACGGCTGCGCACCGCTCTCTATGGCGGTCGCGAGTCGTGGTGCGTGTTATATTAAAGCTATTAACTGTGTGTACAGTGTAGCCTGGATCGTGACTGACCGTATCGTGGTCAGGGAGTGCTGAGACGTCCGTGTCGCCTAGCACGTTTCGCGGGCGACGTTTGCGTACGGTCGCGTTTCTGTCAGGTCGGTAATTTGCTGCTTTAACCACCAGCGGGTTTGGATGGACCGCGGCTTTTTCGAAAAACCGACGTGATACTTCTCTGAAGTGTTCAGAGATTAAGGGCATTTCACAGTCGCTGTGAAGGTCTACGTTGCGTTGATACCAACCGGCTCCGGTGGCAGTTCGCAAGAATCGATTTTGAACGCTCTGTAACTTCTTTAATTGATTGCCCGTCGCGTGAGCGTTCTTTTTCAAAAAGTGACGAGACTAGCAAATCGTGCACCTGATGGTAATTCCAACGTGTCTAACCAAGTCTGTGTGATCAAGAATATTTCTGTTAGGCACCACAGTACGCTAGTCAACCTGAGACCACAATTCTTAACATTCATATAACCAGTAATTATACTAGCTATCAGTGCCCTTCATCTACTGCCTGACAGCGTAACTGGCATTGAGGTGTTACCTACTTAAACGGATGTCTGCATAGTCATCCAATCACCAGTACAGGATATCACACCGTACCGTATATACTCGTAAGTACACAAACTTAGGTGCTGACTTTTGAGCACTCGTTTACGTGATGAGATTATAAGTGTGAAAGGCATGGGGACAACCATAATAAATAATGACCGAATTTGCGACGTGGGAAGACGGGTTTTTTTTAATTCGATAAAGTGATGAAACGGGTAAAACATTCTCCTGATGGTAAGTGCAACGTCCGCCCACAACAAATGCTGTGTCACCCAGAAAATTTCTGTGTGACACTACACTGCGCCCATCATCCTGAGACATAAGTTCTTAAGTCTCATATGCCCAGTGATTACGCTAGCTCACAGTGCCCTTCAAACCGAAACACAGTAATGTTTGCACACTACTACTTCACGGCAGAATAACTGGCCCTGGGGTGGTACCTACCTAGAGGGATTTCTGCAAAGGATGGATAAGACTACAAAGCTGAAAAAATGGTATTACTTGTTGAGACCTGTAGTTGAGGTGGTAAGGTAAAATATATTAACAAACTGCTGGGCTTTTATCCGATTTAAGTAGATATGCTTTCAAATATGTATTAATTCACACATGTGCATAATCGCAAACCTTATTTTTCTAAGTAAGAGTACTGACAAAAATGTTCTATCTTTTCCATACTAACAAATTTTAGAATATGTTTGATTTGTTTTTTTATTTCATTGAACAGAGTACGTCGCTCTTTTTTTTTCTTTCCCAATTTAATACTCTCCCAGTTCTGTAGAAACATTATTGTTTGTCGGTGTGCTTGACAAATCTTTTGCCTACGTGGACTTGTCAGCCCATCTTTCATGATGACAATACAATGAGATCCGCAGCTGCGATCAGAACGGTCTATCCTTTGAACGCTGGTACTTTTGCAGACAGTATGTGAGAAGCGACGACATTGAATCGATATTTGTCTTTGTTTTGCAAGTACGTTATCAACTTGGATATATTGAGATCGATATTCTCCGATTTCGCCGGGCTTCATATTACTATCAGATGTAACGATTCCAGTTTCTTTTTTAGTCGGTACAAACGATGTAGTTTTAACAGTTTTGCGAAATTGTTGTTCTTTGTTATAAACCTCATTTTCTTTATGATTTTGTTCATTATTTTTATATATTCGTCTTTGAATGGCTTCTAATAATTCATTGGAGGGATCGTTGACGAGATGAGCTACACCCCAAAGATATCCGCCCATCACGGCTAAATGAAAACTATTAAGTTTAAACAGTTAAAATACCTAGAGTTTAATAATTTTAGTAGAAGAAACATTAGATAAAATATTAATTAACAAAATCACTAAGAATTTTTCTTTAAGAACTTTTTAACAATCACTGTTGTATACATAGTAATTTGCAATAATCAATATTCCTCAAAACAGTATGAAGAGATATAAAATTTATTTCGAGATGCGTTACTGATAAATTATTGACATTTGCAATTATAAGACATATATATAAAGAGGTTTTATAGTTGTTACATATGTAGTCTAACTTCGAAGTTCAGGTAGAGCTCAGGCACTTCAAGGTTTAGCTAGTAAAACGTCAGGTCTGACAAGAAGTCTTAGTCAAATTCCAAACCTTCGGCGTTTTTCGGCCTTTGACTAACGAGTTAATTTCTAACCCTAGGAGAGACCAACTTGGACAGCCAAACGTCGAAACTCTATACGATCAAATCGGGGTTTGACTAGTCAGACCTAAGTTAGGTACAGGTTGTGTTACTTGGTTAGACTTAGGCAAAAAAACACATTTCATAATGTTTTGTTCATTGTTTCAATATTATAAGAATGAATAATATCATTAAATAATATTTTTTTATTTCATTTAATGACAATAATTATCAAAAAAATTACTCTTCATTTTGACAATGTGATGGGTTGTGGGATTTTTGAGTTGCACAATACTTTGAATCTTTTTAAATTTACACAATTTTGTAGAGAATTTTTAATACAGTGGCATTTTATGAATACTTGGCCCTCAAACTTAGAATCTTTTGCACTGATCTCCTTTAGAGACAATTCAACATCGGGCACATCTTCGAAATAAAGAAATTTCTCCTTGCATTCTTGTATCTGGTTCATTCTAAATAGTATGTTAATTATTCCGTGTTTTGTTGCTATTCGATATAAACCATCAACTGTTTGATCTTGTGTTATGCCCAAAACATTTCGAGCATCTCCTTTGGCTCTATAAAAACTGGGAAAAGGTATGGTTGCAGTTTTTCCAATCGCAAATGGTAAAAATTTTTGTTCACAAATTATTCATATATATTAGACAGAACTCTCGTTTTCCAAATACAACACAACACATTATATTTTCTTTTTCAATACATGAGGTCTAGGCGTTTTTATTTTATTATTCTAGCCTAAAATTAAATTCGTATACTAAAATAAAGGAAAATAATAAAAGTAGTAAGTGAAAATACAATGTAAAAATATTTGTTGTAAATATATTTTTCTAATTAAGTTTGATAGAAGAAGTAGGTTCTAGGTAAAACAGGAGAAAATAGAGCCGGCGATCGTATGGACCGTCCAACTCAAAAAATATGTAAGTCTTAGAAATGAAGACTTAAATCGAAATTAAGTAGAAAGTTGTACTTACTGTTATCAGTGTCATTTTTCTTCTGACTGGACGTTTTGTAACTCTTTCTTTGTCTGAAGAACCTTTTTTATTGAAACTGGCAATCTTTGAATTCCGACATGAGCTTTGTTTCCTAAATTAAAAAAAAAATCAAATTTAATTCCAGACTTATTAGTCCAAAGTTGATTATTATGACTATTATTTTTATATTATCGATCGGATCATTAAAGTTTTCAAAACATAAGGAATGATGATGAAATCAATAAAAATAGTTACAAAATATTTAAAAAATATATTCATTGCACGGTATTTTAAGATTCACATTATGGTCTTTATAACTTTTTAGCCGTGTGGTGGCGGCTCGTTAAAAGAATGAATCATCCAATGGTTCTCTAAAAGGCGAGTAAGGAATTAAACACGCACCACGACGCGCGACCGCCGTAGAGAGCGGCGCGCAGCAGTCGACAATCACACCGTGTACACACGATACACCCGTGTTCCGGGGCGGTTCTCGCCGCCCAGAGTTACCGACGCACAGGTCGACAGTCCGAATGGAGGCCCGCAGCCTCCCATTGGACGACTTAGAATCGTATTGAGATGTTCTAAATCGCGCAAGCACGCAGCGAGCGCGATACAGTCCGAATTTCGAGGTTTTTGTAGGAGTTTATTTATTTATTTATGTTTGGGTCAAACCAAACCTGGCACGCGGGCCCCTGGCCCGTGAGCGCAGTGTCCGATGAAGCTGTAAAAGCCAAAAGAGGCTGACAGCAATTACATCACCGAAATTATATAAGGAATTAAACTGCACTGTGCACCCAACAGCGCATGGTGGCGATGGGCTCACCACCTATCACACCAAGTGCATTATATTGTTTTGGTGAACCGTGGATTGTGGAAGTCATCTGCTTTTGCAGTGAGTACCCAGTCTCTGACTATCCCTTATGGGATACAGGCGTGATCTTATGTATGTATGTATGAGGATTTTGCCCTATCAATATTGGACGGATATTCCAAATTGACCATTTTCAGTTTATATATGTTTAACAATAAATTGTTCATTATATACCACTTGTTTTTATTTTAAAACTGTATCAATGAACATTGGCATAGCTGTAACTCATATAGTTTAATATTTACCTTTGGAGAGGTGGCACCACTCTACACTTGACTGCCACTTGGCGCTTATCTTTCGAAGACGAACCCGCACACTCGACGTCAGCTAGGACGGACATAGCAACTCGCCGTTCCTAGCGCTTTCTTTTATGATGGGTAGTCACTGTTAGCCCGGAGGCTTTCACAACTTCGCCAGATGAAAAGGTAGCCAAGCCCTTAGGGCACTCAGCCGAAATCTTTATTTGTGGGTAACCAGCGCTAGGGCTCCCGAGAGGGCACCTCGGGCGGAAAGCCTAGCCACCTGCGCCAGTGTGGTTTCCCGCGCCAGTCCGCAGCTACATCCGAGTCCGACGCGTAGTCTACGTCGCTTTCTGGCTTGCCGGTCTTTTGTTCGCTAATGTTCGTTTTGTAATTATTTAAATTTAATACTGGGTGGCTCAACGGAACGTGCAGATTTTGAATTACTTGTAAAAAGAAAACAAAGAATTACTAATTAATCCTAATAATTAATAAATGCTGTTAATTTTTTTTTAATTACTTCATCTCAATTATGGCAATCCTCTTAGCGGAGATAAGTGGAAACTCTTTCATAATGCTGGTGTAATCGCTGCCATTTCATTCCGGATAGTCTCCTCGAGCTGATCAATGTTTCCCGGACTGTTTATGTAGCCTTTGTATTGGAGGTATCCCACAAAAGAAGTTAGGAGATGTCTGGGCTGCGTGGGGGCCAATGGATATCACCTCTCTTTGAAATCAGTAAAATTTGTCCCACAACCGCTATAGAGACATTTGACGTGTGACTGGTATCTCCATCTTGTTCGAACCAAGTCCTTGAATTCACTACTCTTGAATTGAAGTAGAGTCAAAAATTTCAACATCACAACATAGCGGTCGTTGATAACAGTGACCTTTCGCCCCCGCGAATCTTCAAAGAAGAAAGGACCGATAATCGTTCGGCCACCTTGGAGTCCGGTGAAGCTGTAAAAGTCTTTGGGTAAAACAGTGGCCTTCAGTCCTAAAAAAATCGCGCTGCTCACTCGGCCCGGTCTGTCGTAGGGTCATAGAGTTAATAACACTAAATAATGTCTCGTTTTGGTGAAATACGTGTCGTGTTCTCGACTTCAGTGGTGTGTTTGCCCAGTGGTAGTGTTGTGTGGAGTGTTGAAGAGTATCTGCGGTGCTATTGCGTATCCAAAGTGAAGATCACTTATAAAAGTGTTCAACAAATATCTGTCTGCATACTGGCTATGATTAACAAAAAAGACGTCATATGAATAATAATAGTAATTTTCGTTAACCATGGTTATCGAAAATGACTATTATTATTCATATGACGTCTTTTTTGAACGAAAACAATTATTTGACAGATATTCGTTTAACACTTTTATCTGTTGCGCCTTATAAGGAGCACTCGCACGCATCAATTTTTGTACTGTAGTTTAACGGCAACCATTGTGCAGTATAAAATTGAAGAACTTTATTATACAGTATTTTATTATCCCACTATTGAGCCAACCCTACAGTGACAGTTAAATACTCCTGTCAACTACTGCAGGACGTCAGTGTCGTGTAATTCACTATATTCCGCGTTTATAACATTAGAACTTACGAGCTCTTATGTCATATACGCTGGACCGCAAAGAAAAAGGGTTTTCCCTTTGTGTGCGTTACTTTAGGACGTCGACCACGTCGTCTGTGATCTTGAAGATTGCCTTCGTATTTTAAATTTTAATAATTGACAAATGAATGTTATTATTACTTATTATGTAAACAATTTATTCAATAAAAATTACTCTATTCTATTCTATATGCTTATAATACATTAAGTAAACAATATAACAGATCTGTTCTAGTCTGACGAGAGAGAGAGAGGCTTTGAACATTAATGACATTTATATTAATTGCTTTAGCGAGCGAATAAAACGTATAACTGGGACTTGGTAGAAGTTTTCTTAAATAAAAAGGAATTATAATCCATGTCTGGCAAATACTGTACTGGTCTTCCGAGCTGCAGTTGTCTCCTCGCGCTCCTTCCAAGATAGTAGTATCATACACCTTATAGTTCCCTTCCCAACTTTCCATTTCTCATCCTATGTTCATTTTCTACCTAATCCCCCTTTTTCCCTTTGTCTCCGCCAAGCCTATTGGGTGCCGTGTCGATGGCTAGTGGAAACCTGTGGGAACGCAATGGGGAGTAAGAATTTCAACTGGTACCACATTACGTCTCGTTTTCTGCGGAGCCGAAGAGTTGGCTACGGATGTGGTCTCTGCTTAATTTATATGGGAAAAAGTATGTATGTATGTACTCGTATGTGAAAGATCCACGAAGTACGCTTTACGTATTTATAGAAGCTGTTAATTAAGGTCTGTCAATTATTAATAACTATTATTATATTATAACTAGAGTTTTGTAAAAAAATAATGAAAAATGGAAAATAAAAGAAAAAAAACGTAAACAATTTCCGTCCCGGAACCGGATTTCAAACTCAAGGCACTTCCTTTCTATAATATTTAAAGAGAACGCAAAGCTTTTGATCAACCACGGCTCCTGAAGGCAACTGTTTAAGTATAACACTTGAATAAAAAAAGTGTAAAATGATGATTATTATTAACATTTATCTGCAGCTGTTAAATCAAGAGTAGATTTTTCTATAATATTGTTGCGTATTAACACGTATGTATTAACAATAAAACAATGTCGACGACCGCGTAGCGTTGTGGTTAACGTAACTAATTTCTACGACGTGGGGTCTAGGTTTGAATCTCAGCCGGAGCCAACATTTGTGCAAAAATCGAAATCATTCGATTTCATCATTATAAAAGACAGAAAGAAAAATCATTGAGTATTCGATTTTTATAAATTTGTAAAAAGCAGAGGCAAACATTATAGCGTAATAACAAATTTATTTCGGCTAATAAGTTTTGAACTGAACGTATTTTCTATTGATAAAAGCTGTGTCAGCCTATACTTACGGTACAGTATCTACTCTCGAGTTTTACGTAACAGCCTATAAATTTATCACCAAGACAATACAATATATTGTAACACCCATACAGGCTTGTACAGATCAAATGAGTGTTTGGAGTTTCGCGTAACGCGTCCATAGTTTTCCTTTTGTATTTTAAAAAAATGTTAATAATGTATGTATCATTAGCATTATCGTTAGCAAAGCAAAATATAAATAACTGTATATGTGAAAATGACGAAAGTGTACCTACACTTTCGTTATTTTCACATCGTCGTCGTCGTCGTTTCAGCCTATCAATAGTCCACTGCTGAACATAGGCCTCCCCCATAGATTGCCACAAAAGTTTGTAGCTCTCGTTTTAGGGGGATTGCTCTCGTATTGCCATAGTTGCCACGCTTGGCAGACGGGTTGGCAACCGCAGTTTATTTATTCAGATGTTCCAGCAAGATGCTGCTGCCCATCTCCTGGTTTACATTTTCCCTCTGTCGACTTTTACGACACCCACGGGATGAGATGGGGTGGTAGATTCTCTTAGGCCGCTACCACACGGCACTCAATTAATTTTCACATATATATATTTATCTAATTATATTATATTTATTTATCTAAACTAATATTATAAAGAGGAAAGATTTGATTTGTTGTATGTTTGGGTAGTAATGAATAGACTCAAAAACTACTAAATCGATTTTAAAAATTCTTTCTACTATATACACCTACATTATCATCGTTTAATATGAGTTATATTTAATTTAATAAAAAAAATGAGATCCCTTCGAAAATTGCAATGATGTAACTCAAGGTATCAAAAATTTTCTAATAAAAGTCATTATTTGGCGTGCGCTGCAAGAACTATTGATGATAAATAAAATAATGTACTACATTTTCATAGTACTCATCATTACTCACAAAAAAAGTCTATAGCGAGGCCATATGTCTAACTATTATAGTTAAGTCACAATAACCCCTTTTTGTTCAAATTAGTGAATCAAAACATGGGTAGAATCTAAAGATGATGAAATTCGTATCATAATATCAATTCTTATCCTAATAGATTTGTTGATTTATTTCATAGTCAAGGTTGATTATGTACATGTAAATTCCTCTTTAAATTATTCGAATCGGACCTATCGTTTAGAAGTTGCGACGGGTATAAAAATGCTGAAAGTAAGAAAAATGCCGCGGTGTGAGCGAACAGCCCTACGCTCGCCCGCGCTTTGCCCGAATAGACTAAGATCTCTTAATTACTACTCTTTTTTTTTGTAAACTAGAAACAAATGAATAGTGGTTTATAATTTTAATTATATATATTTTTTTTAAACTTTGAAACTATCTATAAAAATACAGCGGCCGCGGTCTCGAACGCCGAGCCGCCGCCCGGCTTCATACGACTTCGGCATCATCGAGGTGGGCGGCTACCTTTGCGCAGCGGTCGAGAGCGGTCGTTTTATTTTGCTAACACGACATCAAATATTGTTTACGAGGAAGCTCTGAGCCACTAAACTTCCAGAGCTTATGTTCCCATAAATAAAACATTATTTTGGTAACTTAATCTTACCAGACCAGCTGCAGAGCCGTCGATGAGAATAGTCGCTACACTAAATGATAGTCAAGAGATTGTCGTTGCTATATTTGTCCAAATAAAGTACTAACCTTTCTTATATCTATCTACCCGTGCGAAGCCGGGGCGGATCGCTAGTATAATAAATAAACAGCGAATTTCAAGGCGAGTCTTTCCCGGGAAATTCGCTGTTTATTCGAGACTTCTACTGTTTAACATATGCCTTCCCCATATTGCCCCAGATTGCCTTAGAACACGGCCTTGTGTCACCTGCATCCATCGACTTCCGCTACAGGTCGTCAGTTCACGTGTATTTTACTGGTGGTAGGATTCCTATGCAGGGATCCGTCCAGGTGGGCAAGGCCAGTTATTCTGCGGTGAAGCAGCAGTGTGCAAACATTACTTTGTTTCTGAATGGGCACTAAGCTAGTGTAATTACTGGGTTTATATGACTTAAGAACTGATGGCTTAGAGCAGAGGTGATCTGGGTGGCACAGCATTTGCTATGGACAGTTTTTGCACATACCAACAAGTTAACGTTTTGTTCGTCATTTTCTCCTATTAAAAATGTAATTAGGAGTCGTCCTACACTGCGCTTGTGAAGCTGGCAAACCCAAGTGACGAATGCCAGCTAAGAGAGGCATTGATAATCTCGTATATTATGAAAAGGTATTTCACCACCTGTCGAAAGCCTCGAGGTTTTTCTAGTATATTCCTTTTTCGAACTTAGAACTTAGTTCTGAATAATAGGGTTCAGTTGACTTTTAATTATAATTGTACGAGAATTATACTGTTATGTGAATAACTTGACGTTAGTAGTTCATTATTAATTACATTTTATGATTATTACCTAACGTAAAATTATCACATGATACTGTACTATAATGCATATTCATCAAAAACCGTTGTTAAAGTTTACAGCGGCTATTGGTGCAGTGCATGATTTTCAAAATGGTTATAATTTACTTAAATGTTACATGTAAAGTTCGCTCTATTTGGGTAACATTGTGGATATTACTTAATACATAATTTGCCAAAGCTTCCTTAGTTTCAAGCAAAGTATTAACTTCACTTGATTTAATTTACCACTCAATTAACAGCAACCTAGACGCATTAAGTGACTATCCTATATACTATGTGACCGCGATAACTATCCGAAAAATGTTTCAGCAAGTTAATTACGATAATGTTGAAGGGTTCTGTTAACAAGAAAGAATGTTTATTCCGTTATACAGTGCCCCTTAATTGGAGTAGATAAAGATTCTTGGTTCATCAAACCACGTCGGTTAAATCTAAAATCGTTTATTAATTACTATACGGTAAATGTGGATTATGGCATATAGACAGAGCCTTGCCAACAATAGCAACAAAATCAAAATCGAAAAAGCGAAAGTTGACGTGTTTAATGATTTCATCTTGGTTTCGAACCCAAGACGGGTTTTTAGGTTTACTTTTTAAGTACTTTCTTTTTATGGAACGATATACAGACGACGAGATGAGCAAATCGTTCACCTGATGGTAGTGCAACATCTGCCCATAACAAATGCTATTGCTAACACAGCGCTTGGCACTCTTAAGGCGGATTTCACCGTTGAAACTAAACGCGATCAGTTCAAGGAAAAGGTAGTTTAAGCATTTAACTGAGTTTAATGCTACAGTTTGCATTTCATCAAATTACCGCAGTCAATGCTAAACGCGGTTCAAATTCTGAACGCCCAAGTTTTCGACGTTCAGCTCTTTAAACGCGTTTAGAGAGCTGTCATTGTCAATTGCACAACTATGTAAACACAAAAATTATTTTTAATTCGTATTATTTATTGTTTGCGTACCTATGTAACCTATGCATAAAAACAGGCTGTTTGATGTCGCAAAATATGAAATAAATCGTCTTTTTTTTTAGATTGTGACGATATTTCATGTAAACTTCGTTTTTCTAAACGCGATCAAAATGGAGTCGGTGAAATCGGTTAGACGAAAACCGAGATCAAATGATACATATGAACTCAGTTAAGTAAAACGTTTTATTAAACTTGGTTTTCAAAGCAATCAGGTGAAATCGAGTCTAATACAACAGTTCTTAAGTTCTATAGGCTCAGTAATCACACTAGCTATTTCATATACGTACATTCTCTACCAACGGTTCTAGAAAAACTCTCAATGAGCGCCCATGCTCAGGCTACCCTACGCTACCTGAACGTGGATGATCAGGCTAGGGTAAAAAAACGTATTCATCCATACTAATATAGGGCTGGGGAAAAAGTTTCTTCGCATTTTATGTGAAAACTCAAGACAATTTATTTTCAAAGTTTATTTACTGTATATATGTAAACTTTTGTTAGATGACTTTTTGCTATCTTGAAGGTAGTGAATGATCCCGTTGCTGTAGAAATTTTAGGACTTCCGAGCAAAAACATTCGACAAGTAGTTTTGGCAGTCCTCTCTTAATGTTAACCTGACACTACCTAAGGACTTCGGTAGAGACCGAAGCAGGTGGAGATCTGAAGGTGCAAGGTTAGGGCTATATGGCGGATGCATTAACACCTCCCATCCAAACTCTCTTAATTTTTGCTGAGTGGGTAAAGACGTGTGTGGTCTAGCTGTCGCTGTCGTTATGAAAGACCCTTTCAATTGATCAATTCCTGCCACTTTCTCTCAACTTCTTGCTTTATTCTGATCAGTTCTTCGCAGTAGAGATCCGAATCGATGGTTCTGTCCGAACAATCTCTTCAAAAAAGGTTCGGTTTCATTACGTCTCAGTAAAGAATCACAAATGAGTATACGGTTCATTACGTTTCTTTAGTGAGCTGGTGTGGCACCGAAGTATTGACCTTTTATGTGTACCCAGCTTTTTACAAATGGTTCAAAACTGTATTGTGGTCAATTCCTAGTTCCTCAGCTATGTATGACATACTACTGATATGCCGATCTTGCTCCACTTTTTCAAAAATGGCTTCCATTTTATCCGTAATAGGGCGACCAGAGCGATGTGCATCTTTGACATCAAAATTCCCGGATTGAAAACGCTTAAACCAACTTCGTGCTAGTGTTACTGACACTGTATTAGGTCCATAAACGTCACAAATTTAAATCGCGGCTTGCGTTGCATGTTTTCCTTTTTTGTAATAAAATTTTATGAATCGAATTTCTTCATTACTTTCACTCATTTTGAGAGAAAGAAAAACAAATGAATAATAGCTGGAAACAACATTTTACTAATTTGTCAGGAGAATGTTTATCTCTGCAAATAACCCCAGGGATATTTCAAAAACCTATATTCACGCGGACGTAGTCACGGGCATTAGCTAGTCTTTAATGAAAAAAGCAATAGCTTAAAATTTGTTTAGTTGCTGAAAAAGAGATTCGACACTCATAAGAAAGAAAGCCCTATAAGAGACGATTTTTAGAGGCCAATTTGGCCTTCCCTTCCTAGTGAACGCGAAAGTTTGTTCACCGTCGACGTGCTTCACCAGCGACGTGCATCACCAGTGATGTCGTTTGCACAGCAATGAATGTTACTAATTTATAACATATCATTAATTTGCAGTAGAAACAGGGTCGGCGGTAGCATACATTGGAACACCAACATTCACAGACTTGGAGTTCGAGCATGCCGGAATCCGTTTAGGTACCACCCCATGCTCAGTTATTCTGCCGTGACGCAGAAGTGTGAAAACATTAATTGTTTCGGCTTGGAGGGTACCGAGAGTTAGCGTAATCACTGGGCATATGAGACTTAAGAACTGATGTCTCAGGGTGACGGGTGCAGTGTGGTGTCACACAGATAATGTTCTGAGTGACACAGCATTTGTTATGGGCAGACGTTGCATTTAACGTTTTGCTCGTTTTGTCAAATAATCCAACAAAAAAAAACTACGACCTTGATGCTCCTATCTGTGAGAAAACTGGTGATCCAATTGCATAATTCTCAGGAAGCCCATAGGAAAGAAGCTTTGTAAAGCATTTCTTCGTATTTTTAATCAGCACGTTCCGAGGTCACGTCTGAATCTGTTTGAAAGAAAGAAAACATTTATTGCGGAAATACGCCACAGACGCAAATTCATAAAATTAGGCACTAGACATACAAGTAAACAATTTATAGAAATATGTCTGTAAATATGATTTACAGACAAACAGAATATTGTCACGTATGTCGTGGCGCATTGAGCAAACGGGTCTCACTCAGTTTAATGCCGCAGTTGAGACTACAGCGCTGGTTTTCAGTGAGCACGAGCGGCGAGGGATGTACGCTTGATGATAATAAATTTTTATATACACAATAAAAAACTTCGTTAAATAAAAATACGTAATAAGTAAAAACAACAAACCGCCGTGTGGTAGCGGCTTAAGAGAATCTACCACCCCATCCCATCCCGTGGGTATCGTAAAAGTCGACTAGAGGTAAATTAAAACCAGGAGATGGGCAGCAGCATCTTCCAGATACATCTGAATAAATAAACTGCGGTTGCCAACCCGTCTGCCAAGCGAGGCAACTATGGCAAAATCTCTCCAATATGAGAGTTACAAACTTTTGTGGCTATCTATGGGGGAGGCCTATGTTCAGCAATGGACTTCTGATAGGCTGTAACGTCTACGAACGACGACGATAAACAATATTACAGTGTGTCTAAATAAAAGTTGTATTAAAGATGTAGCCAAGTAATTCAGTACAATAATTCAGTCGCTGGGACCTTGCTCATCAAAGCTACGTGTCTCTAAACTTTGTGGTATTTGTACTATTTGTTTGAGTCATTATTAAATGTTTTTCATATTTTTCTTTGAATGCATGTCTTGATTTTCGACTACGGAGCGGTGGTAGCAGGTCGTTCCAACACTTGGAGGCACCATACCTGAAACTTCATTGAAAGGCGGCAGTTCGATGGCCTGGCATAGAGTAACTCGACTCGCGAGTGATACTTGACTGCACGTTGCGCTACCACACTAATTTTTTAAAATGATAAGAGGGGACATTGGATTTGATTACACTAAAAATAATGATGCTGAGTGATGGTCTCGGCGGTATTTCATTAATAATATATTTCCATTGTTAATGTACGACGGAACGTGAATGCATGACGGTATATTGAAACAGAACCTCGCACAGGTATTCTGCACTTGTTGAATGAGTTTTTGACTATACTCGTATAATTTCGGTGAAGTAATCGCTGTTAGCCTTTTGGCTTTTACAACTTCATCGGATGCTGTGCTCGCGGGCCCGGGGCCCGCGTGCCAGGTTTGGTTTGACCCAAACATAAATACATAAATATAAACTCCTACTAAACATGTAAATTCGGGCCGTTGCGTTCGCTAGCGTGCTTGCGCTACTGTGAATGTCTCCATAAAATTATTATCTGAAGTCATTTAATGACCGTCCGAGCACGCGAAAGCGATTTAGAATATCACAATATGATTTTAAGTCGTCTAATGACCGTCCGAGGGAGGCTGCGGGCCTCTGTCTCTGACTGTCGACTTGTGTTCCAGGGCGGTGAGAACCGCCCTGGAACACGGGTGTATCTTGTGTACGCGGTGTTATTAACGATAGCTGCACGCCGCTCTCTACGGCGGTCGCGCGACGTTGTGCGTGTGATGTTAAAGCTACTGACTGTGTGTACAGTGTTGCTCGGATTGTGACTGACCGTATCGTGGTCAGGGAGTGCTGAGACGTCCGTGTCGTCTAGCACATTTCGCGGGCGACGTTTGCGTTCGGTCGCGTTTCTGTCGGATCGATAATTCGCTGCTTTAACCACCAGCGGGTTTGGATGAACCGCGGCTTTTTCGAAAAACCGCTGTGATACTTCTCTGAAGTGTTCAGAGAGTAAGGGCATTTCACAGTCGCTGTGAAGGTCTGCATTGCGTTGGTACCAGCCGGCTCCGGTGGCACCTCGCAAGAATCTATTTTGCACGGTCTGCAATTTCTTTACTTATATGAGTTTTTGACTGCGTATTATATATGTATATACCTAGCTAAAAAGCCTAATTAAAATTATTTATTATTATTTACAACGAGTTCGATAGCATGCAAGTATGATACCAGGATACAAGGATACGATACCAGGATTGATTTTTGTTTTATTTTTTTTATTTTTTATTCGCAACTAATAAATGCGTGGCTACTTATGTCTCGCACGTTATCTACATAAATAACGCATTTCTGGAAGTCCGTACACACAACGTCTATTAGATTTTAGGAGAAATCTGTATGATGGGTAAGTTCAGTAACACATTGTCTTAGTTTGTACCACTTTAAAATCATATCACTTTTTAATATTATTACTTAAAAAAATATATTAAAATCGCCTAATAATACTACATGATTACACCAAGAAAATGTCCCGATAGTCTCGGAGAAAGCATATGGATATGTCAACATTTAACCACGGCGGTCTGTACGCAGTAATTGCCAATCTAGTGTTGTTAACTGTGAGCGCTAGCCATATTTGTTCAACAAGCGGCGAGAATTTTCGTTAAGCAATTGTTTGGAAAATTTTGTTCTGACTAAATAGTCAGCTCTTAAATTTAAATTTCAAAAAGTTAACGCTCACTTTTACTTATCGTGAATACAAGAAAGATATAGCTTTCTTGTATTCACGATAGGTAAATGAGAACGTTAAATTTTTGAGAGCCTCAATGCTACTTATATCTCTGACACTTTTCGGCGCAGCCCTATCATGTTAGTACTCAGACATTTTCACTATCTAGAAGTTTTATATTTTGAATGCGAATCTTATCAAATTAACTTCCTTTCCTTCATAATTGTATTATTATTATTAAGTACGAATAAACTACGAATAACTAATTAAAAGTAAGACTTTTACACTCTAAAGAACTTCTTCCATAAGAATCATTCTTAATAAGAATTTATTTCTATTTTTTGCTTAAGAGTAGCAAATTGAAAAGGTTAGTGAAGCAAGTAATTAAGAAATGTGGGGAAATACTGCGATTGGATTATAATTTATAGGACAGTATAACGAAAGAGTATTTTTAATAGGCAATTACGATACTTTAGGTACTATACCGAGATGGTAATTGGAGTTTAGCTTTTCTTTTGTGTATTTTTTTTATAGAATGCATATTTACAGTCTAGTTTTAAAATAATCACTCGTTATATTTTTCACTGAAATAAAGTAAATTTAAAATGCTTGACTGAAGGTGAGCGAAATTAGTAGCAAAATTAAGAGCGTTTTCAGGGAACTTATCAGTATTATAGTGGAAAACTTAAAACATTGTTAGTGCCAATGATAAATCTTAGAAGACGACCACGTGACCTAGTTGCTAGAATACCTAACTACTACGCTGGGGTCATGTTTGGGTTTACTTTCCGGCGTCCAGCCGGAGCCAACACATGTGCTAAAACACAAATTTTTGATTTTAGGGTCTGTTTTTGTTGTAATTGTCCTCGTGTCTTTGACATAGCGTTTCAATGTTCTCTCGATCATATTGCATATGATATAAGAATGTGGGAGGCTTACGCTGGTGAGGCCCTGACCTAGCGCAGCAATATTTAAAAGGCGGTTAAAGATCAATATTGATTGACTTCGGTCTTTGTTATGGTTAAAATGTTTCAATTTTTAGTGAAGATTTTGTTTTGTTAGAACTATTAAGTATGCAATTACTTAAACTACTGAAAAAGTATAGATAATACAGACATACATTATGAATGGCTGAAGTTGCCATGGACCTTTTTTTATAGGAAAAGTTGACAAGACGAGCAACGTCTGCCCATAACGAATACTGTGACGGGCGCAGTTTGGTGCAACACTGCGCCCGTCACCCAGAGACATCAGTACTGACTTAATCAAACCAAAACACTGTAATCTTTGCCCACTACTGCTTCACGGCAGAATAGCTGAATAGGGTAGTACCTACCTAGACGGATTCCTGCAAAGAAATCCTTCCACCGGTAAAACTGGCTCGCTTTATTGCATTGGGCCTAGTGCGTCATCTAACTTAATTCCACTTCTGGTGGGGACATGTATTTGTCGGAAAGCTTGTGCTGACGAATAAATTATAAAATAGACGAAGCTGGGAGCTAGAAGTTTGCAGATACATGGTTTTCTGTTACTGTTTTAGTGTCCCACTTCTATAGAGATTATACAGAAAAACTCTTCCTTAGATTCCGCCGAGCACATGACATATTTAATGAAATTATAATTAAACTTAAACTAAATTTAATTACCATGGGTGCTGTAAAGCACTCGAAACGTCGGGTTAGAAATAGTTCAGAATTAAACGCGATAAAATCCGTAAAAATTGTTTTATTTAAATGTGTAGTATTCGCGTAAACAAATGAAATCATTACTTAAACTAAATTATTTTTTTACGAATCTCGAGTTATCGAAGTGTATACTCGTAGCCAAGAAATGTATTTTAATAACGATTCATGCTCCAACTCCAAAAACTTATCTGTAATCATAATTGGTTTGGACACTGTTCGCGTGGCTTTGATATCGCTGTAAATCTAGAAGCCATGAGAGATACAGAATAGACTTAGTTTCAGATTACTACCTGTAATCTGTGACATATAACTGTACTAACTTTAGTAGTTTTTATGTTATTATCGAGGAGACAAACATAGATGAAACATCTTTTTCATCGATACTTTATAAAAAATAATAGAGGTGCTTTTTAACACAGTTAATATGGACTACTTTTACAATCGTAGTTAAACAAAAAAAAACTACGATTTCTTCTATATCCTTCATTTACATCTTGTCAGTATTAAATGATCTAAATATAAATTAAAGCTATGTGAGATGATTTCATTTCTTTCAAATTACAATAAAGCTTATTCGTATTTTTTACAATAATTCGTGGTTTCAAATAAAAAACGAAAATATTACCTATGTAGTGGCTGTTTATAACAATATTTTTGTTATATTTTATTTAAATTGTATTAATAGTATGTTGAAAAGTTTTTCACGCGAAATGTAAAGTACAAGTGAGCTCGTTAAAAGTTATTGATATTTGCTATTCTGTTTATGTTGGAGCAGAACATGTAATTTCCTTTCCAAATTCATTTGAGACAGTTTCCTTTGTTACCAGATTCTCACGTTATTTTACGGAAATACAATGTGAATATATATTTTAACACAGAACTCACAATCAGAAAAAGGTACGTTTTTAATCCCTTGACTTGGCATAATTAAGTATGTAAACTATGAACCATACCGGTGAACATAGCAATGGATGCTGTTGCATCAAAAAATGGTTATGATGCACATAACCATTTTTTTAAACTGAACTTAACAGCATAATGCCCTTATTACGATATTATGACGCCTTCTTATTCAAGTGTTTAGTTTGAAAAGTGAATAAAATGAGTAGTACAAAATGTAATTGTAGTAATATTACAACAGTCATACTGACGAAAAAATAATCCTCTGAGTGTTCCGGAATCTTACCTGCTCTAAAACACGATTTGTGCTTTTGCACAAATGTTAGCTCCGGCCGGGACTTGTACTCAGGACCTGCGGCGTAGAAGTCAGGTATTCTGAGTTCTGACTACTAGGCCACGCGTCGTCATTTAACACTTTCATACTTTAGTTTTCTTCTAAAAAGATGTTTTGTGAATTTATTTGATGGCAACTAACCAATTTATCATCACGTATTATTTACATTATGTCTCACCATATGTACAGGTACATACATAGATCTAAGCCAACGTTAATTATTGCCATTTATAAATGTCAAATAATAATGACCAATTACCGAGAAAATCTTTGTCAGTCACAGAAACACCTTTTCAGTTAAACTATCGTAGCGACGCATAAGGTGGTGTAAGTGAAGACTTCTTTGATATATTGTATTTCTTAGGAAAATATAAACGTTCATCGTAGTTTTATTTTACGATCGTTGGAATTGAAGCTTATTTTTATTTTCTTTTCATTACTTGTTACAGTGCAACATTACATGACAACGTTTAATATAACTAAATTTACGGATTTTATGGCGTTGAATTTAACAATTTATTACCCGACGCTAATATTAATAAAAACTTTGGGTAATTAACAGTAAGTTAGTGTTGTTGGCCGTGACCCCATCTCATCCCGTCAGTGTCGTAAAAGTCGACAGAGGGAAAATTAAAACCAGAAGATGGTCAGCAGCATCTTCCTGGAACATCTGTATGAAAAAACTGCGGTAGCCAACCCGCCTGCCACTTATGTGTGGCAACTATGGCAAAATCCCTCAAAATGAAAGCTACTAACCTATGTGGCAATCTATAGTGGAGGCCTATGTTCAGCAGTGGACTAGTGATAGGCTGAAATAATGATGAAATGTATAGTATTTGCGTCAATATAAGAGGTCATTATTACATGTCAACGCTTTATTTCGTTAAAGCTGCCCATTTCAGCGTTACACTGTCATACAAGGAACTCTTACAATTTCGTTCTATTACTGTCTTAAAGTGTAGCAGCATTAAAACTTTCAGAGATTTTGAGCGAATTTTTATATATTTTAATTTTCTTCTTCTCTGCATATTCAGTGGGTTCCATTAGATAGATATACGAGTAACAAACACTGCAATTTTAAAACTAAATAAAAATATTATAATATCTTCACAGCGGAATCATACTTTACGAGTAAAACGTACTTGTTGCATTTATTAAACTAAAAACCATCTGCTGATTTATTACGGTTTAGTGCAAAAAAAGCGGTAGCAACCAGCCCTTTTGTTGTCGTTAGCGGCAACAATTAGTCCCGAACATAGTTTATTGAATATGAGCAGTGATAGATCGTGAGCCGGGCGCTCGCCTTAAAATTCATAGTACGCGAGTGACCTGAGCCTGTCGATCCTTGGTACCGGCATCTCTTAAAGTGTTCTGCTATATTAAGCGCTAATTTACCACGCGCTCCGTGGTGAAGGAAAATATCGTAAGGAGACCGTCTTTGAATTCAAAAGATTTCGAGCATATTTTCGGAGCAGCGTAACGGCTCCAAAACCCTCTCAGATATGTGCGAAGGCCTGTGCTCAGCAGTAGGACATTTATAGACTGTTACTTTATAGTTTGTTCAAACTCAAAGCCTGAGAACCCGGTGGACTGACACTCGAAAGTGACACAAAAAATACCTTTGAGACTCCTACTTTAAATGTTTATGTGATGGTAAGTGTCCTAAGGCAAGATCTTGTGTTATACTGAACTGTGGTCAGTCTCATATACCTAGTAATTTGACTATAGACTTCAAATTGAAAGACTAACCATCGGATATCCGAAATAAAAATCTATCCGAAACCTTAACCGAATCTGATGAAAAGTTTCGAATAATTTCAGATATGGGGCGGGGTCTAAATGAGACGTTGTGGCAGGCTTTCGGCTGGACGAGAACACACTAACCGCGTCGCGTGCACTGTTCAGATGGTTTTCATAATTTCTTTTGCGTAGCCATATTAGTCAGTCATCCATTTTTGTGAGATTACTTAGATAAAAAAGAATTGTTTAATAATATCTGGGCAAAATGCGTCCGAGACTAGATCTCTTAATTTGGACAGTGGCAATAATAATCACTTTTAGGGATAATTTTTTGTTTCTGTGATTGTAGTACCAAATGATAACCCAGAATTAAAGTCAAATTGTCATCTTTTAATTATTTTTATTTTCCTTTTATAATTCCTATTAAATCTAATATCCGTAACTGAAACTATCGGATAATCCGAAATAACTTTATACCCGTAACCGTAACTGAAAACGGTATCATCGTCATCATCATATCAGCCTATTACTAGTCCACTGCAGAACATAGGCCTCCCCCATAGATTGCTACAAAAGTTCGTAGCTCTCATTTTTGAGCTCACATTTTGAGGGGGATTTTGCCATAGTTACCACGCTTGGCAGGCGGCAGTTTATTTATTCAGATGTTCCAGGAAGATGCGGCCCATCTCCTGGTTTTTATTTTCCCTCTGTCGACTTTTACGACACCCATGGGATCAGATTGGGTGGTAGATTCTATTATGCCGCCACCACATGTATACTATTCATATATCCGTATCCGTATCCAGATCCGAAATTCTATATCCATAACATCCCTGGTTTATGACTGTAAAAACCATTTCGGATCTGAAGATAGTGGGTATTCGGTTGGATTCGATATCCATTGTTAGTTTCAATGAAACATTTTGTTTGAGACAGAAAATAAAACGACAAAGAATAAGAGTAATGATTTTATTTAAAGTGAAAATTATTTTTATAAATTAATTAGTAATTTCAAATGATGACTATTATTATTTATACAAGAAATTAACTATCACGCAAATATTTTATAAAGCAATTCTTATCGCTGAAAGTTTATAATTCCATAAAATAATAAAACTCGTGACAGTCGAAGGCTGAGTTTCTAAAATTAATATATAATAATCTTTGAAAAGATGATAATCTGTATTGACACCAATAATTAAAAAAATATGATATTTAATGCGCTGAAATATTGAAGTATATATACTCTGATATACTCGTAACAGATGCAGACTGTTTTACTTAATCATTAAGCACAATATATCATGCTTGTCGAAGCGAAGTTACGCGCAGAATAAGATAAATTAAAGTCATAAATAAGGGTTCAACTCATTGAACTGTTGAGGATGTAATATCTTTTCTCCGTGTGATTTTTATGTCTTTATTATAAGATGACTGTATTTAAAAGAAAAAAATAGACGTTACAGTTATTGAATAAAACTACGACACGGGTTGACCTACACTCTCCTTGAGCATAGTTGCTGCAAAGCTCTTGGATCGTCGAATAGTAAATAGCAAATTTAGTTTTATTCAATTAAAAAAATTCTAATTATATACTTTTCGCTTAAATATAAGAAATTGTTATGTTTAGACAAGCGTAGAATAGACGTAACATAATCTTTTCACGCTCATACTGATTATCTAGTAAGTTAATTATACTTAAAACGAGAACAATAAGAGTCTTGGTAGAAATATATAGGTATATTAAAACTAGTTTAAAATACTGATCATAGATTGTTTCTACCCCACATAAGGACGTTAAAACATAAAGACGTAAGTTCTGTAAGGTGATAAATGAGAACATAGTCTACTAGATAGTACATATTTACTACAGCCCGTACTATACCTACATTTATATCCTCGATGAAAAACCAAGACGAAAGTGCTCTGTGACCCATGATAGACCACCGCAGTGTCAGTTATTCTGCCACTAGGCAAAACACAACACCGAAGTCGAGAACATGACGCATACATATTTTTATACATATCTACTAACTCTTAAAAGAAACATACTCGCGGGTGACACAAGGATATTGGATAGGATTGACGACCTCGTGCCCTAGTGGTCACAGTAATTGATTTTTACGCCGCAGTATGACGGTAGTGACCACTCCTAATTAACGGGTTAAAGGGTACTGAAGCTAGTGTAATTACAGGCAATGTAAAGACTTAAGATCAGATATCTCATGTTAACGAGCGCAATGTGGTGTTAACGAGCGGTTTTTTCGGATCCTTCGGACCTTCAACTCTACTTCTTTCTCAAAGGCCGTCAGGTGAGCTGTTTGCTCGTTTGCCCCCTCTTCTATATAAAAAAATATATACACAGTAGTTGCTACGGAGGTGCATGTGGGCGACACCGCAACTGTTTTTACTCACAATTAGTACCGTCGCAGGGCTAAGCCTTTTTTATTTACGTTGGTATTCTGAAAGAGCGGTACTTCCCCGGTCGAGTTCTGCCATGTTCATTAAGGCATAAGATGCTGTAGGAAGTGAAACTATTCTTGTACTATAACTACAATATAGCTACACTACAGTTTAGTATTTATTTAACTATCATTCCAAAGTCTAGTAAGGTCCAGATTTAGTTGTAAAATAATTTAATTTAAAAACGAATGCGTCAATCACTAATTTATTGATCAGACCACTAGACTAGAATGTTCTTAAAATTATAAGTAAACAAATGCACGAATATTTCTCACTTATACTCGTACATTACACAAAAAGATACGTCTGCAGTAATAAAACTGTAAAGTCTTTTTATGTAGTGTAATAAAGTGTTTATTATACAGTCGTGTAATGGCTTTTTGTTAGTGGTGGTAAATATTTGTAATGTTGTTAAGGAAATTATTGTTCTGGACATTTTGACCACATATACTGTGTATTCTGTATATTAAATAATGTAATCATCATCATCATCATTTCAGCCTATCACTCCACTGCTGAACATAGGCCTCCACTTTTGCCACAAAACACGTAAGTTTGTGGCTCTCATTTTTGGGAGGATTTTGCCTTTACTGGTGGTAGAATTCCTATGCAGGAATCCGTCTAGTTAGGTACCACCCCAGGGCCAGCGGTCATTATTCTGCCGTGAAGCGGTGATGTGCAAATATTACTGTGTTTAGGTTTGAAGGGCACTGTGAGCTAGCATAATCAGTGGGCATATGAGACTTAAGAACTGATGTCTCAGGGTGACGGGGGAAAAAATTGTTGCCACGCTTGGCAGGCGCGTTGTCTACCACATTTTATTTATTTCTTATTCCAGGAAGATGCTGCTGCCCATCTTCTGGTTTTAATTTTCCCTCTGCCGACTTCTACGACACCCACGGGATGATATAGAGTGGTAGATTCTCTTAAATTGCCACAACACAGCAAAGTATAATATTTTACTTTAAACTCTTGCCACACCACATTCAAGCTTGATATTTATCCTAAGTATTGTTATATATTAAGTCTGCAGATGTAACATCTTTAAGCCCAGAGAAAATAAAGCTCACCAGATAATTTACGTGAGCGACTTGCGCAATTTTGAGATGAAATAAAAATATTCGGGTTAGAAAATAAATAATATCACAGCTCTCCTACAATCTATTCAGTTCCTCAGTCCCAAGATGGACATACGCTTAACAAGGCCTCAGTCGTCAGTCCAGACTCATTGCAGGTTATAGCCTGTCCTAAGTTGCGAGGATTTGTAGTAATGGCCGCGTTTGACCGCGGATTGGCCACTGCATTACCAACCTCCTCACTTCCCGCGGTGCCGAAATGTGGGCTACGGGTGTGGGGTCTGCCTACCCCTTGTATGGGAAAAAGGCGTAACTGTAAGTATGTATGTATAAAAATATAAAAAATATTTTTTAAATCTTTTCGAATACTGCCTGAATAATAATTTGTTTAAAAATCTTAAATGGCATGGTCATAGCAGTCAAATCTCATATAGGAAATTATCTGCAACCATAGTTAGCTATAAGGAGATTGGTCCGAGGTTTGGACGCAATCATAATTCTTCCTCTGTCCAGTTCTGTTGTCCCAAAAGTTATTGCCGCTTATGTCATACATATTCGTAACAGTAAAGGAGATAAATAGTATTAATTTGCTAAGAAATACGCATGTAGAATTAATAATGGTGTGTATTATCTAGTTTTTAGAATAAGCAAACTAATATGCCACTAGATCCCTTTTGGTAAGTGCAACGAGGGGTGCTTTCTGGGCACCTCACTGCGCTCGTCACCTTGAGCATCAGTACTAAGGTCCCATATGATCAGTAATTAATTACACCAGCTATCAGTGCCTTTTAGTCCGAAATACAATAATGTTTGCACACTAGTGCTTGTCAGCAGAATAACTGGCACTGCGACCCTATCTACCTAGACAGATTCCTGCATAAGAATCACACCATCAGTAAAAAGGAACCTGACCGTGGGCCTTGTATAATTCCAGCCTATTCAGTTTCGTTTAAAAATGCAGTTGTAGTAGATAAGGTCTGGTTGGATTGTTAAATTTATGAGTATAAAACGTATTCGTGACACGTGACAAGAAAAATCCCAGTGTGGGCATTTTTTTATAAAATATTAATAAAAAAATAATGAAGTTCGCAATTCACTATCAATACAGTGTAAGTATAATATTTTATTCCGTTTAGTAATTCTGTAAAAACTCTCGGTTTGTATACAGATTCTGAACAGAATGTCATGATTTAGCCAATGTTAATTATGTTTACATATAAATAATCATCCCTTTAGACTACTAGGTTTGAATCATTATTATATATTGTATTTAATTACGATATTTCACAAACGTAGCACCCGGCGTCATTGCCAGCGCATTTCTTGTGCACTTAGACTTCACATAAAGAAGTTTACCAAATCCTCTTTGCTTTTATCTTCAAAATATGTGAAGATAATTCACAATATTTTCCATTGCAAAATAAACTTTAATAATCGACGGTGGTCTTAAACTCATGGAATAGTACCTACCTGAAAATTAAACTTCCAAAATTACTACATTTGTCATATTCCAAATTACACTACATTATTATATATAGATATTTGTATCATAATAGATGGTAAACTGAATAATGAATATTCCATACTGTAGACAAATAGTAATGCTAAAACTAAAATATAATACTCGTATATAACTGTGATTCAAAAAGATTGCTTATTAACCTTTATAAGTTTGCGACTAAGACGGTCACTTCGATGACATCGTAAGTAAACGACTAGTGGTGTTTTAATATATGGTGTTTTTATATTGCAGTATTCCAAATTACCAACGATATTCCAAATTACCCTTAAACAGGTCACAGATATTAGCCACGAAGTGAATTCGACGTTATGCTATAGATATATACATAGTTTTAAATTGCAACCAAATCTCATTTCGTATCTTATTACAAAAGTTAGTTATGAAATTAATTAAAAGGAATTCCATTAAGAACGGATTTTTATTAGATAAAATAAATTGCACCGTGTGGTAGCGGCTCCGCCGTGTGGTGGCGGCTTAAGAGAATCTATCAACCCATCTCATCCCGTGGGTGTCGTAAAAGTTGACAGAGGGAAAATTAAAACCAGTAGATGAGCAGCAGCGTCTTCCTGGAACATCAAAATAAATAAATTGCGGTTGCCAACCCACCTGCCAACTATGGCAAAATTCCTCCCAAAATGAGAGCTACAAACTTACGTGTTTTGTGGCAATCTATGGGGGAGGCCTATGTTCAGCAGTGGACTAGTGATAGGTTGAAATGATGATGATGATGAAAGTAAATAAAAGACGCTTGAATATTATTTACTGAATAGCTTATTTAATGTATAATTTTAATACTGTATAATTTTAATAACAATTTTTAATAATAAATTTATAATTTCATTATTTTAATCAAATTAAGCCGACAACTTCCAATGACTTTCGACAACTAATTGAGTTTATGACGAAATAATCTTACTTCGTTAGTTTTACGCAATAAACAAATTCTACTATTAGTTTCTGAGAACATAAGCTTTCACAGTCACGTCCTGCTAAACTTTGTTACATGCTCTTAGCAATAAAGATCTTTTAGTGGATCTGCCAACATAGAAAATGTATCAGAATAACACAAAAGTTATTCTAGGTATCTTCCCTGCTAAATTACTTTAGGGTTTATATATAAAAAGTAACGTACGTATGAATCCAGTCAGTTTTAACATCAAAGTTTTTTTTATAGTTGTGTGAAATTTTTTATAGCTTGCGTGCTCTCTAAATATTGATCAATGGCATGTGATAATGCTTGTTTTTTAGTGATCGGTTTTGCATATCTATAATTCGTAGATAACTTTATTATCACCTTTATGTAATTTTATGTACTGCAATAAAATATAGAGTACAGAGTATAATATGCGGTGAATTTTTTCCCGGTAAATTACAAATTAACGACAATCTAACTGTAGAAATTCCAAACCTTACGGCGATCTAGCTAAGCTACACAAACTTGGGGTACACTAGCTATAACGTATCTATACCGACTAATCGAATATAAAAACGCGTCTAGCACTTACTGTATGGAATTAACAGAGTAGAATGCTGATACGAAAACTAACAAGACGCAGCCCAGTGTATGTCCGCTCAGCTGCTGTGAGCGACATGTACGCGCGGTCCGAGTTCCAGATGCGGTATGAGAGGTTCCAGAGCTTTCTGTACTTACCTCGTCTACTCGAAGAATCAGAAAACCCGCACCCACTAGGTGACCCGAGGTGAGGTACTGTGGACGCGATGTAATCACTAATTAATTTAAAAGCCACATGAAACTCGTATTCAGTAAGTCTACTAAAGAGTAACGAAACAGGTACGTATTTTATAGTAATATTCACGCATTGCTGACAAAAATGCGTACCTTGTTTTTTTATTGGGTAAAGTGACGAAACGAGCAAAACATTCACCTGATGCTTAGTGCAACGTCTGCCTATAACAAATGCTATGTTAGCCAGAACATTTCTGTGTGACACCCATGGACTGTATAAGTCCCTCATTTGCTTTAAGACTTTCATAACATTACCTATTAATTTCAGTTGCCCAAATCAATAGGTAATCAGATAAACCGGGTAATCTAACTTTTACGTAGGGCCCTTCATATGCTCAAGTCTTAAAAAGCCGTAAGTCAATTTTTTTAGTTTTCAGGGTAAACAAATGGGTAATCTTGTAAAGGTCGAAAAATGTTATTATGATGCGGTAACATCAATTTTTTTTTAATAACTTTACTACTTCTTATTGGTAAATATAACTATATGTACCAATAACAAGAAGTAAATTTTATTAACTTATTGTTATTTATTGTTTATGTACACTATGTTATTAACATTAAATCTAATTATAAGTAGTTAATGTACAAAGGCGAGCTTAACTCTAGAAGAGTTTTCTTCTAGCAAACCTTGGAGTGATAGCTGATGTGTGCGGGTAAAAGTGAGCGTAGAACCAACAGTCAAAAAAAAGTCTTTGTACTTAAAAATAAATATAACTAGTCTAAATACTGTTACATGAAAACTTTTCTTTTTTTCAACTTTTTAATTATTTTGAGTTTGGGACACGTATATTATTTTAAAAACTTCTTTCGATTTTGCGCCATTTCACATATTTTCTCGTTAATAGAATCAGGCGTTACTTTGCGGAAATCCATTATAATGAAGAAAAGTAAGTTACTTTGCTAAGATCCGCATGCAAAATATAAAAATGGTGTATATTACCTAGTTTTTTTGAAGTGCACCACCCGCCCTCCCTCAGTAGCGTGCACAAGCAAACTAACACCGCCACCAGGAACCACCACCAGGTACCCTCCACCAACCACTACAATACCACCACTAGATAATATACACCACCGAAGCCGAGAACACGACACGTGTTTCGCCCCAAAACGAGGCATTATCAAGCGTAATAGACTCTACGACAGACGGCCGCCGAGTGAGCGGCGCGGTCAAAGAGCTGCCTATTTATACTACAGGTGACGCAAACGGCCCCCACCTACGACATTGCGATTACAATATCGTGATAGCGACCGCTTGCTCACACAATCCACCACCCGAATTACATAAGCAGCCGTTTGCGACCGAATTGATAGCAAACGACTACTTCGAGTATATTTAAACTTTAAGTACTGGATTTAAAGATATTTAAAAGTGGTGAATTCGAGACGTTTGTTTGTTCATTCAGCAGTGCAATGTTATTATTTTTATTTTTTATTATTTCTAATTGTTCCAGCACACACAGCCGAAGCCCCTTGTCGCAAATATGTAGGACTTTAAATGTGTGGTCGCTAGTCAGGTTATGCCCAGTTTCCAAAAGATGTTTTGCGAAGTGTGATCTGTCGGGATTGCAATTTCTGTACGCGGCCAAATGCTCCTTGTATCGGGTCCCGAAATTGCGACCAGTCTGACCCACGTAAACGGCGCTGCATTCACTGCAAACAAGTCTATAAACGCCGGATTTTTGGCGTTCATCAATTTTGTCTTTGACGTTACAAACCCCACTCAGCGAATTGCTTGTCCTGAACGCAACGTAAATATCGTTACGCCTAAGAGCAATCCAAAAAGTCATTCGGTATGAATTTTTAAAAAAGTGTTTTTTTAACCACTTTCTCACTGTATAAAGTAAGATTTATTCAATTATTTTAATACTTATTAAAAAAAGGTGAATTTGTATACTTGTTTAGCATGTTTGTATGTATATTTAATATGTTAGTATATTAGTATATGTATGTATATATGTATTAATGTGTTTGTTTAGGTATGTACCAAATATATGTATATATGTTATCAATTATAAGTAGTCCGGCCATAAGTTCTGTTACAAATGAAAATGCATTTTTTTTAATGAAATAATGTAATACTATTAAAATTTACACCTAAATATTTATTAGTCTCAGCAAAAAATAAAACAAAATATCCTATTCGAAATGGCCACCTTTGGCTTTTATACAGGCCTTTAATCTGTTTGGCCACAACTCTATGGATTTACGCACTGTTTCCAAGGGAAATTTCGCCACTGCTTGCTCCAAAGATTTTTTAAGAGACTCAATGTCGCTGTGTCGTTTAGAGCAGCTCTTATAAAAAGTGCTTCGTGCCTTGTGACCAGGTGCAGAGTCGTGCTGGAAAGTCCACGGTATATTTTTAAAAAGTGTATTGCTGAGAGGTTTCACAACATGATCCAAGATTGTCTATCTTGATACACTTTGGCTTTTTCACAAAAATGTAGTTTTGTGACTCCTTGATAAGACACGCCCCCAAACCATCACTGACGCAGAATGATGACCACGTTGTACCTTTCCGACCACTTTAGCAGCTTCTTTAGAACTGTGAGCGTACACTTTATCATTTTTCTTATTGTAGTGTTCTTCAATCGTGAAAATTTTTCCATCGGAAAAGAGGATATTTCTGTTCCTTTCACCTGCGTATCGCGACAAAAGGCATTTTGATCGATCTACTCTCCTTAATTGTAAAGATTGATTTAGGGCATGTCCTGTATCCCGACGATAAACACTGAGATTCAGATCTTGTTTTATAATACGCGACAGAGTCCTAGCGGGAATGTTCATTTCTCGCGATGAGATTTTTTGCTTCCTAATGGGGTTTCGACGAATTCTGGCTTTAACAGCATTAACAGCCTTTGTAGTTCTAACAGGACGCGGCCGCCCCGATCTTTTCTGGTCTTCGTCAGAGGAAGTGTTGTTGTATCTGTTGATAGTACGATAAAGGAACATACGGCTGATACCAAGCTTTTGAAGTGTCTGGAATATGACCGACGGCTTCATACACACTTTGTGCAAGAGGATCACTGCAATCCTATTTTCTTTAACACCCCATTCCTTATTGTAATTTGATAATGAACACGAGAAAATATGAAGAAAAGTAAGTTACTTTGCTAAGATCCGCATGCAAAATATAAAAATGGTGTATATTACCTAGTTTTTTTGAAGTGCACCACCCGCCCTCCCTCAGTAGCGTGCACAAGCAAACTAACACCGCCACCAGGAACCACCACCAGGTACCCTCCACCAACCACTACAATACCACCACTAGATAATATACACCACCGAAGCCGAGAACACGACACGTGTTTCGCCCCAAAACGAGGCATTATCAAGCGTAATAGACTCTACGACAGACGGCCGCCGAGTGAGCGGCGCGGTCAAAGAGCTGCCTATTTATACTACAGGTGACGCAAACGGCCCCCACCTACGACATTGCGATTACAATATCGTGATAGCGACCGCTTGCTCACACAATCCACCACCCGAATTACATAAGCAGCCGTTTGCGACCGAATTGATAGCAAACGACTACTTCGAGTATATTTAAACTTTAAGTACTGGATTTAAAGATATTTAAAAGTGGTGAATTCGAGACGTTTGTTTGTTCATTCAGCAGTGCAATGTTATTATTTTTATTTTTTATTATTTCTAATTGTTCCAGCACACACAGCCGAAGCCCCTTGTCGCAAATATGTAGGACTTTAAATGTGTGGTCGCTAGTCAGGTTATGCCCAGTTTCCAAAAGATGTTTTGCGAAGTGTGATCTGTCGGGATTGCAATTTCTGTACGCGGCCAAATGCTCCTTGTATCGGGTCCCGAAATTGCGACCAGTCTGACCCACGTAAACGGCGCTGCATTCACTGCAAACAAGTCTATAAACGCCGGATTTTTGGCGTTCATCAATTTTGTCTTTGACGTTACAAACCCCACTCAGCGAATTGCTTGTCCTGATTTTTTGGATTGCTCTTAGGCGTAACGATATTTACGTTGCGTTCAGGACAAGCAATTCGCTGAGTGGGGTTTGTAACGTCAAAGACAAAATTGATGAACGCCAAAAATCCGGCGTTTATAGACTTGTTTGCAGTGAATGCAGCGCCGTTTACGTGGGTCAGACTGGTCGCAATTTCGGGACCCGATACAAGGAGCATTTGGCCGCGTACAGAAATTGCAATCCCGACAGATCACACTTCGCAAAACATCTTTTGGAAACTGGGCATAACCTGACTAGCGACCACACATTTAAAGTCCTACATATTTGCGACAAGGGGCTTCGGCTGTGTGTGCTGGAACAATTAGAAATAATAAAAAATAAAAATAATAACATTGCACTGCTGAATGAACAAACAAACGTCTCGAATTCACCACTTTTAAATATCTTTAAATCCAGTACTTAAAGTTTAAATATACTCGAAGTAGTCGTTTGCTATCAATTCGGTCGCAAACGGCTGCTTATGTAATTCGGGTGGTGGATTGTGTGAGCAAGCGGTCGCTATCACGATATTGTAATCGCAATGTCGTAGGTGGGGGCCGTTTGCGTCACCTGTAGTATAAATAGGCAGCTCTTTGACCGCGCCGCTCACTCGGCGGCCGTCTGTCGTAGAGTCTATTACGCTTGATAATGCCTCGTTTTGGGGCGAAACACGTGTCGTGTTCTCGGCTTCGGTGGTGTATATTATCTAGTGGTGGTATTGTAGTGGTTGGTGGAGGGTACCTGGTGGTGGTTCCTGGTGGCGGTGTTAGTTTGCTTGTGCACGCTACTGAGGGAGGGCGGGTGGTGCACTTCAAAAAAACTAGGTAATATACACCATTTTTATATTTTGCATGCGGATCTTAGCAAAGTAACTTACTTTTCTTCATATTTTCTCGTGTTCATTATCAAATTACAATAAGGAATGGGGTGTTAAAGAAAATAGGATTGCAGTGATCCTCTTGCACAAAGTGTGTATGAAGCCGTCGGTCATATTCCAGACACTTCAAAAGCTTGGTATCAGCCGTATGTTCCTTTATCGTACTATCAACAGATACAACAACACTTCCTCTGACGAAGACCAGAAAAGATCGGGGCGGCCGCGTCCTGTTAGAACTACAAAGGCTGTTAATGCTGTTAAAGCCAGAATTCGTCGAAACCCCATTAGGAAGCAAAAAATCTCATCGCGAGAAATGAACATTCCCGCTAGGACTCTGTCGCGTATTATAAAACAAGATCTGAATCTCAGTGTTTATCGTCGGGATACAGGACATGCCCTAAATCAATCTTTACAATTAAGGAGAGTAGATCGATCAAAATGCCTTTTGTCGCGATACGCAGGTGAAAGGAACAGAAATATCCTCTTTTCCGATGGAAAAATTTTCACGATTGAAGAACACTACAATAAGAAAAATGATAAAGTGTACGCTCACAGTTCTAAAGAAGCTGCTAAAGTGGTCGGAAAGGTACAACGTGGTCATCATTCTGCGTCAGTGATGGTTTGGGGGCGTGTCTTATCAAGGAGTCACAAAACTACATTTTTGTGAAAAAGCCAAAGTGTATCAAGATAGACAATCTTGGATCATGTTGTGAAACCTCTCAGCAATACACTTTTTAAAAATATACCGTGGACTTTCCAGCACGACTCTGCACCTGGTCACAAGGCACGAAGCACTTTTTATAAGAGCTGCTCTAAACGACACAGCGACATTGAGTCTCTTAAAAAATCTTTGGAGCAAGCAGTGGCGAAATTTCCCTTGGAAACAGTGCGTAAATCCATAGAGTTGTGGCCAAACAGATTAAAGGCCTGTATAAAAGCCAAAGGTGGCCATTTCGAATAGGATATTTTGTTTTATTTTTTGCTGAGACTAATAAATATTTAGGTGTAAATTTTAATAGTATTACATTATTTCATTAAAAAAAATGCATTTTCATTTGTAACAGAACTTATGGCCGGACTACTTATAATTGATAACATATATACATATATTTGGTACATACCTAAACAAACACATTAATACATATATACATACATATACTAATATACTAACATATTAAATATACATACAAACATGCTAAACAAGTATACAAATTCACCTTTTTTTAATAAGTATTAAAATAATTGAATAAATCTTACTTTATACAGTGAGAAAGTGGTTAAAAAAACACTTTTTTAAAAATTCATACCGAATGACTTGCATGCATTTTTTATGGAAGAGAATTCCACAATTTGTTTTTTTTTATTTCATAAAAGTGACGGAACGAGCAAAACGTTCACATGATTGTAAGTGTAACGTCTGCCCACAACAAATACTGTGTCACCCAGAAACTGTGTACTGTGTGACACCACACTGCGCCCGTCACCCTGAGAAATCAGTTCTTAAGTCTCATATGCCCAGTGATTACGCTAGCTCTCAGTGTCCTTCAAACCGAAACACAGTAATGTTTGCACACTACCGCTTCACGGCAGAATAACTGGCCCTGGGGTGGTACCTACCTAGACGGATTCCTGCATATGAATCCTACCACCAGTAAAATGGTTGCATACACAGTGAACGAACTACCATAAGTTTTTGCCATAAGTTACTATGTTGAGTTGATCGACAGGACTTACCTCTGGGAATAAGGAACTCGAAACGTACACGAAGATAAAAAGGATAGGAAGGATTATGTAGTATATTGTACAGCATACAAAGAACATGCAAATCCCGTCGGCGACGCATTGAAAGCCATTTTAATTCAGCACGAAATTCAGAGACGATCATATTTCCTTAGGTCATATATGAAACGTATGCATAAATTTTGAAGACGCTCTAATTTATTGCAAAGCTCCTCTGAAGCATCAAGAAAATAAAAATCTGCATAATCGAGGTGAGGAATGAGAAAAGTTTGTACCAACATTAACTTGGCATCAAAGAGCAAACATTTTTGGAGTCGTTTAAGCGATTGAAATGAGTAGCTTGTTATCAATGGCATGGCGAATGTTTTTAGATACCTTAATTAAAGCTGTCAGACTTCGACGAAAACCAGACTGATAGGGACTTAGTAAGTTATGAAAGGATATAAAGGAATATAATTGGTTATAAACAATACTTTCAAGGGCTTTAAAGAGGACTGGCAAAATAGAAATAGGTCGAAATTGCGACACAGATGTAGGATTAGATATTTTAGGAAGAGGTATAACATGGGCTTTTTTCCAAGCCGAAGGGAACGAACTTGTTACCAATGAGAGGTTAAAAATATGTGTGATTATCGGTGCAAGTTCATCTACAATTAAAATAAACATCTGCAAAGAAAGCTCATTATCAATGTGACATGTTACTGTACATGACATATTGTTAGCCAGAATAACTGAGGTGAAATTCATTCAGTAATTAGGTATCTGATTCTCTTGGTCTTATCACTCATCATAGATAAAACGCAGCAACGATACGAACAACGATTACCATGTTACTTACGCTGGTAGATTGTTTTGCTTTTGACGATTCAATAACACAGTGCACATTTTGACACGTTGTATATAAAATTCCCCGTAAATCTAATCTTAAAAAAATATTGAGTCGGATAAGCTGCTTTTGAGTAGACAAGCATATTGTTTATAGACTATGAAGATCATTCGGCTTCATTAAGTTTCCCGACCTTTTACGAAATTTGTCCAATGATGAAATGATTATTTTTCCCGTACAATGGGACCAAAGAAAGAAGTAAAACAAAACTTAAAATCCAATTTTAAATCAACTTAAAATTGGCACCGCTGTAGTAACATTTAATATTTTTATGATAATAAATTCATATTTTTTTCACAATTTATGTACTAAATAAGGGTAACGGTAAAGCGGAATATTTTTATGTGAATTCTGTTCCTTAAGGCCACCTTTTTTTTTTTTTTTCTGAGTCAAATAATTACACATTACATAGTAACTTTTACACCAAATGTCAACCATATATGCACGTCTCAGATGATGATGATAACATGTGCTCACGCATATTTCAAGCTCATCTGCTTTTCGGAGAAATATTGAAAACATATAGGAATATGGAGAAATACGCTTGACCGCAAAGAAAAAGGGTCGGTTAGAAAATCTTCAATATCTTCAAAAGTAGCTTTGCTTCTGACCTAGCTTTATGAAATAAAGATTAAATTGACGAATATTTAATGCCTCATAAAATAATATATGAAACCTTTTTATTTATTTTTGATAATTGTATTAAAAACTTCAAATGTAAAATAATGGTCGTTTTTGAATTTAGTACCAAAAAACACAAATCAATTGTTTCGCGGTTTTTTAAGTTTTTCAATAAAAAAGTTATAAATATAGTGTCTCTGACTTATAAATTTTATAATACTGAAGTCATCATGTCGTTAACACCTGAAGAATGAACCAGCATCCTAACAATGCTTGTAGATGGGCACAGTCAGCGAAATACAGCGGGTTACTGTTGGTGTGACTAGAAATTGTCAGTTCAGCGAGTACTCCAGCGTTTTCATGAAAATGGATGCAATCGTCAAAGACCAGGAACAGGCCGAACAAGGTGCACGACGGCGCGGGAGGATCGCTTTTTGGTGTCAACAATTTTGAGAAATCGCTTTCTTACGGCTGTTGAAGAAGAATCATCATTTACGACGGAGTAAACAATCTGAGTACGAATACAGTAAGGCGGCGTCTGGCTGAAGCAAATTTAAAGCCATTAACACCTGCAAATGGCCCAAAACTAGAAAGACACCACCGAAATTCAAGGTTGCTTTATGGTAGAAAACAAGAGAGTTAGACTCTGAATGACTAGTCAAGAGTTATGTTTTCAGACGAGTCTACATTCTGTTTATACAAGCACGACGGGAGGAAAAGAGTGTACAGAAGACCGGGAGAGCGCTATAACCAAGCATGTATAGAAGAAAAGTTCATGTCGGATATAAAATCAAAGATAGGTGTCCGGCAGAGTAGTAGTCGCCGTATAGTACGGATAGCCTTTTTTCGTGCAGAATACTATATATGAATTACTTTGCGTACATGTGTGATTGAATGTAAATATGTGAATCAAGAAAAGGCAAAATCCGCACGAATTGCTTCTGTTTTTTATAACTTCTATCAGACGTTCGTAAAAAGTAATTAAATCGGTTATTACTATAAGTTAACGTCCACCGCTCGTTCAAAGGAGCGCTGGAATATATTAACTATTCTAATATAATGATGATATGATGATATTCTCCAGGCCGATTTCAACCACGGCGACAACTTTCGAATATTGTCGATAGCTATCAATTGCGCAGGAGATATTATAGTGCCACAAGTAAATGTACGCACAAACACAGAGGCACTCACTCGTCCCAACCTACCCGCGCCCGATGTAACGCGTCAGAAACACGGGGACAATCACAACACAACCAGACCCGAAAACCAACAATTTGAGTTTGAGCACAAATGTTGGCTCCGGCTGTGATTCGAACCCAGGACCTGCGGCTTAGAAGTTAGGTACTCTGCGCACTAGCCACGCGGTCGTCAAACTATAATGTATTTATAGTCTAATATTTAATTGAAAATAAAGGTAAAATAACGTTTTTTTATGCCTCTAAGCAATAAATATTTTTTATTTCTTTATTTGAAACGTTACGTTAACTATTTACGTTATTTATCATAGGACTTCTGTTAAGTTTGTTGAACTTGCCATAACCGAATTAGCAGTCTGCAGTCTGGATAATTTACGTTGAGAAGTCCATGTCAATGTCATACATATGCTGGTTATTGTAGGGAATTCTACGCTCGAAGTTGTTGACGAATATGTATACCCAGGACAGATTGACCGACTAGGCAAGTCCAACTTCAAATAAGACGAACGACGACAGCGTTCGGGAAACTGTATAACATTTTCTTGTTGAGTATACCTCAATGTCTCAAAACAAACGTCTTGCACTAGCACGTGTTGTCAGTGATGACACAAGGGTGAAGCCGGAGTCGGGCTGAGGAGAATCGCACTCCATTTCAGAGTCTGTGGACGAAGATGTTTTTTTTTCACCTGATGAAGACGAAGCCCTAGAGGGGGGCCTGGATAGCGCCTCGCATCCCGAGGCAAATGTAGGGTTGGCGGTCGCGAGGGTGCGGAATAGCTCCGGTTTCGTCGTCTGGAGTTCGAGGAGGGCGTCTGCTAGCGCATCCATTTTATCTGTCTTACTATAAAATTTTCTACGGAGAATTGGCCGCCGGTGGAATGTCGGGGTGTATGACCTAAATTTCCTCCCTGCCGGGTATAGACAGGGAGGATGGATGCCTAAGGTGTGCATCCCTAGTGCGTCCATTTTTTGCACACTTTTGGATGTGTGCTTAAAATAATTAAAACTACGCGGCTACTTAGTCCAATCGAGTTAGTCTACGTTGGCTAGGGCTCTACTCCAGGCCAACTTATGTAGACCAGTAGGGAACCGCGGGCAAACGGGGCTAGCCCTGCGCTAAGCGTTTCATCGCACCTGCGCATCCACTAAGCGCAACCACCCGAGAAGTGGATTTCTATTATGACGTCTAAGTAGTGCTTTTCTAAGAACGATATAAAAAAAATGCTTTGTTTATTACTTCCCGAAAAGGTTCAGAGCAGGTAGCTGTACGGGTCGACTGGACTACAGGCGCTAGCGACCGTCAGGTTTAGAGCGTCGAGTGCAACCCTTTCTTGTTTTTTTTTGAGCGGCGCGGTCATAGTGCTGCCTATTTATAGTCTTGACGCAACCAGTCTCATTATCTAAGATAATGCTATGACGTCATCGCGATAACGGCCGGTTCGTCACACAATACACCACCTTGAGTCACGTAGGCAGCCGTTTGCGATCGTATGTATAGCAAACGACTACTTCGAATAGATTTTAAGTAGATTTAAAGATATTTAATATGGTGAATTCGATACGTACTTTTCCTCATTCAGCAGTGTAATGTTCTTATTTTTTTTTAATTATTTCTTCTTGTTCCAGCACACACAGCCGAAGCCCCTTGTCACAGATATGTAAAACTTTAAACGTATGATCGCGGGTCAGATTATGTCCAGTTTCCAAAACTTGTTTTGACAATTTCGATCTATCAGGATTGGAATTTCTGTACGCGGCCAAATGCTCCTTGTATCCTTGTAAGAACAGAATAATTTGTTTGCATAGTCACGTTTGCCGAAATATTGTTCATGTACGAGTAACTTTTTTATATTTTTGGTACCATTATGTAAGACCTTTGTTATAGCCCTACGAACTACATTTTCGTAGATAATAATAATTAAGAACTCGTAATTCCATAGATTGTTGTAAGATGGACAGGATTTTATATTCGATCTTTAATTTCTCGATTCTATCATTTAAATAATCAAGGTATAATACGAGTATCCAAAACGAAAAAAAAATTATATAGGAAAATCTATTAAGGTAGAATTTAAAGTTCCCGACTGTTACAATGAAGGAGGACTCTTCTTGCCCTTAAGGCAACAGCTCATTTTCTTTAAGAATCTCCGCATCATCATCATTAACATAATGGTCAGATTGTGGTCCAGCAATGACCTAGTTATTCCTTGTAAAATAAATAACAAACTTCACTTCTTTGTTTAATAAACGCAGACCGTGTAACGTGTACGTAACCTAATTTTACATTCAACAAGTTTATTGAAGCGGTATTACGGTTAAGGTTTTGGGTTTCATTTTATTTCAGTGTTATAAGCATACCGTGATTACAATTTTATTAGTCAAATTAATGATACTTCGAAATATGGATGTGTTTTTATTCCCGAAACAGTGGAAACACAAGATTTCAAAATCTTATACTTTGAAAAATAAATTATTGTATATATGTTGTATATATGTATATGTCTATTTAATGGGTTTCAAGCAAACGGTCTTTTGGATTTAAATTAAATTTTGTATTTAGTGATCGCCACTGAATGGTAAACAACCAATAAATAATAACTCTGGTATAAAATTGTTTCCTCGGAAACGTCTCCAGCGATTTTGGTAAAGTGTATATTATGTATCTAAATGTACTACATATGTATCTACTACTGGAAATTAATACAAGCAGACTTCAAAGATGACGAGCGAAGCTCGGTCGACTAGATAAAACTTATTTAAATTGATTTTTGAATAACAAATTGTTAAAGATGGACGTAACGGTAACAGTGAAGAGTTGTGTTAGATAATACGGGATAATCAGAATAAATCGATACCCGAAAATCCAATACTGTGTGATTCACAAACATTGGTTTTAGCTTGGAGTGCGAGTTCAGAACTCAGCAGGCAAGTACGCTTACCATTGAGTCCACGTGGTCGACTATAAATTTATAATAAACCTCATGTAGAGCAACACTAATTTTATTTGACCTCGTCTTATGATATAGTAATTGTATTGGGATGATATGTCCGGAAGTATTATTTGGTCTGTTCTTTCATCTGTCCTTTAATACTTGTGATAATATTGATAAAAGTTTACTTACTCGAATTATGATAGGAACATGTCCATATTACAAATGAGGTCATATTTTTTTCGTGTTAATTAAATAGCGAATAGCACACTCCGACTTCTAATAAGCATATGCTTAGAAGAGCAATTATTTGAATACTGATAGAGCTTTGCTTTCACATGTTTATATAATTTAAATGTCTATAAATTATAATTTATTAATTACTATTTAAAAATAACTATAGAAAGAATAAAACTTTATTCGTATACGAGATGACAATAAATATAAAGTCAAATTGGATTGCAGCAATGAACATGTATTAGACTCAGCATGTTGCTACAGCAGTGTTGTTGTGCCACTAATAATCTGTCGTAATTTACGAGCGAGTCACTAAACATTCATTAAAATAAAAAAGAAAGAAAATCACTTAGTAATAATGTACATCGCCTTTTTATAAAAATTAAAATGTTCAAGAACATGGTTTATAACTATCACGTTAAATAATTGCTTTATAAACAAACAAAGAAAACACTAACAAAAATAAAATAATAAAGTTAAACATATAAGAAATACGGAAATGAAAGCTGTATTGTCTGTGGTTACACAAAATTTGTTCATCTTACTACACGGCACGCATTTATTTAAAGATTTATTCCAGATTTCTTAAATTATAAGATATTTCAATCGAAGCTTAAATTTAAAACATCCAAAAAAATTACTATAAGTTAAGTTTAAAATTAGGAACATTAAAACATAATAAATACTTTTTTTTTGTAATTTATATTATTATACGTGTAATATTATTTTTGAATAAAATCACTGTTACATTCAGTATAGAGGATTTCTCAAACTTACAGCTTTAAATTGCGAAATAGAATAATATTTTATTCAAAAGCGGCTATATACAATTAATAATACAAATATTAAATCTTATCAAAAGTGGTCCATTTTAGCACCATTAACATATTCAAATCACGTACCAAACTCCGGCCAATATTCAATAAAATCTACTCAAAACTCCCTGATATTTAGGATTTGTTTGATTTATGTTATTACTAGCTGTCGGTTCGCATAAAAATTATTATATTTTGACCTTAAGATTTGGTGAAAATTATGTAATCTGTGGTAATTTAAAATATGTACAGAATAATGCCGTTAATAATGCCGTAACGCTTAAGATAATCTACAACCCCATCTCGTCACGTGGGTGCTGTAAAAGTCGATAGAGAGAAAAAGAAAACCAGGAAATGGCGAGTCGCATCTTCCCTGAACATCTGAATAAACGAACTGCGGTTGCCAATTGCCTACCAAGCGTGGCAACTATGACGAAATTCCCCCAAAATTAGCTACTATCTTACGTGTTTTGTGGCAAATGTGTCCCGTAAATTCGTTTTTGGGGCGCATAGGCTTTGGGAAAGACTCACTTATATAACGGAACTACTTTATAGAGTGCGAATTGGTATAACGCTAGATTAAATTTTATTTGGATGGTGGCGAAGTACCAAAACACGGGCACGGGACATTTAGGGGTCCCAAGAGTCGACAAAGCCTGAAAAACGGCAGGGCATCTGATATATGGCGCAATAACTTTTTTTTTTTTTTTAACGAAGCCCTACAGTAGGATTTTCTCCTGTATCGTGGGTGCGTTTTACAAACATACATTTCACATGCACAACACAACCAGACCCGAAAAGCAACAATTTGTGTTTTTGCAAAAATGTTGCCTCCGGCTGGGAATCGAACCCAGGACCAGTGGCGCAGAAGTCAGGTACGCTAACCACTACGCCACGCGGTCGACTAACTAACTAACTACTAACTACATCGAAGAAGTGAAGGTACTGCGATCGCTAATCCGCTTGCCAAGCGCGATTTCAGCAAATCCTCCCAGAGAGAAGCCTGTGTGAAAAAATGAAAAAAAAATACATTTTAAAAGAAATACTAATAAAACATATCATGTCTCTAATATAAAACGTTTTTGGTAACCATATTTATAATACCTTTCCTATCACAGAAAATACTGTTTTCTTTTATATCGCTTTTTACATTACCTATATGTGTCTTTGAATCCAGAAGCCGTCATCCGAAAAAATGTATTGTAATGTTCTGCGGAATGCTCAGTCAATCGTTTCTATTATTTCCTTCCCTTATCCAGATGAACGATTAAAGATATAATGTTATATTAGATATCCACATTAATTAATGAAATAACATTAAAACAGACAATAATTTGAAGTATTTCTCAGAAGACATCTTTATCAGTCTATATTGACTATGTTCGTTATGTGGTGAATCTAACAGAGTTATATATATCCCTCAAAAATTTTAAACTTGCATATCCGTATGATATTTGTTTTATGATCTCTTATAGCATAGTGCCCGTCGAGTCAAAGCGCTTTCGTATTTAATTTTTTTTTGTACTCGTATTTGGACTGTAATATGGCTACTGACTCGCATATTAAGTACCAAAAATATTTATTTCATGTGGGAAAATGTATGATTTTTTTTTGACTTTTCGGGACTTATGTCCTGTAACGTCTATTTCTGTGAACGATAATAAGTAAATGAAACATGTGCAGTGACTTAGATTAATAGCGGCTTTCTATTAATTGTACCAATTTGATGTTTAATTAAGACAATAAAGCAAATTTTATTCTCTGATAAATTTCTAGGTATTAAATTATAAAATACAAAAGATTTTTTGTCTAATACTTTAACATTAACAATTTTTTTAGGACTAATGGTCACTGTTAGCCCGAAAACTTTCAAAGTTTCACCGGATTGAAATCTTGAAATGCAAAGCGCTGAGGTCTCCTTTTTCCGCGAGTCGAGTTTTGGTGTAACGCGCGGGGGTTGTATGTGGCCCCACTTACAACCAGTGGGGTGCGTGGCGGCAGAGTCGAAGAATCGGCGGGAAGCCAACTTTAGATATTGGGCTATGGTAGGAAGCCCTAAATCGATGTAAATATTAATTAAATGATTTATTTATTTCTTCGATTTATTTAGCAATCACGGTGCTCCCGTCGCTTTGCGCATGTGAATTTGACGCGGGGAGGCATGCGCAAATACGGGAATGTCGTAATTGGTATTAATGTCATAATTGGCCGAATACAGGCTTCGTATAGTGTTATTTTATTACGTAGGGTCATTTACTATTTTTATTTAATAACAGGTGTAATCGGCAGAGGACGAACGCCGCTCGATTCTTTACTCGGTTAATATGTGGACCGAAGGTGAGTCTCGAGTCTAATAGGACGCCTAAGTATTTGACTCTTTTCGCAGGGGATTAGACGATCTAATAACTCTATGGTAGGGAGATGTGGCGTTATGCGTCGCAAAAAGTACATAGCTGCACTTTTCGTGGGGTTGACCTTGATCCTCCATTTCCGAAACCAGATTCCGTGTGTTCGGGCTGCGGATTGGAGGCGTTTAGAGATAGTGTCTAGGATTACGTCCAGACGCATAGAGGCAAGTATCGTCTACGACGAGGGCGAGTTCGACACCGCTGGTATGCGGTATGCCGTTCGTGAATCGGATGTAAAGCACGGGACCTAGAACTGAGCCTTGAGGTACGCCGGCGTGGATGGGATGTGATTCAGATCGCATCCCCTCGATGCAGTAGCGGAAGGTTCGACTGCGTAGAAAATCTTACACACCGAGCCCATATAACTTGTATGTGAGCCCGTTGTGCCAGAGTTTGTGGAAAGCGCTCCGGTATGAAGCCCGAGTATAAGGCGGGATTGAGTGTGCTCTGATGTGCACCTGCTGGGCCTCTGCATCTGATATGCACATGAGTGTTTAGCTCGGAATCCAAACTGCTCGTGGATGGGAATCCCTCGAGACTGCATGAAGGATTTTAAGCGGACGAGAAGCAGGCGTTCGTATATCTTGCCTAGAACCTTGAGGAGGCTAAAAGGTCGATATGCTGTAGGATCGGATAGGTAACATTAACAATATACTGGCAATAGATTTATAACTAGAAAACTTTTTAATTTAAGTTTCTCTTTATTAACGTCTTTATATGTATGTTAAAGTTTGTTGTACTTATCCCTATTTAAACAAAATACGTTTATACCAAAATGTATAAGAAAACAATATCATTATAATGATGACTTTGATGGATTAGATGATTGTGTTAGTATATCAGAGAATACTTAAGGTTAACTTAATTAATTTCATTAAAAGTTTTTTTATTAAAGAATGAGGAAGATATCCACCATAAAAGAAAAAATGTCTGACCTTAAGTGTAAATAGCAAACCATTGACGCCAGCAACGTCACAGGTGCGTAACGATTACGGGCTAATTCTCCTATGAGAAGTTTGACACTCATTCGGAGAAATTATTCTTTCTGAAGGGAATTCCCGCAGGGCGATAATGACATTTAAATGCCACCGGTGCATGTTTTAAAATGGTATTCATTATAATCTTATACATTTAACGCAAATCTTTCAGTCAGTTTAGTCAGTTTTAGTCATGAGAAATTTAACACTGAGGTACTCGTGGAAACCGCTTACATTTATTTGATTATGTTAATAGATTTTTTTCACTAATCCCTGCATTTAAGTGGTTTTTCAAAATGTTATTTATTGGAAAAGTTAATCGTATTTTCGCGATTCAATTGTGAGAAAAGTTCAAGTGGATAATAAATGCTAATTTTTAAAAAGATGTTGCGCTTGTACTATAATAAGTTTTATCATAGTACATTCAACACACAACACAACTTTGTACATTGTTCTTTATTAACTTGAATACTATAAATCGAGAAAGATTTTTCAATAAACTTAATTGTAATACTGTAAGATGATAATGTTTAATCAAAGTTAATGCGAAAGTAAGCGATATCTGTACCTTAATCAACCAAAATTCACACCTTTTATCGTGTCAACTATGTAACTAGGCGGTGTAGTGGCGGTGTAAGGAAATCAGCCACCCCGTCTCATCCTTTGGGTGTCAGATTAGTCGAGAGAGGGAACTATCTGGGCTGTCGACAAGTGGCAGAATAACTACCTCGATTTGCTGTAACTATGCAGGTAACTTTGACAGACGGATTGGTAATGCTGCCCGTCGCCCGTCTGTTTTTTTTAAATAGTTATTCCTCCACCTCTTTTTTAATAGAAGAATGGGCCAATGAGGAAGTGGCTCACCTCATGGTAAGTGATCACCGCCTCTCCTGAATCAGCAATACCACAAGAATTGTGAGTGCGTGACCGGCCTTTGAAAAAGGAGGAGAAGCCTTTCTTGACAGTCCCTAAGCCTTATCGAACCGGAAGTATGGCCAGCGGTAACAGATTCAACAAAGTGTTCGTGCGAAATTAATACAAGCAATTCTTCGGAAAATTCTCCGAAAGGCGATTGGATCGAGTCGATGTGAAAGAACCTGGTTGTCAACGATTCGAGCTACCCTTCTATGAATGCGATCAAATGGATGGAGCTGACACTGGAGGGCCCCGGCCCAGAGATGACAACAGTACTCCAAGTGAGGTCGAATTTGCGCCTTATAAAGTTTGCAAGCGATGGACGTAAATACTCTCTACTGTGCACGTCCAAGCTTTTCAGAGACCAATTTAGCCTTCCCAAACGGCAAAACTGAACGCCACTCGATATATCCACGCCAAGGATATTGGCTTACGCAACAAGGGGAGTGCTTCTTAATGACGGTATACTACAAAGGGTTTATATTTTTTATTTTGTTTTATTTTTCTCTCTAACTTCCAACAGAATTACACGTATATTACATTGAAATAATAAACCTTAGGTGCTAGGTACCAATATAACTCAATTTACAGACAGTTACAGCATGCAAATTAAGACAAGTCGTGCCGTTCCTTAAAATATAAAATACCCAATTTAAATGTTATTAAAAAAATGTAAAAATCCCTGCTAAAATAACATAATAAATAACCTAAAATCTGACCACTCCTACTGAAGAGTTAAGTGACTTGACTAATGTAACTTCAAAATTTACTAATTTATCGCTTAATAAATCAATGGATTTATCTCTATCTATGAAGTCCTTATGTGTGAATTTACTTAACCTAGGTATCAACGAATGACGCCCGAGATTGGTTCTGTTGATTTGGTAAGTGAACAGTGGAATGGGATATCGCGGTATATAGGCGGGAACTTTAAAGGATATTTGACTCAACAGTTCCGAGTTATCCATGGTTCCGTTTGTGAGCTATTGTAAAAATAAGTGTAATTTGCGTCTATCTGATAATGAGTTTAATTTAAAAGTTTTAAGCCGAGAGATATAAGGTAATGTTTTATCTTGTGCTATGGAATAAAATTGCGTGAAACGCTTCTCTATGCTTTCTAACATGTACGGTAAACTGTGTCTTACTATGTCGTTTATAAACTTGTCGGTTGAATTGGACTAAATTACATATGTATGCACGTAGTAGCAAGCCCTTATACTGAGTACAGTTATTTCACTTAATATCTAACCTAAACCACATCTGGCGAAAAATGTGTTCATACGCTGGAGCTTTTGGAATTTTCGACTATATTTTTGACGATTGGCAAACTATTACTTCGCTACTATTTCACGACAGAATAACTGACGCTACAGGTAACCAAAACAGGTATACAAACCCACGTAAAAGAGGTCTTTACAAATAACTGGAAGAAATATTCGATGCCTATTTTACTCCTCTTTAGGTCGACATTCGCTGACAGGGCAAAATATTATGAGGCGATAAATATTGAAGGTGAATTTGCTGAAGAGCTGGGGAAAAAGACTGCAAAAACACAAATGTGCTTTTTTTGCGGTGCTTTTAATACTCGTATTACACCTTATAATAATGAAACATTCTTCCTACCGACAATATCGAATTAATTTTTGATATTCCTAATTTTTTATTACATAAATGTTCTATAAAATATTAACATCATATACCTAATATGTTTCAACTGTAATAAATTTTCAGATTTTTTTAATATATAATTAACTAAAAATAATATTGATAAAATAGTAATAAAAAGATGTACATAATTTAAAAGTCATAAGGTAACTTTAATTTAATAAACAGGTTTAATAAAAGTTAATTAAGATTTTTTTCCTTTATTTTACTGTGGTAAAATCTTTAACGTGGTACTTTTTATTGCTGTGTGGCGAGTTTCATGAAGATTTTGTCTGAAGATTACGCCCACTTCCTTTTATTATATTTTATACTACATTGGCTTGACTTATAAAAAGTAAACTATGATTAAAATTGTGTAACACGTGAAAGTTGAAAATAATGTTATTTTAATGCCAGAGGTTTAAAAACTAGAAGCTGATAAGAAACTATATATTAGATGAGATGTAAATAGTATATTTGATGTTGGCAGGTACTGTGCGTAAACTTTTGAATTTAAGATAAAATAAATGGAAAATTATAATGATCATAATTTAATTATGCAAAATAGCGCATGCTTGCCGCAGATCCGGCGGAAGCCGCACCCTTCATATATTTGGCGTACTGTTGCTCAAGTAACTATTAAGAAGTTAAAGCACAACTTCATCATTAAAGTTGCCGTGTGGTAACGGCTTAAGAGAATCTACTACCCCATCTCAAGTCGTGGGTGTCGTAAAAGTCGACAGAGGGAGAAAAATTAAAACCAGAAGTTGGGCAGCAGCATTTTCCTGGAACATCTGAATAAGTAAACTGCGGTTGCCAACCCGCCAGCCAAGCGTGGCAACTATGGTAAAATCCCCCCAAAATGATAGTTACAAACTTTTGTAACCATCTTTGGAGGAAACCTATGTTCATCGGAGGACTAGTGATAGGCTTAAATGATGATGATGATGATATAAGGAAACACACCTGAGTATTACGTTACTTTTCTAGTTTATATGACAGGTATTTAGGCATAGGATTTAAAACCAAACTCATTTAATTTGTATTGTTTATTTATTTATTGTATTTAGTCTATGCAAATTAAAAGACCTCACCTTTCCTTTACCGACCAAGTAAAGGTTCAAACAAAGGGTTGCCAACGGTGCTATAATATATAGTATTTTACTGCATTTCGAGTCTGCGTACTTTATACAATTCAAGAATAAGTATAGTAGAGTACGCGAAAATACTATATTTCAGTTGGATGAATCAATTTTGCAACACCGAAAGTAATAATAAACAAATTACTCGCTTTTTATTTATTTTTTATTTTAGATTGTCTTTCGACTGATGCGTTGTGCTTGTAACCGAACGCGTCTTGAACTGTCAATGTCGAACAAATGTTTGCTTTGCCTTTGCTTCGTTTTTGTTTTGGGAATGTGTTAATTATTGTCACTTACAGCTTGTTTTTCGTTTTGAGAAGTTGAAGTTCTATTAAATTAGATATGGAAAGCGACAATACACTCAACAATATCCACAATATTTTGAGTTACGAATTCTAAATGAAGAAAGAAACAGAGCAAGCTTCATTAATAAAAACGAGCTTTTGATGTACAACTGTAGACAAAGAATTGTTAAAAAATTAAAGAAGTGAAAAAAAGAATTAATTTATATAAAAAAAAGAAACGATAACATCTTTGTCTATTTTTACTTTTTCCATAAAATACTATATTCTTTTTTGATGAAGTTTTTTATAGCTTTTTCTGAAAAATACCGGAAATATCAGCCGAAGAAATGTAGGCAACCCTAGTCAAACGTAATAACAGTCCCTCGTTTTACTGTGGCACAGACAATCAAAAATAAATATAGCTCTCCGACTAGGAAAAAGTGAGCCACAGTGCTGCCACTTATTTAACATTTTGTTTCGTTGACCTGTACCGTTTTTACATTTGTTGATGGAAATTTAACGCATTTTTTGGTATTTACTACTAAATTGTTTGCATGGAACCAATCCAAATTACATTATTCTATTCAGAGCACTATTGACTTCGTTTAAAGAAATAAAAACGGGAAATAAAAACGGGCCCAGAATAGATCCATGTGGTACACCCATTTTTACTTGAGAGCCTACGGAGTTGGTACCTTTAATGTAAACCATTTGTGTCCTATTACTAAGATAAGAATCCATCAAAAGAAGAGCTTGCTCTTGTAAACTATAATGTTTTAGTTTACCAAGTAGTGTTTTGGGATCTACGGAATCAAATGCTTTCGATAAATCATCAAATGCTTTTGATAAATAACAGAACACGCCAATCGCGTTCTGAGAATCCACCCAAGCACTATAACTACTCGTATATTGAATTAAACTTATTCTTGCATCAGTTATGGAGCGCCCTTTTGTAAAACCAAACTGATGATCATGGAAAACTAATTGCTGTTAAAGAAAGACAGCATTTGGTTGAGCATGAGTAGAGGGACGCCTCACACATTCTAACTTACCCACTGCCGCAAAGCACACCTTATTGTTGTCAAAATCATCACGTTTATCATTGTTGATCATAGATTACTTTCACGTAACTTATTTCCATTAAAAAAAAAGTAAAATCTGTTGCTGCCCTTAATGAGAGATCGAACTTCACCAAGAGTACGTCACCTTTCAAAATGTAGGCATCGATTTCGCTGGTACCTTCACTTTAAAGGACTTAGGACGCACGGAAGGTTGTAGACGAAACGCACGTACTCACAAAGTATGTGTATTTGTTTGCGTGCCGGTGAAGGCTATTCACTTAGAAGCCGTAACCGACTTGTCCACTTTGGCCTTCTTTTTCGATTTTTTTAGTCGGCCCCCAGGTATCTCCTTCGTTCGAGACCTTCAACCACACCCTGATGTTGACGAATATCATCGTGAAATTTTTATGATTCACTTATTAATTATTCAATTCGACATGCGGATCTTTATATGAATATTATAATTTATTTCGTAGATTTTGTTAAAATTCACATTCAACTTTTTTAAAGCCATGAGTTATACCTATGCGGTTTAACAAATTACATGATAATAAATCATATAAATTACCACTCTGAACATTATATTTAAGCCACTTGACACATGTATTCGTAAATTTTGTTAAATATCTCAGTTGCTATTTTTGTCATAAGTTATGACTCAGCAGTATAATAAACGACATGAAAGAGAAATATAATACGTGTATTATGCTAGTATTACCCTGTGCCTTACAGACACTTCGCACTTTTATAGCGTATACATAGTATATAGTTGGTGCAAATTAACATGTCATCTAAAATTGGTGTAGATTATGATTAATATTATTAATACTCATATAATGCAGTGGTGGACATACAATTAAAAACTGCGAGTATAGCTTATATTTTTTTCAAAATGAAAAGTTTATTTGAAAATTAAAAGTTTTATTACAAATAAACTTGATAATTAATGTAACCGAGGAATTATAATACAACGGTTTATACTCTATATTGTGCCACCGCTGTCAGTTGTGATTACACTATATCATTTTACAGCGGTTTATTAATAATACCTTCCTTCAAAATTTCATCTATATGTATAGTGCCAATAGTCTCCAAGTAAAATGGCTGCGAATGTCCGAATGACAGACGGACACAGCGATACTATAAGGATTCTGTTTTTACTACGGAGCCTTAATAAAATTAACATAAATCAATTGCATAATAAAGGAAATGATAGGTTGTTCATAGCCATCTCACCATAATGCTACGTCCATACCTTAGATGTTGACAGTAAGGAATTGAAGTGTCTAATTTTAAATACTAGACACATAATGAGAGTTAAAAGTAAAAAAAGAACACCAATAAACAAAAAGAATAGTAAGGTTGTTTTTTTTGTTTCTGATATCTTTTTATTAATATGATCTTTTTTCTACTATAATCACAGACTGAATGTTTTCAATGCAATAGTTAACAAGTTAATCCAAATAAGTTTTAATATTAAGTAGGCTCCAAATAAAATTAAAAAAGAAAAACGGGAGAAAAAAATTAACAATAGTGTTTAAAACTTTCATTGTTTCTAATTATTACGTATATATTCAGAATTATTATTGAATAGACCTACTGAACAATAGACAGTGGACAATGGGTCTTTATCCTGAAACCTTCATCAAGAAATATCATTTCTCGTCACATCAATGGTCCGTTTGGTTACACATAATTAATAATACTTGCATGATAATAACTATAGTCGAACCCTTCTTGATGGTATAATTACGTTGAAGTATTGTTATTTTACATTTCTAACTTTGTTGTACCGGTATTGACTGAAGCCCCTTGTCCTAGTAGTCAGAGTACCTGACTTTTATGTCGCAGGTCCTGGGTTTGAATTCCAGCCGAAGCATACATTTGTGCAAATAATCACAAATTATTTATTTTCGGGTCGTTTGTGTTGTGCATGTGAAATTAATGTGGTGACTCCTGAATAATCCTAGTGTGAGTCATCGTTTTTTTTAAAAAACTAGTTGTACTGTTTTATTTTAAACAAACAATAACTCTCTCTTAACGAGTATCTAAAAAAATATTAATATTTTTATTATAATTTATCCGAGTACGAGGCGTTTTATCTTAGTTCCCAAGGGTGACAACACTTGGTCTAATGACAACAGTGTCTATGGGAAAAAGTTGTGATTTACCTTAGGACGGATTGTATGCTCATTACTTTCTTTACTAATTTAATAACGATTAAATATTTATTTTGTAAGCTTACCTCTTCAAGTAGCTTACTAATGAAAATTAATTTATATGTTAAACTAAATTCCTACCAGATGCCAATCCGCTGGCCAAGCGTGGCGATTATGGCAAATCCTCCTTCTTCCGAGAGGTTTAGCAGTTGGCTTTCAACAAGCTGATAATGAAATTGAAGAATCTTTTCAATTCTTTCAATACTGAACAATGTCTTATCAAGATAGTTTGAGTCTTTAGTAGTATAAACTCTTTTTGCCATGGTAAGAAATCAAGAAAGGGAAATGCCAGAAAAAATACCATGACTAACTACAGATAGTGAAATACCCATCTCAGATATGCTAGAACTATAAAGCCTAATCCGGTCACGTGTTTCAGCATCTAAAGTGAAATGTTATAACTCATGTACCATCGAGTTGTCTACTGTTGCTTACAAATCATAGGCAGTGTTGACACCTTGACAATTTTAAGGGAGCCGAATCCAGTGTAAAATATCGCCAGATTCTGGGAATTTATAATTTATTCTGGAGATTATGAAAAAAAAACTGACAAATTATATTCATTTGTTGTAAATGTTGATAGATGATGATGATGTTTTTGATTGATCAGCTTTAAATGTGTGAATCATTAAATGGTGATTTTACTGATAACCGCAATTAAATCACTTTTCAATTCGTAATTACTGCATATTATTTTAAAATATTTAGGCTGTTTTTAATAAAAATTAGGGCTTCAAAATAAGAGTTGCTAATTCTACAAAGACAATTTCATTCCTTTTTCGGATATACAAAATATTTCACGATTGCACACTAAGGATTTACCTTCTATGTTTCATTGTTTTCCCGCTTCTTTTTGTTTGTACAACCGACTACGAAGAAAATATTATTTAGGTATATTGTATCGAATTTATATCTGACGGCATTCTGATAATAGACTTGATGTAAAAGATTAAGGAACTTGGAATTGGTAGGGGATTACACGCGCAAATAAAACATTTTTACTAAAAAAGAAGTGTGTTAAATATCATATTAACTCGACTTCAGTGGTGTATAGCTATATTGCTTAGTAGTGGTAGTATTGTAGGGGTATCTGCTGGCGGTTCCCGGTGGTGGTGTTAGTTTGCTTGAGCATGCTATTGTAGGGTGGGCGGTGCTGTTCAAATACTAGATATAATTGACCGTTCTATATTTTGCATGCGGATCTTAGGAAATTAACTTTATTTCTCTATAGGTGTCCGGCAGAATAGAATAGCAACTACCACTTTCCTATCGAGATGTCGTAAGAAGCGACTAAGATATTGTACGGACAGCCTTTATTTGTGCAGATTAACACCATAATATGCAATACTGTCACTATACCGCTCGCGGAACCGCAATGGAGAGTCAGAATTTTTGACTCGTAACAAAATGGCGGCGACGTAGTTCGCCACCCATCATGTCTCGTTTCCCGCAGCTGCGAAAAGTGGGCTTCATGCGTAGCCTCTGCCTACCCCTTATATGGGAAAAAGGCGTAACTATAAATGTCACACGTGTCGCCGTGAAACTCTGTCATTAGCTTCGGAGTTTATGAATGCCAATAATATTCTACATAAATAAAAGAAGCTATTTATTTTTCTAATAAATAAACAAATAGAAAATATTGTCCATAGTGCTACAAACTTTTGTGGCTTTCTATATGGGAGGCCTTTGTTCTGCAGCGGTCTAGTGATAGGCTGAAATGATGATGATGATATAAGTACTTCAAATGTTATTTGGCCGATGTGGATTGAATTCGAAAAACATAATTTTTTTTGGCAGCAAATATTTAGCAGCTTGCGTGCCAATGTTACGAAAATGTCGTTCTATTGGAGATATAACTATGAGCGATAGATTAAATAAATAGAGTTGCACCTCTTTGCGATAGGGGTAGGCAGAGACCACATCTTTCCACTTGCTACGATCCTGACACACATCTTCAGCTTCCTCTACTTTCATTAGTGTTTTCATACAAGCTCGTCGGTTGCTGGGACTTTTGACGTAGCCTTTCCTTAAAACTGATTTCGGTCTGATCGTAATACGTTCGCCTAAGTCGACCCTTACCGGCTTGCTCATTCACACTCGCCTCATAAATCTGTTTTGTCAATCTTCTTTCATCCATCCTCTCTACGTGTTCAAACCATCTAAGCATCCCTTTCTCTATCTTTGTCCGTACATCTTCTACCATACCGCAAAGTTCTCTTATAACGTTGTTTCTCAGTTTGTCCATCAGAGTCAATTTTTTCGATTCATTAATCAATATATTGTGTCGTCTAAACGTGGTTTGCCACCCGTCACATCTCGTGAAATACGTGTGTGGTCTTTGCCTACCGCTTATATGGAAAAGAGGCAAGACTGTGTGTATATATTTAAATATTTTTTTATAGGAGACATATATTTTATAGATTTTTTTTAAACGATTAAGTGGCTCACATGATGGGTATGTGATCACCGCCGCCTATGAAAATCCGCAATACAAGAGGAATCGCGGTTGTCTTGCCGGTCTTTGAGAGCTCCGACTGAAATTAATCCGAACAATTCCCCGGAACACTCCCCGTAGTAAATCCTGTAAAAAATACAAAGAGAAGCAACATCTATTCGTAAAGAAAGTGGATCAAGCCTATCGAAAAGAACCTGCTCGTCAACGATTCGAGCCGCTCTTCGTTGAATGCGGTCGGCCCAAATATGAGAAAAGTACTCTATCTCACATAGAGCCGAACCTTGTAAAGTTGCAAGCAGTGGGCCAGCATGAAGTACTGTTCCGCTGTGCTGAGCACGCCAAGCTTTTTAGAAGCCAATTTGGCCTTCCCTTCCAAGTGACCGCAAAACTGAACGTCACTCGATATGGCAACGCCAAGGATTCCGATACTGGCTGAAGCAGCGCGGGTAGTGCTCCCAAAACGAGGTGATACAACGAATAGTTTTTTGGCGCAAACTTGCGCCTAATTTAGGTTTAACTGGACCAAATTTAGTCGGTCCCAATCTTAGATTTTGTCTAACAAAATCTCGACTTCAGACACAGGTTTGTTCCGGCACTCGTCGACGTGTTCCGGAGAAATAATAGCACGGCCGGTGTACAAGGCATCACCAGTGCTGTCGTCTGTATAGCAATTAATGTTACTAACTTGCAACATACCATTGATATGCAGAAGAAATAGAGTTGACATATATAACAGATTTGACTATTGATAATGGCGCCAAAAAAGAGAGGCAGGAGTATCTAACATTTTCAGAGATTTTAATACTTAAAATATATTATAAAAGTCATCCTACAGTTCTTTGCTTTTAAAGAGTTTTGCTTTAAGAATTTTATGTGGATCGTATTTAAAAAATAAATAGTCCCTTTATGTAATAGGGGTATTGTAGTTCTAAAAAACAATTCAGAACATAATATTAATAATACATAATAGGTACCAAGATGTAAACTGCATTAAGATGAAAACAATATATCTGGACATATCTATATCACTAAGTTAGTTATATTTTTTTATGCATGCTTTAATGTTCACCAAAAAAGGGATACGATGGGAGCCCTTAATGCCTGTTGGCATTCTCTGCCAGTCAACCCAGGGAGTAGTACGTAAGAGAAGGAGTAGTAATACATTGTGGCAGGTGTTTAACCTAAAAATAGGTCTATTTTTAAAACTTAAAATTAACAAATTTAAATACAATTAAATAAAATACTCAAGATATGCCAACATATAATGTAAATCTACAAAAATCGTAATAGTTATTGTCATATTAGGCTCGTGTTATAATAATTGAATTCGTAGCACGTTGTTAAGAAAACAAACTAAATATAAAATAAAATACATTAGTAAGTAAAAAAAAACTTATGGTCGTATTTAACCTACGTGTAATATTTAAATAGCTAATTATGTTGGTCTTAGTTTAGTGTACTCTTAAGGAAACTTAACAACTTCTTCGCAAAATTATATGCGAACTCAATTACTGTAGTATCAGCTACTTTGTTCGATGAACCCAACATGCTTAGAAGTTTAAAACGCGTTAAGAATACATTATAGATAGTCCTTATACGAGTACAGTTGACTTATGTTTATTTTTTATAAAAATGTTGATGACAAACGCACGTACAGTCCATCTTTTTTTTTGTCATCTGCTCATAACAAACGCTGTTTTACCCTAGAACATGTTTGTGTGGCACCACACTGTAATCGTCACCTTGAGACATAAGTTCTCATATGTCCAGTAATTACACTAGCTCTTAGTGCCCTTCAGACCGAAACAGTAATGTTTGTATATTAATATTTTTTCAAGGCAGAAAATTCAGGTAGTACTATGTATGTACATCCATCCTCGATAAAGAATCAAGATGTATCATCATCATCATTGCAGTCCTATCCTTAGTCCACTGCTGAACATGGTCTATGTTGTCCCCAATAGATTGCATCAAAAGTTTGAAGGTCTCATTTTGGGGGGATTTTGCCCTAGTTGCCATGCTTGGCAGGCGGGTTAGCAACCGCAGTTTATTTATTCAGATGTTCCAGGAAGATACTGCTGCCTATTTCCTCGTTTCCATTTTCCCTCTGTCGACTTTTACGACACCCACAGCATGACACGGTGTGGTATATTCTTTTACGACACCCACAGCATGACACGGTGTGGTATATTCTTTTAAGCCCCCACCGGAAAGCGTAGGCAGCCTCGAGGGAAGCCAGTCGGCCAAGCTGGCTAATAAAATTTGGTCCTCTGTCCGATGTCCGCCAGCGACACAACTCATCAAGATGTATACATATGTACGAGTATAATAACAATCCAACCAGTCCAAAAACAAAAAATTAAGCACAAACGATTTTTTTCATTATTTTTTAATTCAATTGAAATTTGTATAAAAATGACAAACTACTGTTCCTTCCCATAGTACTATGAGTAATGGATCCTCCATTTTAGATATTTATCAGAGTTATAGAACTTAGATTTAACTTACGTACTTCGGGTAGCAAGCTTGCAGAATTTATGGGCGGCGGTAATCATTTAACATCAGGTGAGCCGTTTGCTCGTTTGCCCCCTCTTCTACAAAAAAAAGCTTCATAGTTTTATCTATAAGCAAGAATGCTTAACGGCTGCAGTGGAGTTCAGCGATTGTGTGCTCACCGAAATAGTTGCGATTTAAGCATATAAGCTTTATCTTTTTTCGTTGTGTAAAACCTGAGTAATCTTTTTAATAAAAAAAATCTTAATTTCAACGCTATTACAATGATTTATAATACACATACCCTTAAACAATATTAACTGAGTTATTAATAAAAGTATTACAAGCAGCTACAGCTGCATAAAAATTACATTTGGTGTAATTTTTATAGCAGCGCAGCGTTACCTATATTAACGAAATTAACGAAAATCTATGGTCTTTACGCATTTTTATAGCAATTACGAATATGGAGATTACAGATCTGATATAATGCAAAAAATAACAATGTAGTTAATTTAAATACATTATTATTAAAGAATTGTTATTAAAGACATTATTGAAAGTAAACAATGGGATATATTTATGGTAAACTGAATTTAAACAACCAAACTAACAAAATGTTTTATTTTATTTGTATGGAATACTTCAAGTATTGGGTAGTCACACACTATTTAACATTATTTCGATTTTGTAAATGATATACAAACAAACACATTGAGCAACTCAAAAACGTTGTCAAAATAGAGCGCACATTGCGCTCATTTTAATTAGTATCACGTCAGCCGTGTGCAAATTTAAAAACCTCGAGGAACGATAGTTGATTTAATTAAAAAAAGTACTTTATGTCGTAGACATAAGATTTAATTTGTCTTTATTTGATCTTAGTCTTTATATTTATGTTTTGATCGATAGAGGGCGCTTTTTGAAGTGATTTTTGCATAGAATTGTGTATATATTTTCGGTGATGTAATTGCTGTTAGCCTTCTCGGCTTTTACAGCTTTATCGGATACTGTGATCGCGGGCCAGGGGCCCGCGTGGCCAAGTTTGGTTTGACCCAAACATAAATAAATAAAAAAATAAAAAAAAAACTCCTACAAAAATCTCGAAGTTCGGACTGTGTCGCGTTCGCTGCGTGCTTTCGCGATTTCGAAAATCTTAAATATTTTGAGTCGTCTAATGACCGTCCGAGGGAGGCTGCGCGCGTCCATTCGGACTGTCGACTTGTGTGTCGGTAACTCTGGGCGGTGAGAACCGCCTGGAACACGGGTGAATCGTGTGAACGCGGTGTGATTATTGACTATTGCGCGCCGCTCTCTACGGCGATCGCGCGTCGTGGTGCGTGTTATATAAAAGCTATTGACTGTGTGTACAGTGTGGCCTGGATCGTGACTGACGTTATCGTGGTCAGGAAGAGCTGATACGTCCGTGTCGTCTAGCACGTTTCGCGGGCGACGTTTGCATAGAATTGTGTACGCGGGCTGCGTAGGATGAGGAAGCACCCGCATGATTCTGGATACATATTTTCGTGCGCGTGCGTAGCGCAGTTGACAGCTTCCGCTATCACAGCTTACTGAAATATAAAAAACATATTAAGATACCATTTTAAGAAGATGATTAGCCGATAGGTATCCGGCAGAGTAGAGTAGCACCTACCTCTTTCCAACCAAGATGTCGTAAGAGGCGACTAAGGTATTATACGGACTGCCTTTATTCGTCCAGAATAATATCATAATATGCAATGCTGTCACTATACCGCTCGCGGGACACGTCTCGTTTACCGAGGGGGCGATCAGTGGGCTACGTGTGTGGTTCTGCCTACCCCCTATATGGGAAAAAGGCGTGATTATATGTAAGTATGTGTGTATTATAAGAAAATTCATCTAATGGTAATTTTATAATATTGTAAGTAGCATAAGAACAATTGTGTACCTATTTTTCATATACTAATTGAAAATACAAAAATAAATCGATGAATTAAGTTATATGATGATCATTATTGAAGAATCTTTTCTAAAATAAATTATCCTTTCCTTATATAACAACAACAATAAATGATTTATGATGTCAAAAAAATGACCTTATTATACAATAATGTTTTTTTCATTTGGCAACATCTTATGGTTTTCGCAATTGGATTGAGGTGAAATGTCCTGAAGAATTATTTAGTTTGTTCACTCAGTCCGTCTGCTCATATCGATGACAATATTGATGAAAGTTTACTTGACCGAATTACGATAGGAACGTGCTCATATTATAAATGAAAATATATTTTTTTTGCTAGTTATGATACAGCGGACGGAGCGCCCTACGGATCAGTAATTATATATATTATTTTATTTTTATTTTAGTTCATATTAAGACTTTTATTAGGTCCACCTTTAATTTCTTATGCGTAGCGTAGTTTTATGTTAAATTTTAAAATATTTATTTGCAATATTAATAATAAGGTTTAAAAAATATAGTTTACAAATACTTTAAATAGATATTGTAACTAGCTCTGTAAATTATAAATTGACTAATTATGTAAGTACATTAATTCACATTTTTTTTGTGATACGTTTCTTTAAGTATATACTGTATTTTATATATCTTTCTAGCGGTTCAAACACTTTAAACTATTCACTTTTAATTCGTACAATTGAACACTTTAAAGAAGTTTTATATTTATATTTCACACGTAACCTTATAGTCCCTAGACAAAACAATATATTGAAAATTCACAGCTGCATCACGAACAGTGACATAAGCCCGGCGAGTCGCATTCCTGAGACTATCGCTTCCTGGCTTCGTAGAACCGGACATACGTCGACCTCGCGCGATACAACTCAGTGGATATGGGTTTGATTTTCGGTGATGTTCCGAGCAGGAGACAATCACAACACGTGGTTAGTTTGCTGCCACATGGTACACAGATTAGGAGCCGTATTCAGAGCAGGATATATCGGACCCACTACAATCTGGACCTCGTGAAAGGATTTGTTACACTTTCACAATACTTCACATAAAACTTTTCTTTTTTGTCTGGGCTGGTTACGCGGAGCCTCAGTGGACTATGGCTTTCTACTTTATATTTTAGACAACCGTTTTATAACAATCTTCAGATCAGTGGGATGCCACCAAAATTGTTAAGCGGGGGATTAAAACTCTCATTTTTAAAAAAGGATTATTTATTTTATTAGCTTTAAGAATTAACACTTTACACTTTATAATTATTATAAACCCGCAACACTTTTATAATATATATAGATTAATTGGGGTCCTTGAACAGCCGTCCGGCACTGAACAGAAGAGGCTTATCTTCAGGCAGAGTAAATATCGTTATTAAAATGCTGAGTCTACTGGAGGAGTGGTACGGTGACCATATTAGGATATTACATAATTGGGATATAACATCTAATACCTACCTACTACTACCTAATCATCTTCCTTTATTGATACTTTGATTAACTAATTTGCTTTTATAGAACATTTAGAGATATTTATTTGCAATTTGTTACGAATACAATAAGCTACAGATATAATAGGTCATCTTGAATTTGTTCAGCGTCAGTTAAACTACGTATTATTTTAGAGATTTTCATATCATCGGCGTATAAAATATATAGGCATTTTCGAAACATAATTTGATGTCGGCAATAAATAAAAGGGAACCAAGTCAACCACAGTCTGAGATCGATTATCTATATAGGAGCAGAACCAACGATTTAAGTAGCCATGTATCCCAGCTGCCAATAAATTCTGCAAGAGCAGTCGATGATTAATTCGGTCAAACGATTTACTAATATCGGTATATATTACAACCACCGGAGCATGCTGTTCCATCTCCTTTGAAATAATTTCGTTTGGTATTATAAGGTTGGAAGTTTTTGACCTCTTACGAATAAAACCGTGTTGTTCAGAACTAATGCTGTTTTACACTGCTGTGTAATCCTCGTTATAAACAATCCGTTTCAAGTATTTTGGAAAAAATACAAAATTTCGAAATGGGGCGATAATTGTAGACGTTGGAAGCATCACCATATTTTTTAACGGTGACACAAAAGCAGACTTCCAGATCTTTGACGCTATTCCCTAGTAGTAGTAGTAATCGCTTAAAGAGTAAGGTACAATCGGTACAACTAATCTGTTGGCGCAGTTCACTATAAATGTAGGTGGCATTAAATCTGGACCACTAGATTTGGTGAGGTCAAGTGTTTTAGCGAATAATTATCCAAACGGGAAGTCTGTGGATACAGGTGATGCAGGCTGATGCTTTTGGCAATTTTTTGCCTCCGGCAGTGGACCATTAATAAGTTGATGTTGATGATAAGCAATGAATTTGCTGTCATCATGAATTTGCTGGCGATGCCGAAACAGAGGCAATGTCATTGTAGGGTAAGTGCTAACACTATTTCAGAGCTTAACGTCTTTCTACGATAGGCGGGATGATAGAGAAGTCTTCCAATTCGCTTGGAAAATTGTTTTTAAATATTCAAGAAATATTTCAATGTTTTTTAACCCTATTCGATTTTTTTTTTAGGAATAGCTTGCTAGCTTGCTTCGGACCATTCTGGGCAATTAGTTTCGTTAACTTACTTTTGCAAAAAACCAAACAATAAAAAAATTGTGTTTGTTCCTGTGAATAAGTATCGCCTGGAGAAGTTTAGAAGTAACGTAGATAAAAAACTTCCACTACTTCCTTTAAATAATAATAATACTGACTTTTCATATGAAGAATTTAAAACCATTTTTACTTCTAAAACTCTCTCCTTGAACAGTCGCAAGGTGTTTAATGAATGGGCGACAGTAGGAATCCATAGAAGTAGGCAAAAATCAAAAATTGTATAAACTTTACCATGAAAAGTCATACAACCATAGCAAGACATTCGTAGAATATGTTACAAATTATTCCAAATTATTTAAAAAAGTATGCTCCGCAGCCAAGTCATTACACTTAAGCAATAAAATAAAGAAAGCGTCGGATAAAATAAAAATGACTTGGAGTATTATTAACAGTGAAACGGGGAAAGTCAAGGAACGCAACTCTAATTACAAACTAAATTTTAACGAAAAGCTATTGACATCTGATCATGATGTTGCCACAGCTTTCGAAAAGTTTTTTACTGAAATTCCTATTTTGACAACCAAATCATTAAATTCTTCTCCTACTGCCGCTGAGACATTACTAAAACAAAATGTAACTTCTTGTACAAAACATTTTGAATTTCATATGATAGATTCGAATGATATTTTATATAATTTTAAGACCATTGATTGTAAGAGAACCGCAGATCTATGGGTATTTCCTGATTTGATGAAACGTAGTAAAATCATTCCTTTATTTAAATCTGGTAGTACATCGGACCCCTCTAACTTTAGACCTATTTCTGTACTACCAACACTAAGTAAAATTTTTGAAAAAATAATTGTTAATCAAATGTTAAAACATTTTAATTTACATAAATTATTTCACAAAAACCAATTTGGTTTTACAAGGGGTCGTTCTACAACTAATTAAGTATATATTCGATGCCTTGGAGAATTCACAGGATACCTTGGGTGTTTTCTGTGATCTTTCTAAGGCCTTCGATTGCGTTCATCACGAAACACTCATCAGGAAACTACATCATTACGGTATAAGAAATTCTGCACTTAACCTTCTAACTTCATATTTGAGCCATAGAACGCAGAAAGTAGTTATTAATAGTACGAGTTCTTCCGGGTCAGCAGTATCTATAGGTGTGCCGCAGGGTTCGATTCTCGGCCCATTTCTATTCCTAATTTACATCAATGACTTACCTTACCTAGTAGGGGACAACCATGATATAGTGTTATTTGCTGATGATACATCTTTGATTTTTAAGATAAAACGACAACTTTAATTATATGTCGAGGTGAATAATTCTATTTCAAAAGTAGTACATTGGTTTAACGTTAACAATTTGCTTTTAAACGGCAATAAAACTAAATGTATAAAATTTACAACACCAAATGTTAAACGAATGGATGTAAATGTACTCGTAAATGGGGAAGATTTGAGCCTTGTGAATGCCACTGTCTTTCTTGGAATAACTCTAGACGCGAAACTTCAATGGGGCCCCCATATATCTAAACTAGCAAGTAGACTCAGCTCTGCAGCTTATGATGTGAAAAGAATTAGAAACTTGACTAATGTTGAAACTGCTCGATTAGTTTATTTTAGTTATTTTCACAGCATAATGTCTTATGGTATTTTGCTGTGGGGAAATGCGATTGACGTAAAGGTGATTTTTGTTTTGCAAAAGAGGGCCATAAGATCTATTTATAATCTTGGCTCTAGAGTGTCTCTTAGAGACATATTTAAAGAAATTAATATCTTAACCATGGCCTCTCAATATGTTTATGAAAACGTTATGTATGTACATAAGAATATTAATCACTTTAATAAAAAAAGTGATGTTCATAATGTGAATACCAGGAACAAGCACAAATTAATTATGCCAGTTACCCGACTTCACAGAGTCAGTAACTCTTTCATGGAGCAATGTATACGTTTTTACAACAAAATCCCAGAAAGTGCACAAAGTCTTTCAATAAAAAAGTTCAAACTATTTGTTAAACAAAGACTTTTTAAGAAGGGTTATTATAATATTAAGAAATACATGGATGATGATAACCCCTGGGAATGAGGTGATCACTGCCAAGCTATTTCTACATCTTTAGAAAACTGCTGTAATTGTATATTTAAAATGACTGAAAAAAAATCCCGCTGTGTTTCTTACTGGTTCTTCCCAGGACAGAGGCATTTCTTTGCGAACCAGTGTAGTTTAAAAAAAATGACGTTCATATTGAATAACAAAATATTCTATTCTATTCTATTCTGTATTTGCCCCCTCAAAAATCACATTATTTTCAATTTTGTTGATATTTCTTAAAATTTTAATTTTTTTTAATGAAACTTTAAATTGTGAAGCAAACGTTCGCCTTGCGTGTGTTGGGAAGCGCGTAAAGTAGGGTGTCAATGGGCATATACATAATTAAAAAATTGAAATGCTACTGCGTTTCTTACAGTTTTAATCAAAAAATCAGAAGAAGCTATATACAATATTAACCTTAATTGCTAAAAATTATTTATTGAACCTTATTATTATAAAATACATATTAATGATACCACTATGCTATGGAATAGTATGCACGCTATGGAAAATTAAAGACTATTACAACTTACTTAGATAGATAGATAAAAGTTTATTTGCATATCACAAAACAGTACACGCATAGCCAAAATATAAAACACCATTTTAAAAAACTAAAACATAATGAGTAAAATGTAAAAAGTAATATTAACAAAAAGAAAAATAAAAAAAACTTCGTAACAAGACAACAGAAAGTAAAATTCAATAGGCAGAATAGTCTATAATTTTCTCTCACTACGTGGTGGCGGCGTGTGCTACGTCGGCCACCCCAATTCTCCTCGTGGTTGTCTTAGAGACGACTACGAAAAATGACAGGTAAATCTCATGGTTTAAAAGGTAACGCAACTATAAAAATCATCACGAAAAATACCAGTCCAAAACAAAAATACTAGTAAAAGGTAGTAGCTTCGAAAGTTCGAAGCGTTTGTTACTGCAATCCGCTTGCTAACCGTGGTGATTAAAAACAAAACTTTGTGCCTAAAAAAGGCCTTTATTTTTTTATTGGTGAAAGTGACGAGACGAGCAAAACACCTCTATGCAACATCTGCCCATAACAAATGCTGTGTCACATCGAACACTTCTTCTTCATCAATTCTTTAGTCTCATATGCCCAGTTACGAGTATTATGCCAGCTCTCAGTCAAAAAATTTTCTTATGTACTTACGGAACTTCAATTAACTTTTCCGAACATTGCGCTTGTTTCTGTCCAAAACTATCAACTAGCATCAAGAGCGATGTATATTAATTAATTTTAATACCTTTTATTTTCAAACATCAAAACTCTCTTATTATATTTTATGCACATTCCTGATCAACCTCATGTTGATGTAAGCTATGGACAGTGAGCCGGCTCTCGGTTTTTATTTTATAGTACACGTGTGACCTGGATTCGATCACCGTTTCTGACAATTTTATTGCAATTTTAAGTTCAAATTTATCACGGAGTTTGTGTCGGTGGTGAAGGTAAACATCACGTCTGAAAACTAAAAATCCCATCAAATCATCACCCAAAGTCCGTCATCCCATACTATCGTAGTGTTGCGAACTAATCCTGGCATTAAAATCAGCCAGGAAGCATCATATTCATACCTATTACAGCCAAAACGAAAAAATCTCTTATGGGGGAGAGGAGTCATGAAAGAGACACGCATTGGAAATAACAACTTAAATTTAAAACTAAAAAATCCTGCGAATCGAAATAATTTTTGTTGTATGATAAAACCAAAGCACATTCGTTTGTACTTACTTCAAGCTTCTCTCATTTCAAAGGTGGCGTAGATGAGACTGATTTTATTTTTGACCCCAAGTAAATATTTAGTATTTCTTTCCAAACGTGTCATGAAATGTTGCATATGGATCATTGATCTTCTTATCATTGCATATAATAAGTCTATTATGCAATTAAAGGTGAACGAAAGGTCAGATGTTTTTTACTTAAAAATGAATATTAAGAAGTTATATTTTTATTTGTATGTGTATTTGTGATAGAGACGCAGCAAACAGTTATGAATGGGACAACCTTGTTGCTTCTTATAATATGACTGATAATGTTAATGATAAGAGATAACTTTTTTCCTAAATTCATATTTCCCCGTACTTGTTTAAAAGAACCAATGCTCGAGATTAGACCTATAGGTACATCAGGGCTTGCGAATTCAGCTGATTGGATAACCGAAAACTTCTTCTTAAAAGCCTTTCAGCCTTTGGTTAGCTACGCCAAGCCAACTGCTCCATCACTGGCTTCAATAATCCTTGACAACCATAAGACTTATATAACTATTAATATAATATAAATTCCAATTCCTGTAGGAAGTTTGTTTTTTAAAAGAATGATTTAAAAGGGGATTTTAAAAGAATAGGTATTTAATCTAACAGTTACACGTACGTATTAATTTTCAGTATGAGTACTTGCACATTAAGAGATAATTCTATTTACTACTATGCTCTGTCCCTTTCAAAAATTAACATGTCTCTATTCTTTACCTTTTCTTTTCAATAACATTATTTCTTGAAAGAAACATTATATAAAATATTTTTAAACTGAAAAATATGTAGATTAAAATAAAATTTAAGGTTAATTAATAAATATTATTTTTCTTTTAATAGTGACATAAATGGGGTTGTCAGTACCGTTTGTAACTATTTATAATAGTCTCTTTTATTTATCAGAATTTTCAAAATAAAAACGTCCCTTTCACGTCGCCTCTACTTTGCTTCTAGAAGTAGTGGTTACGTCGTAGTGCTTGTTCGTTAAATAGTTAAATAGTGTTGCTCGCTAAGCGCACCGAAGGTAACATCACGTCAGCCGTGTGCAAATTTAAAAACCTCGTGGAACGATAGTTGATTTAATTTAAAAAACTACTTTATGTCGTCGACGTAAGATTTAATTTGTCTTTATTTTTTTTAAAGCTGCAATGGATTTTTTTTTATTGGATGGAGTGACAAAACGAGCAAAACGTTTACCTGATGTAAAGTGTAACGTCTACCCATAACAAATGCTATGTCACCCAGAACATTTCCGTGTGTCATTACACTGCGCCCGTCACCCTGAGACATCAGTTCTTTAGTCTCATATGCCTAGTAATTGCGCCAGCTCTTAGTGCCCTTCAAATCGAAACACAGTAATGTTTGCACACTACTGTATTACTATTATTACTGATTTATTTACTGATTTTGAATAACTGGCCCTGGGGTGGTACCCACCTAGACGGATCCCCGCACAGAAATCCTATACCTATACCAGTAGAAGTAGTTGTGTCCAGTAGTGTCCTATTTAGCGGTTATTGATGATGATGAGGTTTTCCTACTGCCGAGTTCAAAGCTTTGTTCAGAGTAAATTAGAACGAAAACTATTCAATTACAACCCTATGAAACAGTGGACGATATTGTTTCGGTATAAGAATCATTATTATTTTAAATTAACTGACTATTATTTTCTACGATATGAACATCACAGCATAGTTCTTCGATCTACACTTATGTAAAGAGCGCATACATATTTCAAGTGTTTTCTTTTCATGAAATGTTTCGACGGATCTGTTTGTTTGATTGAGGTATTTGCCGATAAGTAACAAAGATTTCTTTGCTAAGACTCAAATAAAATATTACGAGTACAATGTGAAGAGTAACCAAGTCATCTTCTCTTAAATAATGCTTTTACTAAAAACAACATTTTATCTTAGTACATTTTTATATTATGTAGATCTCATAGAAGCTTAGTGTAATGGAAAAAACTTCTTGTAAGAAAGTTCACGATTCGGAAATAAATTTGATGTTTTGCATCCTAGTTATTTTTTTGAAATATACGTCCGAGAAAGTCATGAATGGTAAAAAGCGAAAACTGTAAAGAGCGTATCTATTTATTGAATGAAATAAATTTAGCAATGGAGTAGGTCATGCTAGCTCAATCACGAGAAACACGTCATTTTTCAGGCACGTAAAGGCGAATACTTTCCTTTTGTATTATTGGTTTCATTGGAATTCAAAGAGAAATTTTAAGTTATTCATTAATTTCGTCCATTACTAAGAATTTATTTTAGTTAAGATAAATATTTTGCGGAAATTTAAATAAAAAAAATTATTACTTATTGGCATGTGATGTCTATTAACAATTGTACGATTACTCTGATTTTTAAGTATAAGTAATATATATATATATATACTACACCGAATATTATTAAAAATTCTTCAAATTTTAGTTAAATTCAAATCAGCAGAAACCTTTTAGTGTAATGTTACGTAATATACTGACGTAAATTATAGAGCTTATGCACCATTTGCTATTTTTTAGTAATAAAAGAGAAAAAAATATTAATCGACAATTTGAGCAGTCTTTATCTTGAAACGTGTAAAGTTCTCTACAATGTTGTACAGTTTTCGTTGGCTTTTTCTCAGCTTCTTCAGGATTCTTCTCAGCTCTGTTAACATTAACCTTTTAAAGCGAAGACGAGGCCTCTGCTAAGCAGTCATACGTATAGCTACTTTCCTTTTTACTTCAAAATATAAAAAAATATGATAGGTACCACCGCAGGGTTAGTTATTCTGCTGTGAAGCAGTAGTGTCCCAACGTTACTGGGTTTCGGTCTAAAGGGTACTGGAACCCAGTGTAATTACTGGGCATATAAGACTTAAGAACTGATGTCTCAGGGTGACGGGCGCAGTGTGGTGCCACACAGAAGTGTTCTGGCTACAGCATTTGTTATCGGCTTGCACTTGTTCTGTGATCACTAATCTGCCTGACAATGGTTGTGATTATGGTAAATCCTACCTTCTTGGGAGAGGACTATGTCCAGAAATGTACTATTACAACTGACGAAGAAAAAGAGGAAGTATCATATGTCGGGATTAAAACTATTAAGGGCAATATGCTAACAACTACTAGAAACTCAGGCTTGTTGAGTTTCTTGACAACTAATCTAATATTTATATTAGGTATGAGAATCTTATCTCTTTTAATATTCTATATTAAACTACAGTCAATATTAAATAAATATGATAAAACGTTATGTTATGTATAGGCTTTGATGAAATAACTAATCACAAAGTACTTATAGTAATCTAGCTATATCAAACTTGCGAAGGGAATTCGGAACGTGATTGGAATATTTTAAAGACGTTATCATTCATCGAGATACTTCGACCTAAATATTACGTTTTAATTAAAATGTCGCTTAGATATGGCATAGATAACCTAAGTCGTGTATTCTATGTTAGAAAATACATTTATTTTAAATAAAATTTGAAAATATTCGTGATAAATAACAAAACGTTCATCGTTATTGTGCAATAATTACACCGCGTTCAAGGTAAGTAGAAGATTATAATTAACTTTCCGACGATCGTTAAATGTTGGAATAACTCAATAATAAAAAAATAAGAGCTTTTACTGTAAGAGCATGACATAATTAGAGAGCATGAGATAGCGACTATGAGGCACGGACTGCGAAACATAACGTCGCACGATCGCGCCCGACAATCGACTATTATCGTGAACCATCTCCTAACACAAGCTTTTAAGCTTAGTTGAGTAGGAGTGTTTTACATCAATATTAGTAATGTAAGTATTATTTTTAAAAAGAAAAAGAAAAAAACTGGAAAACTAGATAAACACAATAAAACTTTTAAATAACATTTTTCCTATACCATTCATATACCATACCCTCTTCTCTCCATACAACTGGTTATTAAGCTTAAACACAGGTTGAACATAAACGTTCCATAGCCTATGTTTATCGTCAACATTATACACGTCGTTGCTCTATGTAGTGGGGGTTATTCCTTCACTGTGTTATTCTAATCCTAAAATTCCCTTAGAAAAAAAATCTTTATCTTGACTCTCAAAAAAGTCCTCAACCGCGGCCATCACGTCGCTATCATCGTCAAATTTCTTGCCTCGGAGGTGTTCCTTGAGTCGTGGAAAGAGATAGAAGTCGCTGGGGGCTAGATCTGGTGAATAGGGGGGGTGTTCCACCAGCTCAAAGCCCGCTTCCTGAATGGCAGCCATGGCAATTGCAGCTTTGTGAACCGGTGCGTTGTCTTGATGGAACAGCACTCCAGCCCGCAGTTTGCCTCGCCTTTTCTCCTTAATAGCCTCCCGCAATCTTCTTATTTGTTCTGCATAGTAGGAGCCTGTAATAGTGGCCCCCTTTTCCAAGTAGTCCACCATGATTATTCCTTCAGCGTCCCAAAAAACAGACGCCATAACCTTCCCTGCTGAGCTTGACACTTTGAATTTCTTCGGCGTCGGTTCATCGGATCGTTTCCATGTCATCGATTGTTGTTTTGTTTCAGGATCAAAATGGTGGATCCAGGTCTCGTCCATGGTCACAAAACGTGACAAAAAATTATCCTTGTCTGCCTGGAACTTTTCGAGATTTGCTCTTGACATGTCGACTCGTTTCTTCTTTTGCTCGTCGTTTAACATTTTCGGTACCCAACGCGCGGAGACCTTTCTCATATGCAATTCGTTCGCAAGGATTCTTTGAATGCTGCCATATGAGATCCCTGTGACCTCAGCTACATGCCTGATAGTCACTCTTCGATCTTCCAATACAACTTCTTCAACTTTTTTCACATTTTCTTCAGTGAGGGACGTCGATGGGCGTCCTTCGCGGTGTTCGTCTTCCGTCGATGTTCTTCCCAACTTAAACTCCTTAGCCCAGCGTGCAACTGTGGAATATGGAGGAGAAGAGTCCCCTAATGTTTCCACCAAGTCGCTGTGTATGTCTTTGGTAGACATTTTTTTCAAGCAGAGGTATTTAATGACAGCTCTGATTTCGTGTTTTTCCATTTTGATGTTCACTCCTTGACAGTCCGTATTCAAATGAATGTAGCTCCCGGGAATCGTGGCCTATTTATATGATTTTTTTTCCCTGAACTAGTGGTTAACTGAGTAAGTGACTGAAATTTTTTTGTATTTTTGTGTGCACTAGAAATAACTGATTATCATTACTTTTGGATCACCCCTCGTATTCGTGATAAATATTTAACTCCAAATATGAACACAATTAGGCTAGGTATATAAGTTAAGATCAAATTTAATTCTGCACAGACTATTAGTATTTTATTTAGTCTAGTTACTTGTCATAAATCTTACTTCAATAAATACATTTTTGCTAAAGAAAATTAGGCATGTTTGCGTTCAGCCCACAGCATTTTTTTTACTGGAGAAAGAGTCGAAACTATCAAATCATTCACCTGATGGTGAATGCAATGTCTGCCCATGTCCAATACACGTATTCTGTATCACTCTGAACATTTATGAGACATCAGTTATTAAGTTGCATATGCCCAGTAATCACACTAGTTAGCTCTCAATACCCTTCAGACCGAAACACAGTAATGCTTGCACACCACTGCTTTACGGCAGAATAACTGACTTTGCGTTGGAACCTAACTAGACGCATAAGTAACCAGTAAATTAATTTGAATTACAGGCATGGGATGCACTGTGCAGTTTAAGTGAAATAAGATCAGAATACTTATATACACTTTCCACTAGAAAGCACCAGAAAGTGTCAATCTATAAGTTTTACACGGAAAGAAACAGCCTATAACCTATCCGTATCATTACAATCGCGTTTTAATTGATAGGACCGAGAGTGTGCGTGACTTGGGAGTCTTTTTTGATACAAAAATGCTTGTGTCTAATCACGTGGATACTATAGTAAGCAGGGCTTATCGTAATCTTGGCTTCGTATTAGGCACTAGTCGTCCCTTTTCAAGCTCCATCAGTCAGAATGTTGTGTAGTACGTTACACAACATTCTGACTGATGGAGCTTGAAAAGCTTACGTTAACGCTTACGTTCGAAGTATTTTAGAATACGCTAGTTCAATATGGTCCCCTTATTATAATGATTATTCAAATCGCATTGAAAATTTGGGCCGTGTGGTGGCGGCTCGTTAAAAGAATACTACCACTCCATCTCATCCAATGGATCTCGTAAAAGGCGAGTAAGGAATTAAACTGCACTGTGCACCCAACAGCAAGGTGGCGATGGGCTCACCACCTATCACACCAAGTGCATTATATTGTTTTGGTGAAACGTGGATTGTGGCAGTCATCTGTTTTTGCAGTGAGTGTTCAGTCTCTGACTAGCCCTTATGGGATACAGTCGTGATCTTATGTATGTATGAAAATATACATAAAAAAATTGTAAAACATCTTAACTTCAAATATAGGAAAATAAATCTGCTGCTACGTATGAAGAGATATGTCGTGCTTTCAATCTTCTTACGTTATATGAGCGTCGCGAAGTTCTTGATATGAGCTTGCTATTTGATATAATTCGTGGTGATCTCGATTGTCCTGAACTTATTGAACACAAACGCTTTAACTCGCCAAGACGGCGCACTAGACACACTCCTTTATTTCTTGTACCATTCCACTAGCTATGGTAAGAATTCTGTACTTTGTCGATGACCACGGACATATAACACGCTTTTTACCGATGTTGATCCGTTTACGGGCTCAAAACTTATATTTAAACATGAAGTAATTCGTCGCCTATTTCAAGGAGATGGAAACATCAATTAATATTCTCATTAAACTAATATTGGCATACAGCTGGACTTAGGCTTATGTCAACCATCACCAGTCCAGCCAGTCATGCACTTACTTACTTTTACTTATATATATATATAAATATATATGCATATATTATAAAAATTTTCCATCTTATCTAAAAGTACCATCATGTCAGAGTCTTTTTCTTTTTCGTTAATTTTTTTTTGATATTCTTTTTATAATTTAGATTAATTGTTATTATTTTTTAATTTCCTTACCATTGTCCAAGTTTTTTATTTCTCATACTCAAATTTGCTAACCATATGCCTCCAAAACCCAAAAAATAAATTGTAAAACGTGGATAGTTGTAATTAGAACTAACAGTTCTTACTAACAGAATTGTATATAAGGTTGTTGTAACGTATATTTTTCTTTTGCTGTCTAAACTGTCCTAAGTAATAAATAAATAAATACTTAATAAGTACGGAGAAATAAAAAATTAAAATTAGTCCAAGCAAAGTAGTTATGCCTTTTTTTTAGAAAAATGGGCAAATGAGCGACGAGCCTGATAGTAAGTAATCACTACCGCCCATGGACATCCGTAATACCAGAGGAATTGAAGGTTGCCGGTATTTGAGAAAGGAGTAGACTCTTTCCTTTTTTTTACTTTGCTTTACTTTCTTGAATATTCTTAATTTGTATTGGCCTCGAAAAACGGCTGACAGTAGCCGATTGATGAAAATGATCGTGCGTCGCTGCAAAATCGTTGAAAGTCGCAAAAATTGGTAATATCCTGTTTTGATTGTTGTGTATTTTGCAGGCTATTAAAAGAGATATTGTAATATACCTATTTTTCCGTCTTATTTATTTTGAATCCTAAATATATATTAGACGAACAAAAGCTTAAGCGATTTATTAACAAATTAAAACACTATTTTATAGACAAATAAATGCTTTTATACTCTGTAGGAGGTTTTTAATGACAAGTCTACTAAATAATGATCACAGTTTTCCTAATTAATAATTTATTACCCTAATATATTATTGTCATAAATAGATGAATTCGATTACTAATAAAAAAATAAAAATAATTATGGAGTGTTGAATGTTATGTTAGGTACGTGTGATTAATAATGTTATTTTTTTTAATTTAAATTTTTCATAAATTTTGTAATATATTGAATGTTTATAGTTATATGAGTAACTAAAATATGATCAGCATCGCCCTGTTACAGGGTTTCATGATGTGACAATTGATAGCATTACATCTTTTTACTCATGAATGCAATAGAGATTTTGAATTTGAATTATTTATTTTATCTCAAATAAAGCGTCAGATAATTTTGTAATTCATCTTAACGTGAGTACAAGTGTTTAATATAACTTAGCATTACAGTCGAATTGCCTTCCTGTTCTTGTTCCGCCCATTAAGCATAATCACAACGAAGCTAAAAGTTTTGGATTATATATAGTTACCCTGGGAACAATTTAGTAATTGTACGACATATCTCAAAAGGTTCTAGTTTTACAAGTAAGTGAGCAAATAGCTTGTGTATTAAAATAAAATTGAAACGAAATGTTCACTAACGTACTATTAATTTTAATTTTAATCGCAACACTACAATTGTTAATTGCAATTTTAAGTGTCGATTTACTACGTGCTCGGCGGTGAAGGAAACATTCGTGAGGAAACTTGCATGTCTGAGGAATACTACTTATTTTCGGTGATGTGATCGCTGTTAGCCTTTTGGCTTTTACAGCTTCATCGGATGCTGTGCTCGCGGGCCCGGGGCCCGCGTGCCAGGTTTGGTTTGACCCAAAACATAGATACATAAATATAAACTCCTACTAAACATCTAAGTTCGGACCGTTGCGTTCGCTAGCGTGCTTGCGCTACAGTGAATATCTCCATAAATTTATTATATGAAGTCATCTAATGACTGTCCGAGGGAGACTGCGGGCCTCCGTTCGGACTGTCGACTTGTGTGTCGGAAACTCTGGGCGGTGAGAACCGCCCTGGAACACGGGTGTGTCTGGTGTACGCGGCGGTCGCGCGACGTTGTGCGTGTGATGTTGAAACTATTAACTGTGTGTACAGTGTTGTTCGGATCGTGGCTGACCGTATCGTGGTCAGGGAGTGCTGAGACGTCCGTGTCGTCTAGCACATTTCGCGGTCGACGTTTGCGTTCGGTCGCGTTTTTGTCGGATCGATAATTCGCTGCTTTAACCACCAGCGGGTTTGGATGAACCGCGGCTTTTTCGAAAAACCGCCGTGATACTTCTCTGAAGTGTTCAGAGAGTACGGGCATTTCACAGTCGCTGTGAAGGTCGACATTGCGTTGGTACCAGCCGGCTCCGGTGGCACTTCGCAAGAATCTATTTTGCACCGTCTGCAATTTCTTTATATGATTGCCCGTCGCGTGTGCGAACGCGACGCATGCATAGGACATTACGAGTCTAATGCATGTCTTGTAGAGGCGAAGTTTGTGTCTTAAGCACATTTTGCTTGAAGAGCAAGTTAACGGATATAGACGGCTTGCGATAAAAGCCGCCCTGTTACGCACGTTCTTAATGTGAGCAGCGAACGACATCGCTGCGTCTAACGTGACCCCGAGGTATTTGACGCTCTTTTCCCAGGGAATAGGGCGTCCGAACAGGGTGATCGAGCCTAGCTGATTGTTGCCGATTGTGTGGTAACGTCTAGCTGGCTTGGGCGTGCCCCTCGAGAAGTATATTGCTACACTTTTCTCGGGGTTAACCTCTATTCTCCATTTCCGGAACCATTCGCCTAGGCGATCGGCTGCGGCTTGGAGCTGAATCGTTATGCGGCCCTTGTGCTTATCGGAATAATACAGGGCCGTGTCATCTGCGAAAAGCGCAAGATTGACTTTAGGGTCTTTAGGTATATCGCTAGTGTATAGCGAGAAAAGAAGTGGAGAGAGGCAGGAGCCCTGAGGGACACCCGCACGGAGAGGGCGGCTTGAGGAGCGCGTTCCCTCCACCCGGTAGCGAAATAGGCGATTGGACAAGAAGGCTCGTATGATGTTCACGAGTCTGTCCGGCACTTTTGTGTGATACAGCTTGTAATACAAGCCGTCGTGCCAGACTTTGTCGAATGCCTTTGCGACATCGAAAAATAAGGCCCCTGTGCCTACTGGCTTAGGGCGGTCGTGAAAGTTTTCTAATATGTGCTCCGTTAGGCGGTGCACTTGATGGGTACACGAGTGTTCGGGGCGAAAGCCGAACTGCTCGTCTGGAAGGATGTTATTATTAAGGACGTAGTCTTTTAATCGACTAAGGATTATTCGCTCATAAATCTTGGCCATCGAGTTGAGGAGACTTATTGGGCGATAATTGGACGGGATGTTCTTCGGCTTGTGAGGCTTCGGAATACCTATAACGTCCGCTTCCTTCCAGTCGTCCGGGAAGGAGCAGCTGGAGAGGAGCGCGTTGAAAATACTGACTAACAGACACAATAGCGGCGTAGTTAGACATTTGATCACCCTGTTGTTTATGCCATCGAGGCCGGGCGCGGATCGGTATTTAAGATTTTTAACAATCTTCGTGACTTCATCGAGAGTCACTGGAGTCAGTGGTTCGCCCACTGGTGGTATGGCAGACCTGCGTTCGAGTTCCGCGGCCACCTGCTGCAGGTGGTCGGGATCCGCAGGCGCGAGAGACGGAGTGCATTGGCTCTCTAAACTGTCTGCAAGGCATTCGGCTTTTTCGCTGTCGTCGAAGGCGAGCGAGTTGTCGTTCGATCTCATAAGTGGCGGCATGGGTGAGACCGGCTCTGCTTTGAGAGATCGTGCCAACTGCCAGTAGGCAGTGTGCGACGGCTCGATTTCTCCAAGCATAGCTGTCTTTAGTGTACTCAGATAAGCGCTCTTTAACATCCCTTTGTAGGAGGCGCAGTCTGAGTCTATTTGCGTCTGTTCTATATCTAGTTAATAGAATCAGGCGTTACTTTGCGGAAATCCATTATAATGAAGAATAGTAAGTTCCTTTGCTAAGATCCGCATGCAAAATATAACAAACAAACAAACGTCTCGAATTCACCACTTTTAAATATCTTTAAATCCAGTACTTAAAGTTTAAATATACTCGAAGTAGTCGTTTGCTATCAATTCGGTCGCAAACGGCTGCTTATGTAATTCGGGTGGTGGATTGTGTGAGCAAGCGGTCGCTATCACGATATTGTAATCGCAATATCGTAGGTGGGGGCCGTTTGCGTCACCTGTAGTATAAATAGGCAGCTCTTTGACCGCGCCGCTCACTCGGCGGCCGTCTGTCGTAGAGTCTATTACGCTTGATAATGCCTCGTTTTGGGGCGAAACACGTGTCGTGTTCTCGGCTTCGGTGGTGTATATTATCTACTTAAATTGCGACGGACCTCGCTAGTCTTTTTAAAAAAACAATTAAAACTTATTAAAAGATATTTAATGTTCTCTCGAAGGTGGTTAATTTTAGAATGAATCTTATTCTATGTTAGTTATTAAAACAAAGACAATACTGTAACCGGATAGCATGGGAATCGTTATCGCTAAACTCTAATTACCGTCTAATCCGGGTGGCCAATGCTTACGTAGGCGTTATAAACAAAGTACTAGGGTTGGAATGATGTGACATAACTCCTCCCTCCGCTAGTTCGAGATTATCTGAAGGATTATCTCGCTTTTCCTTTATACAAATTTTAATCAGTTTATGCTTAAAAAATACAAATAAAAGAATCAGTATTATAATTAAAATTACAATGTTCACTAAGCTAACACTTCTAAAGGCGATTTTACTTTTGTTACTATTACGTAACTCACTATCGTTACTAAATTCACTCCTACTTTTCTGCAATAATAAATTTAGAAACTGGACATCAGCTAAGTCGATTCCATTGAGGTTGATGGGCTTCATTAGCATACTTGGCGAGTCAGTCGTTATCTTAGGTAAGCTGATTACTGGCTGCTTCAGGTAGGTTACATCCTTTCCTAGAGTCTGATGTCTTTTCAGAACATATCCTTTGATTTCCACTCTGCAACTATCATCCATTGTTAAAAGGTAAGTTCCCTGTATAATTTCTTGAGTTACTTCATTGTCGCAGAACTGACTCATTATTGTTTCAGGATATGAATAAATAATCCAACGATTTGACTGTACACGGTATATCTTTACATTTTCCACAGTTACAGGAATCGGGTGGCAGCTGGAAATGTTAGTATGAAACTGCATGATTTCAATGACGCATTTGTCGTCGATGAAAGGTGGCACGTCGTTCTCGTAACACAGGAACCGATGCTCGTCGATCTCCCGACATGACTCTGTGAGCGGCGTTGCTTTCAACCTTTCACTAGTAAGTATGGATTTTTAGGAAGGATAAGGGTTGTCTGGCCATTTTGGAAGATCGGTAAAGGAATTAATTTGTAATAGGTAAAAATATCTTTTCTTATGAGTGGAATACCCATAATGAACTTTATTTGATTTTGTTTTATATAAGCTTTTATCTCTATAGTTTGTTCTAATTTTACAATATTTTCATATTTTACAGGAAATACTAATTTTTCGGTTTGTTCTATTTCTTTTAATAGTAGCATAAGTTCATCTGTATCGACTATCGACTGATGTAATACATTAATTTTACTAAAAGCAATAGCTGTTTCAATTTCGTTTAGATGAATGTATAAGTTTTGAAAATTATCAAGAAAAATGTTATAGAAGTTAGTGACTTTAGTACTAGTTTGACGGAAATTCGATTCATTTAAAGCTTTATTTATATTCTGAATGCTTTCCTCTATTCGTATAAAATTACTTTTAGTAGAATTTGCAATATTCGTAAAAGAACCCACCATTTCGGCTACTATTGTTATTTTATTTTTAATCGCGTCCTGTTCGGTGTGCATTTCATTTATTAACCTTTCGTATGTTATAGCGTCATTATTATCTAAGTTACCTGTAATAGTTTTTATCAAAGAGCCTAAAGGGTTGAGGAGGCCTCTTTTTAATCGCATTGAAGGGAACAATTGTCTATACTTTTCAATGGTAATATTCATAGCGTAATCTGTTTGCGTTTCAACGTCAGTAAAATCCGAATCAAATATTTTAATATTAAAACAACTTTGAACATGCTTTTTAAGTGACCTATATCTATGTACACTTGTTTCTAATTCTTCGTAAATTAAGTTTAAATCTAAAATCTTAATCACTCTCCAGTTGTCATAGGTGACGAAGGCTTGACCTTCATTAACTGGTAGCAATCCCGGGTTCTTGTCAATCCGGAGCAGATGAAGGGCCTGGATTCCCATTGTTTGGATCACCAGAAGGATTAACCTGTGAAGGGCGTTTTATATCTTTAATAGGAACCGTAGTGCTTCTTTTATTGGTTACAACTCTAACTACATTTCTTTTAACAGTACCAGTGACATGAGCTTTCTGATAGCGAGGTTTATCTTTACTTCGTCTTGTATTGACACCTTTTATGAACACAGTATCACCTACGTCTATATCAAATTGCGATTCACCTGCACGTTTCTCTTTTACCGTAACCTTTCTATCAATCATCCTATTGGTTAAATACTCGTATAAATGTTTAGTTCTTTTAGCATGTTCCTTTACTAATTGTTGAGTGTACTGCTTATCGAAATTTACAGAAAATGTACTATTGGATTCTGTGTGTCCGAATACTACTTCAAATGGCGTGAGATTTGTTGTGGAATGAATAGAGTGATTATAAGACATAACAGCATATGTCATTACAGATGCTGCATCGGTGATTTTGTGTTCGTATTTTGCGATACGGTACACTTCGGTAATAGTTGAATGGAACCTTTCAACCAATCCCATAGAGTTAGGATTGTGCGGGGTGCTAATATGTAAATTGATTTTGTATAATGCTAGCATTTCCTTCATCAGTACATTATTGAATTCCATACCGGGATCTGAACATATTTTGGTAGGAGTTCCATAAAATGAAAAATATTTTATTAAGGCTCTAATTACCTCGGGAGTAGATCTGCTATTTATTTCAATAGCTTGTCCTAACTTACTGAATGCGTCAATTAAGGTAAGGAAATGCTTCCCTTCTATTGAAAATGTGTCGATAAATATTTCCTGGAATGGTTTCGATTGAGTTTGACTCAATTGTATTTCTGGTTTTAAAGGTTTACGATCGTATTTCATTTTCTTACACAATTCGCATGAATTAATGATGCTTGCTACCGTTTGACCCATGTTATTCCAGTAAAACGTTCGTCTTAGATGTACTAATGTTTCTTTGATTCCTCTATGGCAATTTTTACCCAAGTGATATTTTAGAACTACTTCACGTTGCTCGTTTTCGTCTTCTATGTATATTATCCTCTCAGTGCATTCATAAAATTTAACACTATCCTTTTTAAATAGTTGTGTTGTAACTTTTGAAAATTGATCACGGTGAAGATTATCTTCAAAGTAAAAGAAATATTTAATCTTAGGTCTAATGTATTCTTTTAGAAAACCTTTAATTAGCTCATAATTATTCAAAGGTAAGTGTACTTCTAATATTTTTTGTTTATCCCTAGACATGTTTTTTACTGAACATTCATTTCTATTCCAGGTATGTACGAGTATTTGGTTTGGTTTTGTGTCTATAGCTTCATGGAGAATAAGGATACCTGCTGTGTCTACATCTTTAGCCGAATGTACTGTATGTATACTACTTTGCCCTTCGGAGGCGGTGGCAGTGCTACTATTCGGAGAGGGCATTGAATACGGAGAACGTCTACCGTCTAAAGAGGAAATGCTTAAAGTTTCAGAATCAGATGAAATTGTTATGGGTTGTAATGGTTTTTTCTGTTTCCCAAGCTGTACAATTTCAGTGACAACATGATCTAAATATCTTTGTAGTTTTTGTTCCTTTTTGTCTAAATTAACTTTCATAGATACGTCGTCTTTTTCGTCTAAAACATTAATTCTAATACGAGATAAAGCATCTGCGTTACAATTTTGTTTTCCATTTTTGTAAATAATTTCGTAATCGAATTCTGCTAGTCTTAATTTCCACCTGATAAGTTTACTATTGGGCTCCTTTATAGAATTTAACCAGGCTAAAGGGCGATGGTCAGTAAATATAGTGAATTTTTTTCCATATAGATAGGGACGAAAATGTTTGACGGCCCAAATGATTGCTAAAAGTTCCTTCTCTATCGTGCTATATCTGGTCTCAGCATCGTTTAACGTACGGCTGGCAAAGGCAACTGGCTTATCACTACCAATAGGCCCTTGAGATAGGACTGCACCTAGAGCGAAGTTCGATGCATCCGTAGTGAGGACAAAAGGTCGAGAAAAGTCAGGATATTGCAAAAGCGGGGCATTCGTTAAAAGTTCTTTACACCTTTCGAAGGCCTCTATATATTCTTGGGTTATTTCAATTTTATTTTTCTTTTTCAAGCAAGATGTGAGCGGTTGTGTGAGCTTAGCAAAGTCTTTGATGAATTTTCGGTAGTAGCCTACTAGTCCGAGAAAACTCTTTATTTCGGTGGATGTTCGAAGTAACGGGAATTTTAATACCGATTTGACCTTATCATTGTTAGGCTTCAAGCCCTCTTTAGTGATTGTATGCCCTAAATACAAAACTTCTTTTCTCAAAAACTCGCACTTATCTAAAGTTACTTTTAAATTTGTTTCTCTGAGACGATCAAAAATTTTTCGTAATTTTTCAATCTGTTCTTGAAGACTGGATGAATAAACAATTATGTCATCGAGGTAAACTAGGCAATGAAGACCTTGAAGACCTCTTAGGACGTTATCCATTGCACGTTGGAACGTAGCTGGAGCTGTCTTTAAACCGAAGGGCATACGTTTAAATTCATAGTGCCCTGATTGTGTTGTGAAAGCAGTTTTCGACCTATCGGCTTCGTTAACTTCTATTTGGTGATAACCACTTGCCAAATCGATAGTACTAAAATATTCTGATTTACCCAGTTTGTCGAAAAGGTCCGTTATGTTAGGTAAAGGGTATTTATCGTCTACTGTCTTTTCATTTAAACGCCGATAGTCAATAACCATTCTAAATTTTTGTTGACCGGTTGCGTCTAATTTCTTAGGTACCAAATGAACGGGCGCACTCCAAGGTGAGTGGGAATTTTGGATAACGTCATTTTGAAGGAGTTTGTCTACCTGACTTTGTATTTCCTCGTTTTGAAAAGGTGGATGTCTATAAGGTCTTATATATGTCGGATCTTCATTAACGGTTCTTATGTTATGTTTTACTTGATTTGTAAATGAAAGTGGAATTTTCTCACTATAAAATATGTCGCGATATTCATAACATAATTTAGTAATAGCCATATGTTCTTCCTCATTGGTATGGTCTAAACGAAGCTTGTTTAGATTTTCCTTAAGAATTTTATCAATCTCGCATTCAGACATCGTCACATTTACTTCACATTCAATATTTTCAAACAGAGTAACATTAAATGGATCTGTAAATTTAATGGTAGCCTTCTCATTAGAGATATTTTGTATGACAGTTTCAGCAAAGAAATTTTCACATTTAACTAAAGCACTGGGCATACGCAATCCTTTACTAAATTGTGTAAAATTAACTATTGCGTCTCCGCTTTGTAAGTTTGTAGGAATTTTTACGCGGGTCTCAGACCTTGGTTCTAAATTTATTTCGTAAGGTGGATTATAAATTATTTGAATTTCTGCATTAGGTGTCCGCAATATTTGATGTTTCATGTCGATATTAGCTGCCAATTTCTTTAATAGGTCTGCTCCAATAAGGCCGTCATATCTACCGTCTACGTCATAAATATAAAACTTATGTGGTAATTTACATTTAAATGTTTTCAATAGTGGTATAAAAATTATTTCGTTATGAACGCTTTGTGCATGAGTGCTTACGACTGTAAATGGTTCGTGATATTTAAATTTTTCGAAATATTCATTTGCCATTACAGGACTAATAAAAGACCGACTACTGCCAGTGTCAATCAAAAATTTTGAATTGATTTCTGGAATTATAATGTGAGGTAATTTCAAAATACTGTCGGAATAATTCAAATGAATTATTTCACTGTGTCGTCGGGGGTTGTCATCTGAAAATTTACAGGCACTACATTATCTTCGATACAATTATCGGGTTCATTTGGATTTTCATAACAATAATTGTCCAAAGGAAATTCTTCTAAATGATTGTCACAGTAATCGTAGTAATTATTTTCAGAATTGTACTGAAGAGCATCTTGACAGAACGTCGATGGTTCTTCATTATAGAATAAGTCATTTGTTGTCATATTCTGCCTAATGGGCGCAGTGCGCATAGAGACGTCCGTGTCAATAACGTTTTTAGGTGGTTGCTGTGGGATGCCGAACTTAAACTGGTTAGGTTGGTGTTGAAAGCCATATTTAATTTGGTTGGGTTGTTGGTGCATGCCATACTTAAATTGATTGGGTTGCTGTTGATTTTGCATGCCGAATCCTGAACCTTGCTTTTGAGGGATGCCAAATCTAAATCCACCGCTTTGATACGGTGTTCGTGTTTGCTGGGCGAACGGATGGTTAAAATTACGTGACATCGTGTTACTTTGCTGTGGCCCAAAACGGTAACCTTGTGGAGTATTAGCGAATGTGCTAGGCTGCAAAAATTTTGGCCCTACTTGATTTTGAGGAATACCAAACTTAAAGTTATTTGACGTTGGATTTAAATTTTGGAACGCTAAGGGTTTAGAAATATTTTGTGGAATTAATTGTTGTACGGGTTTAATTTTATTGTTTTTTGCATTGTACTGTGTGAAGAAATTAAGTTCCTCTGTAACTACACTTAACGCATTCTCCAAGGTGGAGGTTCCCTTCAATCTAACGATTCTTATTAAGTCTTCTGGAAGATTATATAAAAAAACCGTTCAAGGCTGTGTTGTTATAAATTATAATTTTTGCAGCCTTAATTCCTTCGTCACGAATCCGTTGAACTTTAGCGAATAATGAACTTCTTATATTTTGTATTCTATTACAAAATTGAATAAACGATTCCCCGTGTTTTATTTTTAAGGACTCAAGCTCAATAGCAATACACTCTTCTGAACGGGGGTCGCCGAAATGTTGGGTTAAAATATTTTTTAAAGCTTCCCACGTCCTAACATCCGGATTGTCGCTTAGTAGAGTCGCGGCTCTACCGATAAGCTTACTACTTAAGGCATGGAACCGATATAAGTTTTGTGCCAAATTTTCGTTGCCTCCTGAAGATGTTAAAACGTACTCACATTTTGAAATGAATAAGTTTAATAACTTTTCATCTCCATCGTATTTTGGAATTAAATCTAAAATGTCTTTTGGAATAACCGTGACCGACATATTTACGCTACTTTTACTAATCTTACGCAAATTACACACAAGAATATTATAGTCAACAAAATCAAATAAATTCAATTAATTAGATCTGACGATTTTAGTTCAGAAGATTTGGAAAAGAACGGGATATATGTAAACAGGAAGTGAAAAGGTTTACTCACAGTCTGTTCAACCCCATGTCCTCCTGGTGATTCTGACCACTTCGGCGACGTCGCAGGTCCAGCACGAGCTCTCGATTGATTTGGAAACGGATGCGCGTGCGTCGCGGGAGTTATTTATTTGGTTCGAGGATATCCGAACCTGCCGGCTGTACTAACCCTTAAACCGATTTTGGGGTCTAATAGACGTTAATGCAACAGCGAGATATATATACGGATATCCTACCGGCTGCGCCACTTAAATTGCGACGGACCTCGCTAGTCTTTTTAAAAAAACAATTAAAACTTATTAAAAGATATTTAATGTTCTCTCGAAGGTGGTTAATTTTAGAATGAATCTTATTCTATGTTAGTTATTAAAACAAAGACAATACTGTAACCGGATAGCATGGGAATCGTTATCGCTAAACTCTAATTACCGTCTAATCCGGGTGGCCAATGCTTACGTAGGCGTTATAAACAAAGTACTAGGGTTGGAATGATGTGACATAACTATCTAGTGGTGGTATTGTAGTGGTTGGTGGAGGGTACCTGGTGGCGGTTCCTGGTGGCGGTGTTAGTTTGCTTGTGCACGCTACTGAGGGAGGGCGGGTGGTGCACTTCAAAAAACTAGGTAATATACACCATTTTTTTATATTTTGCATGCGGATCTTAGCAAAGGAACTTACTTTTCTTCATTGTTCTATATCTGTCGTGCGCTTTGGCCGCACGGTTCTTTTCTCTTATCAGGCGTCGGAGGTCCGCCGGTAGATTGCAGCGTCGATCGCTCGACACCGTAACCGTCCGGGAGGATTCTCCGACGACTGTTTTGAGATGACTTGAGAATGATTTTATCGCTCGACAGGCTACCTCTGGCGAGTCGATAATATCTGGTATTTCATCCAAGTGTTGGGAGCTCGTAGCCTCGAGTTTGACCCCGAGGGTACGCCAGTCCACAATGGTTTTGGTCTGTGTGACCTCACCATTTGGCCGGCCCAGCTTAAAAATGACCGGACGGTGGTCCGACTCAAGTTCGTGAAGCGTAACTATAGAGTCTATTTCTAAGTTCACGTCCTTAATAATGGCTACATCGAGAGTGTCCGGCTGCTGATTTAACTGCGTCGGAACTCTGGTTGGTGTTTCGGGAGCTATAACGTTTACGTTATGGCTCTCCGCTAATCTGTACAGTATATTACCGTTTGTGTTATTTGCGTTGGAATTCCAACTGCCGTGCTTGCTGTTCAAGTCTCCGGCGAGAATAACAGAACGGCCTAAATCTAGTAGGGATTTTAGGTCTGATTCTAATAATTGTTTGGATGGCGAGAGGTAGACTGATGCTAGTACAAGCGGCCTATGGCCGGTCATTGCTAACCTACACGCGGAAGTTTCTATATTAACTAAGTCGGGTGTATCGAGCGCGATACAGTGCAAGTGCAACTTTTTATAGTAGATCAGAGTGCCGCCTTTCGCGGTCGCTCTGTCATTTCGGATGCATTTGTAATTGGCAATCTTTGGATCGCGCATACTAGGTTTTAAGAAAGTCTCTTGCACTAGCATAACGTCGATGTCGTGGTCACGAAGGAAATTCGCGACTTCAACTAACTGCGTCTTAAGACCGTTTGCGTTAAAATACGAGACAGTCAGAGAGCGTGGTTTAATCCTACCTATATGGGACGCCATTGGTAACAATTAAAAATTTTATTTTCGACGCGGCGCGTGATGTTTAGGCGCATTGAAACGTCCAAATCGCGTCAATGACGTTCATGTGCTCTACGGTAGCCATGAGTCGGTCTTGAGGAGACTTTGCTTCGCGGATTTTGCGTGCTAAAGTCGAAAGTTCGGCAACATTTATGCTGCGCATGAAGCCGCAAATTAGCGAGAAATCTGCGGCGAAATTTGACGAGCCCTGTATTTTGGGCGTTGCGATTTGAGGCGCGGGCCGTGAGGCGGCTGCGCTCTTTTGCGTCATGGGCAACGGTTTTGTCCATGCGTTCGTCGCCGGCGCGGCGCTCTGGCTTTTACTCTGCCCGTTAGTCCCGTCAGCGGGACCGGGTTTCGCTGCGGCCGGAGCGGGCGCGGGCGTTTGTTTAGGCGCGGGTTTAGTCGCGGGCTTAGGCGTTTGTTTAAGAGCGGGTGTTTGAGGCTGTGTGGCCCCGGGGCCCTTCCTACGGCCGTTCTTCTTGCCTCCCCTGCGCTTTGTACTCCTCGGTGCTCTGTTACACCCGCGGTAATTCGCGGGGTGTCCCAGCTCACCGCAGAGTATGCAGCTTGGGGGCTCTTGCGCTTCTGGCGTGCGAGCGCAATCCTGGGTGCCGTGATCCCCGAGGCATTTTACGCAACGAGGGCGGGCGAAACAATTTCGGGCAGAGTGTCCGTACAGTTGGCATCTGTGGCACTGACCAATGATGCCCCTGTTGCGGGGTGCCTCAATAGAAAGGCCTGAAAGGCCGCAAATCGTCTTAACGTTAAAGACCTGCTTGCCTTCTGGAGTTAATTCCAGTATGGCAAGGATCAGGTCGTACGACTTCTTGTTGTGTGGGTGATGCATCCGATGCACCTCCAACACAGGTATGTTCTGTGACTTAAGGTCACTAAGTATGTGGCTAGTCTCCAATTCCTTGGGCAGGCCCCTGATGACTACGCGGAGCCTACGTTCTTCCGCGAGCGAGTAAGTGTGGAAACTTATGTTGTTTCCACGCAAATGGCTGGTGACGGCCCTGAAGTCGCTGACTGTGCTTAGGTATACGCGGATACCTTGCACTGCCGTCTGCGCCTTCGGGCACACAATTTTCTTGTTTGTCATCCACAATGACAAGTCGTTCCATTTCGCCTTATCCTGTAGGATTATCGGCGGAGGAGCTTTATTTGGTTGGGCTGCGGGATGCGCGGGCAGAGACTTTTCAATAGTCTTGCGTGTGTTTGACACGCCCTTCTTTGCCGGGTTCCGTGAAGCGGACGGCGATGTGGTATCCGAGTTAGGCTCGGAGTCCCCTTTCGCGGCGCGTTTTTTCGCTTTGCGCACGACGACGGTGAAGCCGTCGTCGTGAGCACTTCGGGATTCTTCGCAATCCATGTCGGATCCCTCGTCCGAAAGGGCCGTGGGCCCAACAATGGATTGCGATTCCCGGAAGGGAAGCGCAGGTGTGTCTGTGGTTTTATTGCACCCCTTAGCGGGCGTTTTATTGCCCACAGGTGCGTTTTTATCTGACGGTGCCGACACGGTCGGCGCGGTCTTTTTATGGCAGGTGATTACTCCTACCATTGTCTCGCACACAGGTGCGGATGCGTCATCGTGCGCAGGTGTCGGTACGACGGATTCTAAGGCCGGCGATGCCGGGCCTTCGGAGTCGAAAGCTGGTTCGTGACTCCTTGGCTGGATTATAGCGTTCGGACGGACCGCTGCTACGTCGTCAGACTCCAGTAGGTATGACCTAAACTGGGCCCAGATTTCGGGGTGCGCGAGGCGCAGGAATTCGTCAAGACGCGCTAATACGATGTCGCTCTTGGTCGCCATTTCACTCGGGTGATTTGGCGGTGTGTACACAAATGCAAAAAATTCTCCCTACGTTAGCAGGGAGGTGTGTGCTAATATTAACTTCACCTAATGCCTTACGCCTTAGGTGCGCGAGGGTGTGTACCTGGCTGTTGCCTAGTGCAACAAGCGGGCACAAAAATACAAAGCCGCCTCTGAGGCGAGATGTGTGTATGCACTCTACTTACGGTTTTCACCAGCAAGCCGACGCAATACAGGAACGCTCTCACGTAACTTTCACGTTCGCACAACACCACGAAGCACAACACTTCCACTTCGAGGGACACGATCGGCGAAGGCACGTACGAAGTATAACCAAACACACCGCTACGGGAGCGGGTGTTGGCCACTATCCACAACTGTGACAACGGGCGTTTACAGACAACTGTCCATAACGAGTATGATTTTTGAGCTTGGTTGCGCATGGAGCGCGGTCAAAAATAGGTCCGTTCTGCACCAGAGCGCGAGAACGAGTGTTTTTTGTTTTTTGTCTGAGGAATAATAAATATTTCGAAGACATGTGAAGTTTGCTAATCCGCATTGGGGCAGCGTGGGGAAGGGCGTGAGGAAGGAGCGCCGGGAAGGGTCCACCCTTCCCGGCCTGTGGTCAGCAGTGGGACATTTATAGGTTGTTACTTAAGTTTTTCTTTTACAAATCATGAAATCATTTGTAACTACTATAAATTTAAACAGTTCCTTCATGACTTCATATTATAATTTAAGTTTGTTATATTCATCGCTTTTTCAATTTTGCTGATTTATATGTTCTTCCGCAAGTGGTAGACTAGAGTTGGATTCGAATTTCTCTTTGAATTGAAAATCCATTTAAATGGAGTTTCTCAAATCAATAATATAGTTTGCTCGTGTCATTGCTTGCCGATTTAACTTGAAAATTATTGTTGGGAAACAACTTCTCTTTGGCTTCAATTTGTTACTTAATCTTCTTCAAATCATGCTGTTTGAAATGGTATTTCTAACGCGGTTAGAATATTCATTGTCATTCGTAATGTGCTATACATTCCGGCAGGCTGGGCTTTGGGACGATGTGTATATACCCCAAAAAGTATGATGAGCCTCGTAACCTGAACGAATTATGTCGACTTAAAGAATTTTCTTAAAATGAGTAGGTGACTATCCTGTTATACAGCTGATCGAGGCAATTAACTCATAAATTTAATTAGGCGTTTTTCCATTGAGCTGCCATCGAAAGAACTCGCAAGTACTAGGATAACATGAATCTTAAGGAAATCTGTTGCGAAGTAAATCTGTTAGTATGACGCCGTAGTAGGGTAACATAAATTAAATGGAGAAGAAAACGTATTTTGAATTTGTCTGGTTCGGGGCAACGACTTTCTTAGTTAGGGTCGCGTAAAGTTTTACAAATCAAATAATTTGAAAGTTTTGTATGGACAGTTTTAATATTCAATTGTGTCATTAAAGCTTCACCGTTCTGTTTATCAGATCAAAGTAGCATGGGTAGGTGCCAGGATGTTATACTAATTATGAAAAACGTTGTATACGAGTATCACTTTACTCAGTCATATATTGTAATATCACAATCTCTATAAAGGTCAACGAAATACAATTTTGATATTTAAACAATTAAATACTACATTTCGGTAAGGTGAGTAGGGAAATCATAAGCTTAAACACATTGAACTCATCATTATTATTTACTTATTTAAATTTCGTTGATTATTCATTTTTTTGAAATCAATGAACTTATGTTAATGACTTAATAGTAGTAACAGGATAATTCCTGTAGTAAATTGAAATATTATTCGATATTTCAAGATTATAAGAACATAACAAGAGTAGGCAACAGAAATGGCTGTTTTGTTATGAAAAGACTGTCTATGGTCGGGTTTCTTCTATCTTATAGGTCTCTATAAACTTGCATAAAACCCGTAATGGCCTATGCATGCGTCGCTTTCGCTCACGCGACGGGCAATCAATTAAAGAAATTATAGAGCGTTCAAAATCGATTCTTGCGAACTGTCAACGGAGCCGGTTGGTACCAACGCAATGTAGATCTTGACAGCGACTGTGAAATGCCCTTAATCTCTGAACGCTTCAGAGCATTATCATGGCGGTTTTTCGAATAAGCCGCGGTTCATCCAAACCCGCTGGTGCCACTATACGGTCAGTTACAATCCAGGTTACACTGTACACACAGTTAATAGCTTTAATATAACACGCACCACGACGCGCGACCGCCGTAGAGAGCGGCGCGCACAAGTCGACAATCACACCGTGTACACACGATACACCCGTGTTCCAGGGCGGTTATCACCGCCCAGAATCACCGACACACAAGTTGACAGTCCGAATGGAGGCCAGCAGCCTCCCTCGGACGGTCATTAGACGACTTAAAATCATTTTGAGATATTCTAAATCGCGCAAGCACGCAGCGAACGCGACAGTCCGAATTTCGAGGTTTTTGTAGGAGTTTATTTATGTATTTATTTATTAAATTATATATATATCTTATAATTAGAGGACAAACTCCAATTTTTTTATAAGCTAACTGTTTTTATCAATTTATAAAAATCTCACCGGATTTAGTTGATAGTTCACGTCAGTTAAAATGTTATATATCCTACATTATTAATTTTTTATATTACTTTTACAAATATAGCCGATAGGCGTCCGGCAGACTAGAGTAGTACTGCGTAATATATAGTATTTAAGCGGCAAAAGCTTTATGGTTTAGATGACATCGCAAGATCGATCCCACCATTCTTCTATTGACTTGAACCGTCTTCTAGCCACCTGTGCTAGGAGACGGATTCCTATACAGGTATCCATTTAGGTAGGTATCCTGGGGTGGCCAGGGCCAGTTATTCTGCCGTGAAGCATGAGTGTGCAAACATTACTGTGTTTCGGTTTGAAGGGCACTGAGAGCTAGTGTTATCACGGGGCATGTGAGACTTAAGAAGTTGTATGAGGGAGGGAGCTTAGGGTGACGGGCGCAGTATAATGTCACACAGAAATATTCTGGGTGACACAACATTTGTTATGGGCAGACGTTGCACTTACAATCAGGTGAACGTTTTGCTTGTTTCGTCACTACATACAATAAAAACAAAAACAAAAAAACAAGCTTTTGATAAGCTCAAAAGTTGGAGTGGTTAACATGATCATTACCAATGTTAATAGCTTTGCTAGTATTGTACCGATGTGTCGTAAGATTTCAACCGAGATTTCTATATTTCTACAGAGGAGTGTATCTTTATTTGTGCAGGTTCTTTATTATATTAATTTATCAATGATTTCCATATCACGAGGTTACGCTATAGATAATAATAATTTTTTCAGTTTAATCTTCATTGTATTTGCGTTTTTTCAGTATGTCCGTCAGGTATAAATAAATGAACAACAACATAACATTAATTGTGATTGTGATGTGAGACTGGGATCGGACCCGGTGGATCGTGTTTTTGAAGCTCGTAATTTAAGCCTAATATTAGACCTCCAGCTGCGCTATGTAAGCTATATCGCAAAGACTGTACGGAACTGTTGGTGTATCTGTAGAACTGTGGTTTATCAAATCTGATGTAATAGCTAATAGGGATGACTGAGAACATCGTCACAGACTGCAGACTTCCTGGACGATGCTTCACATCAGCTATATTTTATGTTCTTTTACGCTGGTTTTTACTGATGTTTTTGTTTGCCCTATGTAAGAGAGACCACATTCACAATCCTGCTTGTATAATCCTGCATCTTGTAGAGGTATGTTAAACTTGACAGATATTAAAAACTGGCTTATCTTCTTCGGCGTATTGAAAAATGTTCTTATGCTATAATTAATAAAATTATATCAAAAACCAAGCATACTACTGCAAGACTTCAAGACACAGTTAGCTCGTTCTGCGTAGATCGGATCAAAAATAATAATTTAAAGCTGAAGGTACTCCGGGTTAACTATGAAATCAGGACATCTGTCACCTCAGTCCTTCCGTGACCATGGATGCTGTAAAGCACTCGAAACATCGGGTTATAAATAGTTAAAATTATACGCGATAAAATCCGTAAAATAAGTTTTATTTATAAGTGTTGTATTCGCGTAAATATAAGAAATCATTAAGCATAATATTTGAAAACGAAGCATCGCAGGAGACTCCATTTTTTAAAATACTGAAATACCATACATCAAGGTACCCCTTGAACATAAACTAAAATGGGTTGGTGTGGGAAGGCGTTGTAAGGCTCGGCGACGCTATCAACAACTCGCCATACAGAGACAGATCCGCAGCGTTTCGAGGTAGTTTCTGATATGCAGAAACCAAGCATTGTAACAATATTCCATCGTCCATTAGAGTCTTGCGAGTCAAATGCGCATTTTAAAATAAAATGAAAATATTTTTAATGAAAATGCAGACAAATGATTGAAAAGGTAGCCTTTTAAAATAAAGGAAATAATAATAGTAAATAAAAATATAGTTTTGATATGATTTGTAAAAAATTCTTCTAGTACCTAATTTTAATCTTTGCATTCTGACACATAGTACGTATTATTTATTTTCCTGTTATATCACTTGGCCGATTTGTTGTCCGGCAGAGTAGAATAGCACGTACCTCTTTCCTAACGAGGTGTCGTGAGAGGCGGCTAAGGTAATGTACCGACTGCATTTATTCGTGCAGAATAACACCTTAATATGCAATGCTGTCGCTGTACTGCTCGTGGGAACGCAATGGGGAGTAAGAATTTGTTAACTCGAACCAAAACGACTGTGACATGGTGTGCCACCAGTCACGTCTCGTTGCCCGCGAAGGCGAAAAGTTGGCTACGTGAGTGGCCTCTGCCTACCCACAAAAAACGCTTATGTTGCGATTATTAACAGCGCCCAATAAGTATGTACCAGATCCACAGTTCAAATTATGTAGGTCAACGTTCGCGGCGACGTGAGGGTGAGGGTCTTCGTCATTCATCATCACTTATTATAGGTTTGCGTATTCTTACATCACAACTACTTCTTAATCTATGTTTATCGAAACGACTTGTGATATTTAAACATTCATTCCTTTAATAAATCATATAATTTTTTTTCAAGAATAGTAACTTCGTACTTATGTTCTACAAGTACTTAGATTTACATTAGATAAGTAATATGTATATCATGACTATTTAAACAACATGATCTGTTCACCAGACACTGTTTGAATCGCAATCACATTCAATGAAGTAAGATTGGCAAACTAGTCTTATCCTCTCACACATAGTTTTAGAATAACATTGAGGCCGACTTTTTCACATAATTGTATAAAGTTCATTGGAATGAGTCTGGGCGACGCTAACATGGTCAAATCATACCCATTATTACTGAAATTTACAGATAACTAAGTTATGTACTATACTATTGAAATTAAATGATAAATTGGGATATAATTAATCAAGATTATAATATTTTGTCAATCTGACAAAACTAGAAAACATTATATCTGCCCGCAGCCTCTGAAATTGAAACAAAGATTTATATCGCAATTTAAATTAAATTTAGATAATCCTTTAGTCTTTATTTGATAAATTATTTAAAAGACAAGACCCCGAATAAAGTCTTTATCTACTTCATTACAAATAACATAAATAATTATTTTAGATAATAAAGAATAAATAAACAACGGCAGTATAACAATAATAATAAAATTTGTAGACCGCGTGGCGTAGTGGTTAGCGTACCTGACTTCTGCTCCGAGGACCCTAGGTTCGATTTCCAGCCAGAGCCCACATTTTTGCGAAACATAAATTGTTGCTTATCGTGTCTGGTTGTGTTGTGCATGTGAAATGTATGTCTGTAAAACGCATCCACATACAGAAGAAAATTCTACTGATAAATTTAAAACGATCGTCCTTTTTATAAAGAAATATTAACATATAACTTTTAATAAACTCCGAAAATACAACACAGCGAGAATAAAATGTCAATAGATTTTTTTTAAGGTTTGGATCACATTATCGTAACAAAGGTTCCAAATAAATGTGTACGCATATATCTTTAGAATCGTTGATATTAAAATTATTAGTGATGAATGGATCATATTTCCATGAAAGTTGCATAATTTGGTGTTTTGGAAAGTATAATCATCATTCTAGATTTCTTCAGTCCACTACTAAATCTTAACCATCCTAACTTACCTCTCATGAACGGTAAATGTCATAGTTGTATGCAAAAACAGTACAATTGAGATCTAAACGCGCTATTCGCAATAAGTAATTGCATCGTCTTCGTTTTATTCCATAAATCACAAAATCCATATATCCAGATTTAAAATTGTAAAAAATCCATGGTGATGTTTTTGTCAATAGTTACGAATTATTTCAAAACTTCTTCCGTTGATTCTATGCATGTCGTGGCACCCTTTAATTAAGGCAACACTAAGGAATGCTTTCCTAGTTTGTGTAATTTTATTGTTTAAGGTTTGTTGGTTAAGGGTATACTTTACTCCGTATCGATCGTACTGTTAAAAGAGGCGGGGGCGTTGCTGTTTATTTGCGTAGGGAATGCCCTTATAAAAACATACACACTTCCCTCTACCTATATTCAGGTTCAGTGGAATACTTATTAGTTGGAGTTAAGGTCAAGAGTGTTAAAGTGTTCCTTGGAGTCATCTATTGTCCACCCCAAGTGAACTACTTCTCCTATTTCGAAGATAATTTGTTGCCATTCTGTTCTGCTTAGAAACATAACATTGTCATGGGAGACCTTAGGCCTCCCCTATAGATTGCCACAAAAGTCTCATTTTAGGGGGGATTTTGCCATAATTGTCACGCTTGGCAGTCGGGTTGCCGCGGTTTATTTATTCAGATGTTCCAGGAAGATGCTGCTGCCCATCTCCTGTTTTTTATTCCTATTCGTCAGCGCAGATCTGTTAGAATAATCTGCACCCTTTTCACGATACTAAACATTTCTTCGGATAATCTCAAGTTGCTCACGCCCTTACACCGTTCTGGTAACATATCTCACTCATTCACCTTAATGGCTATAAGACTCTGGAACGATATACCTATTGACATTAAAAAAGCTCCTAAGAAGTTTGCTTTCAAAAATAGAGAGATAATTCGTGTGTATGAATATTTATATAAATGTTTGTTTAATAAATGTATGTTTGTATATATGTATATGTGTATCTGAGCACTGTTATATATATGTATTTGTTTACTTTTTATGTATTTATAATCATATTATGTTTATTCTATGAGAAGAAATAGTTCCTTTAGGCATTAAGTTCCGCCATATTTAGCACCAGTGCATAAAATAAATAAATATAATAAATTGTGTAAAAGGTAGTTGATGCTAATTTCCTCGTCTATTTGTTACCCCTGATCGTCTCATAGGAATACATTCCGAAGTCATGAGATCTTGCAGGCGTTTCCCTTAGTTGAAACATACGAAACCAATGGTATAAGATGAAGTGATAGAATTTCTTATGCGTTCTACACCACACGTCAAATATCCACTTTACTATGTATTTTATACATTTGTATTAATTTTTCATTACTTCTTTGGCCAATAGATAGCTGGCGTGATTGATATTGGCATCCATTTCAAAATTTAGTTGCATTATACTGATGAAAGCAAACCAATCGGCGTTACTTAAAACGCAAACAACATGAAATAAGGTAATATTTATATACATCAAAAGCAATACAATACATCAAAATCAAAAGTATTTCAAAGTATAAATATTACTGTCGGCGTAAATAAAATAACGATTGGTAATTAATATCATATTTAATATTACGTTTGAATAAAGTACTTACTTACGTATAAATGTTACTATTTTTAAGTAAAAATGCTTTGGGTATCACTTAATAAAAGAAATCGCGCGCTTAATTAGTGGCGCGTGGTGCAGTTGTCAGCATTTCTGATTTCTGGGTTGTTGCTTAATGGTTGAGGTATCGAAGAGGCGACTTAAGGTATTGTCAATTAACTTTTACGGACATTGTGCTTGTTTCTGTCCCAAACTACGAGTATCAACTAGCATCAACAGCGATGTATATTAATTAATTTTAATACCTTTTATTTTCAAACATCAAAATCTCTTATTATACTTTATGCACATTCCTGATCAACCCCATGTTGATGTAAACTATGAACAGTGCGCCTGCTCTCGGTTTTTATTTTATAGTACACGTGTGACCTAGATTCGATCACCGTTTCTGACAATTTTATTGCAATTTCAAGTTCCAATTTTTCACGGAGTTGGTGTCGGTGGTGAAGGTAAGCTTCATGTCTGAAAACTAAACATATTATTGTAGAGTCTGTCAACCTATACTATCATAGTGTTGCGAACTCTTCCTGGCACCAAAATTTTCTGTAAATTGAGTAAAGTTCTGTGGTCAGCAGAATTAATGTGCCGTCAAGCAGTAACTTTGCTGTGATTTGGTCTGAAGGGCACTGATGGCTAGTGTATTGCGAAAATTAAAAATTTGATTCTTTTTGGCTCCCCATTCTCTGCAATAGTCCTTGTGCTGTGCAGTATGTGCAGCGTGTGTGTATTTAGCAGAATTCTTCCTGGTAACAACATTTTATCAAAATTGAGTAAATATCCTTGTAACAGTAGATAAACGAATTATAAGATTAACTTATAAGGGAAATGACTTCCATGTGTTGAGTGAAAGAATTTTTTTGTCCCACCTGTCGTCTTTTAAAACCTTTAAAAATATTTTATAAGTACATGTTAAAATATACTAATTCAGATTTTTATTTAGTTCAAAATATGATAATAAGGCGTATGTTTGTTTTAATAATATATTCATATTACAATTGTAGGTTTGGAGAGTAAATGCCTCTGTGTTTGCCCACTTTGGCACTATAATACGAGTATCTCCTGTGCAGATAATGACTTCACACAGTATTCGGAAGTGGACACTGTAGTCGAAAATCGGCCAGGAAGACAAAATACATATTATTACATCCAAATCCAAAAAATCTCTAATCTCTTGTATGATGAAACCGAAGCACTTTCGTTTGTACTCATTTCAAAGATGGCGTAAATGTGACTGATTTTATTATTCTACTTAGATTGAATATATGTGTTAGTGGTATAATCATTTCGTTTTTAAAGTGTTTATTGATTGGGTTTCCGTCAATTCCTGGGGCTTTATCATTTTGTAAGGTAATTATTATTATTTTTTTCAATCTCTTCACAGTCAGTTGGACTAATGCAAAATGAATTTGATGCTGTTACCGATTTTGCAAGATCCATTTCACTAATAGTTAATTTGCCTTAATTTGTCTAAATGTGGATATTATTCATATCGATAGACTGTTGCTTGTTCTGGCAACCAGCGAACGTTAGTAATTCGGAAGGTTCTTTATTGGATTGTTTTGTGGCTCATGAAAAAAAATATAACGAGTATATGCTATTTTAAGGATTTTATTCCTTGGAAATCCTAGTGTAAGGAATCGTTATTAATGAAAAAAAGAAATGAATTACTATGAGGTACATAGTAGTATGAGTAACTGGCAGTATTAAATATTAATAAACAAATTCAATAGTAATATAAAATTAAAAATAAATCAATTATAAACTATTTAAATTCATAATAAGAAATACTATATTAGATTACCTGCGTGACTTTTACTAAAAATAGATAAATACATTTGAGTTGTTATTGTATTATGTGTGATGATGATGACTATGTTTTGTGACTAAGTTAATAAAAAATACAATAAAGAGAATACTTGCGAAGATTCTTTTCTCTTTTGTCTCGGCCAGAGAGCCTCACTACGAGACGGTGGTAAAATGTAAAATAATAACGTTTGATAAACAAAATTTATATTTGCATGTTGAAAAATAAAGAATTTTCATTTCATTGTCTGTGGGGATAATAATCGATACGCAAACCACTGAGCCAGAAAGTTGTCGAATATTATTCATGTGGTGCAATATAACTCACTTTACAAAAAGTTTTAGAGATTATAGATAATTTATACAACAATATCCTGCACGGGACAAATATTTGTATGGCTTATTTGTTGTTCCGGGTCTGGGTGTTTGTGCATATGGAATTTATGTCTGTAAAACTCACTCACGACACATGAGAAAATTTACTGTGGGTATTCGTTTAAAAAAAAAATTAAAAGCGAATAAGGTATTGTCCGGACAGCCTTTATTGGTGCAGAATAACATTGCAATTTCTGTAACTATACTGCTTTTGGGAACGCTATGGAGAGTAAGAATTTTTTGACTTCGTACAAAATGGCGGCGACGTGTTTCACCACCCGTCACGTCTCGTTTCCCACGAGGGCGAAAAGTGGACACCATAAGTGGCCTCTGCCTACCCCATATATGGAACAAAAGGTGTGACTGAAAGTATGTATGTTTTAAACACGGGGACAATCACAACACAACCAGACACGAAAACCAACAGTTTGTTCCAGAAATGTTGGCTCCGGCTGGGATTGGAATCCAGGACCCGCCGCGTACAAGTCAGGTACTCTGACCACTAGGCCACCCAGTCGAGACCTTGTAGTTAGTTACACTAGCTTATGTGCCTATCTAACCTCCACATAGTGGTGCTTGTACACCACTGCTTGTCGGCAGAATGACTGGCACTGTGGCTGTACCTAACTAGGTAGATGGATTTCTGCATAGGAATCCTATCACCACTGTACTATAAACACAGTAACGTCTGTACTGTGTCGAAGGGTTAATTACACATTTTGAAACATGGAAGAACTGTAAAGTTGACAAGTTAGTTAACAATAAAATACCAAAAGTCCAAAAGATTAGTGTTTGTTACACTACATACTTTTTAGAAATTGATTTTCTTGCAAATGAATATCAACAAGCTATGATATCAGTGCTACATTATAATTCGTCTAAAAAGAAGAGTTTCCGTATAGTTAATCTGAAAATCGTAAATCGACTATAATATTTTGTATTACATTTCGTTGGTTTATGACGCATCATCATATGGCGAAAATTGATCTTCCACAAAATTTTTAGGGAGTAATTACCATGCTTGGTATGCTTGGCAGGCAAGCACACGACATTTTATCAAGTCTTTCTATTATCAAATGGTATGAAAATACTATCGGCAAATTCATTTTATTTTGCGCAATAACGAAATTTAAATTTTTGTTAATTTGGTGACTTTCAGAAATTTAATTTAGTAGATAAGAATTTATAACAATACTATAGAGGTTACGATAACGTAAGAAATGGTGTATCATGTACATTATATTAATGAATTCCATTATTTATGAGTGCCTCAACATACAACCTAATTTATATCGAAAACTCTAGAGATATACACTCAGCGTCACAAAAATCGCACCTCTCTGAGTTAGCGCGAAAAATGGCTGTAATGGCTAGAAACGAATTATATTTATATAAATATTGGTATGTTTGAAATGGGTATTTGAATAGCTTTACATTATTAATAAAAAAATCATGAAATCATTAAAATATTTATCATTATAGAGCGTCAAAAATAAGCACTGTCAAATGCTCGTTAGTAAGGGCGCTAGTTACACCACCTAAAAAGGGTATAAAAGGGTCGATTTTGATGAAATATGGGCCAGTCGAATTTAGACTTTGCAGTGAACACACGTGAACAAGTAACCCAAGTAAGAACAAGTAAAGATGGACACCAGCTCTGAAGAAGCCGCTCAAGTGATTGCCCTATTGCAGTCGGGGATGCGGCAGTGTGACGTTGCTCGACAGTTGAACCTGTCCCGTTTTTCAGTTCGACGGGTGTTCCAACGTTTTCAGCAGACTGGTGGTTATGTTAGAAAACCGGGATCTGGAAGAAAACGGTGCACATCAGAAAGAGATGACCGTTTCATCGTTACGACATCTTTACGAAACCGTTTTACAAATGCTGTTGAGTTGCAACAACAGCTTCGATAAACTCGGAGAACATCTCTGAGTGTTTTTACGATAAGAAGAAGGTTACACGAAAAGAGTTTAACAGCCCATAGACCTGCTAAAGGTCCAAAACTTACTGCACAGCATCGCAGAAATCGCCTAGCAATCATTGCGAGTGGACTCTAGAACAGTGGCGGACCGTACTTTTCTCTGATGAGACGAGGGTCTGTCTCTTCTGCAATGACAGACGTAGAAGGGTCTACAGAAGACAGGGGGAGAGGTTCACACAACCCTGCTTCGAAGAATCCGTCGAATACGGGGGTGGCTCGTGTAAGTTTTGGGGCGGCATTTCCGTCGACGGGAAAACGGAACTTGTGTGCGTTTCCCGGACTCGGGGTGGCCGTGGGCAAGGGTCATTAAATGCTGGTCGGTACATTACTGAAATCCTGGAGGAACATGTGGTCCCGTATGCTGGTTATGTCGGTGATAGATTCATGTTAATGCATGATAATGCTCGTTGCCACACCGCGGCTATTGTACGGGATTATTTACAGGAGGTCGATATCCCTGTTATGCATTGGCCAGCACGAAGTCCAGACGTTAACCCAATAGAACATCTCTGGGATGACCTAAAACGGCGCGTGCGAGATCCAGCTCCAGCCACTCTTCAAGAGCTCCAAGATGCGGTACTTGAAGAGTGGGAACAAATACTCGAAGAGGCTGTTGCGATCCTTGTAAGGTCCATGAAAGATCGCATGGAAGCAGATCGAATCAAGGCAAGGGGGGGAACACTAGGTTTTAAGAACTTTTTTTGTTTTTATTAAGTTTAAAAATGGCTGTAATGGCTAGAAACGAATTATATTTATATAAATATTGGTATGTTTGAAATGGGTATTTGAATAGCTTTACATTATTAATAAAAAGATCATGAAATCATTAAAACATTTATCATTATAGAGCGTCAAAAATAAACACTGTCAAATGCTCGTTAGTAAGGACGCTAGTTACACCACCTAAAAAGGGTATAAAAGGGTCGATCTGGATGAAATATGGGCCAGTCCCGCTCGCAGGTAGGCTAGCTGGGCCTCCCCGAAAGGGGTCTCACCTGGCTGGCCGGTCCGCGCCGAGGGCGACATGAAGCACATGCATATCACATGCAACCTAGTGTCCCGTATGCCATTGGGCATACGGCGAACGATGCCACTGATAGGATCTAACGCTCCGGACAGTTTCCCCGGCGCCCCCTTCGGGGGCGCACGAGAGATGATTACGGAACGAAATATGGGCCAGTCGTAATTTAGACTTTGCAGTGAACACATGTGAACAAGTAACCCAAGTAAGAACAAGTAAAGATGGACACCAGCTCTGAAGAAGCCGCTCAAGTGATTGCCCTATTGCAGTCGAGGATGCGGCAGTGTGACGTTGCTCGACAGTTGAACCTGTCCCGTTTTTCAGTTCGACGGGTGTTCCAACGTTTTCAGCAGATTGGTGGTTATGTTAGAAAACCGGGATCTGGAAGAAAACGGTGCACATCAGAAAGAGATGACCGTTTCATCGTTACGACATCTTTACGAGACCGTTTTACAAATGCTGTTGAGTTGCAACAACAGCTTCGATCAACTCGGAGAACATCTGTGAGTGTTTCTACGATAAGAAGAAGGTTACACGAAAAGAGTTTAACAGCCCATAGACCTGCTAAAGGTCCAAAACTTACTGCACAGCATCGCAGAAATCGCCTAGCAATCATTGCGAGTGGACTCTAGAACAGTGGCGGACCGTACTTTTCTCTGATGAGACGAGGGTCTGTCTCTTCTGCAATGACAGACGTAGAAGGGTCTACAGAAGACAGGGGGAGAGGTTCACACAACCCTGCTTCGAAGAATCCGTCGAATACGGGGGTGGCTCGTGTATGTTTTAGGGCGGCATTTCCGTCGACGGGAAAACGGAACTTGTGTGCGTTTCCCGGACTCGGGGTGGCCGTGGGCAAGGGTCATTAAATGCTGGTCGGTACATTACTGAAATCCTGGAGGAACATGTGGTCCCGTATGCTGGTTATGTCGGTGATGGATTCATGTTAATGCATGATAATGCTCGTTGCCACACCGCGGCTATTGTACGGGATTATTTACAGGAGGTCGATATCCCTGTTATGCATTGGCCAGCACGAAGTCCAGACCTTAACCCAATAGAACATCTCTGGGATGACCTAAAACGGCACGTGCGAGCTCGAGATCCAGCTCCAGCCACTCTTCAAGAGCTCCAAGATGCGGTACTTGAAGAGTGGGAACAAATACCCGAAGAGGCTGTTGCGATCCTTGTAAGGTCCATGAAAGATCGCATGGAAGCAGATCGAATCAAGGCAAGGGGGGGAACACTAGGTTTTAAGAACTTTTTTTGTTTTTATTAAGTTTTTTTTTAAATTATTAATTTGCAAATTTGTACATACCCTGACTTTTTCTTTAATTTCTCTTTCGTCTCGTTATAAAAGTAAAATTCAATTAAAATTCCTGAAAGCTAATGAAATTACCTTTCGAATGATACCTTCAAACCACAACATTGCCATTGGCCTGTTGTGTTAAAATAGTATTTAAATTATTTTTTTCGGATGTGCGATTTTTTTGACGCCGAGTGTAGTAACTAAATTATCACTTTTTTAATGTACGCTTGTAAACTTTACAGTTACAATAAATTACATACATAAGATCACGACTGTATCCCATAAGGGGTAGTCAGAGACTGGGCACTTACTGCAAAAACTGGTGGCGATGGGCTCACCACCATGCGCTTTTGGGTGCACAGTGCAGTTTAATTCCGTACTCGCCTTTTACGAGATCCATTGGATGAGATTGAGTGGTAGTATTCTTTTAACGAGCCGCCACCACACGGCACAGAAATGGAACATTTAAGAAGATATGTAGATAAAGATATATGGAAGATGGCGGTGGAACAATACATACATATATCAGAAAGAAGATGACCTTCCACATCAACTTCAATTTTTGGGTAACAATCCTCAGTAATAGGGAAAGGCTAAGGAGAAGGAAGCATTTACATAAGTACTGTACATGTACAAACAAATGTATTTTACGATAGTATTTCTGTTCTTTAACATTTTTTAAAAATATATCTGATGTCTTTAAAACTTGATCGCTCGGTTTTTTAAACTCGAGTAGTTTATTTACTTAACAACATCATAAGGAATATTAATGCAGTCGCAAAAGTCCGCACTTAAAAGAGTTCTGTTTACCAGATGAGAGGTAACCGATAAGGTAAACACAAACCTATTTTTGTTTGACCTTTTCATTATTTATATAAGTAGAATTCTTATGACTTGTATACATGCTTAGTAAATAACCATAGGTTTATGTATAATTCCTAGCTCCAAAACCCTCTCAGAAATGAGAGGAGGCCTGTGCTCAGTAGTGGGACATTTATAGGCTGAAACTTTACTTTTTTTTTTATGTAAAATTTAAAGTAACAGACTATTATCCTAGTAAAATTCGCGGCGTCCGTCTGCGGTTCAGCAGTGGACTAGTGACAGGTTGAAATGAAATTTTAGACAAATATTTCACTATCACAAGAAAATTGTTCATTGGTCTTCCACATTCCAAAAGAACGCCATTACGATGATTGTAGATGGAATTTTGAGTTAAGCCTCAATGTGCGATAATATCTGATCGATTATCGACTGTCGGTTACGTGAAGATAAAACCAAAAGTGGTCTGATAACTTATGACACGAGACCTGAGTTTCGTACAAACACCGAAGCATTTACTCGTCATTTTTTCAAATTCGATGTAATGTCTTCCTCTCTGATGGAAGTTCAAATGCAGTGTGACAGACGAGGAAGTCGTCACAATTTACAACCGAAAACCACTCATTTGTTGTAAGATTGTTGTCAGTTTACGGCGTAATTTTTGTACTACTACCGTTATACAGCTTATAAATACTACAGATAATAAATAAAACCTTTTTTTAAGGTAACCACGTTTGCTTATAACAGTTGCAGTGCAAGAACTTTGCTTTAAATAGTTCTATCATTCTTCTCACCGAGAAGCTGTCGTCGCGTATTAGACATCAGTTTTTAATCTCGTATATGATGATAATCACTAGTGGATGTGGAGTACCAGATTCCTAAACCGCAGGTCATTAGAATTCCAGTAGAGCCAACGTTTGTGCAAGAGCATAAAATGTTGGATGTGTTCAGTCGAATTTTTGTTATTTGCAATCTACCGCCCATATCATAATAGGTATGCTTTGGATGCATCTTTTCAATAGACAATTTATGCAAAATGTTAAAGTTGATCCGTCACCATCAATGTGCGACATCACAGAACTATCATTTACATATTTATTCAGGATACGTGACGCCCCAACTATTTTATTTTAGACTGATCAATGCTCTGGATTAATGAGGAGAGTGGTATGATGACTGGTACCTGGTACATACCTAATTATTTTTTCGTTTTTAGTACATTATATGAAATATTATTATGTTTCTTTACAATAAAACCGTTTAATTTAAAAACATTTTATACTTATTTTATTTTCAAATTTTTAGTTTGGGTGGGGATTCTAAGTTGACGAAGTCCTTTGTTTTGATTTGATCCTCCATTGTCTGATCCTAGATTTCAGTTTTAATGTATTGACTGCCTAAACTCTAAGATTCACCATTTTGTTTCGGCCGCCATTTTGGATTAGGATTTTTTTCTAAATTGTACCTTGTTCTACTTGTCAAGACCTTTCATTTGATATTGTGGGGATTGAAAAAGAAAAAGTAACCCGCTATTTTGTAGTGTCAGCCATCTTGGACTTGGATTTTTATCATAGTGTACTTATAGTATATTTGATATCCATATTCTATATTCTACTATAACTAGTAGTAGCCCTTTCATTCGATATCCAAATTGAGAAGGTTGAAAAAAAATGTAATCACGGCCATCTTGGATTTACAATGATACTGAATATGTACCAAATTTAAAATCGATCGGTCAACACGAAGGGGGTAAAATTTCAATTACTAGATTTGACCCACACAGGATACGAACAAAGCAAGCTCAATAAAACCGTCAAAAAAGATTTTCTAGCAGCAATTGTAATAAGACGGTAAAGTCGTTTTACGTACTCATAGTGCACGAGTATAAAATTTTTTATTATAGGTTCGCAGGGTAATGGCTTTTTGTTTAGTGGTCGTTAATATTTGTAATGTTACTAAGAATATTACGATCCTCGAACAATATTGGCCATATGGATTTGCCTATGGCTTTTATACATATACCGTTCGTGGGAAGCTATATAAATTGAGCGACCAAGCCAGAGTAAAATTATCAAAATTTTAATTATTTTCACCAATTCATCGAAGGCAGGCAATTCAGATTAATATTCTGACGCTTTTCATTATTTATTGTAATACCAATTATGAATTGAATACATATTTAGTACAACAGTCCTGATTTACATAAATATTAATTTTAAAAACTTTACATTAGACAGTGATTAGTTTATTTAAATAATCTTCCGCATCATAGCCGTAATGCAATTGCATCCCTCCACCACTATAGCACTACCACGAGAACACGACGAGCATTTCACCTCAAAACGGAGTATTATCAATTGATATTGACTCTATGACAGACAGCCGCGGAGACTCGGCATGCATGTGGATCTCAGCAAATTAACTTACATTAAGTTTCCTTCATTAATTTAACTATATTTTCAATTTTACCTACCTAAGTATTTATTGTTTGTTGTTAATTAGACAACGCAATATTGAGAATCAATCCACTGTTGATGAAAATTACAATACTTCACGTTGCAATGCGCCTTGAATGTTTTGGAACGAAGTGGCGTGACTATATGTATCATTGGGATAGTTCCACCGTTATCATCGTGCATGATCGACAGCAAGTGTTTCAAAAAACTAAATAACAAAATCCGACCCGGTAGGTGGCGCTGTCATAGTATAGCTAAAAAGTTTCATACTTAAATGCAATTCAGAAATCAAACACACATACCTACCGAAACGAGCAGGACAGCGTCTACCGGGCCAGCTAGTTATAGTATAATTAAGCTTTTACGTTGGATGACACTGAAATTTAAATATAGCGCCTAAAATCTCCGATTTATTACAAACAAAAATAGAAGATAAGACTCCTTGTCGACAGCAATTTATAAACGGCATCTCAATGGAAATTTAATGAGACAATATTAATAGATAGTAACATTAATGAATAGTTATAATATTAATATATTGTTTCTTCATAACTCCTCTATTTTAGTGTATCATTTGGTGCACAAAATCTCTCTGCTGATACTATTAAAGAATATATAAGCAATATAAGCAATGTTGTTTGTAGAATCAGGCGAATTACGTTAGCTGCGGCCGGAGGTTCGAAAAAACACCAAATTTACTTATAAAATATACTTTAAAGTTTCATTTAATTTAATATGTAACGATACTAATAATGTACAGATGTCGTCTCTTCAGAATACATACTTAGGCCATAAAAATAATAATCGTGATAGCAATCCGGTGAGACCTGAGAAAAGAGAAAGAGCTGACACTGCCAGAACCTTTTGTATATATCGTCGACTCCCTACACTAACTATGTGTAGGGAGACCTAGAATAGAATAGAATAGAATAAATTTTTATTGAACATAGATTATTTACATAATACTTATTGAAAGCCAATTTTTTTTTCTTTTATACTACACTGGTTCGCACAAAATGCCTCTGTTCTGGGAAGAACCAGTAAGAAACCCAGCGGCATATTTTTTCAGTAATTTTTAAACTAATGTAATAACAGCAGTATTATAAAAATGTAGAAATAGCTTGGCGGCGATCACTTCATTCCCAGGCGTTATCATCATCTATGTATTCTTTAATAATCATTGCCCCATAAAAGAGTTACTGACCCTGTGAAGTCGAGTTACTGGCATTATTAATTTATGATTGTTCCTGGTATTTACATCATGAACATCACTTTATTAGTAAACTGATTTATGTTCTTGTGTACATACAAAACGTTTTCAAATATATATTGAGAGGCCAAGGTTAAGATATGAATTTCTTTAAATTTATCTTTACGAGACACTTTAGAGCCAAGATTATGAATTACTCTTACGGGCCTCTTTTGCAAAACAAAAATCACTTCTTCTACATCAGTCGCATTTCCCAAAGCAAAATATCATAAGACATTATGCTATGAAAATAACTAAAATAAACTAATCTAGCAGTTTCAACATTAGTCAACATCTTAATTTTTTTTACAGCATAAGCTGCAGTGCTGAAGTTACTACTCCATTGAACTTTCGCGTCAAGAGTTATTCCAAGAAAGACAGTAGTATCCACAAAGTTCAACTCTTTCTCATACACAAGCACATTTAACATTTGGTGTTTTGAATTTTATTCATTTTGTTTTATTGCCGTTTAAAAGCAAATTGTTTACGTTAAACCCATGTACTAATTTTGAAATAGCATTATTCACCTCGTCATATAATAAAAGTTGACGTTTTATCTTAAAAATCAAAGATGTATCATCAGCAAATAATACTATGTCATGGTTGTTCCCCTCTTGGCAAGGTGAGTCATTAATGTAAATAAGAAATAGAAATGGGCCGAGAATCGAACCCTGAGGGCCAACCATAGTTACTGTTGATCAGGAAGAACTCTTGCTATTAATAACTACTTTTTGCGTTCTATTACTCAAATATGAAGTTAGAATGTTAAAGTGCAGAATTTCTTATACCGTAATGATGTAGTTTCCTGATAAGTGTTTCATGATCAACGAAATCTAAGGCCTTAGGAATCACACTGAAAACACCCAAGGCATCCTGTGAACTCTCCCAGGCATCAAATATATTCTTAATAAGTTCAACACCTGCATCGGTTGTAGAACGACCCCTTGTAAAACCAAATTGGTTTAACGAGGAACCTATTTAAAGGACACCTAATAAAGGAAATCGAGGGTTTTGTCTGTGCCTTACAGGATCAGGTTATTAAGACGAAAAACGATTGGAGATACGTCCTAAGGGGTAGCACCGTCGATGTAAGTCGCCGTCCCATCGAGTTGCTTAGGTATGGGATCTCCGATCAGTCGACGCTTTCTAAATCTAACTGCAGCTAATGTACCGCCCGCATCGAAAAAGCATAACATAACAAATACATTTTGATACAACACAACTATAAAATTGAGGCTATCGTTTTAATTTATTACATATTATAAATATTTAGGTATTTGTTTTTTGTTAGTTTGCTCCTGCGTCGCGTTGTATATAAACGATTATATATAGACATTTACGCCGTGTGTCCTTGGATCGTATCCCAGCCGAAACCAGCATACATATGTGCAAAAACACTAACCGTTGGTTGAAGCATTTTTTAAATCTTTATCTCTGCTTAGCCTAATGGTTGACTGATAGAGAATGTCCTTAGGCTTTAATTCCATTACATATATCACTCACTGCAATAAAGCCAACATAAATAAATAAATTGTCACTTACGTTCTACGTCTACCGAATTACGCAGTGAATCATTGAAACAGAATATTACCACAAAATAGATCGAGTACCCTAATTTGTTGTATAACTAAGTAAACTATAACTTTTGAAACACAAACACTGACGAAAAGCGGTGAATAATTAATAATGTGGTAGCTTAATAAAAACAATATGTTTGTTTGCTTATTGAATGTTATCGAAGTTACTGAGAATAAAGTTACTGACGTGAAACACATTGTAGGTAATATTTCTATGTAAAAAAAATATATATAGAAGAAGCGATAAAATACAGAACACACAAATGAGAACTATAAAGGTAACTCTTAAGATGTCTAAAACTTACGCTTGCATTTTAACAAAAAAATAATTCAAAATTTTCACAGCTTCTAATCAAAGAACATTGCTGGACATACTAGTAGGCCTCTCCCAAGTTGGGACGATTTGCCGTAATCGTTAAGCTTGGCAGGCGCATTAGCGATCGCAGTACCAGACTGGTGTCCACATTCTGGTAGGGTTCCTATGCAGGGATCCGTCTAGGTAGCTATCCCCCGAGGCCAGTTATTCTACTTTGAAGCAGTAGTGTGCAAACATTACTGTATTTCGGTTTGAAGGGCACTGATAGCTAGTGCAGTTACTGGGAAAATTAGACTTAAGAGATGATGTCTCAGGGTGATGACACAGCATTTGTTATGGGAAAACGTTACACTAACCATCAGGTGAATGATTTGCTTGTCTCGTCACTTTCGCCAGTAAAAACTCTGCTGTCCGTCACCGCTCTGGGTAATTTGGGTGTTGCATAATAGTTATACCGTCATCAGTCGTAACCCAAGTGTTTTTTTAAGGTATATCATTTAGTCAATATTTACGACACGGGATGAAATGGGATGGCAGATTTTCATACAGCCATCACAGAGGATAATGTAATATCACGATGAAAAAATGCAGAATCCACTGTTGAACAGTCTTACATTATTATTATTCCTTATTATTAATATTCCTATTTAGTATGTAATTGCGCGGAAGCTTTTTTTTTAATTTTATTGGATAGAGTAAACGAAACGAGCAAAATGTTCATCTGTTCGTAAGTGCAACGTCTGCTGCCAAACAAATGCTGTGTCACGCAGAACAATTCTGCGTGGCACTACAAAGCCGCCTACACCCAGGGACATCAGTTCTCAAGTCTCATATGCCCAGTGATTACACTAGCTCTCAGAGCGCTTCAGATCGAACAGTCAGTAATGTTACTGCTTCAAGGCAAAATAACTGGTCTGGAGTGGTACCTACCTAGGCGGATTCCTGCACAGGAATCCTACGCTAGCTTGGAACATAGTCCACTCTAGATGAGTCGATAAATGAGCTTCCTCCTCAGCCCACGTCCATATCCAGTATGTCATCATATATATTTAAATTGATGTCCTCCTGGCCGATTTTCTACAACGGCGATAACTACTGAATATTGTCGGAAGGCTGTAGATTTATATGCAGGAGATATTATAGTGTCACATATGTACGAGCAAAAAGGGACACTCGTCCCAACCTACCCGTGCCCGATGTAACGCTTATGCGATAAGATCGGAGGTCGGCTAGTATGCAGTGTTAGAGACACAGGGACAATCACAACACAACCAGACTGGAAAACCAACAATTTGTGTTTCTGCGAAAATGTTGGATATGGCTTGGTTTACACTCGCGGCCTGGTAGTAAGTACAGTACTCTAATCACTAGGCCACGCGGTCATCCAATATTAATTATAATTATGAGATATTAGAGGACGAGACGATGTGTAGAAATAAGATTCCTGGTACCATCTGCTTATTTGGAAATTTTTCACTTGAAGTTTATTAGTGTCAAGCAAAAATACAATATTTTAATGAAATTGAATGAAAATCCTTTATTTTTCGACGTAAGAAAGACAAGTTTCGTTTGTCAAACGCCATTTCTTTACAATTTATCGTCGTTTCGTAATGAGGTTCCTCTGACGGAGTAGAAACAGGTAAAAGAAACTCCGTAGGTATCCTCTTTGTTTTTGGAAATCCTTTTTTTATCTTATTCAAAAATACATTATAAACAAATTTATAAATAATAGTCTCAAGGAAAACCAAAGCTCGCTCCATGTTCAAGTTTTAGATAAGATTGTTTTGTTAATATATAAATATATTGTAAACTCGGAGCAGTCCAACCTCCATCAACAGCACCTGTTCACAAGTTTGTCGGATGTGGCAGCCATCGCAAGTATAGAAGAACACAATATTTGCAATAAAATAAATAAGCTTATATCCCAAATATTAAAAAAAACAGTCAATAATTATAAGGGTATAATGTCAATAAACGGTAAATAAAATGATATAAAAAAAAGTATTGAAAGTTAAAAGCTGTTATACTATTGAGTCTAATTTTAACTTATTATTAAAACCTTAAAAACTAATAAAAATTATGGCTATAATCTTAATCAACATATAACATATATTATAAGTCAGACATTAAACACCCGCCCGTCACAAAGTAAGTGTATTACAATTAAGCCAACATTTCAAGTCGTAGACATTACATTATTATTACTCGTAGTATTTGAATAGCGAAGGTTACGCTGCTTACGCTTTAGTACGCGTAACCTTGGTAATTAGAAGTAACAAATTATGTTTGTGCTGTTTACTCATTGAATACTTTAATTAGTTTACGTTTTTATTTAAAATTTTCAAACGCATATTAATATGTAATTACCATAATAAAGGTGAAGAACTTGTATTTTTGAAAGGGCTAATAAAAAGAAATATTAGTTCGATTTGAAGTACGAGTATGTAGATTGTAAAAGTATGTTTGCATTAGATAGCCCCTTTAATTAGGAAGATTCTAAGCCTCCTTAATAAAAGGGGATTCTACCTTAAAGAGCTGACCTTGAGAATCGAATATTACAGAGAAGTGCCGAACCGTGAATGCTTAGATCAGCGAGGTTATTATATATAGGAGGCTTATTTTACGCGGGTGAAACGACGCAGCAAGGGTAGTAGAAATAAAAGATTTTGAATTGCAATATGTGGTAGATACATAGACCTACGTCTATGTTCAGCAATAGAGTGGTGATGGGCTGAAATAATGAAAAATATTATTGTCTCTTTAATTAATTAAATGCCATGTTTGTAACGTGTTTAAACACTGTTACAAACATGGCTACAATACTTAGGAATCTTTGATATCTGCTTAAGAGGCATTTAATATTATATATATAAAAACAAAATTGTCATGTTTAACGGGTACATCATACTTGGAAGATTTGTTTTAAATAATAGCAAGTGCCGCTTAAGTGAAGGGACGAGCGAGTCGTTCACCTGAGGGTAAGTGCCAAGTCTACCCATAACAGATGCGGTATTACCCCAGAACCGTGCATTAGAAAGTTCTGGACATAGGTCCAATAAGAGATTTTTGCAGGCTGATGTTGAAGACTAAAGTGTCCTCCTTTCCGTTTAGTTACACCTCTTTCCCATTAGGGTATGCAGAGACTATATCTTTCCAATTGTTACGATTCTGACACTTTTCTTTCGCTTCTTCTACTTTCATAATAAACCATTTATCTGATGTTCTAAAGTTAATTCTCAGATACTGCTGAATATTTGTACATAGAGTTATCTTCTACCGCATTGTACATATAAACATTTGTTACACGGTATAATGTGTTCTTATTATATATTTTATAGGTACTACTCAAATAAAACATTACGAAAATATCAAAAAAAGAAACGAACACGATAAAGGAAAATTCCTAAATTTTATGACACATTTCTTTTATTAGATATTTCAAGCTATTGATTTGAAAGGTTAAGGTTCTCTTATTTCATTTATCTCACCGAGAAAATAGGTTTTAAGAAGAAAATCGGATTATAAATAAGGGTCTTATGTATGTAAGTAGAGTAGTAAAGGTGTTCCAAAACATAAAAGTTTCTATATTATGATTTCATATCTTTTTTTAAATTAAGTGTATTACGTTATGTTACGTTATGTTATGAAGAAACTTAAAGTTAAATTTGTCAATATAATTTTAAAATTTTATCTCGAAGTTGATAAATTAATGATTAAAAGTGCGTAGATGCATAGTTTGGACGCAAGTGCGGAGTGAAAATGGATATTTTTATTTATTACGTGATTATGAGAAACTGACGAGAATTACAAAACGTTCACCTGCTGGGAAGTGCGTCTGCCTATAACAAATTCTGTGTCATCCAGAGCATTTCTTTGTGGCATCACACTGCGCCCGTCACCCTGAGACATAATTTAATTTTCTAAATAATATTTTCCATTTATACATAATTAAGCGTTGATTTATTATTTTGTAGGTAGTAGCTTATATACAGCAGCGGATAGTATGAAGGCTCACGATCACTTAGACGTATATTAGCGGTTTTAAAATACAGCATTGTGGCTTTAACAGCGTTATCGGTCACGTAGTCGTTAAGTTATCAAAAATATGGTATGCCTATCCGCCGAATACTGCCGGAACCTATCAACTGTGCAGGAGATATAATAGTAGTAAATGTACGCGCAAACATAGAGGTACTACCTACCTACCCGTACATGATGTAATGCTCATGCTATCAGGCCCGAGGTAGGTTAGGTACAAATTTTGGCTCCGGCTTGCATACAAGTTCCAGCATCTACTACGCTGTACGATGCTGTGTAGAAAATTAGATATATTATTTGGCACAAATACGGTTATATTCACTTTCTCTTTTAACGCTAATACAATATACAGTGCCAGAGATACGGGACGACGATAATAACACTTAAATCCGCAAAATAAATAACTTATATATCTTATATACGTATATCCTGAACTAATATTTTTTTTGTGTAGATTTAGAACCTAGGACCCCTGGCACAGCGGGCAGTCAAAACTACTACGTTTTCTGTAGCTGTATAAAAAAAATAGTTTATTCATCACCTACTGTAGCTTCGCTCAGAGCATAGACGTTTTGCTCCTTTAATAACAAAATGCGATTCTCAAACTTTTAATTACATATACAATAATTAATCATGGCTAAATGTGGCGAACGCAAAGAAGAGTTGTATGATGATGTACATTGCTCATCGTGTAAAGAGACCTATAATTTCATCTGCATAGGAATCACTGAAGGAGGTTAGCGAAAACTGGGTGACAGAAAACAAATTGGCGGTGCCCAATATGTAAAACAGGAGGAGAACACCTTAAGCCGAGTGCACCAATACTATCGGCCCTTGAGCCATTATTTGAGGAGCTAGAAGAAATAAAAACCCTCTCTGCTAGACTATCAGCTTTTAAGGAACGGGTTGGCGAAGTCAAGTTAATAAGTGATGAGTTAGGCCTTAAATCCTCAGTAATTGAAGCTAGATAAACTATTAAGGACTTCGAAGACTCTTAGACGTAGAAAAGCAGTCAAAACCCTACAGAGCAGAGTAGAATAACATGAAAGGAAAAAGGAGGTCCCAGACAGTGGCATCGCCTAAACAACACCAACTGAAGGGAATACCACAGACAGCGGGGGAAGACCTGCTTGATCTAGTTGTAAACATAGGATATTTTAGATAACGCAAAAGGAATCGCAAAGGAATAGACTGGCAATATGTTAAACGTCAAACATTGCAATTGTGGACGGGCATAGTGTGGTTTTGTGTAATTTTTATCCACAGTTTACATGATGTTTTATTCTTTATTTTACTAGTTCAGTCCAATCAACAATTTATAAGGCAGTATTAGTAACTTCAGTTATTATGTTATAGTATAAGTTTTTATTTCAGCCCCTTTTAAGTACTTAGTAACACGCTACAATTTTCGTAGACTATAGCGTGTTGAACTAACATTTCATTAGACCGTTTTCTTGGGCTTTAGCTTTGTTTCTCAGATGCTGAATCCAATTTTTCATCTAATAATCTTATCATTATTTGATTAAAAAATGTGAGTTCTAAATGTAACCTATAATGCTAGTACAAATCAAACATACGATTATTAAATAAATTATATTTCAATATCGAAATTGAATACAGGTTAAATATCAGACAAAGTTATTCGCGATACCGTCGCATCACAGGCCGGTTCTCCCCTAGCAGTAGTGTCATAAACAGAAGCGTCGCTGGAGTTTCTAGCGCCATTTCTTCTCCAGCGGAAACGCATTCCAAATTGGTGGTAAATTTATCTAATAATAATCATGGTATTAGTAATGATAGTAGTAGTAATATTGCCCTCCCGATTGCAGTAACTGACCGAGCCGAGGCCGGCCCCCTTGGGCACCCTCGAGTCTGTTACTCTCGCGAACAGGATGACGGTCCAAGCCGAGGTCCCCTCTCGGGGCCCTTGCGCCAGTCATCCATAAATAAAGGTTTTGGCTAAGCGCCCTCAGCGCTATGCTACCTTCCAATCCGGCGAAGCTGAAGCTTAAGAATTTATTAAGTAGATTGCTGTACCCGACACCTCCCACCTTTGATACCCTACGCTGCCCGTTTAGATAATTCATATTTAACACATCTGAGATGGTTATTCCGTTGTTTTTCGGATGTCGTAAGATTTTTGTGCCCTTTAGCTTATTCAAATTTTACAACACCAATGAGTTGAGGCCACAGCTACACGAAATATAATTACGCATATTATACACATACGCATATTATACCCAATAGACTTTCTAATAAGCTTATTAACAAGTTTGAAAAGAAATTAGATGATATGGCTTTGTATATGCCATACTTGTAGGATATCATAAAAGTTAATTATAAAGAGCTCAGTATAGGCGTTAGATTTCTACAAAGAGCCGCAGTAGAGGTTTTTTAAGTTTTTTTTTACTTTATGACTTTTGTGACCTCGGTTGTTATGTATGTATACTTTGAAGGACCACAAATTTAGCAGTTTATCCGAAGTTAATTTGCAATTTAAAATATAAGTGGTGCCGGCACCAAGGACAGAACCAGGTCAATCGCGTTCTATGAAATTTAATGCGAGCACCCAACACTTGATCTACTTCGGCTCTTATACAAGAGTATTACTAATGTTTTGTAACTTCAAATTTTACACAAATTGTGTGAAAATTCTATCGATCATAATAAATTTCGGAAGACGGATATCATCCATCAGGATATTTGAAAATAATGATTATGAAGGAAAGAAAGTTAACTTGGTAAGATCCGCATGCAAAGTATAAAATGGTGTATATTATCTAGTTTTGAAAACGAGGCATTGTCAAGTGATATTGACTCTACGACAGTCCGCCGTCGAGTGAGCGGCGAGGTTTTTTTTATGACTGATGGTCACCGTTAGACCGAAGGCTATCACAGCTTCGCCGGTTTGAAATTGAAAGGTGGCCGAGCGTTGAGGGCGCTTAACAGGTTTTCAGATTAAAAACTGTTTTCCGGCTGGGGAACGCTCAAGTGCGACAAGCACCATGTTGTAGGGCGCCTGAAGTGCGGCCGCTGTACATCCGGTGCACGGAAAGAATGGGGAGGTTTTGAGCGAGCAGGTCACGTTTGACCTCCTCGACAGGGATTTCTGTTTGTAGGTTCTTTAGTACCACCCGAAGTAACTGCTCTTCGGCTAAGGTGTAGGTGTGGAAGCACACACTGCCTGCCTGAAGGAAGGCCTACACCTTGCGGTGAGCGTCTGACGCTGAAGCTGAAGCTTTATGACGTTTGTGGTGGAGACCGCGTTATTCGCGATGTTGTTGGACAAGGCCGATGAGATCTGCGGCCATTTATTTTTCTCCTGTATGAAAATAGGAGGCGGACGTTTTGTCAATAAGGCAGCGGGTTGCTGCGAAGCGGGGGCTTGCTGTGATGTAGCGGGGACTTGCTGTGGGGCAGCATGTGGTTGCCTTGAGGTGGCAGAGGCCTGTCGTGGGCCGACAGGACCTTGCTGCGAATACTTAATACCTATTTCCATTCTCTGTCAGTCAACTCGTAGCACGTAGCGTGTAGATTTAAATACAGTATCGAAATATGCGAGTCATTTAATTACTTCGCCTAAAAAGCTGCTTACAACATTATTAATAACAGTTGTCGATAGCGTTTCAAACAATCGCTTTTTAAATCAAAAGAATATTACCAATATTATTAATATTACTAACATTCCCGTTAATGACTCCAACTAAGCTCAAAAGCTTGTGTGAGATGGTTCACGACAATAGACGAATGGTTTCGAAAGTTTCGCACTCCGTACCCTAAACCATCAGGCTATTGCCGCTTATTAGATTTAAATTTTATTTTTATTATTAAAATCAAATGTTCGTATTTGACAACGCTTTTGGTATCAGATTGACACATGACAAACGGCTGAAAATCCACACGTAAATACAATTTGGAATTTCACTTTCATTCTGAAAATAAAAAATAAAACCTAACTCTAACATACGATTGTTACATCATCATCATCATCATCATCATCATCATTATTTCAGCCTACCATAGTCCACTGTTGAACATAGGCCTCCCCCATAGATTGCCACAAAACACGGTCCTGAGCCATCTGCATCCATCGACTTTCTGCAAAACCGTGTAGGTCGTCGCTCTATCTAGTGGGGGGTCGCCCTACACTGCGTTTTCCGGTACGAGGTTGCCACTCGAGAACCTTTCTTCCCCAACGGCTATCGGTTCTCCGAGCTATATGGCCGGCCCAATGCCACTTCAGCTTGTTAATCCTTAGGGCTATGTCGGTTACTCTCTGCTGGGTATAACATCGTTACGGATTTAATCTCGCAGAGAAACTTCGAGAATAGCCCTTTCCATAGCTCGCTGAGCGATTCTGAGCTTCCTTATGCGGCCTGCAGTAAAGGACTACGTCTCGGTTCCATATGTCATCATTGGAAACACGCACTGGTTGTACACTTTTATTTTGAGGGATTAAGTATACTCGACGAGAAGATGTGACGCAGTTTCCCGAACGCTGCCCAGCCGAGTTGGATCCGTCGATTAACCTCTTGGTCGAAGTTGGACCTACCTAGTCGGACAATCTGTCCTAGGTATACATATTCCCAACAATAACCGGTATAGGTGTGACATGGACGTTAGACATGATCTTCGTCTTGTCCATGTTCATCTTAAGACCTACCCGTTGGGAGACACTATTGAGGTCATTGAGCATAGCGCTAAGGTCCTCCAGCGATTCTGCCATTATGACTATGTCGTCATCAAATCGAAGGTGAGTGATGTATTCGCCATTGATGTTGATACCGTATCCTTTCCAGTCCAGTAACTTGAAAACATTTTCCAATGCAGCGGTGAAGAGTTTCGGGGATATTACATGACCCTGTCTTACACCTTTCTGCAATTGGATCGGTTTCGTACTCTGGTTCTGTACTCTGATAGCCATCGTAGCATTGGTATACAAGCAATGCAACACATCGATATACCGACAGTCAATTCGGCACGGCACCGCCGAAGCGACTCTAGCACCGCCCAAATTTCGACGGAATCGAAGGCTTTCTCATAGTCCACATACGCCAGACATAGCGGAAGATTGTACTCATCGGTCTTTTGTACAATCTGGCGAAGGGTATGTATTGTGGTCTATGGTACTATAGCCTTTTCGGAATCCGGCTTGTTCGGGAGGCTGGAAGTCATCAAGTCTGCTTGCGAGACGATTCGTTATGACTCTCGAAAACAGCACGTAGACGCGGCTTAGAAGCGATATCGGTCTATAGTTCTTCAAGAGGGCGTTATCGCCCTTCTTGATGAACAGGACAACCACGCTTCTACTCCACGCTTCCGGCGTAGCGCCGCCCCGGATGACGGAAGTAAAGAGCTTCTGTAGGACTACTAGTATCGGTTTTCCACCCGCTTTCAGAAGCTCTGCTGTGATTCCTTCCTCACCCGGCGCTTTGCCATTCTTAAGCTGTTTGAGAGCCATATTAATCTCGCTCAGACTGACGTCCGGGATATCATCGTAATAGTGTCGGACGAGATTTGATCTTGGTACGTTACTCTCACTAGTGTGTGGCTTCAACGACGATGTGTACATCTGTCCATAAAATCTCTCGATCTCACTCAAAATCCCTGCTCTAGCGGAAATGACGCCACCGCTTTCGGTCCTCAACTTAGGCAGTTGGGTCTTTCCGGCAAACAGATCCCTGGCAAAAACCTTGGGGCCTTGGTTTCGCTCTATCGCTTCTTCAATACGAGCTGTATTGAAGAAGCGATAGAGGTTGTTTGCGAAGGTCTCGCCGCATTCATTTGGAGATCTGTCTGTTCAGTTGCCGATATGTTGACGCATCAGTTGAGGACTGCAGCCTCATTTCTCGCCTAGCCTCCATGAGATTGAGAGTGTGGTCGGAGAGTTTCTGGATCTTTTTTTGCGGTGGGTCTTGCAAAACTTTGCCCCCACCACATGGACAGTTTCCACGAGCCTCTCGTTCATATTGTCCACTGTAACGCAATCTACCAGGCACTGAAAACGATTTTGAAATTCGAGCTGGAAGCTTTCGGGGTTTTGGATAAGGGCACGAGATGGACGCAGCGTGGACTTCACCAGACGCGACCTCTCCTGCTTTACATTCAGGTTCAATGTGCCTCTTACCATTCGGTGATCACTGCCAGTTTTCACCCTAGCGATCACTGAGACATCATTGAACAGCTGTCGTTCGGTCGTCATGATGAAGTCGATCTCATTTTTGGTGGAACCGTCCGGGCTCATCCATGTCCACTTTCTGTGGGGCCGCTTTTGAAAGAAGTAGTTCATCATAAAGACATCCATAATGTCGGCCAGCTGTTGGCCCCTTTGGTTCCGTTGCCCTATTTCAAATTGCCCCACTACCAGCTCATCGTCTTTTTTCATGCCCAGCTTCGCGTTAAAGTCTCCCATCAACACCGTGTAGTGAGTTTTGGAGGAATGTATGGCTCTTGATATGACCTCATACATTACCTCCATCTCATCATCAGGATGTGCCGAGGTAGGTGTGTATACCTGTATGACCTTCAGCGAATACCGTTTGGTTATTCTGAGTATAAGGTACGCAACCCTAGTTGACACACTCCGATTCTTGACAACGTTGTTAATGAGAGACTTGTGGACGATAAACCCGACACCTCCTTGGGACAGATGGTCACCCTCCCGGTGGTAGGACAAGTTACCGGATTCAAGGATCACCGTGTCCTCCCCCTGTCTTCGGACTTCAGATAATCCTATAATATCCCAACGTAACTTGCTCACCTCCTCTTCCAGCTCCAAGATCTTCTCGTCGGTCCTCAGCGTACGTGCGTTAAATGTTGCCAGGTCCAGTCGTCGGTGGTGGTAGCAAGATCTCCTCCTCCGGAGATTCTTCGCACCCCCTGCCCCGCCGTTACCATGACCGCTACCGTAGCCAGGACTAGCGGGGCCGCCGGAGACAAGGGGCCGATGTGTTGCAACTCTCATTTTGGGGGGATTTGCCATAGTTGCCACGCTTGGCAGGCGGGTTGGCAACTGCAGTTTGTTTATTATGATGTTCTAGGGAGACGCTGCTGCCCATCTCCTGGTTTTCATTTGCCTCTGTCGACTTTTACGACACCCACGGGATGAGACGGGGCAGTAGATTCTCTTATGCCGCTACCACACGATTGTTACATAAGTAGCCACCATTCCACGGTCGTATTTTGCGATTTACGCTAGGAACACTTTTTTTAAATTATATAATTAGAACAGTACATAGAGAATTATAATAGATATGGAAAAGATTAACAAAACGTTTAACACGTGCTCAGCGGTGAAGGACAACATCGTGAGGAAACCTGCATGATTGAAGGATAAAAATATTTTGAAGATATGTGAAGTCCGGACTTTTCCCGGCTCCAAAACCTTCTCAGAAATGAGTGGAGGCTTGTACTCATCAGGGGAACGGTTATAGGGTATAAATTTTTTTAAAGAAATAATTTCTGATTACAAAAATCTGGGGGCACGGCAGTGCAAACATCGAGCAAACACACGGCGCGGGCACGGCCTTAACATCCTTTTCTCGAAGCAACTCGCGGCACTATCTTTGTTGTGGGTAAAGTTAGAAGTTTGAAATTTCGTACTTAAGCACCTATTTATACTCCCAAATTACAAGTTTGTACCTATGATAGTTTACGAAATATCATATCTTTGTTTCTATAAAGAATATCGTGTCTTGACAATTGCACAGGAAAAGTAAAATAATATTATCTATGAACTTATATACTAACCTGATATTATCGAACTTAAAAGAAATGTCTACGCAGATGTGTTTGCGCTGTGCAATTACCGAGGCACAATATTTTTTTATATAAACAAAGATATGTATTAATGAGAGGCCCAAAATATTGGTTATTAATTAGGAAATGTAGGTACTTCATTTATAACAAAATTATTGAGTTGGCGATTCGATGATAATAAAATTACAAACTTCGCTCTACATGATCTCATGTTTTTACACTCACAACTTTTTACGCTAATACGGAAGCGATGCGAGGCTTGGCATATATTTTTTATAATTTAATGTTTTTGATGGTATATGACTTGAAAAAAGGGCTCTCATGACTAACATTCATTTGACTAAGAGAGATGTTTATTGCCAATGGACTCCCCATTGGCAATAAACATCTCTCTTAGTCCGTGTATTCCGTTGGAGAAACGAATTTTTAAAAGGGAATAGTATATTTAATTATAATATTGTTACGAAAAATAATTTGTAGCTATAGTTAAACTATCAAAGTTATTACATACTTCGAATAATTTTTAATTTTGTAGATAACTTCCATTCAACGCCATATGAAGTCATTCCAAAAAGTATCTATCCTTAATTTATCCCAGTACAAAATATTTAAAATTCATACCGCTACAACGGGTTAAACAAAGCTTTATTTAGTTTCCAAATAAGTTGAACAATTTTACCTGTGAATACAATTCTTTGTTTGGAGTGAAATATAAATCCTCAGCGATTTTATCGGTTGGTAGTAGTCTTGAACAAAGCTAAAAAAAAACAAAGTAGCTTCGTTGTAGTACTTAAGCTATTTAGAAAGCTTCCTTTTATGCCGTGTGTGTGTTTTTTTCTTTTAGACGACTAGATGACTCCTTAAACCTTAAGATCAGGTCATTTTTTTGTTGGATAAAGTGACGAATCAAGCAAAACGTTCACATGGTGATAAGCGCAACGTCTGCCCATGACAAATGCTGTGTCACCTAGAACATTTCTGTGTGACGCCACTGCGCCCGTCACCTTGAGACATCAGTTCTTAAGTCTCATATGTCCACTGATTAGGCTAGCTCTTAGTGCCCTTTAGTTCCCTTCAAACCGAAACACAGTAATGTTTGCACACTACTGCCTCACGGCAGAATAACTGGCCCAGAGGTGGTACCTAACTAGACGGATTCCTGCATAGAAATCTTACCGAGAGAACTATATTGAGCTAGCTATACGAAAATCAGTCACTTAAGTCTATGCTTGCAACGTTTGATGTGCATTTTGTATGTGTTCATATCCACCTGAGAATTGTACGAGTTTTAAATCTGAGCAGAAAATTTTATAGAACGCGAGTGTCTTGCGTTCAATCCTCACTGGCGGCATCACTCAAGCTGTTAATTGCAATTTTAAAAGCTCATTTATCACATGCTCGGGGGTGAAGAAAACTTCAAGAGGAAACTGGCATGTCTGATAAATAAAAAATATTTCGACGACACGTGAAGTTAGCCCATAACACCATCAAAACTGAGAAGATGCCTTTGCCCAGCTGTGGGATGTTTAAACATTGTCTAACTTTAACTCTCTAAAAACTTCAACTTGCTACACATATAGTAAAAATAAAGCTTTTACACAAAATGTGTTTAACGACAAAACGTGGTTGAACTTGTATTACTTAGTTGGTTGCGTTACATTATATATGTCGAAGCAGAAGACCCAGGGTTATTTTTGGGGGAGCAGTACTACTGTCCCCATTAGACAAGGGTTCAGTTGTACTGTCCTTCTCTTGATCCATTGCAAAGAAACGCCTTGATATATCACTTACTAATGATTTATTTATTACAGATTTATATTTCTCACAACATTTTACAATTTATTTAAAGTAGTTAGCGTAGTAGCTTAACAAACGCTTGCCAAATACACAACCTTCACCGGCAAGCGTTAAAAACACAAGTTAACTAGGTTGTCGTTAACACCCTTTTTTATATTACTATTGTACAGGCCAAGCAGCCAAAAATCCTCCCCACCACTCAATATCAATCTTAACATAATTCACAACAGTTCACTGGTAACGCATAGAATGAAGTGTGTCTGACGATAGATTTATAAAAGTTAGCGATATAGGGCACCCCATAAATTTCGATAACCAAAAGCTGGTGTGACAAAATAATTTGACAAGGTGACGGAGGAATTAAGATTACGTTGTTCACTGGGCGCTTTCACAGCGAAACCTCAAGTGGCCGATACAAGCCCTTTTAACAAAAACTTTTAACTTTTAACAAAATGAAAGATTTACAAATAAATAATACTCGTGTGATAAAATAATTTAAAAGGCGACGAAGTAGTTAAGATTACGTTGGTAAGGTGCGCTTTCTCAGCGACACCTCTTAACAAAAGTGGCCAATACAAGGCGGTTATTGTAAACTGTTAAATGATTTAATTACAAAGGAATTCTTATGTGATAGAAATATTTAAATGGTGATGAAGGAATTGACCACGTCGGTTGAGAGTGCTCTCACGGCGACACGGCCATTCTGATCGGCGGTGCGCGCTCTGCACCTGCCGTTCTTCATTGTCTTGATTGTCGTTGCCTGAAGAAAATACATTTGTTTTTTTGTAGATATTGACCACGTTTAGTGACCTTATTAAGTTGAAAATTGTAACTTTGACTTTTATAGTTTTTATTGTAGATATTGACCACGTTTAGCGACCATATTAACTTTCAAAGTTATAGCTTTGACTCGTTAGTAGTTGAGTTAGTATTTTGTAGTTTGTACGTAAATTAGGAATAAATACACATGTACTTTTGTAATGTTTAAGTGTCATTCTCACGTGACGGTAATGCTCTGTGATAGACACAAAGGCTTTGATTTGACGGGATAGCAAGGATGGGATCAAGAACACCGCTCTGTGGTAGACACAAAGTCTTTGATTTGAGGGAGAACAAGGTAAAAGGAGTTTAGGACCATTGCTCCGTGGCAGGCACGAAGTCTCTTAATTTGACGGGAAATAGGGAACCGGGTTCTGGGCGGTCTTGTACGCCGTGGCCCAGCAGGATAACATGAGAGTATTAATTATTGCCTCCACGGCTTGTTGTGTTTGTTGTGATACATACGAGTAGTAACACTTCATGTATTAATGTGGGCCTCCACGGCCTTTAAATGTTATAAATAATTTTTGCGATAAATTTTAGGTTTCCTGGATCGAATAAGTTGAATACTTCTCACCGTTTTTAAAAGTAGTCATCAGCTGTGATTGAAAGTCAAGGACCGCTATCGAAATAGCAGTCGCTGTAGTCCGTTGGTTGCAAGACTGCAAGTCGCCCATGACTGCAAGTCGCCCACGACTGCAAGTCGCCCACGACTGCAAGTCGCCCAGGACTGCAAGTCGCCATGGACTGCAAGTCGCCTGGCGGATGAGTCACCAGTCGCCTTCGTTCGGTGCAGAATCAGTGGTGCGGATATCTCCCGGCGACACGGCTACCTGTTCACCAAGCTGTGATGCTCTGCGGCTGTGCTAGCAGCTAGTCTTGAATAACTTGTTGTAGACGATCTCTTCACGATCATTATTGAATAGTCTGTAAATCTATAGAGGTACACCGAATCTATAACTAAAAAGTTTGGTTTCTAGGATTATTTTAAATTATAATGAATTCAGCTCCATGAAATCGGAATATATTTTTTTTTTAAATATTCAAACCTTTGATATCTTTAACTACCGCCTCGATCATCCTGCGCATCGGTCATTCTTGTAATGCCTCAAAAACACAAAACACAGTGTTGGCATTTTGTAGTGTAGGTGGAGCGACATCAGTCGTTTGATGTATTGTGCAATCAAATGCGAGTCGAAGTCTTGCCTAGCGCAGTATGCCAGTTGACGGTTTAACAATTCTTTATTACGTAAGTGCAGTTTTCTTAGTAATCTACAATCTACTAGTGCATTTTGGGAGTTCACATTACCCTTTAAGCTTCTTTGTTGGTTCTGCTTACGCCAGAGTCTATAGTATGGATCTTTAAGGCGTAGGGACTGCTAAAGTTTTAAAGTACCAATAAATTAACTTATTCGCAATTTCAGTGATGTAAGGGTGCTGCGATTCCTTTTTTTTTTTGTTAGCTTGGTGCGATAAAACGTATTTTGTGCAAGCATCTATTGCAACTATCACATACTCCTGTTCTCGTTAAGTGAACTATAATAAAAGGATTTTTTTTTCTATTGAACGCCGCTATGCTTTTATAGAACCCGAAATGTTTTTGTTAACACATAACACAGTTATCGGCAATCTGGCAATGGATGGTATTCATTCTATCAAGCCAACATGTCTCCGTTTTCAAGTTATTTTTGTAAATAGGATGTTTAAGGCTTGAATTGTAGGTATTCGTCAACTCCATTGAAAAGCTTTCAGTTCGATAACTATTAAGTACCGATTAACTGTAACTGCAGCTTGCCGTGTTTGCTTCAAAAGTTCGTCTTCAAAACGAAATCCTTCTAATAGTGCCAAATTTATGCGCAGCGAGCTAACACAACCTTGTCCTATCCCTTTAAATCTCCGGTCATGATAATTACTGTACAAGTCTCTACATTGTGGCTAAAAGCCTGCGTGCTGTATGCGGTCACCCTTTCGGAGCTCTATTTCAAAATCAGTTTTGTAAGGACCACCCACCATTTTTATACTCTCGGTGAAAGCTCTTGTGTATGTTTCGAAGCTTTTGTAAGAGAGGTATCTGCTATCTGCGTCATTCGTACGCGTGCTCAAGTAAGCCGTTACATGCTGTTGTCCATTGATCAGTTGGAAAAGCTCTATAGCTATGTTCATCATTAGTATCAGAGAGGAAATCAGTTATTGAATGTCTTTATTGCGCGCTTCTTCTTGTATACGAGTGCATTGCCACTTAGTACCAGTCTTAGCTAGTTCGTAAAGACGAATCATGACACGTGCAAAGTTTGGAATTAATCAAAGAAAGTAGCCAGCCATACTGTTAAATTGCCTAAACTGCTTAACGTTAGAAGATGCCGGGCACTTTACAAAAGCGAGGCATATGTCGATACTAACGGAAAGAAAGCTTATAAGTGTTTTTTTTAAGCTATTGAGATTATTTACATAAATACTAAATCATCCCTGAAATTTGTTCCCTGTAGTAAGCAATGTTTTTTTTTTAAATAAAAATTTTGCTAGAGAAAGGAGACTGGCTCTCGTGACTTATGTTATTGTTCAATAATTCACTATTCGTGTAATTAATAATTCACTGTACGCTCGACATTCTTATTTTGTTTTTAATTGGAATTCGAATTTGACAGTAGTAATTCAAGATTGATCTTAGACTTGATTATTCGTGGTTGTGCAAAACCACGAATAATCAAGTCTAAGAAAAATTAATAGTTTTCCGATTTGCGACTCATTATTAACATCATGATCGATGTTGTCGAATAAGAGACTTTTATCCTGTAAATGCATGATTCGCAATTATAAAATAAGTTTTGCACTACGAGTGGTTACTAAGACGCTCAGACAGGCCTTTTTTTATAAATTGTTGACAATGAGAACATCGGTTGTTAGCTAATATAAAATTGTCATTCTACGTGAATACAGACACATAATTAAAACACATGACGTGTAGTACATACGCCCCGGTAATAGTCCAGAGATCCATTCGGGAATAACGCAACGTTCTGCTCTATCATCGAATATTACCTATCTGCAGTACTATTAACACGTTTAGAAATCTGATGATTTGAGGTATTAGGAGAAGTAGTTTTCAAACGTTTATAGCTAACATGAACTTATATCTGGCTTTAAGAAAAACTTACAAGGAACCGGTAACTGTTGATATCTCTCGGAATATAGTTCTCCTTGACCTTATTACGAAAATTATTAATGGAGTGGCCAGCTTTTTTACAAAAATACGAAATGGGGTTATTTTACTGTCCAATCGAATGGACGATAAACGAGTGATCTTTTTAACGGTGGCTGACTAGCATTATAAGAAGTAGATTGATTTAAACGGTAGAGACGAAAAGAAAACTACAGATAAAAGTTCTGGTACTGAAGTGGCTCTAGCATGCATAAGTTTTATTCTAAGGCGCTAATCAATTATTGTTCCGATCGTCGCTTCCACTGCATAGTAAATCGTTTCCATAGCATCCGCTCCTTGATAAATACTCTAATACATCCCTTGGTGAGTCATGTGCTCACGAAACATGAAAGCACGTCTTGGAAATAACGGTGCACAGGATCAAAGTAGTTAACATTATTTATTTCTCATTCGTCCCATATTTTAGCTCTACATTTTGACAAACTAAAAATTTTCATTAAAGCTAAAATAAATTAATTTGGGCGTCATAGTCACTTAGTTATAATTTGCGACTGTAATCAAAATGTGGTCGCACCATTCACGTACACCCGTTACGTACACATGTTACTGTTGGGTTCATAAAATTCATAAGACGATAGGAACAATTCGGTTATCTTAATCTTTTCTTGAGGCTGTGTGATAAATCGCTCGCTAATAGAATGGATTTTTCTTACCATTTCCATAAAGAACTGTTTTGGTACACTTTCCGCAACCGAAGATGTAATAATCTCACGTGGTTCAAGTTGTTGTGGATGTCCGGCAGGATGGGATCGCGTGTGCGATCCCACTTCTGATGTCGAAGCAGAAGACCCAGGGTTATTTTTGGGGGAGCAGTACTACTGTCCCCATTAGACAAGGGTTCAGTTGTACTGTCCTTCTCTTGATCCATTGCAAAGAAACGCCTTGATATATCACTTACTAATGATTTATTTATTACAGATTTACATTTCTCACAACATTTTACAATTTATTTAAAGTAGTTAGCGTAGTAGCTTAACAAACGCTTGCCAAATACACAACCTTCACCGGCAAGCGTTAAAAACACAAGTTAACTAGGTTGTCGTTAACACCCTTTTTTATATTACTATTGTACAGGCCAAGCAGCCAAAAATCCTCCCCACCACTCAATATCAATCTTAACATAATTCACAACAGTTCACTGGTAACGCATAGAATGAAGTGTGTCTGACGATAGATTTATAAAAGTTAGCGATATAGGGCACCCCATAAATTTCGATAACCAAAAGCTGGTGTGACAAAATAATTTGACAAGGTGACGGAGGAATTAAGATTACGTTGTTCACTGGGCGCTTTCACAGCGAAACCTCAAGTGGCCGATACAAGCCCTTTTAACAAAAACTTTTAACTTTTAACAAAATGAAAGATTTACAAATAAATAATACTCGTGTGATAAAATAATTTAAAAGGCGACGAAGTAGTTAAGATTACGTTGGTAAGGTGCGCTTTCTCAGCGACACCTCTTAACAAAAGTGGCCAATACAAGGCGGTTATTGTAAACTGTTAAATGATTTAATTACAAAGGAATTCTTATGTGATAGAAATATTTAAATGGTGATGAAGGAATTGACCACGTCGGTTGAGAGTGCTCTCACGGCGACATATAGATGATACGTTTAGTGAACTTAAATTTCAAAAGAGATATATAGGAAAGCAGAATTAATTTTATGTAACGGAATTGGTGTAAGTGCTGGGGGAATTCAAAAGATTAACGGGAATGTTGATAGCGTCTTATATTCCATTATTCTCTTAAAAGAGAAATACGATGTCACTTTACACTTACGCCTTTGTTGGAGTTTCTGGCTTCAGGAAGCTAGAAGGAAGGGTGGGGCATTTGACACTGGGACATGCACAATAAAATATGGTTCATTTCTGTATTTTAGCAGCAACGGTACAAGTTTCGCGTATTTAATTTTGTTGTTTAAAAATTTACCAGTTATAATACACAATAACATTTCAATAATATGGTGATTGAAAAATAATATGAATTATTCCCATCAAGGTACTTAGTGGCATTGTACGATTTGTTTTTCTTCTGATTGAGATTTGATTGTGATAAAAAAAAACTGGCCAAGTGCAATTCAGTACACGTGACAGAATTGAAACGTATATTTATTAGCAATTTGATAAAAATAAAAAATATATAAACATGATTTAATAAAAATATAACTATATATCACTGCCAAATATCTGTTCAGTATCTTACACTCTACAGTACAACAATTATTATTAATAAATCAATAAATATTATTTATATACTTAATTAAGAATAAGACAAACGTTGCACGAAAATGCTGCACTTAATTTTCCGCTTTTATGGCGCCCAAAGATTATTTTTTTAAATAAAAAAAAATATCTGATATTTTAGTATCTGAACGATAAAACATAAGTATATAATAAGTGCAAGTAGGTATTACTTCACCTAATTGCGTAATATGCTATTGCGGTAGAATATGGAAAAGCGACCCGGCCTACTGTGCTACAGCTGTATCCTCCTGCTCCTTCCGAGACAGTAGTATACCAAGCCTTATAGTTTGCACTCGTCATGTCTCGTTTCTCGCGGGGGCAAAAAGGTGTCTACGGATGTGGTCTCTGCCTACCCTTATGAGCAAAAGACATGGCCGTATGTATGTATAAAAAGTCTACATTTTCACTGACATGACATAATCACTTCGTTCCCACAAAATAATTTATTCTATTAATGCTATGGATACGTAACTCACAAATATAATTTCTATAAAATATCCGGCTATGAAAATGAGATTTAAAAAAAAAGATACACTAGGATTTCTCCTGTATTGTGGTTGCGATTTTTAGACTCCAAAAACTTAAATATTAGATTGGGGAAAAAGTCTTTTCGCATAATATAGTATGTATATACTTTTAATAAAATCTCTTTTTGGATAGTACATCTATTTGTATCTGGCAGGTTTTGATGACATTTAAAAATGCTACATTACAAAAAAAGAAACAAATTAGTCAAATCTTATTTCCAGCTATTTTTCATTTGTTTTCTTTCTGTCAAAATGCGTGAATCTAATGAAGGAATACAATACATTTTAAAATTTTATAACAAAAAAGGAAAAAATGCAACGCAATCCGCAAAAAAAATCGTTTGTTACCTAATGCAGTCTCGGTAACAGTAGCACAAAGTAAGTTTTAGCGTTTTCGTTTAATCATTATTTTTAAAATGACTAAAAAAATCTCGCTGGGTTTCTGGCTGGTTCTTCTCAGGCCAGATACATTTGTTTGCGAACCAGTGTAGCATAAAAAATAGTATTCTGTAAATATCGATGATGCTCACATTAATGCATGAAACACTACTATCTAACCATACTTCATATTAGAGCCTCAGCAGAAACTAACGATTTTAGTTAAGTTAGCGAACTTGCTTTTAAGTAGTAGTAAGTACCTATATATCCATGTAAATCAAAATATTATTATTATAAAATCAACAATTGTATGTATTCGTAAGAGATGTCATGAATTTCTAGTGCAGATTACCTAATGAAGCTTTCAGATCAGTCGATGATGATTGCATAGTTGATAGCAATGTTATGTTAATGACTGACAAGACATCATTTATTATGCGACTATGAAATTAAACAGTGAATTTTCGTTTGTGGACTCCAGTTATTTTAAGCTTAGTGAATTGTGCAAATAAAACTGTATTGGGTAATGGATTGAATGAACGTGTTTCTGCAAAGTAAATTAATTGAAAGCAGTTTGAGCTGTACATAAAGAAGCAAATAAATTTACCTGTATTTGGAGGACTACTTTTTCTGCGATCGCCAGTTTGCTGGTCAATTCGCTTGCGAATCAAGATTTGCGATTACGGCAAATCCAGACTTAGGAGAGGCTTACGGCCAGCAGTGGACATTTTATTGGTTGCTTTGTGTGCGAGTGTGCCCCGGGGTCATATTATATGCTGCAATTTATGGAATGATGTTAAATGGAACTGTTGAAATTTTCAGCCATTTTGTTTGACAAATATTTTAAAAATTTTGCTTTGTATTGTATTGTTGTTGTATTGTTTGTGTATTATTTATTTGTAATATTTGTAGATTCTGTTGTATGTTTATTATAATTCTATTCTAATGGCAAGCATAGCATTATAACGCTGATTTTTTTTGCTGTGGCTTTGAACCCAGTTTTACCTTGTAGAAATACGTTAACGCTTCAACTGGCCACTATGAAATTCTAATCTCTTTAACATGTAATAATCGATTATTTTTTCCACTATCTTACAAAACTATTTCTTCTGTAAAAGCTATGTACGCTTTAGTCATTTCTCCTATCTGTAAACAATACAAATATTTGTTTCGTGCGGGAATTGAACCTGCGACCGCTAGATCTCGAAGCGGACAACTGAACCGGCCATTTTTTTTTGAAAATCTTTCAATATAAGTTTACGAAGAAATTAAATTAATTATATATTAGTTTCCGTAGGTGGAAAACGATGTAACTTTTTATAGTAGTAGAGGCGAATACAATTTAAATGTGATTCATCCCTTCACTCCTTGTGAAACATTGAGAGGAAAAGAAGTAATGCATTCTAGATGTGAGCTGTTTTAGAAAATAAAAATAAATGTGGCTTTATATAGCAAATGTTATGGTTAAATTAAAAAAAAATACTCGCATCACAATTTCATAACAAATATATATTCTAATATGGTCCTATATGGAGCAGTGGACTTGTGAAGGGTCTTTATGATGTTGATGAATTAATAAATATACCCAAAAACCAACAATTTGTGTTTTTGCACAAACGTTCGCCTCGGATGTTAATCGAACCCGGGACTACGCGGTCGTCAAATTGCTTAAGTAATCGAAAGTTAAAATATTTACTTGGTTTTCATTTTTATTTTTTTTAATATACGATGCAAATAGTATTACAATGTTTCAAATTACTGTTCGATAGTATTTTAATATTTAAAATAAAATTAGGTTGCTAATTCTTTTTTCAAAGCTTTTGCCGCAAGCAATTTGATATAAGATCGTGTAGTATCATGTATTTTGTTAAAATTATGTAGTTAAAGTTTCAGAATATGTGTAAAAGTAAGATATAATATGGCAGAGCACGTTAGGATATATACTAAAACTGTTAAAGAACTCTAAAACATAAAAACAAGTTCATAAAGCTTGTAAAATTTCCTTCACGTACCCTAAACAATGTAAATCTGTAGATAATTAATATGTAGACGTTCATAGGAAACTTGGGACTAATAAGCCATGTTAAACATAAGAAACTAAGAATGACTGACGTACTATGGAGCATATCTTTCAACCGCGGCCACGGAGCGACTAAACCCGCGCCACAGTGGTTGTCTCTTGCGCTTCGTTAGGGACGCCGGGTAAATGATTTCGCTTGTCACTATGTTAATACGAGTTTGGTTTGCTGTACTACAGTTTGACACTATTGATTGATTGATTGATGAATGGCCAGACATCACTTTGAACTTCATCACACGTCACAAAAACACGAAACAATTAGTTAGGTCCATTACCTTTTCATACAACTTCTCACTAATTACACACATCTGGCTTATCGGCTAGCCTGTGCCTTTTTGGGCAGAGCTCCACCGGTCCGCGAGAATGTGGGTGGTGAGGAGGTGTTCTTTTTGGCCTTGTGTTTGAGCTTCTGAGCGGCTGATCCATTTTCGTTAAGAAGATTCGTATTGTCGCTCAGAATGATGGGTACCGGGCCGGTGCCGCTCTGGAGCGTCTATCCAGACGCCTGGCATGTAAAAGAGCTCGTACATGGTACGGCCTTGGTGCGCCCGGATTTGCCGGATATACTCGAGCTCAAAGGTGCCTTTGAAGGCAGTTGTACTCCTCGTGCGGCTCCAGGAGGAAGCTAATGTTTTTTCCGAATGGTCGCGTATTTGGCAGTCTTCCGAGACGCTGTACCATCGCCAGTGTCTCAACCAGTTCGGAAACTGTTCGATAACGATGGACGGGTATTTTACCTTTTTGATAGTCTGCATTATTTGCCCCGCTCCAAGTGGTGTTGGATCGACATCTACTCTCGACGCTACTTGGGCGTAGGCTGGTTGTTGGGCGGGAACGAAGGCAGAGGTGTATTTTATGGTGTCCTCGATGGTGGTGGCTTCTGGTTCAACCATAGTTACGACCGGTATTTGGTTTCACTGTGGTTCCGGTGTAAACGGGAATGGCGGTGAAGCAGGTGCACGAATGGCACTGAGTTATAGTGCCGAGGGCGGTGCACATGGAGATGCAGGCGGGGCTCTGCGCGGTAGGAGCGAGGTCAATGGAGTTGTCGCAAAGGAGCCAACGGGGCTCGCCCTGTGACCGGCTTGGTTGCAAGCCAAGTCGTAGGTGTAGCAGATGGAGGGCGCCGTGCGGCAGGCACGGACATAGCCAACGGAAGTGCTGGACCACGGTTGTGCGCACAGCCGAGGTGGCGCTTTCCGTGCGGGACGCAGACGCGACCGACCTGGCTAGCTGGGCGACATTCGTCGACGCCACCGTCGAAGCGCCTGGGATAGTTGCGCTGACAATACCAGTACTGGCACTTATATTTATAGTGCTGAGACGAGAGAGGCGGAAACCCTTAGGTCTTAAGTTATTATACATTTATATAGCTGAAAGAAACTTTTTTTAAATTGTAAACTTATGTACATAAAGATACGAAATAAATAAAGGGCGCGGGGGTTAGGAAATGGTCCGCTGGCTAGCAACGGCCAAAATTCTATATGAACTATCTACGAAAAAGAACCACATAAGAAGAAAAGTGATACCAGATCCTCACCGTCGTTTGGCTCCAGAAAGAAATAAGTGCTACATTATTTTTCCAAACAGCGTTAAAATTTAAAGCGAGCGCCTAACTCTTGAGCAACAAAGGCACACGGCTCCTAATTTTTGTTATTTGTTATATTTTACTTGTATTATTCACAAAAATTTTTAGTACAGACGGATTACAGTTAATCAAACAAAAGCACTTGGATGCACCAATGAACAATTTGTACTGGTACCAATAAACAAACCTATATGAAACATTGAGGGTTTTGTATAAATTAGGAGAAAAAGGAAGTGTCCAACTTTAATTGTGGAATAGTTAAAAGATTAAACAGTTTAATGTCATATCTTTAAAATTTAGCGCAATACAAATAACTTCGACATAGTAGAACCTATCGACCTTACGTAAATATACGCTCCATTCGCATGTAGCTATGGATCACTGTCTGAATACGTTTCTGCTTGTTCAGGTAAGTCTCAAAGGACAAACCAAGAAATATATACATTTCGGACGAAATAAATTATTAAAAAAGTCATCCTTCAGTCTTTGAAATATCTTGCACGATAGGTTTACCCCACTCAGTATTTTGGTTCTATTACAAAGGGACTCAAAAGACTTAAAAAGTCGAATATTTTAAAATAATTTGGTTAATATACGTAAAGAATAATAAATACATTTTATTGCACGCTAAACGGACATAAATAAATATTCGTAGTTTACTTTGGTCATTATTCATACCATTTGACAACAGCATGTGTCATAGAAACGCGATAAAATACACCTATTCAATGTAAGAGTTGCACTTTTTTATGTAATTAGTCTGGCCATAAATACTGTTACATAAAAACTTTTTAATTATTTTGAATTTGGAACACGTATATTATTTTAAAAACTTCTTTTGATTTTGCGCCATTTCTCATATTTTTTCGTGTTCATTATCAAATTACAATATGGAATGGGGTGTTAAAGAAAATAGGATTGCAGTGATCGCCTTGCACAAAGTGGGTATGGAGCCGTCGGTCATATTCCAGACACTTCAAAAGCTTGGTATCAGCCGTATGTTCGTATATCGTACTATCAACAGATACAACAACACTTCTTCTGTCGAAGACCAGAAAAGATCGGGGCGGCTGCGTGCTATGAGAACTACAAAGGCTGTTAATGCTGTTAAAGCCAGAATTTGTCGAAACCCCATTAGGAAGCAAAAAATCTTATCGCGAGAAATGAAGATTCCCGCTAGGACTCTGTCGCGTATTATAAAACAAGACCTGAAGCTTGGTGCTTATCGTCGATATACAGGACATGCCCTAAATCAATCTTTACAATTAAAGAGAGTGGATCGATCAAAACGCCTTCTGTCGCAATACGCAGGTGAAAGCGACAGAAATATCCTCTTTACCGACGAAAAAATTTTCACGATTGAAGAACACTATAAAAAGGAAAATGATAAATTGTACACTCACAGTTCTAAAGAAGCTGCTCCAGTGGTCGGGAAGGTACAACGTGGTCATCATTCTGCGTCAGTGATGGTTTGGTGGGGCGTGTCTTATCAAGGAGTCACAAAACTACATTTTTGTGAAAAAGGTGTGAAAACAGCCAAAGTGTATCAAGATACAGTCTTGGATCATGTCGTGAAACCTATCAGCAATACACTTTTTAAAAATATACTGTGGACTTTCCAGCAGTACTCTGCCTGGCCTGAAACCAACGTTCCGGACTTTATAAGAGCTGAAGACTGGCCCTCATCTAGCCCAGACCTCAACCCTTTAGACTTCAAATTATGGTCAATTTTAGAGGACATGGCCTGCTCTGAACGACACGGTGACATTGAGTCTCTTAAAAAATCTTTAGAGCAAGCAGTGGCGAAATTTCCCTTGGAAGCAGTGCGTAAATCCATAGAGTCGTGGCCAGACAGATTGCAGGCCTGTATAAAAGCCAAAGGTGGCCATTTAGAATAGAATATTGTTTTTATTTTTTGGCTGAGACTTATAAATATTTAGTTATAAATTTTAATAGTATTACATTACTTCATAAAAAAAAATCATTTGTAACAGAATTTATGGCCGGACGACGTATAAATAATATCATCAAAGAATCGTTTAACGAAAAAAAGTTTCAGTTTAAATTGTACTGTTCAGAAAATATTTTTGGAGAAAGTGACCCCAGAACGCTATGGTTTACTCGATAGAGATTTAAAAGTATCCGATGAAGCTGTAAAAGCCGAGAAGGCTAACAGCAATTACATTACCGAACATATATAGAGATTTAAATAGTAAAGCAGTAACATGCAAGTGTTGCAGTTTTTTTAGTTGTCGTTTATAAAAGATGGTTTCAGAAGAGAGAGGTCACTACTTTAAGTTGCCTTTGTATTGAACGAAAAAAAAATCACTCGAATAAATTTTACTATTACAAGTATCAAGTTTCCAGTCAGTCAGCCTACAATTTAACAAATTCTAATTTATTCGCAAAGAAATGTTTACGCAATTCGTAAACAAATCGGTCTCTCAAAAATGTATCTCTGACGTCAATAAGGCGCATGATTTTCGCATTTACTTTACGTTGTCGACTTGAAAAATAAAATGGAATTTTTAGTGCCCAATATAGACGTGTATATGTGGGGTAAGCGGCACGTAACCATAAACAAAACAAACATTAACAATCAGTCGTCCGCGAAAATAACGTTAATTCAGAAATATAATATAAATCGTCCGTCAATAGTAAAATAGATTGTGTTTAATGTGATATAGTATAAATGATGATACGCCTTGTGTATGGGTCTAGGATAACGTCAACTTTCCACATGTCCCTCGATATAGTCTTCGGCAAATAAATATTTTACAGGAAACTCTATAGTTGCGGCGCCATCATTATAGCAAAATTGCGTCTTCCATACTGGAATGAGTTACGGTATCAACTTGGAATCATCTGGACTTCTTCAGATGTCGTGTCTTGTCTCATGTGCAAGTAAGATTCAAGATGCATGAGTATCGGACGGTAAAATACTTCCCATTTGAAATCCACGGCCAGGAATGAGACAAACAGTGAGTATTTTCATTTGACGGCTGCGTGGCCTAGTAGCCAAAATACTAGAATTATAAAGTTCTAGGTTATGGTCTAATCCTAGCTGGAGACAAAATTTGTAAAAAGCATCCTATCCTAGTGCCGATTTTATCGCATGAGCATTACATCAGGCTCGGGTAGGTTAGGACAAGTGAGTGGCAGAGTGGGTTCACCCTGTTGTGGATGGTTCGTGGCTTCAGGCTGGACCGAGGCGGTCGCTCCGAGTAAGCTTACTCTGGATGCGAGCCGGGAGACTACTGCGTGCAGCAGTGCGCTGCCCGAAGCAGCCGAGGTGGAGTCGAGGGGAAGAGGAGTGTTGGTGTAGCAATACCTCTCTTCCTATCCTCCGTGACTTTAGCAGGGCCGTACCGTGGATGCGGCAGTAGTGGACTGATAATGGGAGAGGAGTGACGGTTTTATCTTGCACCGCTCTAAAATGCGGCGCAGCTACAGATCAGATCCGCTGCCGGGGCCGGGAATGTTGGTACCTTCAAGTGCAAGTTTCCCGGCCCCGTGGCCTGCGCGTAGCGGACTCGGTGGTTACGCTGCGCCTTACTAGGAATGAGTACCTACCTCATTCCTAGTAAGGCCTGATATTAGGCGGCCAGCATTGGAGTTGCGACGTAGGCGTGTGCGAGCGTTCCCGTGGCCCTACCAAGATGCGAGGTAGGCGGAACACCATGGGGTTTTAGTCGGTTCATGTCCGACATAACCCGTCCTTGCCCCCGAGAAGGCGGGTATTCGTTAGGCATTTCCCCATGTTATAAAAAGTCAGTGTGTTTGCATGTACGCTTATGACAATACAATATCTTTTGCGCAGTTGATATATTCCGATAGTATTCGGAAGTTGTCGTTGTGGTTGGAAATCGGTAAGAATGATGCTGTCATTTCATTTGAACACATCTGATGAACTTCTTCATTGATTATTGCTAAAAACTAAACATACCAATTAAGAAGAATAAAGTTTGTTTATAATTTATTAGCCAATAAAGTGCGGATTACTAAACTACTATTCCACTTCGGTATGCGTTCAGATCAAAACAATAAATCAAACCCAGATATTATTTGAATTATTCAAGACGTTTCTGAAGTTTGAATTGGTTTTTCTTCTTAAATATATTTTCTTGTAGGTTTTCGGGTGTGGTTGTGTTGTGATTGTTTTTGTGTCTCTAACACTACATCCTAGCCTACTACCGTCTTATCCTGCGTTCCTACTCGTCGTATCGTGTAGGATACACTGGTAGGATACGACAAGTGCCTCTGTTAGTGTGTATACTTAAGGCGCTCCAATATCTTATGCACAGTTGATCGATTTTCTACCATTAAAATTAAATATCGTCAATGGAAATAACAACAAATAAAAGTATTGGCCTCCTCTCATTTTGAGAGGGCAATGAGCCGGAAAGAGTCCGCCGTACCGTTCTACAAGCAATGGATTTTTTTTTTATTTCTTAGATATGCAGATGTCCTAACGATGTTTTTCTTCTTCGCTTAGCTAATAGTAATTCAGTACTTAAAATTTCTACTAACGATTTTACTGGTACTGACTGACACCGGAGATCAAACCCAGGTCACTAACGTACTATGAAATTTAACGACAAAAGACAGACAAAAAGTCACAAATATTCATTGGATTGATATAGTCTCAAATATATATTGGTATTTTCGCAGAAGGATAGCATGCCAGATTAAATCGGAAGGCAATGTAGGAACATCTTCCTCATCATAAACCTATTAATAGTTCATTGCTTGACATAGACTTTATCCATGAAGGAAATATTTGCCATATCGCCATGTTTGGCAGGCGGATTTGTTTTGATAGTTATGTCGCCACCTGTCGGAAGCCATGTGATTTTTATCCTTTAGATGTGGTGGCAGATTTTATTACGCCGCACCTACATTTTGATTTGATTAGTTTTATCTATCAAAATGTGTTGATGATTTCATACTTAATATTATAAATGCGAAAGTAACTCTCTCTGTTCTTCTCTCTCTTTTTCACAGCTTAACCGTTGAAGCGATCTTGACAAATTTTGGCACAGAATTTATTCCGGAGTTTCAACGGTATTAAAAAAATACTTAATCCACACGGACGTAGTCGCTGGCTTCAGCTGCAAATAGCAAAACAGCAATCTGCCTGTACAATTTTTCTCGGCTCGTAATGCACCTGCTTTATGTATACGGGATATAATCTCGAAAGTAACGTAAAAGGTAAACAAAATTCGTTTAAGCAGATTATACTAGAATGCACATTGAACTGAATGCCTCTGACTAAAGCATATTTTTCTCTGCTTAATTGGGAATTGAGAATACGTTTGATGTATTTTATGAAAAAAATATTATATGTTATACACATATTACTTATAAGCATGCATATTTCTAAATCAAAACTAAATTAATTTTTGAATTTTAAAAACATCCTCATTTTGATAGAGAAAGATGGTTGGGTATACCAACAGCTTTGGATCCTATAATTAATAAAATTAAATCTAAAACCAAGCATACCACTGCAAGACTTCAAGATGCAGTTAGCTGCTTTCAGGATCTCTGATGATCTGTCACCTCAGTCCTCCCCGACCATGGGTGCTGTAAAGCACTCGAAATGTCGGGTTATAAATAGAAATATTAAACGCGATCAAATCCGTAAAATTAGTTTCATTTAAATTTGGGTTATTTAGTTTGTTATTAAGTACTTCTTAATTTAAAATTTTGTTTGTCAATATTCTTGGGGAATAGTGTTTTAAAATTACGTACATGCATAACGTTTTGATAAATATACTGGCGACTCTCGTGATTCGCAAAGACATATTTACGAGTAGAAATAGTACAAGGGAAGTTTTTGTATTCTTAAACGAAGAAATAGGTACAGCCATTGGTGACATATTAGATCGGCGAAAAAGTCATTTCGCATATAGTACGAGTATGTATAAACTTGAAATAAAATATCTTTGGCTGTACTATTTGTATCTAGCTGGTTTTGATGACATTAAACTTTCTTCTTCTTTTTTTGAAATGTAACCTACATATCAAAAAAAGAAACAAATTAGTAAAATGTTGTTTCCAGTTTTTTTTTATTTGTTTTTCTTTCTGTCAATATGAGTGAATCTAATAAAGAAATTCGATACATTTTAAAACTTTATTATAATAAAGAAAAAAATGCCACACAAGCCGCGAAAAACAGCTAGAGTAGCATAAACTTGGTTCAAACGTTTGCAATCCGGGAATTTTAATTGTCAAAAATGCGCTTCGCTCTGGTCGCCTTGTTACGGATACGGATGAAAAAGTTAAGCAAAATCGGCATATCAGTAGTTACTACATAGCTGAAGAACTGGGAATTAACCACAAAACAGTTTTGATCCGTTTGAAAAAAGCTGGGTACACAAAAAAGCCCTGTATTTGGGTCCACAGCCACACGAGCTTACTGAAAGAAACCTAATGAACCGTGTACTCATTTGCGATTCTTTTTTGTGACGTTATAAAACCGAACCGTTTTTGAAGACATTGATAACTGGTGATGAAAAGTAGATCACGTATTACCAGAAAGTGCGAAAAAAGTCGTGGTCAAGAGTCGATCAGGCTTCACAGACTGTGCCAAAATCCGGGTTAACTCGCAATAAGGTGGTGCTGTGTGTACCATACACAAGGAAGGGCGTCGTTCATTATGAGTTTATACCGCCTGGCAGAACCATCGATTCGGATCTCTACTGCCTGACCACTGATGAGAATAAAGCAAGAAGTTAAGAGGAAGCGGCCGGAATTGACCAATAGAAACGATCTTGTGGTCTTTCATCGCGACAACGCTAGATCACACTTCTTTAGGCACTCAGCAAAAATTAAGAGAGTTTGCCAGGAAGGTGTTAATGCATCCGCCATAGACTTGCACCTTCAGATTTCTACCTGTTTCGATCTCTTCAGAACTCTTTAGGTAGAGTCAGGCTCATCAAGAGAGGACTGCTAAAACTACATGTCGCGTGTTTTTGCTCAGACGTCCCAAAATTTCTACAGCAACGGGATCATTCACTACTTTCAAGATAGCAAAAAGTCATCGATAAAAATGACACATACATACTGTAATTAAATATAAAAAAACTTTAAAAACAAAAATGTGAGTTTTCATGTAGAATGCAAAGAAACTTTCCCTTGAACCCTCGAGCTAGTTACTCCAAGCCTAGGTTCCCAGGGTTCAAGGTTCCCTCTAGGGGCCCTCGGGTCATCCATAAAAAAAAGGTTTCGGCTAAGCGCCCTCAGCGCTCTGCCATCTTTCAATCCGGCGAAGCTGTGAAAGCCTTCGGTCTAACAGTGACCATCAGTCATAAAAAAGTTTTTTTCTTGAAGAGATTCTCTCGCTGGATTACCAGTAATTGATGATGGTAAGTAGTCAGTATTTTTTAATGCCCATAATAAATATAAGAGTGTGCAGTCCATAACTCGCACATCATCGCACCCTGATCATGAGTAAATGTGGGAGCCGATATTATTTCCGTTTGATTTAAAACATATTGTATGCAGATACGAGTACGTTCCTCGGTAATGACTACTGTTACATATTGGACGAAGTTAGTAGAAGTAGTTGTGTTGTTGTGTATACGTATTTTAGATCATTCATGCATTATGAGTGAGTTTGAGCAGTTAGTCTGATTAACTTACAAATAAATAATTATCCGTAATCTTAAAATTATCGTAGTCGTAAAATGTATGCTTCTGCGGCCTCCCTACGAAGATTGCGTAACTTCCTTCCCATAGCCACCAAGATTGTGCTTGCTAAGTCTGTCTCTTCTTTTCCCGATTTTCGACTATGCTGATGTCAGCTATCTTGACCTCACCGAATCCCAGCTTGATAAACTTGAGCGTATCCAGAATTTTTGTATTAGGTTTATATTTGGCTTACGTAAATATGACCATGTTTCCCTTTTTGAACTAAGCTCAAGTGGTTACCAATTCGCCTTCATCGGAATGCTCACATACTTCATCTACTCTATAGTGTTCTCTTCAATCCTCTCTACCCTTCTTACCTCAAAAAACGTTTTGAATTCCTTCATGATTCCCATTCGCGGAACTTAAGGTCAGCAGAAAGTTTGAAGTAGCAAATTTATGGACGCATCATTTACTGTTCCGGCTGTCCGCCTATGGAACGCGCTGCCTTTGACAGTGAAACGTGCACCATCCCTTCCAGTGTTTAAGAAACTTTTATTAAATCATTATCTGTCTCTTTAGAATCTAATTTACTTTTCGCACTAGCCTTTATACAATTCTTATTTTTATTTTTTAATATTGTATATTTATAAATTATATGTATTAATGTATATGTGTAATGTATATATATATATATATATGTATATATTTACGTGTATAAATATGTATATATATAACTTATTTATTTATGTATGATCGTATATGTGTAGTATATGTGTATAATATTATTTTTCTTTATGCAACATATTTTATTTATTGGTTTTCCATGCCGACGCTCTCGACGTTTTCGTTGTCCTTGATATCATGTCCATCCAGCGCTTGTCTGGAAGATATTGCTGTCAGCAATAAGACCGCTCATTGCTCACTCTTAGTGTATCTTTTTATTTCCAGTTTACTTTTTTGTCATTAATTTTAAGGTTTGCAATAAAGAATACATAAATAAAAATAAATAAATAAATATCCACAAATTCTTTAAAACACTTTATGAAGCTATTTTTTTCAATAGTACGTCACGTTATATCTGAATATGATGAAATTAACAATCCTAAAAAATCCAAGAACTGATATTTTACATACAAATGAATGGTTTAGCTTGTTGTTGTTGTTACTGTAATGTAAAAAGGCTCATGGCAATGCATTGGCGTATAGTGGTGTCGAACTTTAATAGCGGTACGAAGTAATAGTATTTAATGACGAGACGAGCAAATCGTTTACCTGATGGTAAGTGCAAACGTTTGCCCATAAAAAATGCTGTGTCATCTAGAACATTTCAGTGTGGCCCCACACTGCGCCCAGCATCCTGAGACGTCAGCTCTTCAGTTTCATATGATCAGGGATTATACTGCTCTTAGTGCCTTTCAGACCGAAATACGTTAATGTTTGCACATTACTGCTTCAAGAAAAAATAAATGGTCTGGGGTGTTACCTACCTACACGGATAACTGCATACGGATGTCAGCACAGAAATGTTCTGAGTAACACAGCATTTGTTGTTGGTTTATGTTGCACTTACCATCAGATGAACAATCCCCAAACTCTCGTCTCATCATTCTTCTATAAAAATGCATAGTTTACTACAATTACATGCACATAAACCATAGATGAACATGACTTTAAGTTATTATTAATATGAAAACAAAAAATAGAACCGTGGACGAATAAATTTTTGCATAGTTAAAATATGATCACTAAAGTGTCAATATCAATTTGATAAGGGTTAAATAAAGGATATCTGAAATGATAAAATTACGCGTTAAATGCCAATGTGATGGAGGTATAGATTAAGAGTTACATGAGTATCTCCACTCTGTCCTGTCTTTTTCATTCACCGTCATAAGTCCTTTGGCTTTCATGTCCGTCATTACATCAAGCCATCGGGTTGAAATTTTCTGTTGTAAAACAAAAATCTACATACTCGTATATACAGTGCTTACAATGGTATTTAACAGTAAGGTCAATAGAGATTACACGATTTATAAACCATTTTTAAACAAAGTTAACAGGATGCGTGTGTGACTGTGTTGCATGTATGTGACTGCATGTATGCGTGGTTGGGTGCGTGCATGGCTGTGTGTGAGTCTTTGTGTGTGGCAATACATGAATAGGTTATGCCCTGTTATTCTTGTAACTTCATGTTTCAAACAGTTCTTAGTTAGGTCAAAGATATCCAATCGACTTAAAATATAAATATGTCGATATTTAGTAACTAATATCAATAAACTAGACAAGAGATCCGAACAGTCAATATTGCCAGATCCATAATCCATGTAGTAACATCATGTGGTGTTGAAGTCGCCTTAAATCTAAAGTATCTAAACGATAGCATTTGCAGGCATCGCTGTATGTAGTAAAAGTTTATGATCCTTAGATGACAAGCATTTTAAAAACAGTTTCAGGATTGATTCAATTCTTTGGTTATAATTGGTATAATTGGGAGACCAAATAGCGTTAGCTTATTCAAGTGTCCGCTACCACACCGCCGTGTGGTAGTGGCTTAAGAGAATCTACCACCCCATCCCATCCCGTGGGTGTCGTAAAAGTCAACAGGGGGAAATTAAAACCAGGAGATGAGCAGCAGCATCTTCCTGGAACATCTGAATAAATAAATTGCGGTTGTCGACCCGCCTGCCAAGCTTGGCAACTATGGCAAAATCCCTCCAATATGAGAGCTACAAACTTTTGTGGCTATCTGTGGGGGAGGCCTATGTTCAGCAGTGGACTTGTGATAGGCTGAAACGACGACGACGATTCAAGAGTACTCCGTAAATATGCAAAGTAGAGAGACTTAATGCAATCAATATTGCTAAAGGAGCAAACGCGCATGATGAATCCAATTTGCTTGTAGGCTTTATCCACAACACTTCCCATATGCTTTCTAAACGTTAGTTGGAGTCCAATATAATGCCAAGGTCTCTAACAGAAGGTACCCTTTTTGTTAAGTTATTTATAAGCATATAATTAAAATCTATAAAATGTTTCTTGCGCGTGAAGGTTATTTTTACACATTTCCTACTATTGATGGTAATTTTTATCATCAGCAAACATTAAGTACTTCGAATGAAGGAGACAGTAATTTAGATCAAATAGATATGAATTAAAAAGCAAAGGTATGGAACCTTGAGGGACGCTGGAATTCACAGAAACGAAATCACTGCGAGCACTACCAACTAAAACTGCTGGCTTTCTATTACTTGTGTAAGAGTTTACTATTTTATGATCAACATGATCAAACGCCTTTTCAAAGTCCGTGTAAACCACGTCAACCTGCTGCCCAACATCCATGCTCATATGTACGTAATGGACGAAAACCGCAAAATTAGTTACTGTAGATCTGTTGCTCACAATACCGTGTTGTTCATTTGGTATTGATCTGTAAATTATGGGGCTGATACCTGAAAAAATTAGCTTCTCAATGATCTTTCCAAATGTGTTTAATATAGAGATTGGACGGTAGTTTTCAACTCTGTTTTTGGATCCACTATTATGTTTATCTATTATTAAGGCTTCCTTACATTTATCTGGAAATGTTTAAAATATATTTTTTTACATATTACAAAATAGTTGAGAGAGGCTTAGCTAAATGCTTTGCAAATTTCTGTATAAATATGGGAGGTATGCCATCGCTACCAGGCCCTATATTAGCTTTGAGCGTATTTAGTAGGCAAAAAACTTTTTCAACACGTATGCATTGTTTATAATGCCATCGGATCACGAATATATGAGTAATAATATGAGGAAGAAGGCTTTTGGAAAACACTTTATAAATTCCAGCACATATATTCATTTCATTTGTGTATGATTCAGTACCTAAAAATAATGTATTAGGGTATACAGAATTGCTAAGAAGTAAAGATTTTAAATAGCACCATTGTATTTTAGGCTCTTTTTACACGCTTTATGTTAGCTTCACTTGTATGTTTGTATGTTTGTAACCGACTCCTTAGGGCTCCATTTTGCTCCTACTTTCAACGATCCGATTTAATTAAAATTGTCACACCTGTCAAAGACCGATTACAATGCAATAATTCGACAAAAAATAAAAAACACGCTTTTATAAATAAACCAAACTAAATAGTAGAAAATAAATAATAGTTTGAAAAAACTAAAAAATTCGCTTTGTACAGAAAACCAAACTATAAAACAGAAAATAAATTTTAATAAATTTGAATTAAGAATACTTGTATGAGTGCTTTTTAAGATATCATCGAAATGATAATCCTTCTTCTCATATCTGTCAATGAAATATTTATAACTATTGACACCATGCACCCCACGCTTTTTTTTTAAATAAAACATTTTTTTCTTATTTACACTATTATTCATTTATATTTATTAGAATTTTTTACACTTCTTAATTCAAATTTATTAAAAATTTTTTTCTATTTTCTTATTTGGTTTTCTGTATAAAGCGTATTTTTTAGTTTTTTCAAACTATTATTTATTTGAGGAAACTTTCCATTTTATTAATGTAACACTCATAACACCGTTTCTCTAATTTCTTTTGTCCAGATCGTAGTATGCAAAACTCATCATAGTCACGGGGATTTTTATACTTATTCCAATTTTTTATGCTTTAGAAGCTTTTCTCGAATGATATATTTTACAGGTTTAGAATACCAAAGGTAGATAAACGAGACGAACATTTCGGTACAAATTTATCGATTATTAGTTGGAGTTGGGCATTAAACACGACATTAATTGAGATGCCAATTAAAACAGATGACCAGTTTACTTCTAAGAGGGTTAATGAAATCGCACAATTAACTAATAAAACTTTCCGAAGTCGGAATCAGTTGAGAAGTTATTTAATGATTTTTATATATTATGTGACGAGTTTACTCCTTTATGATTTATAGATATAAGAAGAATTGATTTATTAAAACTAACTAGGCATCTCCTAAACTGTTTCAACTGTCGTCCACAAAAGATTTCACTAGTGATCATAATCACTTCAGCAATTGTAGCAGTAAGAATTGCAATTGACATGTACTTTATTAATGATACAATCCATTTCATTGATAAAAATAATTTCATTCAGAAGGCAAAAGACACGTAACATGTTAAGACAAACAGTAATAGAGCTAACTCAATAACTCGCACTAGAATTTGGCTACACAGACCATAACTTTAATTGAGTATATTCACACCACACTATTCATCACTATAATCAAATACTTTAATACATTTGAGAATGAATAGAAAAATACGTGAGGAAAAATTTTTATTCATGGAATAGTTTTCGGCAATTGTTTAATAATTTAATTTGTTCAGGTTTTTTTATTAAAGAGCTGTGGTAGCTCAGGGGCCGAGTGGTCGCCTTAAATTTGAGGCGTTGGTACGGGAGTAACCCTAGTTCGCTCCCCGGTGCCGGCACTTCTAAAACTGTTCTGTAATTTTAAGTGCTGATTTACCATGACCGGCAGCAAAGTAAAGTAAAGTAGTAAAAAACATAGTGAGGAAACCTGCTTGTCTGACGAATAAAAATATTTCGAGGACATGTGAAGCCCTCTCAAAAATGTGAGGAGGCCTTGCTTGGTAGTGGGATATTTATAGGCTGTAACTTTACTACTTTAAACTATATTTACGAATAACATTATGGTTATACACAATTTACTTATATTTCGATTACTTTTTAAATTTAAACATTGCAGCGAATTTAAGTAATCGGTGAGTTTGTGAAGTTCATCAAATATGACGGAATAGTAGGTTCCCGACCAAGATCTTTAGAATTCTACTCGTAATATTGCAAATACTACATAATATAATTGTATTGTGGTTTTTGAATAATATTATATAAAACAAACAATGTATTGTTCTTTTTATACACAAGTATCAAGAAATTAAAAACATTATTGAAAACGTGCTGCCTCTAGCAATTTTCGAGACAGAGAGTCGTTACTATTATATTTTCAACTTCCCTTTTTATTGTTAGTACCTGACTTACAAATATATTATTATATTTTAAGAAATATTCTCAATTCTAAAAGTAATTTTGTAGTGGAGAAATATAATTCTAGTTAGATAAATTTATTTTTATAATTCTACATTTATTTTACCTTTTTCTATGCATCATACTACATTATGACCAGCTTAATAACTTCAACAATGAGGAGGATGAGGACGAATATACAATAGATATGTACAATAAGTAAATAAAACAAACCTTTTATGTTTCTCGTCTGAAAACCGAACCTTTATTCTCAATCTTTCTCGTTTGAAAAGAAGAGGAAGATGTTTGACAACCGTGTGGCCTAGTGGTCGGAGTAGATGACTTCTACGCCGCGGGCCTTGGGTTAGAATCCCAGCCGAAGCCAACATTTGTGTAAAAAACACAAATTGTTGGTTTTCGGGTCCGGTTATGTTGTGCATGTGAAATTTATGTCTGTAAAACGCACCCACAATGCAAGAGAAGTCCTAGTGCATCGTTTTTTGCAACGAAAAAAAAAAACGGTAATATCGAGGATGTTATAACTTGTTTTAAGCCTAATTTTAATTTAATACATATTAATAAAGTAACATTGGTCTCAGTAACGGCGTGCTTCTTATATCGTATATAATTCTTAGCAGCCATCAGTTCCTAAGTCTAAAGATTTATACTATCAGGTCACTTACAATTTTTTCCTGACAATGCATACATTAAATAGTTAAGTACGATTTAGTAACAGTAGTACTTAAGTGACATATATTTTGTATTCGAACAAATAAATGAAAAAAAAAGAAGAAGTATGTTCTTAATGGATGTAAGTGACGAGACAAGAAATCCAATCTTCTGTAAGCTGGTACTGGTTCTGTAAGTTGCAGTGTCACTTTACATTGGAAAGAACCGCACTCCACATTTCACCATCGAGGCATCGGTTCTTTAGTCTCATATGCCCTATATTTGCAGACAGGCAGGCTGAAGGGCACTGAAGCTACTGTCCCTATAAACCGAATATTACAGAACCATATAATATAGAATAGAGAATAATAGAGAAATATAATTTTAATGAATGAATCGACCCTTTCTTTAACACGACAAAATGTTTATTGTTTTAAATAACAATTGGTGTAAGTACCGCCCAATTTTTACGGTACTCCCCAGTGTTTTAATTATTTATAGGGTTTATTATATTTTACGGTACTCCCCTATTATAATTAATTGATTTGATTTGAACTTTTATTTCTGAGAAACAAAACTTGTAAAAAAGGCAAAATGTTGTACAATTGTTTTTGTAGATTGTGTGTAAATCTATAGCTTTTAACTACATACCCGACCCGTGACGTTCCCGTCGTCTTTTTATCACAGGGGTGACAGTGACAGCATCGCTGGCAATCCTATATTCAAGATATATCCTATATCACATACAAAAGAGGAATGCTGTGTGGCAAGGGGAATGATGACGGCCACATCATTCCTTTTGCCACGTAGCATTGCTCTTTTACAAAGGTTGCAACTGCCAACATACTTCATGATCTCCTAGGCTTGACTGGCCGAAACTGTCTCCAGGTATTGCAATCCTTAGCTTAGTGTTTATAATTAAAATATTAATAAATTAATTATAATAGGGGAGTACCGTAAAATATAATAAACCCTATAAATAATTCAAACAAATATTTCAATCAGAAAAGAAAGCAAATTCAAACAAAAATATTTTTTTACTTTTTACTAATACCTGTTACAGAACACATATAATATTATTTAACAAAAAAAAAAAATTTATTACTGTTAAAAATAATTAATAGAATCAGGCGTTACTTTGCGGAAATCCATAACAATGAAGGAAAGTAAGTTACTTTGCTGAGATCCGCATGAATAATATAAAAATGGTGTATATTACCTAGTTTTTTGAAGAGCACCGCCCGCCCTCCCTCAGTAGCGTGCACAAGCAAACTAACACCGCCACCAGGAACCGCCACCAGGTACCCTCCACCAACCACTACAATACTACCACTAGATAATATACACCACTGAAGTCGAGAACACGACACGTGTCATAGACTCTACGACAGACGGCGGCCGTCTGTCGTAGAGTCTATGACGCATGATGCCTCGTTTTGGGGCGAAACACGTGTCGTTGTCACTGCCCATTTTTGCTAAATGCAGCACATGCACATATCTCAGAACTTTATTTTTCATCAAAGAATTCGGGACTCACATATTAATGAGTTTAAGGATCATAGAACATTTTATATAAAAAATAGTATACAAATATTGTCCGGCTGAAACTACGACACGCGTGAAATTGTTTGCTGGACCAAAGCAAATCAATGTAGCGGACAGCCGTTTTTATATTTTAGGATGTCTCATTTAAATTTTGAACATTCAATTTAGTTATTTTCCAACTTTTACGTACATTCGTGATAATTTGTAACAAATAATATATTCACTAGCAAAATCTGTCAAGTTATTAAGGATCACTCGCTTAAAGTTAAAAACAAACAAACGGTTAAAAACAAACTTTGATAATTACATCTTTCGAAAATATATACACCCAAATCTTACTTATAAATACTGACAAATGTCCGGCAGAGGAGAACCTACCTCTTTCCTACCGAGGTGTCGTAAGACGCGACTAAGGTACTGTACGGACAGTGTTTCTTCGTGCAGAATAATACCATAATAAGCAATGCTACTATACTGTTAGCGGGAATGCAATGGTGAGTAAGAATTTTTAGACTCGTACCAAAATGGCGGCGACGTGGCCACCCGTCAGGTGACGTTTCCCGTGAGGGTGAAAGGTGGTGGGCTACGGGTGTGGTCTCTGCCTACCACTAATGGGAAAAACACGTGACTGTATTTATGCACCGATCTCCTTTCACTCCTTTCGGGTTCACTGAAAACCAGCGCTGTAGTCTCGACTGCGGCATTAAGCTGAGTGAGACCCGTTTGCTCAATGCGCCAGGCAGGACACACGTGACAATATTTTTGTACACGAGTTTTGTTAAATGTTCAGTTTTGTGATGTTGTTTAATGTGTCTTTCTGTTTGTCTGTAAATACATTGTTTACTTGTATGTCTAGTGCCTAATTTTTATGTACTTGTGTCTGTGGCGTATTTCTGCAATAAATGTTTTCTTTCTTTCTTTCACTTCTATATCCATACATACATAGAGTCCCGCCTTTTTCCCAATGGGGAAGGCAGACATCCTGACACACATCCTTCCCTTCTTCTAGTTTCATTAGTGTTTTCATACAAGCTCTGAAGTGGCCTTTACGTAAAACGACTTCAAAAGCTAATTTTAATAAATAAATATTAAAAAAGATCAGTAGATTTTTTTTAAATTTGATTAAAGTGACGGAACGAGCGATACGATCAGCTGATGGTAAGTGCAACGTCTGCCCATAACAAATTTGGTTGAATAACCACGGCAGCTGTCCCTTCGAGTGAGGTGCGAAGATAATGAAACTTATTAATGTTATCGATATCATCATTCGAATGTATTAAACTAGAAAAAGTATCATGAAATTCTAGCCAATTGTCATACGACCCACTGACTGTTGGAAGTTTTATCGTAGGCAACTTAACTAGTTTATGATTATTATTACGAGATAAACATTTTTCACTACGACCGCATCGTTTTTTGCAACGAAAAAAAAAACGGTAATATCGAGGATGTTATAACTTGTTTTAAGCCTAATTTTAATTTAATACATATTAATAAAGTAACATTGGTCTCAGTAACGGCGTGCTTCTTAAGTCTTGCAGTGGTATGCTTGGTTTTTGATTTAATTTTGTTAATTATAGGATCCCAAGCTGGTGGTAATACCCAACCATCTTCTCTATTAAAATTAGGATGTTTTTTAATTTCAATAGCTTCGCGAATCATCCTTGGTAGGAATCGGTGTTCTTTTGCGAGGATTTGTGGTTTATCAAATCTGATGTAATGGTTGGGATGATCCAGAACATGGTCACAGACTGCAGACTTCCTAGAGCGACGATGCTTCACGTCAGCTATATGTTCTTTTACGCGGGTTTTAACTGATCTTTTTGTTTGCCCTATGTAAGAGAGACCACATTCACAATCCAGCTTGTATACTCCTGCATCTTGTAGAGGGATGTTACACTTGACAGATGGTAAAAACTGACTTATCTTCTTAGGCGGCTTGAAAAATGTTCTTATGGAAGCCCGCTTCAAGATATAGCCAATCTTGTCCGTGACTCCTCTGACATATGGTAGGACTGCAGGTACACGCTCGACTGTGGCTGGCTTCACTCGGTCACTGCGACGAAGGCGCGGAACCCGAAGCTTGTTGTCTTGCAAAACTTGCTTGACATGCTGAAGCTCGGCGGCCAGGTGTTTACTGTCACAGATCCCTTGTGCTCTCTGAAACAAAAATTTGCCCACGTTAGCTTGCTGTGAAGGATGGTGGTGAGATTCACCGTTTAAGTACCTATTTGTATGGGTCTTTTTCCTATACACAGTGTGACTCAAGGTGTTATTAGGATTTCTAATTATTAAAACATCTAGAAAAGCTAAACAGTTATTTGTCTCTAACTCCATTGTAAATTGTATTTTAGAATTTATGGAGTTAAGGTGGTCTAAAAATGCAGTGACTTTATCAGAAGGTAGTATTGTGAAAGTATCATCTACATACCGCTTGTAGAACCTTGGATTTACTGGAGAAGTACGGAGGGCTTTCTCCTCAAAGTCTTCCATGAAGATGTCAGCAACAATGGGAGATACTGGGGAGCCCATCGCCACACCATCTACTTGCCGGTAGTATTGCTTCTTCCACAATAGATAGCCAGATGTTAGGCAATGTCTGAGTAATTCTGCATGTTCTACTGGCATGTTGTTCTCTGTTAGCTTCCTAGTTACAATTGAGATGCAGTCTTCAACAGGTAGGCATGTAAATAACGACTGGACATCAAAACTGACCATAGTTTCATTGTCAGTAAGATGTAGGTCTTTTACTCTTACATAGGGCAAACAAAAAGATCAGTTAAAACCCGCGTAAAAGAACATATAGCTGACGTGAAGCATCGTCGCTCTAGGAAGTCTGCAGTCTGTGACCATGTTCTGGATCATCCCAACCATTACATCAGATTTGATAAACCACAAATCCTCGCAAAAGAACACCGATTCCTACCAAGGATGATTCGCGAAGCTATTGAAATTAAAAAACATCCTAATTTTAATAGAGAAGATGGTTGGGTATTACCACCAGCTTGGGATCCTATAATTAATAAAATTAAATCAAAAACCAAGCATACCACTGCAAGACTTCAAGACACAGTAAGCTCTTTCTGCGTAGATCGGACAAGGAATAATAATTAAAAGCTGAAGGTACTCCGGGTTAACTATGACATCGGGACATCTGTCACCTCAGTCCGCCCGTGACCATGGGTGCTGTAAAGCACTCGAAACGTCGGGTTATAAATAATAAAATAAAACGCGATAAAATCCGTAAAATTAGTTTCATTTAAATGTGTAGTGTTCGCGTAAATATAAGAAATCATTATGTAAATATAAGTTTATTCAATTGTTGGATATTTCTGTTAACCAAAATATTATAAGAGGAATAGTTATATATATAAATATTATATAATATTATTAGTATTTCTCAACAGCTTAGAAGGTATTGAAGGAATATAAAAGAAAACTAGTCCAGAAATTAAATAAATTCGTGATTCTCTTGATTTTATCCATCATTTAATATAATATTGCCAAGTAACGGACAGATAAATAGCATACGAAAGAAGGATATTTTATTTTTAATACGATAGTCAAGCATAAGCATTTTAGTGTAAGAGATGCTGTATAAAAAAATCAGTTGGTCATCTGGCCATGTGAGTTTTATTTATTAATTATATTTCAAATTTCTGAAGCTATTAGTATATTCTCTAGTAGACTACATACATACTGTCACGCCTTTTTCCCATATAAGCGGTAGGCAGCGGCCACTCACGTAGCCCACTTTACGCTAACGCGGGAAACGAGACGGGACGGGTGGTGGTAGACTAACTGTTATAAATATTATAGAAATATACAAAGTACATACATTTGCTAAGTAACAATGGATTTACGCAACGCCGCTAGTAACGCCTAATTATGCTAATTCCCAGTATTTTTTTTAAATTAATTGTCATGATCGTAATCGCTATCGCTAAAGTTAAATATATGTAGCCTTATCACATATTTTTATAATGTATCAGTGAACTAAACAGACTAAGGGAAATGCCTGGCTAATCTCACTGATTTCGATAGGTAGTGGAATAAACATCTCGTAAACTGCAACACCAAAAATACAGCTGACCTGCTGACCAGCTGTCAGACCGTATCACTGGCAGCAGCGTTTACGCAGCAAGGCGTCTGGTACTGTGATCGCTAAACCACCAGCCGATCGTGGCGACCACAGAAAAGCTTCCTTTCTTGGTAGAAGTCTATGTCCAGCAGCCAACTATTAACAAGCTGATGGTGAAGAAGAAGACTAAGATGATACATTTAAAATATTTTTCTATTTTTACTGGTGTTAGGATTTCTATGCAGGAATCCGTCTGGGTGGGTGCCACTCCGGGGCCAGTTATTCTGCCGTGAAGCAGTAGCGTCAAAACATTACTGTGTTTCGGTCTGAAGGGAACTGAGAGCTAGCGTAATCACTGGGCATATGAGACTTAAGAACTGTTGTCTCGGAGTAACGGGCGCATTGTGGTGTCACACATAAATATTCTGGGTGACACAGAATTTGTTATGGGCAGACGTTGCACTTACCATCAGCTGATCATATCGCTCGTTCCGTCACTTTAATCAAATTAAAAAAAAAATCTGCTGATCTTTTTTAATATTTATTTATTAAAATTAGCTTCTGAAGTCGTTTTACGTAAAGGCCACTTCAGAGCTTGTATGAAAACACTAATGAAACTAGAAGAAGGGAAGGATGTGTGTCAGGATGTCTGCCTTCCCCATTGGGAAAAAGGCGGGACTCTATGTATGTATGGATATAGAAGTGAAAGAAAGAAAGAAAACATTTATTGCAGAAATACGCCACAGACACAAGTACATAAAAATTAGGCACTAGACATACAAGTAAACAATGTATTTACAGACAAACAGAAAGACACATTAAACAACATCACAAAACTGAACATTTAACAAAACTCGTGTACAAAAATATTGTCACGTGTGTCCTGCCTGGCGCATTGAGCAAACGGGTCTCACTCAGCTTAATGCCGCAGTCGAGACTACAGCGCTGGTTTTCAGTGAACCCGAAAGGAGTGAAAGGAGATCGGTGCATAAATACAGTCACGTGTTTTTCCCATTAGTGGTAGGCAGAGACCACACCCGTAGCCCACCACCTTTCACCCTCACGGGAAACGTCACCTGACGGGTGGCCACGTCGCCGCCATTTTGGTACGAGTCTAAAAATTCTTACTCACCATTGCATTCCCGCTAACAGTATAGTAGCATTGCTTATTATGGTATTATTCTGCACGAAGAAACACTGTCCGTACAGTACCTTAGTCGCGTCTTACGACACCTCGGTAGGAAAGAGGTAGGTTCTCCTCTGCCGGACATTTGTCAGTATTTATAAGTAAGATTTGGGTGTATATATTTTCGAAAGATGTAATTATCAAAGTTTGTTTTTAACCGTTTGTTTGTTTTTAACTTTAAGCGAGTGATCCTTAATAACTTGACAGATTTTGCTAGTGAATATATTATTTGTTACAAATTATCACGAATGTACGTAAAAGTTGGAAAATAACTAAATTGAATGTTCAAAATTTAAATGAGACATCCTAAAATATAAAAACGGCTGTCCGCTACATTGATTTGCTTTGGTCCAGCAAACAATTTCACGCGTGTCGTAGTTTCAGCCGGACAATATTTGTATACTATTTTTTATATAAAATGTTCTATGATCCTTAAACTCATTAATATGTGAGTCCCGAATTCTTTGATGAAAAATAAAGTTCTGAGATATGTGCATGTGCTGCATTTAGCAAAAATGGGCAGTGACAACGACACGTGTTTCGCCCCAAAACGAGGCATCAAGCGTCATAGACTCTACGACAGACGGCCGCCGTCTGTCGTAGAGTCAAAAAACTAGGTAATATACACCATTTTTATATTATTCATGCGGATCTCAGCAAAGTAACTTACTTTCCTTCATTGTAATGGATTTCCGCAAAGTAACGCCTGATTTTATTAATTATTTTTAACAGTAATAAAATAATTTTTTTTGTTAAATAATATTATATGTGTTCAGTAACAGGTATTAGTAAAAAGTAAAAAAATATTTTTGTTTGAATTTGCTTTCTTTTCTGATTGAAATATTTAAGATAATATTTCAGTATTTAAAAAAAGCTAAACTATGCCGTTATCATTCATCATTTCGACCTATCGTCGGGGATAGTGCAAATCCGCGTAACTAGCATTGGATAATTCCGCGTATCTGACAAATGTAGCCAATTTAAGTTTTCGCGGGCAGTGCACGCAAGATTCTGATTTACAGTCGCCTGTTTGACGCGAGTTTCGTTCGGACAATAGAAAGCAAAGAATCGCCCAATAACAATACTGCGTATCTACTGTCGGCAAGTGTCAATACCGCGTATGTGGTCAGATGGCATCGGGAGCGTATTAGTGGTTTATTTTTGTTGTTAAATTTAGTGTTTATTTAAAAAAACAATCAGTAAAATATCAAATAAGTATTAATGCAATGTTGATTAAGTATTTTCATTGAATATAGGTATTAAATTTGGTAGATACAAAACCGACTTAAAGGAAAACCATTGAAAGGGCTGATACAAGACGAGGTATTACAAAAGTCTATTATTTAAAATGTAATAATCAAAAAATGAGAGTATGTTTAAAGACGTTCTTATGAATATTGGGAATTAAATTGTGGACAGAAAGGTATTGGCTAGGCGAGAAACTAAATAAAAAAACAACTATAAACCGGACAGAAAATGCTGCGTTGCCTACGTTGAAAGTGTTAGTACAAACATTTTTAAGAGCCCTGCCCAAATTTCCTTCTCATTACTGCAGAGAAGAAAGCACAAAATTATATCTAGAACCGATAATACAGTCAAAACGCGAATTCTATCGTATCTATGTTAAAGAGGTAACAAGAAATGGGCAAAAAGTGGCCTCCAGAAAACTTTTTGAAGATGTTTTGAAAGATGAAAATATAGCTTTGTTTCAACCAAGAAAAGACGCATGTGATCTTTGTTGTTCATTCAAAGTAGGCAATATTACAGAGGAAGAATATCAACAACATGTATCACGAAAAAATTTAGCTTGACAGGAAAAGACTATGGACAAAGAAGCTGCGAAAAATGGAACAATGCACGTAATAACTGCCGATTTACAAGCTGTGAAATTGTGTCCATTTTTGACAGCCAGCGCATTGTATTTTAAAACAAAATTGATGGTTCATAATTTTACGGTGTACAATCTAGGCACTAACAACGTAAAGTGTTATTGGTTTGATGAGACTACAACAGATTTAAAAGCATCAACGTATGCTTCGATTTTTGTCGATTATTTGAAGAAAATGATAGAAGAAAACCCTAAAAATGTCGTAATCTTACTGATGGATTGGCGATGGAAAAAAACATTGTCATCACACAAACATTTTTAGAAAAGGGACATACACAAATGGAGGTGGATTCAGTTCACTCGATAATTGAAAGAAAAATAATTCATTTAAATGAAACTAATTTTTACGGATTCTATCGCGTTTAATGTTTTACTATTTATAACCCGACGTTTCGGGCGCTTTACAGCTCCCACGGCCACGGGGGGACTGAGGTGACAGTTGTCCCGATGTCATAGTTAACCCGGAGTACCTTCAGCTTTTAATTATTATTTTTAGTCCGATCTACGCAGAAAGAGCTTACTGTGTCTTGAAGCCTTGCAGTGGTATGCTTGGTTTTTGATTTAATTTAGTAATAATAGGATCCCAAGCCGGTAGTAATACCCAACCATCTTCCCTATTGAAATTAGGATGTTTTTTAATTTCAATAGCCTCGCGAATCATCCTTGGTAGGAATCGGTGTTCTTTTGCAAGGATTTGTGGTCTATCAAATCTGATGTAATGGTTGGGATGATCCAGAACATGGTCACAGACTGCAGACTTCCTAGAACGACGATGCTTCACGTCAGCTATGTGTTCTTTTACGCGGGTTTTTATCGATCTTCTTGTTTGGCCTATGTAAGAGAGACCACATTCACAATCCAGCTTGTATACTCCTGCGTCTTGTAGAGGGATGTTACACTTGACAGATGGTAAAAACTGACTTATCTTCTTCGGCGGCTTGAAGTATGTATGTATGGGTCTTACACAGACATACTAACAGATATTTAAACGGTGAATCTCACCACCATCCATCACAGTTAGCTACCGTGGGTAAATCCTTGATTCAGAGAGCACGAGGAATCTGTGACAGGAAACACCTGGCCGCCGAGCTTCAGCATGTCAAGCAAGTTTTGCACGACAACAAGCTTCGGGTTCCGCGCCTACGTCGCAGTGACCGAGTGAAACCGGCCACAGTCGAGCGTGTACCTGCTATTCTACCTTATGTCAGAGGAGTCACGGACCAGATTGGCTATATCTTGAAGCGGGCTTCCATAAAAACATACTTCAAGCCGCCGAAGAAGATAAGTCAGTTTTTACCATCTGTCAAGTGTAACATCCCTCTACAAGACGCAGGAGTATACAAGCTGGATTGTGAATGTGGTCTCTCTTACATAGGCCAAACAAGAAGATCGATAAAAACCCGCGTAAAAGAACACATAGCTGACGTGAAGCATCGTCGTTCTAGGAAGTCTGCAGTCTGTGACCATGTTCTGGATCATCCCAACCATTACATCAGATTTGATAGACCACAAATCCTTGCAAAAGAACACCGATTCCTACCAAGGATGATTCGCGAGGCTATTGAAATTAAAAAACATCCTAATTTCAATAGGGAAGATGGTTGGGTATTACTACCGGCTTGGGATCCTATTATTACTAAATTAAATCAAAAACCAAGCATACCACTGCAAGGCTTCAAGACACAGTAAGCTCTTTCTGCGTAGATCGGACTAAAAATAATAATTAAAAGCTGAAGGTACTCCGGGTTAACTATGACATCGGGACAACTGTCACCTCAGTCCCCCCGTGACCATGGGAGCTGTAAAGCGCCCGAAACGTCGGGTTATAAATAGTAAAACATTAACGCGATAGAATCCGTAAAAATTAGTTTCATTTAAATGAGTAGTGTTCGCGTAAATATAAGAAATCATTAAGAAAAATAATTTATTTTTACCCAGTCAATACTCTTCGGTTACCAAAGAAGCTAGATTGAATCCATCTCCATATGAAGTAGTTACGATAGACCACACTTTTTTTAAAGACTATAGTATTAAAAGTTATCTTATTTACGATTCAATCCGCCCTGAAAGAGGAACTGGTGCAATGTGCGTGATTGATATAAGAGTAATGAAGTACAATCCCAATGGCACAATTCAATACAAGCTTAACTACAGTGACGAATTTCAACTATTACCACAAAGGCCAAAAAGAATTAAGCCAGATATTCCACCACAGCTCAAAATCAAAATATGAACATTTACAGGAGATGGGCAGCAGCATCTTCCTGGAACATCTGAATAAATAAACTGCGGTTGCCAATCCGCCTGCCAAGCGTGGCAACTATGGCAAGATCCCCCCAAAATGAGAGCTACAAACTTTTGTGGCTATCTATGGGGGAGGCCTATGTTCAGCAGTGGACTTGTGATAGGCTGAAACGACGACGACGACGACGAACATTTACAACAATTAAAAAGTGTTATACCCATGGATTGCCATGAGTTCTATGACAGTTTACCTTAAGGATAATTAATTTACTTATATGAAACTATAACTAAATGTTTAATTACAATATTTATTTTAATATATAATATTAATACAATATTTATTATCTGAAAGGGCTCATTTTTTTAAATTTAAATGTATACGAGAGACATTATCCCTTTATTATTTAACATACTGAGACAGTTTATTTTAGTTAGCTAGGAAGCTATTATTTTGGTTATTAATTTTTTAAGTTTAAAATGTGTAATACTATTTCTAATAAGGTAATTGAGAAGGCTGATACAGGCTGAATAGAACGTAAGAGTTAATTAAACTGCTGTTGACATTATCTTGTCATCAATGTTTGTATTTCTTAGAAATTTCAGAAAAAAGTTGTTTTTTAATATATTTTTTTATTTAATCATGCTATTGTAAGAGATAAAGCTTATGAGCAGATTTTTAAGTCATGTTTTGTTTTGGTTATTAAATATTATTTTGAAACATTAGTTACTTGATTGATTTCAATACCGCGGAAATTAATATATTATATCCATCTTAATAAGTTTGTGGTCAAATTAGATCCGCGTAATTGTCGTAGCGACTAAATTAATCACTCTAAAAGATATCTATTATTACCAATACTTGGAACACATAAATTAATACTCCCGATGTATGTATTAGTATCCCCGACGCTATCACAAGTCCACTGATGAACGTAGGCCTCCCCCATAGATTGCAACAAAAGTTTGTAGCTCTCATTTTGGGGGGATTTTGCCATAGTTGCCACGCTTGGCAGGCGTTAGATGGCGTTAGTTGCGTTAGATGAGGTCAAATGCATTTTTTCAACGAACATAGTAGTAGTAGATTGTAGATTGCTACGGACGTTTAAGAACATAGTAGTAATATTATTATTTCTAAACATAGTCAGAGTTTCTTTCATCAAAGATCATAATAGTGGTTTTTATAAAAAACATCTTATTGTCTCTTACGATAACGATGAAATGCTTAATGTTCAATAATAAATGTAACCTGTTTTAAAATAAGCTGTTACTATTGAAATGTACATTTATTTTTCATAATATACAAATGTAGGTACTCGTAATAACTTGTAGGTTATCTCAGTTTCATAGATGGCAGCGCATGTAAAAAAATATTAAGAGTTAGCTTGGAACTTTGTCGTCAGATACAAACGTGAGTCGATTTCTGATAAGACCTATATATCGTTCAATATGGCCGAGCATCAGTTGGAAATTAAGTAAGTTAGTTCGTTACAAAGTTGTGATAGGAATCGCACCCGAGTGATCCTAGTCTACTTGGTAGTTCTGCGTTCAGTGCCGAGCGCGTATTCGGCGTAGCGAACATTTCATTTGTACACCAGCCACAGTCACAATGAGACCGGCTTAGGTGTAACACGCCGTCTGAACGGCGTTCAGTCGCCCGTTTGTTCCGATCGCGTAAATTATTCTACTCACGTCATCCCATTTTGGGTTGTAAATCAATTATAGATAATTAAATTTATTCTGAGGAAATGAAAACCGTATATTAATTTAGTTTGTGACACTTATTATAATAGTATTGGTGAAATATTTGAGTTACCTTTGAGACTTTTTTCGTGGAGTTTTGTAAAGTAAGTAATAATTTCAAATTAAAAAAATTAACTTTTAAAGCACTCATATTATCAAATTCTGAAATGAATATTTTTATAACGATAAAATGTATATTCGCTTGTCTAGTCCCCTGAGTGTTGTAAGAGTCGACTAAGGAAAATACCGGAAAATTTGATAGCCTCCGGGTGGCGTATTAACTATCTTGAAAAATGTGAGACTAAAAATACGCGGAATGGTGACTAGCAGAAACTGCTTTGGTGCGAGGCGTCTGTTAGTGCTATTGAAGATCCGCCAGGCTATTGTGGTGACAACGGCAAATTCGCCATCAACAAGACGCTGATGATATAATTCTTTCAATTAAGAAATTATTTCGAAATATTTACTTTCTAAATATCATTTTAAAAAGATACTTTATTATAATTTCCACTATGTTGTACTTTTATAACATTTTAACATTAATATAACTTTTCACAAAGTTATCGATTTTTGTGGAAACTAATAAAAAATGCCAATTTTGTGAAAAGCAATTAAACAGTAATAATGATAATATGGCGTTAGTTTGCAGAATGCAATGTGGTTAGAAGAGGACTGAATCACAAGGTTAAATTGGGAGGCCGAAGTTTATTTTATTATTTTAAGAACTTTCAAACAGAAACAGAAGAGGAATTCGCATTCCTTACACATTTCATCGCCATTTGGCAGAAAAAGATCACCCAATTTCAAACAGTTTACGTTTTATTCAAAGGCTAGGCAAACTTTTTTAGTCAATTAATTTCATCCAGAGATTAGAAAACAACATGTTGAATATACTACTAAATGTTATATAGTTTTACTACTAAATAACTTTGATAACGTTTTTTTTATAACATGATTTGTGCAAAAGTTGTGATTTTTGATCGTGACGCTGACTTTTTATTATGTGTCGAGACGAGTAAAAATTTACCTGATGGCAAGTATCTAGCTTATCGATTACAGTTGCAGGGTCACCCAAAACTTTAAACTGGAAACTTACGCGTTCTTACGAGCTACAGTGCCCTCCAAACAGAAACGCAAGATGCTTGCACTCTTCTGTTTGATATCAGAATAATACAGGAATAGTGGATTCCTACACCTGACTTCTGTTATATCCATGACTAGTTTTAATAATATAAATCAGTGATTTTATAAAGCCACGGCCATAAATGTATATAGTAGTTTTATGTAAATGTGTAATAGTCAAATCATAATTAGATACCACGAAAAATATTTCCCGGTGATAATGGGACAAAATACTTTCTTTTTTGTTAAGGAGAATTATTGTAGATTTCTTCTAATGAATAAACATTAAAAATATATTAACTATTTAGCAGAATTCACGTGTAAAGGATTTTACGTCTATTTTAATAATAAACATTAACCACGTCATAAAAAATAGACCGGCCTATGCTCAGCAGTGGGACATTAAAAGGCTGTTACTGTACTTTACTTTTTTATATGTATATATTAGTTAGGTGAATTATATCGAATGTATGATTCATAATGATAACTTAACAGAAAACTGAAATATACTTACAGTTTGTAAAATACTACGCAATCTTCCAATACATTATTTAAATTGAGTTATATATTTTGTGACAGTCTTCAAACTGTGTAACCACATCTGTTAAAATCATGTTGCAGGATGTGCATTGTGTTGAAAACTGAATACATGAATACTGTTTTAAGTCCCATCATAATTAATATATACAAATGAAATTAAAGTTTCTGTTTGTGATTTCGGAATAAAGATTTTTTCTTGATCTCATATAATAATTTGAAGGATACCAAAACTCAAACACACGTTTTTAAAACGTTTGTCTGTCCGTTTGTTGTCCGGGTTAATTTCCAAAACGGACGAATCGGTTTTCAGAGAACTTGATTGGCAGGTAGAGGAATTTTCAGAGAGTAATTGTAAGCTATTTCGTATTTGGACAATATTTCGGAATATTAAAGTTAAAAAAGACGTAAAATAAAAAAATCAGAACAAATAAGAGGCTGTGAGGATGAAAGTGTTACGCGGGTGTGGCTTTAATTTAGATTTTGGACATTATTATTTTAGTTCATGGTATTTAAGATATTACTTTTAATATCTTAATAAATTATTTAGAAAATTCATATTCATTTGTCCGCGCTAATCCCAGAATTACATAGAGCCGTACTAGCTCTGGGGCTGGTTCTTCTTAAATTTCATACGCGTGTGACCTGAGTTCGATTCTCGGTGCCGCCAACTCTATTGTTCTGCAATTTCAAGTGCTGATTTAGTGATTCAGCGGTGAAGGAAAACTTCGTGAGGAAACCTGCATATTTGAGAAGTAAACATATTTCGAAGACATGTGAAGTCCGACAAGCTCGCACTGGAGCAGGACACTTCTCAGCTCCAAAGCTCTCTCACAAATGAGAGGAGGCCTGTTCTGAGCAGTAAGATATTTATAGGCTGTGATTTTACTTCTATATCTTAGATAGCCCGTTTCTTGAGTCGGGTTTTGGGCTATAAAACTTTTCGCTATGGTTTTATGGTGCTGCACGCTAAAAGCAGACAATCGTTTTTTAAAATAATAAAAATGATTTGCGAGAAAGGTTCACACGATATCATTACAGGTATATATAATCTGTTACTGTATTCAATGTTATCCAAAAAGTATTAGGACGCGTGATGGGAATACATTAAAAGTTGTAACAAACTAAATATTTCGACCCTGATCACAACCGCTGTCAAAGGTCTACCGCTTCATTGCCTAATACTTCTTCTATGTCCCTCTCTAAGTGATATGGCTGAGTAAATATATTGATCACATTTTATTATACAGAATGTAATCAATTATCCGCCATTTATTCATAAAAGTGCCTTAATCAATTAAGTGCATAGTGATTGATAGTATATTTACTAAAATTACACATACAAATGCACACGTAAAAATACATACACATGCACATTAAAAGAGTAATGGCAAAGCCTTTCATACAGCATGATTACAAACGGCTACTTAAAATACTGTGTTACGTTCTGGTAAGAATTACATTAGTCTTTAAGTTGGTGGTTTTAAATAGGCATATTTGATCTGATAATAACGACACTAACGTCAGTTACTAGGTTATCTTACGTGCTCACTGAATCCCGAATCCAGGTTTCGAATCCCAGCACAAGTCAATGTTGCTGTAACTCAGAAACTAATGGATTTCGGGTCTGGTTGATTGTGTTGTGTCTGTAACAATGTATTGTTATGGTTAAAATTGGCTACGAGGACATTATAAATAATTATGATACATATATTATTTTTATTCAGTTGTATAATGTGGGACATATACTTCTGATAAACTCCTATCTGAAGATTTATGTAGTTAATGACAGGTAGTAAGACACGAGTAATAAATTACTTGCCTACCAAACCTTAGATACTAGCATAATTTTATTTATTACATACTACACTCTGTGTGTTCTATTTGGAATTTATAGCGAAGTTATTTTCAATCTGTAAACCCGTTCTCTCGCTCATAGTTGTGCTCGCTATGTGAAAATGATAACATCTTCAAAAAGTAAAGCTTTGATATGTTAACTATCCACGCTTTACACCTATAATCTACTTTCTTCATCAAACTTTAAAAAGTCCACTGTTCCAAAGTATTTACAAAGTTACCAAGTAAGTCTGGTGGTAGGTTTTCTTTGCAGGAATTCGTCTAGGTAGGTAGAAGGTACGACCGCAGGGCCTAGTCGTTCTGCCGTGAAGCAGTGGCGTGCAAAAATTCTTTGTCTGAAGGACAATGAGAGCTGATGTAGTTACGAGGCATATGATACTTAAGAACGTGCACAGTCGGTACCACACAGAAATGAAACGGTATTTATTGTGGCCAGACGCTGCACTTACTACCAGGTGAACGAAAAAACGAAAAAAAAACAAAACCTGGCGGGCGAATTACACTTCGCATCTCAGACTCTGTTGCCGGTCACTGGTCAGTGTTATTATGTATGTTATGTTTGTTATGGGAAAATAAATCTCGCAAAAGCGCCTAGATCTAACCTCCAGAATAATGTGTAAAGACTATTGAAATTAACAAAAGTCGATAATTATAATTGTCTCATATGTTGAGAATTGTTCTAAAGCCGATTCATGAGATCTATTTGTTGACTAATGTTGGATCAACTGTGTGTCTCAGCAGGCAACTCATCCACATACAGAACGAGTTCGAATCCTAGCAGCTGCTAATATTTGTTTACTTAGGTGGCAACTATGGCAATATCCCCCATTGCCATAGTTGCCACGCTTGGCAGGAGGATTGGCAACCGCAGTTTATTTATTCTGATGTTCCAGGAAGATGCTGCTGCCAATCTTCGAGTTTTAATTTTCCCGTTTGTCAACTTTTACTACACCCGCGGGATGAGATGGGGTGGTAGATTCTCTTAAGCCGCTACCACACGCCTTATTTACATTTAATTACAATATGTATGTGCCATTTTGTTCAATGATTTTTTGCCATCTTGAAAGTAGTAACATGTACCCGTTGCTATAGAAATTTTGGGACTTCTGAGCAAAAAACCCGACAAGTAGTTTTGGCAGTCCTCTCTTGGTGTTAACCTGACACTAGGCGTTAACAAATCTAAAGAGACCGAAATAGGTGGAAATCTGAATGCGCAAGGTCAGGGCTATATTGCCGATGCATAAACACCTCCCAGCTAAACTCTCTTAATTTTTGCTGAGTGGCTAAAGATGTGTGTGGTCTAGCGTTATCGTGATGAAAGGCAACACCCTTTCTATTGATCAATTTCGGCCGCTTCCTCTCAACTTCTTGTTTTATTCTCATCAGTTGTTGGGAGTAGAGATCCGAATCGATGGTTCTGCCCGGAGGTAAAAGCTTATAATGAACAACGCCCTTCCAATCCCACCATACACACAGTATCACCTTATTGCGATTTAACGTGGCTTTTGGTACAGTCTGAAAAGCCTGACCAACCTTTTTCGCACAGTTCTTGTGTGATCCTAAGTGATCCACTTTTCATCACCAGTTATCAATCTCTTTGAAAACGGTACGGTTTCATTATGTCTCAATAAAGAATCACAAATGAGAACACGGTTCATTAGGTTGCTTTCAGTGAGCTCGTGTAGCACCCAAAAATCGAGCTTTTTTGCGTACTCAGCGTTTTTTAAATGGCATAAAACTATTTTGTGGTCACTTCCCACTTCTTCAGCTACGTCTTAAATATTGATATGCCGATCTTGCTCCGACTTTCAAAAATGACGCCCATTTTATTTGTAACGGGGCGACCAGACCGCGGTGCATCTTTGACCTTAAAAATTCCCGGATTGAAAACGGTTAAACCAACTTTATGCTAATCTTACTGACACCGCATTAAATCCATTAACGTCACAAATTGTTTTCACGGTTTCTGTCGCATTTTTCCTTTTAGTAATAAAGTTTTTAAATGTATCGAATTTCTTCATTAGATTCGCTCATTTTGACGGAAATAGAAACAAATGGAAAATAGCTGGAAACAACATTTTACTAATTTGTTTATTTTTTTGAAATGTAACATATTTATGTCATCTAAACCAGATAGATACAAATAGTACAGCCAAAGAGATTTTATTACAATTTTATACATACTAATATGCGAAAAGGCTTTGTCTCCGACCTATTAGTCTATGTCAGTAATAATAAAAAATTTATTTGACTACTTATATATTGTATATAATTTATATTTATTAGTATATAGTGTTCATACGAGTATTTATATTTCTTCATGGATGGAAATATATTGTTTATATTTCCAACACGAATTATCTTGAAATCCATTAAATATTAAGGTTTAACAATAATTACCTTCCAACGTTATTTTACTATGAAGGCTGTAAGTGATTACAACACGTTCAAGTTTCTTCGAAAGTTAAACAAAACCAGCAAATTTCATTACCCCTAAATAGTTAATGCTCTTAAAACAATGCTGAGGCGTCGATTGTTTGTTACGGTTGCTTTTAGATCCACCTATTGTAGTTGTGGCAATAGAATTGAAACTTTGGTCCAACCTTAACTATAATGTGTTTCAAGTTTCTTAATTAGATTAGGTATTTGTGAAAATTCTAGGACGATTACTGTAAGCTTGCTTGCTTTCAGTAATCGTCCATGACTTTTTACAGTTGTTGTTATATGTAGTTCTAGTAAATCTTAAGTAACGTTTGTAAGTGCTACGGTTTAAGTAAATTATTCATAAGGATTAAATAAAATTAAATATAATTAAAATTAAATTAAACATAAATTATTTATGTAAATGCTAGGTTTCGCGTAGAATGTTTAAGAGAAAATTACTCAACTAATAAGCACATAATTTTTAATTTTGCATTTGTGTTTGGGTTTACAAACATTATGCACCCAGAACTGTTAAGTATATAAGTAAAATAGAAAAATAAATAAAAGTGGTGTCACGTTGTTGATGTAACTATCAAAGTAAATATCAGTAGGTATGTACATTATATGTATAACACACAACTGTAGAACTTCTTATTTATTACTATTACAGCCTTTTAAAATACACCAATGACATCAATAGAATTAAAATAAGTATTATGCGAGTTTGTCCTTCGTACATATAGGTGATAGTTACAAATAATCAATATACTAATGAATATAACGACAACAGCGCCTTATATGTTAACTTATTATTGAGTAAATTACAACCATATATCTCGAGAAAGCTTCAAACTGCTTATTAAGTTAATAACACAGTGTTATGAACATTCCAGAATGTTATCTTCCCTCTGAAATCTTTCCTTCGCCTCAACGAACAGCAAAGTTTTTAGTGTGTTGTATCTTCGGTTTAACAAATAGCGAAGTTTCTAGATTTAAAACGAATATTGTTAATCGCGATTTTTAGAATTTTCTCGACGCTCTATAATATTTGTTGGCCTTTACAATATACGTTGACGCTTTACAATATAAGTGTGACCAGTGGGCAAGTTGTGATGAGTCTGAGTTTATATGAGCTACAGGGTAAAACACGAAATAGTGACTAGCTTATGGATCAGATTTTATTCATTTGAGTGGAACCTACTAGATGTATCCAAGGAGTGTCGTTTTATTCATCCAAATCGGAACCAGCACGTAACAAATTGACCCCATATATAATATATTATTTTAATACTTCATATTATTGGTATACAGATAATATTTAATCTTAAAGTCTCGAAAATATTAGTAGTACCGTAATAGTGTTTGACATTTATTTGGAAACTCCTAAGTAATTTAAGTTTAAGTTTAAGTATCTTATTGATATGGACATGAAATACTAACCAGGCCTTTGTTTGCAGAAAATGGATACGTGAAAAATTTTACCCAAGGCGCTGTCTACATATCTGTAATATTGGCGAGAGTAAACACTGATTCAAACGGACTAGTACATATCAGTGTTAGAAACATGGTGGCCTACTGCGTGCCCGGAGGGCAAGATTTTCGGCGTGTCTATGTGAAAGTGCATGGTTATATAGCACTTATTATATGTCTGCTTGGCTCCGCTGCAAACTCTGTCAACATCGCTGTACTTAGTCGTAAAGAAATGATTTCGTCTACCAATTCCATTCTTACTGCACTAGCTGTTGCTGATCTACTCGTCATGCTCGACTACATACCTTTTGCGCTACACATATACACGAAGATAGGGTCAGAGCTGCATCGAAATTCTTATGCCTGGGCTGTTTTTGTCTACTTTCATTCTATCTTTAGTCAAACTTTCCATACAATTTCAATTTGGCTAACAATTACTCTAGCTGTATGGCGTTATATCGCAATCAAGTTTCCACAAAAGAACAAAATTCTATGTAATAAAAGAAACACAAACATTGCCATAGCTGTGGCGTATGTTGTATGTCCAATAGTGTGTCTTCCTATTTACTTTGCTATGAATATACAGGAAATCGCCGATACAAGATGGTAATAATGATAATAGTACTATTGACGGAAATGAGGTTCTAATAAATAAGTCTTTGAGTCATGACCCTAAGTACGTTATTTCCATGACTGACAACGAATATTTGCTGACTGCAATATTCTGGATATATAGTGTCTTCTTAAAACTTATTCCATGTGTGGTGTTATCAATATTAAGCGTATGTCTTATTTTAAAAATGAAATCCAGCGATCGAAGAAGACAAAAGCTGCTAAAGAAATCTGCACTTTCAACAAACGAGGTAATATTTTATTTACTATAAATTAGAGATTATTATCCAAAGACAACTATGTCGGTCAGCAGACACCATATTTGCATGCTGAGTCTTGGGCCTGATGATGGAATTTTTGATAAAATGATACTATGATTTTAAAATCTTTAAAAAGAAGGGTTATTATAATGTTATATAATACATGACTTATGATAACCTCCTAGGAATAAGGAGATCCCTGCTGTTTGTTAAACTTATGACTGATGACTATATTGTATATTCTATATTGTATATTGTAAATTCTTTTTAAATTTCTGAGGAGAAAACATAAAAGCCTGTTCATACAATTCCGTTCCGTTCTGTTACGTGAATACATCGCGATGTAACCTTATCTGAGATCTAAGAAATATTTGCACGGCATGTAAAGTTCGCCAACCCGCCTTGGGACAGCGCTGTAGTCACTTTCCTGGTCCAAAATGGTAAAAACCTTCCTGGTAAAAATAAGAATAGCTGTGTTTCAGCACTAGTGCATTTATAGCCTAGAAATTTACATAATTTGCGCTATTTTTTACAGGCTTATCATTGGCTTTGTTGTGAAAAACGAACTCGTCATGTGATATTATTATAATATTAAAAGTCATGCAAAACCTGACAACCCATATAGTAGGGTGTACTGTGTTTCGATACCATTTCATAATAAAAGGAGGCATCTGCGCTGCAAAGAGATGAATTAGGGCTGATATTATTATACGTTATGGATGTAAACGAATATAAAAGCTTTATTCTTCGTAACTCAATACATTTCAGAGTCTTAAAAGGTTTTTATTCGTAATAATGTCAAGTAGGTTATTTCATTTATAAGTTCTCTAAATTTATTTTTACATAGTTCAAAGAAACAAGTTGGCAGGATTATTAATAAGTGATAATTGTTCTTCAATCGTGAAAATTTTTGTATCGGTAAAGATGATATTTCTGTGCCTTTCACCTGCGTATCGCGACAGAAGGCGTTTTGATCGATCCACTCTCTTTAATTGTAAAGATTGATTTAGGGCATGTCCTGTATATCGACGATAAGCACCGAGCTTCAGGTCTTGTTTTATAATATGCGACAGAGTCCTAGCGGGAATCTTCATTTCTCGCGATAAAATGTTTTGCTTCTTATTGGGATTTCGACGAATTTTGACTTTAACAGCATTAACAGCTTTGTAGTTCTAAAAGCACGCGGCCGCCCCGATCATTTCTGGTCTTCGACAGAGGAAGTGTTGTTGTATCTGTTGATAGTACGATATACGAACATACGGCTGATACCAAGCTTTTGAAGTGTCTGGAATAATGCACACAAAACGAATAATGCAACGAGTAATGGAATAATGCATACAAAGCGAAGAAACGCGCCGCGAAAGGGGATTCCGAGCCTAACTCGGATACCGCATCGCCGTCCGCCTCACGGAACCGGCCAAAAAGGGCGTGTCCAACACACGAAATACCATTGAAAAGTCACTGCCCGCGCATCCCGCGGCGCAAACTAACAAAGCTCCTCCGCCAATAATTCTACAAGATAAGGCGCAGTGGAACGATTTGTCACTATGGATGACAAATAAAAAAATTGTGTGCCCGAAGGCGCAGACGGCAGTGCAAGGTATCCGCGTATACCTAAGCACAGTCAGCGACTTCAGGGCCGTCACTAGCCATTTGCGTGGAAGGAACATCAGCTTCCACACATACTCGCTCGCGGAAGAACGTAGACTCCGCGTAGTCATTAGGGGCCTGCCCAAAGAATTGGAGACAAGCCACATCCTGAGTGACCTTAAGTCACAGGATATACCTGTGTTCGAGGTGCATCGTATGCATCACCCACACAACAAAAAGTCATACGACCTGATCTTAGCCATACTGGATTTAACTCCAGAAGGCAAACAGGTCTTCAATATTAAAACAATTTGCGCCCTCTCAGGCCTTTCTATAGAGGCACCCCGCAACAGGGGCATCATTGGCCAGTGCCACCGATGCCAACTGTACGGACACTCTGCCCGTAATTGCTTCGCCCGCCCTCGTTGCGTAAAATGCCTCGGGGATCACGGCACCCAAGAATGCGCTCGCACGCCAGAAGCCGAAGAACCCCCAAGCTGAATAATCTGCGGCGAGCTGGGACACCCTGCGAATTACCGTGGGTGTAACAGAGCGCCTAAAAGTAAGAAGCGCAGGAGAGGCAAAAAGAACGGCCGTAGGAAGGGCCCCGGGGCCCCGCAGCCTCAAACACCCGCTCCTAAACCGGCAACAAAGCCCGCAACTAAACCCGTGCCTAAAACAACGCCCGCGCCCGCTCCGGCCGCAGCGAAACCCGGTCCCGCTGACGGGACTACCGGGCTGAGCAAAAGTCAGTGCGCCGCGCCGGCGCCGGCGCCGAACGCATGGACAAAACCGTTGCCTATGACGCAAAAGAGCGCAGCCGCTTCACCGCCCGCGCCTCGAACCGCAGAGCCTAAAATTCAGGGCTCGTCAAACTTCGCCGCAGATTTTTCCTTAATTTGCGGCTTCATGCGCAGCATCAATGTTGCCGAACTATCCAGCTTAGCGCGTAAAATCCGCGAAGGCAAAGTCCCCTCAGGACCGACTCATGGCGACCGTGGAGCACATGAGCGTAATCGACGCGATTTGGACGTTTCAATGCGCCTAAAACATCACGCGCCGCGTCGATCATAAACAAACTTTTAATTGTTACCAATGGCGTCCCATATAGGTAGAATTAAACCTAGCTCTCTGACTGTCTCGTATTTTAACGCAAACGGTCTTAAGACGCAGTTAGTTGAAATCGCGAATTTCCTTCGTGATCATGACATCGACGTTATGCTAGTGCAAGAGACTTTCTTAAAACCTAGTATGCGCGATCCTAAGATAGCCAATTACAAAAGCATCCGTAATGACAGAGCGACCGCGAAAGGCGGCACTCTGATTTACTATAAAAAGTCCTTGCACTGTATCGCGCTCGATACACCCGACTTAATCAATATAGAAGCTTCCGCGTGTAGGTTAGCAATGACCGGCCACAGGCCGCTTGTACCAGCATCAGTATACCTCTCGCCATCCAGACAAATATTAGAGTCAGATTTAAAAACTCTATTAGATCTAGGTCGTTCTGTTATACCTGCCGGAGACTTGAACAGCATGCACGGCAGTTGGAATTCCAACGTTAATAACACGAACGGTAATAAACTGTACGACATAGCGGAGAGACTTAACGTAAACGTTATAGCTCCCGAAACCCCAACCAGAGTACCGACGCAATTACATCAGCAGCCGGATATTCTAGACGTAGCAATTATTAAGGACGTGAACTTAGCAATAGACTCTATAGTTACGCTTCACGAACTGGAGTCGGACCACCGTCCGGTCATTTTTAATCTGGGCCAGCCAAATGGTGAGGTCACTCAGACCAAAACCATTGTGGACTGGCGTACCCTCGGAGTCAAACTCGAGGCTACGAGCTCTCAGCACTTAGACGAAATTCCGAATACTATCGACTCGCCAGAGGTAGCCTGCCGTGCGATAAAATCTTTTTCGACTCATCTCAAAACAGCCGTCGGAGAATCCTCCCGAACGGTTACGGTGTCGAGCGATCGACGCTGTAACCTGCCGGCGGACCTCCGTCGCCTGATTAGAGAAAAGAGTCGCGCAGCTAAAGCGCACGATAGATATAGAACCGACGCAAATAGACTCAGACTGCGCCTCCTACAAAGGGATGTTAAAGAGCGCTTATCTGAGTATAATCAAGATAGCTGGGACACAATGCTTGGAGAAATCGAGCCGTCGCACACTGCCTACTGGCAGTTGGCACGATCTCTCAAAGCAGAACCGGTCTCACCCATGCCTCCGCTCATTAGATCACTCGACAATTCGCTCGCCTTTGACGACAGCGAAAAAGCCGAATGCCTCGCAGGCAGTCTAGAGAGCCAATGCACTCCGTCTCTCGCGCCTCTGGATCCCGACCATCTGCAGCAGGTGGCCGCGGAACTCGAACGCAGGGCTGCCATACCACCAGTGGGCGAACCACTGCCTCCAGTGACTCTCGAAGAAGTCACTAAGATAATCAAAAAGCTTAAAAACCGATCCGCGCTTGGCCTCGATGGCATAAACAACAGGGTGATGAAAGCTCTAACTACGCCGCTATTGTGTCTGTTAGTTACTATTTTTAACGCGCTCCTCTCCAGCTGCTCCTTCCCGGACGACTGGAAGGAAGTCGACGTTATAGGCATTCCGAAGCCTAATAAGCCTAGGAACATTCCGTCTAATTATCGCCCAATAAGTCTCCTCAACTCGATGGCTAAGATTTATGAGCGAATTATACTCAGTCGATTAAAAGACTATGTGCTTACAAATAATATTCTTCCAGACGAGCAATTCGGCTTTCGCCCCGAACACTCGTGTACTTATCAAGTGCACCGCTTAACGGAGCACATTTTAGAGAATTTAAACGACCGCCCTAAGCCTGTAGGCACAGGGGCCTTATTTTTCGATGTCGCAAAGGCATTTGACAAAGTCTGGCACGACGGCTTGTATTACAAGTTGTATCACACTAAAGTGCCGGATAGACTCGTGAACATCATACGAGCCTTCTTGTCCAACCGCCTATTTCGATTCCGGGTAGAGGGAACGCGCTCCTCAAGCCGCCCTCTCCGAGCAGGTGTCCCTCAAGGCTCCTGCCTCTCCCCACTCCTTTTCTCGCTATATACTAGCGATATTCCTAGAGACCAGAAAGTCAATCTTGCGCTTTTCGCAGATGACACGGCCCTGTACTATCCCGACAAGCACAAGGGCCGCATAACGATTAATAATTAATATAACACGCACCACGACGCGCGACCGCCGTAGAGAGCGGCGCGCAGCAGTCGACAATCACACCGCGTACACACGATACACCCGTGTTCCAGGGCGGTTCTCACCGCCCAGAGTTACCGACACACAACTCGACAGTCCGAATGGAGGCCCGCAGCCTCCCTCGGACGGTCATTAGACGACTTAAAATCGTATTGAGATATTTTAAATCGCGCAAGCACGCAGCGAACGCGATACAGTCCGAATTTCGAGGTTTTTGTAGGAGTTTATTTATTTATTTATGTTTGGGTCAAACCAAACCTAGCACGCGGGCCCCTGGCCCGTGAGCACAGGATCCGATGAAGCTGTAAAAGCCAAAAAAAGCTAACAGCAATTACATCACCGAAATTATATATTAAAATAATCTACATTAATTAAAAGCGGTTCTCAACAAAAAAAAAATTGTTCCATTCTATTTATTGTAAATACTGGTACGAGTATAAATGATAAACTGTTAATTTTGTAATTCATTTTCTACTATTTACATTTTAAAAATGGCAATCTTCACGAAATTTTTTTTTATTAAGGGTGAAAAGGCCCGGCTCAATGAAGATACAGGTGGAGGAAGAAGGGGTGGTGGTGGTGGTGGTAGAACAGATCGCACCACGCGAATGCTTGTCGCCTTATTGGGTCTGTTCTTAGCCACGGAGCTACCACAAGCATTGTTTGGACTGCTCACGGCTATCGCACCACATCTTTTCCAGGATTGTTACTACGCCTTTGGTGAGTCATCGGGTTTTTGTCTTATTACACAAATCAATTAATATTTAAAAAATTAATTACGTGACGAGGGGAAACGAGTCTGAGGTGTCTGGCATTGCAATAGTCCATCCACTATTTAGCGTGTCGGTAACGGTAAATCCTTTAAGAGATATTTATTCGAAGGGACTTATGAAAGCTTACCCTAAGCAAATAAAAAAATAGGGGGCTAAGTTTATAATAAGTTATTCATGTGTCAATCATAATTATGATTTTATCTTATTTTACGTCATCACATAAAATATTTGATTTGTTTAACTACTTTCATTTTAATATTACAACCGAAATGACAAAACTCTAGTAAGAAAATTATTTCTTTAGAAATTCGTAGGTGGAACATCTTGTGCACTATATCAATGCACTTTAAGAGTACGAGGAATTTTATTGTACTTTATAATTATGCGACAAACATGACGTAATAAAGTGAAAGAGTGAAAGAGAAAAAAAAGTGTGATTTATTTATGTTTGGTTGTTTTAAGAATTGTGGATTTATACTTATATTAGTACTTATCAATTTATAAAATATTATCATTGAAGTTGTAAAGCGCTTAGTAATTGTTTCTATTGTTTTTCGACTAATCTTCTGAGATAGGCAGTTCTTATCTTGAATAACTGTACCTAACTTATCTTGAAACACTTGGGGTGTTAATGGTGGGTGAGAATGTGTAATGTTCACAAAAACTACAAAGTAAGTTGTTTAAGAGCTTCATAAATTATTAACAAAGTATCATAATACGAGTATTAATATTTTTCAAGTAAACTGACTACAGTCATCATCATCATCATTTCAGCCCATCTTAGTCCACTGTTGAACATAGGCCTCCCCCATAGATTGCCACACAACACGGTGCTGAGCTACTTGCATCCATCGACTTCCCGCAAACCGTGCAGGTCGTCCTCCATCAGACTGCAGTATTTTCGTTAAAATTCAATAATGAAGAAAAATCGAATCAAAAAAAGATGGCAGGGAATCTGCCTCTCATTCTCTTCTCATTTCGTGGGCATTGTAAAATTCGACTAAGGAAATAACCAGAAAAAACATATGACCTCTGATTGATGGTGGAAATACCGTCTCAGTCATGTCAGACCTAAATTATTCAGACCAATTACATGCCGCAGTGTCTTAGGTGCGGAGTGTCTCACAGGCACCTTAGTGCGAAGTGTCTGGTATTGTCAATCCGCCTGCCAAGCGTGACGATTGAATCAAGTCCTCTTAAAGTGAGAGTGAAAGTGAAAGTTTTTACAGTAGACTTTTTTTGAAGAAGATGGACTTATATAATAATAATATTTTTGTCAACGTATGAATGTATCATCGAACGTTGTAATCGCTAAGAAATCGAACGAAAAGCTTAAAATGTAATAATAGTCATTGTAGAATTTTTAGTTTAATTATGTTTTTTTATGACACAGGGACACATAATACATAACACACGTGTTTTGTTATTATACGTTTGTTATTACTTACATATACGCACCATCGCACCTTACGGCATAACCTCAAATTCCATCGTCACCACCTTGATGGTTGGCATTCCACCACAGTGCGTTTTTCGCGGAATTTTCTGCCACGCACTTGCACTTTATGGAATGTTCTGCCGTCAGCGGTTTTTCCGGACCGATACGACTTAGGGACCTTCAAGAAAAGAGCCTATTCCTTTCTCAAAGGCCGGCAACGCATCTGCTATTCCTCTGGTATTGTAGGTGTTCATGGGCGGCGGTGATCACTTACCATCACGTGAGCCACCTGCTCGTTTGCCTCCTATTCTATAAAAAAAAAAAAAAAAATATACTAATGGTAGGATTCCTATGCAGGAATCCTCCTAGGTAGGTACCACCCAGGGCCAGTTATTCTGCCGTGAAGCAGTACTGTGCAATCATTACTGTGTTTCGGTTTGAAGGGCACTGTCAGCTAGCGTAATCACTGGGCATTTGAGACTTAAGAACTGATGTCTCAGGGTGACGGCGCAGTGTGGTGTCACACAGAAAGATTCTGGGTGACACTGCATTTGTTGTGGGCGGACGTTGCACTTACCACCAGGTGAACGTTTTGCTCGTTTCGTCAATTTACACAATAAAAAAAAAACAAAAACATATTTTTAAAAAATAGTGCCTCAGTCATTCACATAGTCATATCTCTGACTTCGTACTTTTGCTATTATTAATCGAAAAATATGTCGACGGGATACTTTGGATTCTTTAGAATGAACTGTTTCACTCTACGAGTATTTCGATTAAGCTAGCTAGCGCAGTCACTATGACTTACGGTCTGATTTATGAAAAACTCAGATTAGAAGTCATTGCAGTTTTCAAGTCTGTCAAACGGACAGACAGATTTTTTAACATTAATTCATATATGAACTTAAAAGTTAAAGACACAGGCGCACACTTCGACTTTATTAATTAGTATTGCTTTTCGCAGGTGAGGTGATGGACCTGATGGCTCTGGTGGGCTCCGCTGTCAATTTTGTTTTGTATTGTAGCATGAGTCGACAATTTCGCAATACTTTTAGAAGATTAGCGCGGAAGTTACTACCACTGGCTCGCCAGAATTCGGAATTTGGCACAGTTAGGAAGGCATAGCACTTACAGTTTGACAATGCGACTCCCGTATCACATCTATAACCGGTTTTTTTCCATCAATATTATTTATAACTTTCACGTTAGGGAAATATTTTTTTAAAAGAATACTAGCAATGCTTTTAACATTACTAATTTTCCTGTTAACCACTACAACAAGCACAAGCTTAAAAGTTTGTGCTAGGAGATGGTTCACGAAAATAGTCGAATGACGGGCTCGATCCTGCGACATCATGTTTCGCAGTCCATACCTTGAACCTTTAGACTATTGCCGTTGGTTGTTTGTTTTCCAGATAATTATTTACAGCGTAGCGTTTGTGAATTTTGCTTGATTTTCCTAAGTCATTATTGATGTGGCAAAAATGATTAAAAAAATTACAGTTTTCTTATTATTTACTTTCAAAAATTTACGCAATTAATTCCAATTTTTACATAGCGAAGTAATAAAAGAGCTCTGGCTCAGCAAAATGTCTCAGAACAGGTACACATGACTGATTGTAAATAAAATATATGTGATTTAGTAACTTCGCAATTTTCATATTTAATTTATTGGTTAAAATAAAAATGTCATGGGATTAATAACGTCTTTAGCAATTTTCTGGAAAACTCAACTATCAAAAAGTAAATCATAATTTCCTTTTGTTGTTACTTATTTACCACAATTTCGATAATACAAACCGTTCTACAGTTCGTTGTCGACATTTTAAGTACTTGTATATATGATAGATATAACGCAAACTCTCAATAAGATATTGTACCTAATTGGTATTGGTATATTAGTTGATTTTTCAAATACGGTTATTTTTTATTACGATATTAATGTGCATAATTACAGAGAAAGTTGTTGAAAATGTAATACTAAAGAGTCTCTTATTTGTAAAAATTATATGAAATTATTGAATATTTGTAAAGTTTTGAAAAGTGCATAAAATTAGAACTAATTTATAAATTAATACAAATTAATACTAACAGTTCTTTATTATAATAGAGAACTGTTAATATTACTTGCAAGACAGTACCGTATAAATGAAAGAAACATTCTTAATAAAGTGATGTATAAAAATGTAAAATATAAAAAGTTAAACGGAACTTTGTAACATGGTGCTTAGTTATAAGTAAAATAACTATTCATAGTTATTTTGTACAGTCTATAGTTAAATACATAGTTAAAAAATCATTCACAAATATGTATTTATGGTTAATTGAGGACATTTTGTTGTATGTTATCCCAGTGGCTTTCGACCTGGGGCAACATCTGTCGGTTGATAACTGTCGGCTTCAGGAAGGTTAGTTACAGTGTCACTCAGTAACAATTGTAGTGACGGAAATATAGGGATCAGTACAATCGAAACCCGAAAACTTATAATTTTTTCTTTTTATAAACTGCACGAATTGCTTCGTTTAGTGATTCTGGTGATATTGGTTAGATATATTTAGATAGTTAGATATTCCTTAAGAAAAACGGTCTTTGTATTTTTAAATATTATAGAGATTATTATAAATTTAATTATAATCGAATAATCTACATTTTAAGTACTTGTGTATATGATAGTTATAACGCAAACTCTGAATAAGATATTGTAATTAGTATTAACTAATATAAATTTTTAAAAACCGGTGGAGAAATGAAAGAAATCATGTGTCTTAAATGTTTGAATATTTAAAGATTATGGTCTTGATAAATAGAAACTTTGTTACGAGGTTTGCTTAGTGTAAAAACTGCAATTTTAATGAAATACATTAATATAAACGTTGTTTGGCAACTGTTATATAAAACCGATTCACAGCTAAATATATGTTGTGGTATACGATTGACGTGTCGAATATTTGACACTCAGGTGATAAATACGAGTAGATTGTTATAAATAAAGTAACAATTACTTACTGTCGGAAAAGCAGAAAAACTATACATTGTAAAGCGACAAAGAAGGAAGCATTAAGTACTTCCAATTTACGATGAAATGATTTGTAGCCTAACAGCAATAAATCAAAATAGAAGTAATATAAATCATATGGTATTGTAGGGCTACCTTATAATTTTTTCTTTATTTTTTTTGGTTAAAGAGGTCGATATATTAATATAAAGGGTATGATTTGTTTCGAAACATGTTTTTGGGAGTAAGGTTATATTACATATTTTATACTTTCAAACCACTATTGTGATAAAATCATTTCTATTTTACTAAATTACTTTGTCGACATTTGAAAATCAGAGAATGTGAGAGGTAGTGTGAAACGCCCCCTCACCGAGTCGGATAGCCGACTTAGAGGAAAATGTCTGTAAAATGCTGTAGCTTCCGACAATTGGCAGAATATAATACTAACAATAATAATCGAAATAAAATTCCAAACCGAAACTGCACATAGCAGTGCGCTGTCGCAATCTCAAACCCGTGTACTATGCATGGCGATTATGGCAAGTACCTTCACTTCGACGGAGACTTACGTCCTGGAGTGAACTGTGGAGTAGATTTATAGGCTGATCAATATTAATTTTACAATATTCTATGCTACAATGACTACGCTATTTTATTGTCTTGATTGCACAACGTAATATGCTAAGTTCGTCTGGGTTGATAATGGTTGGTGGCACGTTCCGATGTATGCATCTCTTTATTCGGTAACAAGAATGTCACATTCTTGAAATAGAGAGAACTAAAAAGTTTTAAGTCGCCAAATAGATGAGCAGTCTTACCTTTAAAAATTTGTAATTTGCGTTCAATTGTGTATTAGCATTACCGAAGATATGTGAGTACTTAGTTGGGTCTAGCAGGGCAGATAAAACTATCGGTTCACCGATAATTTTGGGGTAATGTAATTCATTTATTTAAAATCAGCTGTATCAATGACTTCGTTTACGTAGAATTTTTGATTTGTCAGGAGACAGGTTGTTAAAAAAATCTAAGTGAAGTATCATGTGTATTATTAACCAAAGGTGTTTTTTGTGAGAGATCTCCCTTCATTATTTATCAAAATTAATGATTCAAACATAATTTTAAAGCTTATGCCCCCCTCCCCCCATTGACGCAAATGAGTACAAATAGTTTAAAGGAAATGTGTGTTGTTTACGCTCTTAGAAGAAGAATCCGTCAACGCCATCTATTGATGATCACGATACTATACCCAATATTCGCACGTATCTGCTAGTAAACATATATAATAACTATCAGACAACTTTTAACATTCATTTTTAATGCAAAGATTTCAATAGTCAATGGTTCTGTCTACTATACAATAGATGGCGTTCTGTGGAATAAAATCAAAAATGTTCTAACTTAGGAATCGTTGAAACAAACACGATGAAACTTGGTGTAGAACATTTAGTCCTAGAGTTGTTGTCTGTCCTGTTTTGACGATTTCCTCAATTTATTAATAAAATAAAATATTGATAGTAGGAAATTTATTGTAATTTTTGTTTAGATCATTCTTAAGGTTTATTTTGCTAGGCCGGTCATAATAATTTTATTATAAAGCGTGATCATTAGGACCTTTAATCACGTTGTGTTTATTTAGTAACTTGTTCTTTTAGATGTTTCTTGGATAGACTTATGTTCACCAGCGAAGCCGCTAGCCGCAGACAGGTGCTCGAATACTATACTGGGAAAAGGACCGTAGTCCAGAACCATCTAAGTTTTTTAAACGTCATACAGTAAAATTTCTCCTGTATCGTGGATGCATTATACAGATATAAATTTCACATGCACAACACTAACAGAACCGAAAAACTAACAATTTGTTTTTGCACAAATGTTGGCTCTGTCTGGGATTCGAACCCTGACCACTAGGCAACGCTGTCGTCTAGGCATACGTCGTATAGGTATGACAAAATACATACATTTCATCATTTATTTATTAATTCACCGTAAACCTTTTAGGAAATATAACAAGGACGATTATGGTACACAACAAAGCTTTATACAAGATTATTTTTACGCCCATCCTCATTGTTATATGCCTGGGCATATAAGAATTTTATTACTGGTAATTACACTAGCTCTTAGTGCACTTCAGACCGAAATACAGTAATGTTTACACACTACTGCTTCACGGCTGAATAACTGGCCCTGCGTCGGTAACTACTTAGACGGATACATTACCACCGGTAAAAGTTTACACTCTAATGTTATATTTACCAACACTTGTAGTTGAGTAAACACACTTCTTGTTACCAAAAGCACTCAAGGGATAATAAAGGTTAAACAATTTTATTACTCATACAATTTTGATAAAGGTTATATTTTCCTTCAAATGATTACGACATCTTTGCTTGAATAATTCGTATTTACCAACTGCTAACATTTGTAGTAGGTATACATATAGGCGACCTCGTGGCCAAATGGGGTACTTTACCGTAACCTACACGTACTTTACCCTACGTTTTACACTTCCTTTACCCATCGCCGCGATATCGTTTAGCTTCATCTTAAGGATAGGGCATCTCTTAATTCGCCACTTTTTCCGAAGCCTCCTGTTCCGGTGGAGCAGCTCCTGGACATACGGGTGCAGTGGTTTATTGTGGTTTATGGGTTGTTGTGGTTTCGTGGCGTGTCGTCTTAACGGCCTCCTCAGGCAGGTGCACAGCTCTTCAGTTTCTTCCTTGGTGTCAACTGGGAACGATCTCGTATTGACTTCTAGTCGACATACGAACATCTTCCTATTGACACGCCAACGTGGTGTTAGCTCCAAAGTGTTATTGGCTATGTTCGTTAGGACGAGGAGTATGGACAGATGGTCTGAGCCCATATTATCTAGTAACTCTCCTAGTTTAAATGTGTAGTGTTCGCGTAAATATAAGAAATCATTATGTGAACTCTCCTTGTATCATGGTGCTGGGTAGCTGATGAGTGACGGCCACGACGAGGACTTATTGTCCCCGGTTTTATGCAGCGGGATACTGTGTTGGAGTTTCTGATGCCAGAAAGTGGAAGTTGGGAGGCCCATCTCCGCGTTGTCAAACACAATTCTTTCCGCTGGTGCAGATCTATGGTCTCCACCACAGCGTACGCACAATGCGATGAGTAACGAAAAATCTGGCACCTGAGGCCCTGAGCCGGGCCTTCCTTCCCACGCTAGGCTTCTATTATTATCCATGGCATGTACATCGTACCTCGTCCAGTTGCTAGATCTTCGGTATGACTTCTCCGTCCGCGAAGATGGGCGAAAAATATACAGCAAGAGCGTCCCTGGAACTGCCGGACTCTGGCTCGAAAGCCTTGTTCGGAAGGAGTCGGCTGTCATCTGGGCGGAGTTCGTAGGAAGGCCTTTTATTGCGAACTTCACACTTCGCTCCACAGAGAATAAGACAACTAATATATCTTGTCCTCGGTCTCAATATTGGCCTTCTTTGGCTTCGGAGGAGGTCCATTGGCGATATCCTGTGAGAGGTCTTCTGGCTGCGTCCAGGTATTAGGGCTGTCGAAATTAGTAATTAGCTCATTCGAAGAAGGTCTTCTATAAAAAAATATTATGAAAATAGCTCCATTCAATATAATTAAGAAAAATGTTTTTAAATAATATTGTTTATGTTCTAAATAATTCCAACAAGTATCATAAATAACGTAACTTGTATGTATTTCTTACCAGATTTTGATACTTTCCGTAAAACAATTCTGAACGACACTCAGAAAATTAGATAAAAAGTTGCTGGAAACAAAAGTTAGTTGTTAGAATTTTACATTACATAATTTAAATTTCTCAAAAAATTTTATGTATTTTATCACTTTTTAGCAAAAACCACGTATTTAATTAAATGCATTAGCATTATAAAGATTTTTTTTACTATTAGAAAAACATTCGTAGTTTGAAATAAAGTAGATTTTCATTTATTTTTGTAATTAAATTTTTATACTATTATAGAATTTCGGTATTAATATTCAATACTGCCATCTACCGGTACTATTGTGTACCACGTAGATAATTTAATTGATACACATGTGTTAACTGGTAATACATGATTAATCTGAGCTGTTATTATGTTAAAATAATAATGATTGTTGAGTTAAAAATCGTTTGTATTTTATTATTGTTTTATTTTCTTATTCAAATTGTTTTTTTTTTTATATAATGCCTTCTTCCGGTACTACCGTGTACTACGGAGATAATATAGTTCATTGTTAATACTTATTTAATACTGCTATCTATCAGTACTACTATGTTACACGTAGATAATATAATTTATTTATTCTATCAAAATCGATAACTATTTTACGATTCAAGATAACTTTTTTATAACATGATGCGATAATTACAGAAAATAATGACTCATAATATTTAATTATACCTACATAAAACAGTCACGCCTTTTTCCTAAAGGGGTAGGCATAGCCCACATCCATCCATCGTTTTATATCATTTTTGATCTATTAAATCATTTTTTATATTTTTAACAAATACACTAATTTAAAAGGTCATTTAGAGCATAGAATAATGTAGAAGTAGTCAGCAAAAAATCTTTACAAAGAGACTTATAGTGAAATGTAATTGATTGTAAGTGTCATAGTTCTGTAAAGATAATGAATGTGAAAAAAATATAAATGATAAAAATATATGTAATAAATGTAAATTATAAGTAAAATTACTGATTAAAGTAAATTTCTTAAAACAGCGTATTTTTATTTAACCTTTAGACACATGTAGATAGGTAACAGAAATGGTGTGATTAATAATAGTACCTAAAAATAAGAAATGAAGTAAAATATTTTAAATTAAAAGACTACCCTTTAATTATAAATACAGATACATACATACAGTCACTTTTTCCTATGTAAGGGGTAGGCATAGGCCACACACGTAGTCCACTTTTCGCCTCCGTCGGAAACGAGACGTAGATTATTGGCTGTAAGTGCCATGTTGGAATGCCTTATTGTCAGTATTCAGTTCTTCGGATCTTTTCACTTATGTTAAGAAGCATAACAGCGTTATGCTGTTACTAATACTTTGCGTCAGCATTCTTTGAGAGCGTAATCATAACTATTAATGAAGGAAGGTAAGTTACTTTGCTAAGATCCGCATGCAAAATATAAAAATGGTGTATATTACCTAGTTTTTTGAAGAGCACCGCCCGCCCTCCCTCAGTAGCGTGCACAAGCAAAGTAACACCGCCACCAGGAACCGCCACCAGGTACCCTCCACCAACTACTACAATACCACCACTAGATAATACACCACTGAAGTCGAGAACACGACACGTGTTTCGCCCCAAAACGAGGCATTATCAAGCGTCATAGACTCTACGACTCGGCGGCCGTCTCTCGTAAATCTTCAAAAAACTAGGTAATATACACCATTTTTATATTTTGCATGCGGATCTTAGCAAAGTAACTTACCTTCCTTCCTTATAATGGATTTCCGCAAAGTAACGCCTGATTCTATTCGTATTAACTAATCATGACTATGGCAAAATCCCTCAAAAATGAGAGCTACATGCTTTTGTGCCTATGGGGCAGGCCTATGTTCAGCAGTGGACTTGTTATAGGCTGAAATGATGATGATGATGATATGTTATATTAAACAGACAACCCATACTTGTTGAATAAGATTTCTTGGCATCATGTGGTCATAGTAGCCTCTTTGTTTGTCTGTTAAGTCTAGTAATCGCCCATATAAAAAACGGATAGTTTACTCAGATACCATACAGTTATTTATTACTCGTACATTAATTCTGAATTATTAATGCTTTTAACATAATTTAAATAAATGTGAACATTATAAAAAGTAAGGTAAAGGGAACTTCTGTATTTCATTACAGTATCGTTTTTTTTTGCGCAACTACGTACCATTCCTAATAAACACTTCCTCTGGGAATTTGCTTGTGGACACAATGTCGCAGCCGCTACTTACTTAACTTAGCAATAGAGAAAAAGTATCCAATTTTGTGAAACACGCCTCAGTCTCATAAAACTGTTTTAGGCATGCGACCTATCTGGGCATAGGGAGAGTAACTCGGTATTTCGTGATATTACGAATTTTTGTCACGTTTACTAGCGTTGCAAGAAAAATTGTAAATCTTATTTTGGACATACTTAAGCGTTGGAAGACTCTTTAGATTTGTATTCAGTGAAATCATTTCCGTTGGATATATGAATACTTTGTTTAACAAGAAAATTATAAAATAAAGATTTGAATTTATTGTTAGTTTATATTTAACCCACTGAGCCTTTAAATCATCACGAAGAAATAAAATTTATGTACATCTGTCTCCGATAAATATTTATTTTCTTGTATATACATTTCCTAACTTAACAAAATCTGTTTCATTTTTATCTTTTTCTGTCTGTTTAAACGGATATATAATAACAATTAACATGTAATTTGCCCTAGTACCAATACAAATCCTAGGACTGATTGACGCTGGTACATGAACAACAAAATCTCGGGCACTGCCCAAAGAGAACTAATAAAGCTATTGACATTAATTTTACACATGTTATAGTCTCCGGGACCAACTTAGACTATGTTTCATCGAGTTTATTTCCCTGGTTCCGAAGTTATTTACATTTTATTCGATAATATCCCACAGAACGACGTCTATGGCTCTATGGTATAATAGCAGAACCCTTGACAATGAAAACTTTGTCATACTTCGCTATTAGAAAAACTACAATTATTTGACTATCGGACTTATATCGTCCTCGTAAATTTGTTTTGAATAAGATTTAGAAGAGCACCGTTTTAGGTTATTCTATATAATTATAAAATAGATAGTATATTTGTATCAATGTAGGTGACTCATAAAAGTTTTGTGGTAATTAATGGGAGATGCCCATGTTCAGCAGTGGACTTGTGATAGGCTGAAATGATGATGATGATGATGTTTAAATTTCGTAGATATTTTGTAAACAAGCATATTTGGAAAACTTACAGCTAGAATCACATAATATTAAAGTTAAGTAGAAAAAAGAAGGCCATTTAATAGTTTTCACCGCTAAATGTTAAACCAGTAAAGATAACATTTATCGGTAGAACATAAAGACAACGGGTATGTGAGGAAAATAACACACACACTCAAACAAAAACAACAGTAATAAAATATTTAGCAAAATAATTTTTTCGCCAAAATATCTTTGAGCTGAGAAACACCGGTACTGAACAAGTCAACCGCCGTGTGGAGGCGACTTAAGAGAATATACGAACTCGTACTACCCCATCTCATCCCGTAGGTGTCGTAAAAGTCGACAGAGGGACAATAAAAACTAGGAGATGGGCAACAGCATCTTCCTGTAACATCTGAATAAATAAAGTGCCAACCCGCTTGCTAAACGTGGCAACTACGGCAAACCCCCCCAAAATGAGAGCTAAAAACTTTATTATTAGTCGTAGCTGACTCAGCAGCTCCGGACAGTGAATGGTGGCATTTGATAAAATTAAAAAGATATATCATATCCGCTATGCGCCTCCGTTCATACATATCAACTCAAGCGTTGTGTTAGCTTTTTTAAAGTAATTTAGAATCAACCTCATACCAAGATCTTGTCTAGTACTAGATATATAACTGTGTCTGGTAATTTGTAGCTAAAGATAAGAGTTAAATAAATTTTCAGGTTTACGGATAAAAGTAAGAACAAAACACTTGGAGATGTTTAAATCAAGTTTGTTGCTTTGACAATAACTTTGAAGTTCATCGAGATCCTGTTGGAGGCCGAGACAACTTTGAATTTGGTAGATAGGGCATATAATGTCCATACTCGTATCAACAACACATCGTGAAACAGGTGTCTATATCATTGACAAAAATATCAAAGAGCAGTGGACCCAAAAGTGATCTTTTGGGAATACCAGATGGAATGTTTACAGTGTAACTATTTAGGACTACTGCTTGACAACGTCTATCAATGTATGACTTAAACGACTTGAACAAGTCACTCCTGATGCATACTTCGAGCAGCTTACGTGAAAGAATAGAATGAACTAACCGATCGAACGCACTTCTATAGTCAGGTAGACAACATCGACTTGAGATGGTTCAGACACACTTTAGTTAAGTAGTCGAAACAGATAATGAGGTTCGACTCAGTGGATCTACTTTTAAGAAAGGCATGCTTAAAATCAGTAAGAATTAGTTTGATGTCGTGATATACCGACGAGTAAACAATTATCTCAAAAATCTTAGCAAATAAGCAAAGCTTAGATATAAGCCTGTAATTCTCCACATAGTCTTCGGCGCCTGCGTACGGGGGTAATGAACTCTGATTTCCATACAAGCGGTACTACTCCTTCCTTAACTTAAGGGAACGTTTGAATATTATAGTCAGCGGAAGAGACAAGCTTGTAGACACATGTTTAGCATAGCTGGTATACCATCGGGATCCGAAGATTTTTGAAGGTCGACAGATTTAAGTAGACTAAGAACATCAGTTTCGCTAACCTGCATTTATATCTGAAACAGTCTAACAATGACACAGCTCAGCAGTATCATATTTATTAGAATATTGGAGAAAATTATCAAGGAAAAAATCACTAAACATATTGCAAATAACATCCCCTTGGTTACATATTCAGTGTCCATTCTTCATCATTGATGGATAAGCATGTGATATTTGTTTTGTCTTTACGATAGTCCAAAAAGCTCGGGGTGATAGATTCATGTTTTTTTTTTCTATATTTGCACAATAAATTTCGAGAATATATAATAAAAACAATTAGAAGTTACAATACTTCTAATTGTTTAGCATACGATAAATCGCCATACTTCTTATATTTGCTGTGATATTTGGACCTTTCTTTTTAAATTCTTATAAGAGGATTTTTATACCAAGGAGGGTATTTGGAAGAACATTTAAACATTTTCATAGGAACATAAGTATTACGTAAGTTTGATAAGCCGGGTATTTATCAGTGACAGTTAGTGTTGCCAGGTCCAGTGTGTCAAATTTCGGGACGGAAGGTAAAAATAAACGGGACTTTAGTTTTCGGGACAGCTGGCAAGATTTTTGTGAATCATCATTTAATTTCCCTTGTAGTGGCGGTGAAAGAAAATCTACCACCCCATCTCGTCTCGTGGGTGCCGTAAGAAGAGCCCTAATGATATCGGTCTATATTTCTTCGAGAGGGTCTCGAAGAAATATAGACCGATATCGCTTCTGAGTCGCGTCTATGTGCTGTTTTCAAGAGCCATTACGAATCGTCTCGCAAGCAGACTTGATGACTTCCAGCCTCCCGAACAAGCCGGATTCCGAAAAGGTTTTAGTACCATAGAACACATACATACCCTTTCGCCAGATTGTACAAAAGACCGAGGAGAACAATCTCCCGCTATGTCTGACGTATGTGGACTATGAAATAGTCTTTGATCCCTTCAAAATTTGACTGCCAGTATATCGATGCACTGCAGTGTTTGTACAATAAAGCTACGATAGCTGTCCGAGTACAGAACTAAAATAATCTAGTCTAAAATAATCTTTACAGTAAAGCCACTAGTGCGTTCGAATCTCAATGGAACCTAACAATTATGCAACATGCAAAATTGTTGAGTTTCGGTTCGGGAAGTCATTATGCTTTCCCTGTGGCTTTGACACTGCCTCTTACTCTACCTCTGATCTTTTCGCATAAGCATTACATTGGGTACGGGGAGGAAATGATGAATGAAGTATGTCCTGCGCCGAAGAAAACTTTTTGTCATTAACTTGAAGATATCGAAATGGTCGAGATTGTCCAGGAGGATATTAATTTATTATGCAAAACCGAACGTATTTTTGTCCTTTCTTTCTTTTTTGTGTTTAGTAATTTGACTCACTTCTTTATTTTTTGTGTAATGACTTTTTGTTACGACCTTTTCGTGACGTAATAATTTTTCCATCCCGTAAACTTAGTCCTTTTTATGCTCGAAAAAAGTCTCTGTCGCTTCATACTAAAATGAATAAATGAAAACATCCAATTTTGTGAAACACGTTATCACTCTTTTGATACGAGTACTTCTTTAAAGTAAACGATATTATCTTGTCACTAAGGATAATGCCTGAACGTACTATTAGTATAAAAACCACCTTAGTTAACTGGTGTGTGTACCTATCTTAAAGTAATGAAAAAAAAATTATTGAAATTATTGTTATTGAAATCTTGTGGCGAGAAATCATTAACGACAGATGTTTCTCAAAAGCGAAACAGCAATTATAACTTATTGATTGTAAATTGTAGATTGCAACAGGCCGATTTTTGTAACTCCACGTCTATGCACGTATTTTGTATGTGGGCAGGAATTTTGGGTTATTCGAGCCAATCAAGCTCCGTCGGGAACCGCAACTAACCCTTGATGTTGAAAATTAATTTATAACTTATATTAATTTAAGGAACTGCTGGCAGTGATTTAACGACGAAGGCGGTTACAAAAAGGATCGTATATTACTTATTAAATATACACGTAGACCAACATAAACACTTACATAATTATAAATACGTACCATATACATAATAAATATTATTATAAACTATAATAATTAATACTAACGATGATAATGATGATCATTGTTTTGGTAGTCGAGCAGCTTGGACAACAAATGATGATGAAGAGAAACCAGAGCGGTGAAGTGAAATAGAGAGAGATAAGTCTCTGAAGAACGAAGCTGTCGGTTATGAGTGTCACGCAACAACTGAAACTAACGTTTAAGGTAATCAGAGTAGTGGTTATCAAATTAAACCGAGAAAACTGTGTAAAGTATCCTGAGATGCCTTTCTTACTGTTCAAAACATAGGCGCAAAACTAAAATTTTGTTTTTATTTTTCGCCGTCTTATTTCAAGGATAAATTTCGGTATCTCTCCTCGTCTCATTATAGGGTTCTTCGTTCTTCCTCCAATAATTAGGATTTCTATTCCCACACATTTTATCGGGATCTATAGTAACTGTTTAGGTTGCGCTTCTTTGGAACTCCTTGCCCGATGACACCAGGAAAGCGTCTGATAAATACTCCTTAAAAAAGTTGGTTCGTAATTATTTATAAAATAATCTTTACATGTGTAATTATTTATTACCGAGTCAATTTTGCAATATTTTCTGTGTATGTGTTTATATTTATTTATGTATATGTGTATATACATATATATAATAATATAATTTTATATTATATTTTTTCATTGCAAGGGAAACAATAACGATTTTTACATTCATACATACATAAATTATACCATTGAAGCATCATAATACTCGTAGGTAAATAAGACTCCTGAAAGTTTTTGTTATAATAATTTTTAATATTACATTAGGTTTTCAAATTTAAAATTGGCGTTTTGTATGTATATTTGAGATAACACAATTCAGAGTAATTATTCACATTGTTCATATATTTGTTTCATCTGTAGGAAGGTAATTAGTGTCTAAGCGTTACAAATTTAGGAAACGCGATTCAACAGTATTTAAAGTCATTAGCCATACTCAGGAATTCTTTTCACTGGCAGAAAGTCCTCCAAATCCCAAAAAGGTACGTATTACGTCCCTTGGCGTACCATCGTATTCCTTGCCGTAGCATAGGACGATTTTGCACTGCAACTGCAACTCTTGTAGTGTTGATATGGTTTGTTGCCGGTATGAAGTCTTGCGTTACCATGAAGCAACAGTGAAGAGGTTAGTGCGACGGGGTTGTTACTGCAAAATTCGTCATTATTGATCGTAATTGTTCACCATATGCATTAGCGGTTATAATTTATCTCGGAAAAAGAAATGAAATGGGTAAGTTTTTTTTAGTTGTTTATTGATGATGGTAAAAAAACTCACCCCGAAGGTTTATGAATATAAAAGCTATTCAAACCAACATAATATATTTTTTTCTATCTCGCTTTACCTATTCATGTTTGTATTTCTTCTGGTAGAAAGTAGACTAAGAAATGTATTGCCATATTCACTCGATTGCGATAGAGAACGTTGAGTAAGTATATTTCGTATAATTAAATTTTGTGGAGTCAGTATACGAGTATTTATTGTAATTATGAACACTATAAATATTCCTTGTCATTGTTTTATCGGTTCATCAAAGCACAATTCATTAGCGACTGATTTTGACGTTTAAAAGTATTCTTTTGTTATGTTATTTTCTTGAATGACTTTTAAGGGCTTGAGCAAACAAATACATTGAGCAACAATAAAGTTTAAAGTTAATACATCACGAGCCATGGTAGCTCAGGGGCTAGGCGCTCGGTTTAAATATCACGGTACGCGAGTGACCTGGATTCTATTCCCGATTTACCACGTGCTTGGCGGTGAAGGAAAACATCGTGAGGAAACCTGCATGCCTGATAAATAAAAAATGTTTCGAAGTCATGTGCAGTCCGCCGATCCGCATTGGAACAGCGTTGCGGATTTTTCCTAGATTCCAAAACTCTCTCAGAAATGAGAGGAGGTCTGTGCTCAGCAGTGGGACATTTATTGGCTGAAACTTTACTTATTTACTTTATCCATCACTGTCATCTGCATAGCCTGATGTTATGTTATACATCATCATCATCATTTAAGCCTATCATAGTCCACTGTTGAACATAGGCCTCCCCCATAGATTGCCACAAAACACAGTCCTAAGCCACCTGCAACCATCATCTGCAAATATCTGTGGCGTGTTGTCTTTAATTTTAATCTTGTGCCAATAATGCGTGTTTCCACTATGATGGGTGATTGCACAATGTATATGATGCTGTTCACATTCTGCCATGATAGGGAGTACTTGACCTAGTTGTCTTGTCCGGCTAATACGGTACAGTACCGGGTAAGTGACCCCGGCCTCCCCGAGCTACAGCTGTTTTCTTTCTGCCTCCTTCCGAGATAGTATCCTACACCTTATACCTATACTCTTTCCGAACTCCCGCATTTCTTATCCCAAACTCCACTAAAATGGAAGTGGTTGCCGTGCCGACGGCTGCATACCTAGGGGCGAGCCTAGTCGTTAGCGTGCCGATCTGATCTGGGACTGGGCAGCCCCGGAATAAGGCTAGCCTTACACAAGCATGCTTGAATGAAGCTGTTGGGATGGATATCCCTGGCTTCCCGTGGGAACGCGATGTGGATCTCAAGGTTTTTGACTCGCACCAAAATGGCGGCGACGTGTTTGCCCACCAGTCAAGACTCGTTTCCTGCGGGGGCGAAAAGTGGGCTACGAGTGTGGTTCTCTGCTTACTGCTATGGGAAAAAGAGTATCTGAATGTACGTATGTATTAATATGTTCACATTTTCGGGGAAATATACGTTATGACACTGTTGAATGCCGTCTAACCTGATTATTCCGATGGACCGGTAAACAAATATGTCTTGCTGCGGTTGAGTCAAACTAAACAACCTGTCATAATGGATACACGCACTATCGTAGTTAGATTCAAATTGAAAACAATACGTCACAGACTTCACAGTGTTCTGACTTCATTCCAATCGATTCTTTAGACAGAATTTCACCACAACAATTTTTTCTTTCATCATTCCGATCGTAAGTGTTAATTTTATTGGAAGTTAAAATCGAGGATTCGAATTCCGCTAGGGACATTTCCATTATATTTAAATTCAAAACGAAGCAATATCACCTGATCATAGTATCTGATGTATGTATATATAATCACTTAATCATCGTGGAAGACGGACGGTGTTTTCCTGAAACTAGGTAATACACACCATTTAAAATTTTGTAGTCGTCTGTTTTTGTTTGATGACGATTTTATTTTATTTGCTTCACCAATAACTAACTATGGATGCAAACAAGTCTTGGAAGTCGAATTTAACTAACTTCTAATCCTCGTATCGATTTAAAACTTTGCAGTGGTAACTTACACATATGAGGAATGACTTGTGGGTATCCAGGTCAAACTAATTTTAGGCTTTTATGGATACATTTATCCAAAAATCATTTTTTTATATAAAAATGTATTTACTGGCTGTAGTTTGCAACACTAAAATTATAAACTGCAGTTCTAAGTGCGTTGAAGGAAAACCTAATTTTACTGGTGGTACGATTCCTATGCAGAAATCTGACTAGGTAGGTACCACCCCAGGCCAGTTATTCTGCCGTAAAGCAGTAGTGTGCAAACATTAATGTGTTTTGGTCTGAAGGGCACTGTGAGTATAATTACTAGGCACATGTGACTTAAGAACTGATGTTTCAGGGTGACGGACGCAGTGTGTGTGTTACACAGGAAAGTTGAAAGTTGTTGTGCAACAACAACTTTTGTTATGAACAGACGCTGCGCTTATCATCAGGTGAACTGTTTTGCACGTTTCGTAACTTTCGCAAAATAGAAATATTTCGAGGATATGTGAAGTCTGCTAACTCGTATTGGAGCAACGCGACCGACTGTTCTAGGCTCGAAAACCCTTACAAAAATGAGAAGAGGATTTTACCCACCTAGCGGTAAATTTATTGGTTGTTACATTAAGCTTTAAGGTAACATACTGAAAATGTAATATGCTCCTGGAAGATTTTAGACCACGGCGACAACTTCCGAATACAGAGAGAGTTATATTAGCATTTATAATATAAATGTGGATTTCAGGTAACTATGAACAAATGTACTCGTTTAGAAAGCATAGTGATAAATATTCGTAGAAGCTGACAAAATTGCTGGCCTGTCATCCACTAAGTCTGAGAAGCGAACCCACATCATGGGGCCTGCACTATTGAATTTGATTCTTAATTTTTATTATTATTATTATATTATTATTAATGTTATTTTTTTTTCTTAACATTATTATAGTTATGACGATGTAATACTAACCATAACTACGCTTACTTTTTGTTCGTCGCAAAACTTACATATTAGTAATTAGTCTAGCTTACCGTAATTTACTAATTATAATAAGCAAAATAACAGTAAGCTACGAAGAAATGTTTTTGTATATTAAGAAATATAATGTTTACGTTTTATAAAATGTTCATAACTTTTCCAAATTTTTAGTCTGTTTAATCTTGCTCGTTATTGAAAATGAATTCATAATTACAAAGAGCTTTTGTTTTTCATTTCATTAAAATAATAAGATATGCCTAATGAGACTGATGTAGTAATTATTAACTAATAACAAATCTAAATTTTCACTGGTAGTAGTATTCATGAGCAGGAATCTATCTAGGTGGGTACCACACCAGGGCCAGCTATTCCTGCCGTAAAAGTGTGCAAACATTACTGTGTTTCGGTTTGAAGGGCACTGAGAGCTACTGTACTACCCAGTCATTACTGGGCATATGAGAGTTAGGAACTGATGTCTCAGAGTGACGGGCGTAGTGTGGTGTTACACAGAAATGTTCTGGATAACACAGCATTTATTACGGTTAACGATCTTAACATGTTTTTGACGAGCAATATCACATACTATATTTCCTCCCTATCACTATACTCCCGAAAACCGAAACTTCTTTCTATTGATTAGAATTTTGTCTCAGAGAATATCTATCTGTGTCATATGGATAGTTTTTAATAACAGATGATGTACTCGTAGATCCCAAACAAAAAAGAAATGTAAATAAAGTAAATAGAAAATTGCAACTGTAACTAATATTTCATTGAATATATAATAATAAACTCAATTTATACTAAAATAAAATTATTTTACTATGACCTTTAATAAAGCTAACCTATATTTGTACAGTAGCACGTAAATAACTTGATTTAATCGACGCTGGGGCATGCGCTAGAATACCAGCATCAACTAGCAGCATTACACTTCTGGGTTTCGTATGTTGAATATTTTATTATTATTACGAGTATATATAGTAAAATTTCTGACAACAAGGTATAAAACCTTAGTTTTCAGGAACAGCTAACTATAATAATAAAACGCAGTGGCCTCTTATCCTCATGTGGAATGAGTCGGTACTCGTTTGTTTATCTTTCACACATACGAGTACAATAAATAGGACTCGCTTTGTATCTAAACGTACAGTAGTGCCCAAGCCAAATCAACAAATAACGGCCGTAAGCACGCCATGCAATTTCTTCGTCTATCTTTGTTGTGACCAATGCTAACATTTAGATTGGGTAAAGTTAATGTGATGAAGTGAGCAAATAAAAGTTTTTGACTTACTCTTATTCCGTGACCTATTTTTTCGGTACTTTCTTATTATGAAAACAAAATACCGAAGCTTTGTTTTTTTTTTCTATGACACAATCGAAAAGAAATCGCAGTTTGCGTCAAGATTTTTGGTTATGTGATAGTACTTTTCTCATTCGGTTAATTTAAAGACAAGAAATGTGAGCCTATGAACTATGTGAGCTTCCTGTTCTTGATCAAAAGCTTTCCGTTCTTTATTTTAAAATGTTTATGCTCATTATTGATCTCATAGTTCTGTGTCTCCGTGTCTGTCACAATGTTTACAATAAAATAAGTCTTTCCCTTAGTCGACTCTTACGATACCCACAGGATTGAGATGAGGTAGCGCGGATTCTCTTACGCCGTCACCACATGGTACAGAAAACTAATATATACTATAAAGTTGAAATTTTCTACCGGCTTGGAAAGGATCTTTGATATCGATCTTATAATTACTATTAGTTTTTCTACCTTAAACATGTTGTGACTGAAATGTCGCGGTGAATCTCAAACTTAGAAGTACTATTTTCGAACTTAGCGACATTCATTAAAAATTTTACCCCTCACGGTAAGCTCGTAAACCAAGTTATAGTCCTCAATAAAAAGTTTTAATTATAGTTTTAATATTAAAAGTTTCTTTAATAAAATTACAAAAGACTTGATAGGTCAGCGCCCACAAAAACATCGACTTCTTAACTGTCTGTAACTCGAGAGTTTAAGTAATTATAAAGGTAAGTGCATATTTTACACGTGCTAAATTAAAATAGTCTGGGAAAACTTGTATGTCCAAGAATGGTTACAATCAAAGGCCTTAAGAAATCTGCAAATTCGCAATGAAGCAGCGCAGTTTGACGTTCTTCACTTCTCGCTTAGGAAGTTCTCATATTCTATTACATGGTTGGTATTATAATGAGTTTAGACGTTCCTTGATTTTAATAAAGTCGTAGCACAGTTAATAAAATTTAATAAGTTGTTAACTTGAAAGCACAAAATAATTATTTTAGTTCTAACAAAATAGCATATATATCTTTAAAGTGATTATTTTGTATAAGAAGTCTTTTAATAATAAACTTTTTGAAAACAAAATTGAATATACTTTTCAAAATAATATGTGCAGTAGAGATTTTATTGTAAATTTTAATTTGAACGTTCATAGAGTTTAGAGAAGTAATTTTTTTTCTAATATAGAATATATTTTTCATGGTGGAGATATTAAATAATGGCGAATATAAACAAATTCTCTAACGTAAAGATAATATATATTCTACGTTACACAGTTATTTATTCAAGCATTTTCATAATTAAATATTACTATTGTCCACTGCTTAACATCCCATATGGATTGCCACTAAGCATGGTCTCCGGATCCGAATAAATTCCGATGAATTTGAATTTAACATTTAGAATAGAATATAACAAAAGAACAATATAGAATAACATATATGTAGAATTCCCACTAATTAGGGCAGGTAATTATAAAGATCTTCTGAAGCAGTCATTCAATGATACCATAATTATCTATTGTACTATAACTATACCGAGCAACTAGAATTCATCAACAACTTGTAATATTGTACTGTTCAAAATTAAACTAACATTCAATTGATATATTTGGCTGGGATTTGTCATTAATTTAGATTTAGAGAGGTTATTAACCAGATTTTGATTGATCATCAAGGCTGTTGTTTAATTTAAAGTGGAATTCAGTTTATACGTTAAATCTGTTTCGTTTTAACTTCAAACAGCAGTGGGGAGGCGTTGTTTGCAAATAAGAAGCAGGTGTTTTTATAAATTTAAAATATCGTTTTTTTAATTATAATTAAAATTATAATTGAATGAAAGTGTAATAGTCGCCTTAGTACGCTTTAGTTGCTTTACATTTTTTATTTAGTGTAAGTTTTTCAAATAGGATGCAAATCGCTTGTCTGTTATTCCATTAGCTCTCTCCCTAAATCTGGATAGTTAGTTTAAAATAATTTTGTTGTATTTTTTACAGGAGACGTATGAGTAGGCTTTGGACATGCCTAAAACCAAGGAGCGTATTTTTCCTATTTATGTATTAAGGACTTATTTAGTATAATAATATAACATAAGTATCTAAATAACTTATATCGTAGAACCTTTTTTGCGAAAACGAATTTGACCTTAATCAAAATTTTTGTATATTATACAGAAAGCATGTCAAACATCTCATTCATCGTCTATTGATGAAAAACAAGTTTGCATTACGTGTTACGGGGTAGTAAGAGTAAAACACAAAATATAGGGACTGAAAATGTCTAATATTATTATTGGAGACTAGCTGATGCCCGCGACTTCGTCTGCGAGGTTGTAGGTTTTTCAAATAACTCGTCGACCTATGTGGTTTTCTGGGATAAAAAGTTTAGTAAAGTATTACCCTATGTCCATCGTCAGGATGCAAGCGATCTCTGTGCCAACTTCGCCAAGATCGGTTCAGAGGTTAAGCCTTGAAAAGGTAATAAACAGTCAAAGGTACAAACATTCATAATATTAGTATGGATTAGCGTTTTATGTATCAAAATGGCTCAGTACTTAAGGCAGAAACATATAAAGCGTAATGATTTCTTATATTTACGCGAACACCAGACATTTAAATGAAACTAATTTTACGGATTGTATCGCGTTTAATTTTTACTATTTATAACCCAACGTTTCGAGTGCTTTACAGCATCCATGGTCACGGGAGGACTGAGGTGACAGATGTCCTGATGTCATAGGTAACCCGGTGTACCTTCAGCTATTAATTTTTTTTTGGTCCGATTTACGCAGAAAAAGCTAACTGTGTCTTGAAGTCTTGCAGTGGTATGCTTGGTTTGTCTTTTTTTAATTTCAATAGCCTCGCGAATCATCCTTGGTAGGAATTGGTGTTTCATTTGCAAGGATTTGTGGTTTATTAAATATGATGTAAAGTAATTAAAATTAAACAAATGCTGTGTCACTCAGAACATTTATGCGTGACACCACACTGCTCCTGTCACCCTGAGACATCAATTTTTAAGTCTCATATGCCCGGTGATTACACTAGTTTACAGTGCCCTTCAAACCGAAACACACTAATGTTTGCACACTACTGCTTCACGAAAGAATATCTGGCTTTAGGGTGGTACCTGCCTAGACGGATTCCTGCATAGGAATCCTACTACCAGTAAAAGCATTATTCTTTTCTTCAAGTGGCCATTTAGAACCAATAGACGTTCAAAAACTGTTAATGCCCAAAGTAAAGTGTAGCGTGTTTATCAATTTAATTAGTAGCATTTAAAAAAAAGGTTTGAGAGGTCTTTTCTTAGATCATGATAATGTAGCACCTCACAAAGCATAAGTTGCTTATTTTTATGTCATTTTGATTACAACATTTAGTCTTGATGGCTAGATTAAAGAAAATTACCTTAAATGTCAGTTTGAACGGTGGATGTAAATGTTATTAACGTATTCCGCTAGTTTGGTCATGCCATCTTGAGGCTATCGCGGATGTGCCTATTATGTATTTGGTCAAACCGTGAGTCACCGCACATACAATATGCCTTTTTCATTATTATGACGAAAAGGTTCAAGTTGTATCGGTTTAGATCCAAACAACATCCAAACAATCGAGGCCAAACTTTGTCTTCATAAAGGAGTATGAGTCCTATTTGATTTTGGACATTAGATCCCTTTATTGGACCTTTACGGTCACATCCGCTCACTTTCGGCAATTAGTGTACGCAGCACTGATGCCTATTTTAAACTTTTAATTTTAATGGCGTATTCGTTTCTTATGCTTCGAAATCCGTCCTTTGTATATCATATGATGGTTCATCACTACATTTAATTTACACAGATGATTACTTGGTTGTTCTGGACGTTATTAAAATTCTCTCGTGTCTTTGATACTGAACCTTTTCTCCGATTCTTGCGTCGAAATTATCAGTATATTTGACATATAGTTTAGACGAGTAGGGAAGATGGATGAAAGACGATTGCGGTAATAGATTTATGAAGCGAGTGTGAATGGGCAAGCCAGTAACGGTATGCTAACGTTTCATGATCAGATCAAAGATGTTTACTGAAAGGCCACGTCAAAAGTACGCGCAACCGACGAGCTTGTATGAAAACGCTCATGAAAATAGAAGAAGCGTAAGATTTGGTGTCTGCCTACCCCAATGGAAACGAGGCGTGACTGTAGGTATGATAAAGTTTGAAAAAAATATTTAATTTTTTTTTGTTCTGCTATCCATATAGTAAGTGAGTAAGATATGAACAAATAACGTATCTTACTGATGAGTTTAAGAAAATATAAATGTATTATTTTATCTTTACTTAAATGTATAATTAATCTTAATAATAATAGTGAAATATGTTTTCAGAAATAATTAAAATTTTGTCACTAATTTATTGTCGCTTACTGCTGTAACATCAAGACGAAACGTTTAATTAATTTTAAGAGCCTCCAATATAAATCCTAGACTTACAAATTCATTCTATGAAGGGATTAAATCATCTTTGTCATCAACATCTACAAATGAAATAAAAAATCTATTGACTAGTCAATCGCCGTTGCCGAAAGGTATATCCGTTTTCAAGTCCACCTGAGGGTAAATAATAACTAATACGAATTATTTAAAGAGAGGCCAGAATTTAAAGAAGTAGATCAAAATGTGGGTGGGATTTCAGCATTGAATAGAATTATTTATTGACAGTACACCCCCGGGATTCGTTTACCCTTTGTTAATGTCATGTCTAAATCACTTACTAAATAAAAACAGCAGCGTTGTGTTGCTAGTTTAGACTAGTTCTTTGTAAGAGTGTGATTCTACTACAGTCTGCTAAAATTGTAATTGTGCTTTGGAATTGCCGCAATTAGTACTTTAAATCATGATGTGGGTGATACATTTTAATATATACAATAATATCAGTTTATAATAACATAGATATCATCGTTAATTATACAAAATGAATTAAAAAAATATATTTTTAAAGATTTAACAAATCTACTCAATAGGTGTCCGGCACAGTAGTATATCACCTACCTCTTTCCTACCGAGGTGTCGTAAGGGGCGACTAAGGCATACTATGTTTCCATAGACAACCATCGCTCATACATAACAAAACCATAATATGCAATGCTGTCACTATACTACTCGTGGGAACGCAATAGGTAGTAAGAATTTTTTGATTCGTACCTGTAGTGGAGTTGATTCAGGAGTAAAATAAATTAAATGCTTAATGACTTTAACGACGTCTAATTGCTTTTTAATCCTAACGGTTACAGTTTTGAAAGTGAAGCAGTAATGAGACAGAGACACTCGTTGCTCTCAAATTTAAATAAGCGTTGTTTCATTATACGCTAGTTGACTAAACAGTACCAAAATGGCGCGGCGACCTGATTCGCCACCCGTCACATCATGTTTCCCGCAGGGCGAAAAGTGGGCTACGGGCGTGGTCTCTGCCTACTACTTATATGGAAAAAATGCGTGACTGTATGTATGTATGTTTGAAAAAATACATCAGAATGATTTTATGTTCCTACAAATTATTTTCCAGCAATATAATTTTAAATTTTCAATAATGAACTGAAACAAAAGCCTTTTTTGATTTAAAGCGAATGAAAGTAATAGGGTTTCTCTATTAAAAATAGGCTAAAGGAAGCTTGTTACTTAGAAATTAATATCGGTTCTTTGAAAGCATTTATAAGGGCTCCTTTACGCTACCAAACATTTTTTTTCCTTTTAAGACGATTTTTTTTATTGGTAATTATTGCAAAACTTTCACCTGAAGGTAAGTGCAACGTCTGTTCATAACAAATGCAGTGCCATCCAGAACATTTCTGTGTGGCACTAAACTGCGCCCTGAGACATCAGTTTTTAAGTCTAATAGGACCTCTTAGTGACCTTCACACCGAAACACAGTAATGTTTGCACACTACTGTTTCACGGTTGAATAATAGGTACCACACCTAGACGGATTCTGCCTAGGAATCCTACCACCTGTAAATGAATACAATGTGGATTATAAATTAATATAAGATAGAATCTAAATCATAAAAATAGAAATACTGCTGATCAAGCTTCCCCTCATTTATGAGTGGGTTATGGAACCGAGAAGAGTCCGCCACACTGCTACTATGCGGGTTGGCGGACTATATGTGTCGACGAGTGTTTTTACAAAGGTGTGTGCAAGATGAGTGCCGATGCCATCGACGCACCGAAAGCAGCGATGCGTAACCTGTTGCCCCCATAGGAGAGTAGCTCCCAAGAAATTCAGGATGTCCCAATCGGCCGGAAAACTCTTAGGTACAGTTTATGTGCCTGTCTTGACTTGGTTTGGATTTGTATTCTGATTGAGAAGGATTACGTATTTTGTACGTGCTTTTTTGTTATTTTTATCATAGATAGTGTAAACAGAAACTTAGAAACACTGGACAAAACATTGTGATCGAAAAGTACTAAATAATTCATCATCATCATCATCATTTCAGTCTATCACTAGTCCACTGCTGAACATCTTTAGCCTTGACCAGAGATTGCCGCAAAAGTTTGTAGCTCTCATTTAGGGGGAATTTGCTATAGTTGTCACGCTTGGCAAGCAGGCTGGCAACCGTAGTTTATTTATTCAGATGTTCCAGGAAGATGCTGCTGCTCATCTAATGTTTTTATTTTCCCTCTATCGACTTTTACGACACCCGCAGGATGAGATTTGACTAAATTATTATGGGAACAAATTAGTTTAGCATTTTTTTTCCTTTAAAAAAACGAAGCCCCACAGTAGGATTTCTCCTGTGGCGTGGGTGCGTTTTACTGACATAAATTCCACATGCACAAACACCCAGACCCGGAACAACTATATGTAGGCCATACAAATATTTGTCCCGTGCGGGAATCGAACCCGCGACCCGCGTCGCAAAAGCCAAGGGATTAGCCACTGCGCCAACCGAGCCGACATCTATACCTTCCAAAGTAAACGGGCCATCTGAGGCAAAAAAATATTCAAATCGGATAAATGTGTCCTGAGAATAGCGCGACCAAACTAACAAACTCTCCAAGCTTTATTATTTTAGTATGATGTTTTCTTTCACCCCTGGGCAAGTGGTAAATCAGCACTTAGCTGATACACAACAATTTAGAGTTACCGGTACCATGCATTGAGTTCAAGTTGGTCGCAAAAGGACTACGAACTTCAACCCCTGTCTGAAGTATTTAATACCAGATCTTACAGATTTTTTTTTGATAACATTCAATTGAGATATTACCAGCCCGCCACCATAACGAACAAAACAAAAAATCAATCGTATATGTCGTTAATATCGCTAATTAAGAGAGAGTGCTAACAAAAATTATGTTGGTTGCAGTTTGTCCGAATTTTGTTACTTTTCTTAGTATCTGTCCCGAATTAATTTTCATAAAAACTTTACTAAGATCATTACGAACAAAGCGAAAAAAGAATTACGCATGTCCATCGTTTGATCGTGAGTTATACTCTTCAGTTCATACAAAAATAATTTTCAGTTCTTCCCGTTTTTCCTAAGTTTCCAATTTTCCGGGCAACTTTTCCAATTTTTCTTCCCCTAAATACCTTATTCAGACTATAACGAACAATTAAAAATAATTGCCCAATCGGTCCAGCCGCTCTCAAGTGATGCGCTTACCAATTTGACAGCTTTTAATTTTTACTATATATAGAAGATTGTTTTCTATATTAGACGTTATTCCTTTACGCATTTTACGTACTTTACGCATCAATATTTCTGTAAAGTGAGGAAAACCAGTATTTTATATGACTTCACTTCATCGAATTAATTGCCATTTGAAATATTTTAGTAAAATCAAATTTAAATATTATTGGAGTGTCGGGCTCCTCTGTCATCGTCCGGTTGAAAACCAAAAACGTAACTTGAAGATCAACAATGCAGCGGAGAAGAGTTTCGGGATATATATCATCACTATCTCACACCTTTCTTGCATTAAAAGTGGTAGGATTTCTATGCAGGAATCCGTCTATGTAGGTACCACAGTAGGGCATGTGTTGCAACCATGAAGCAGTAGTGTGCAAACATTACTGTGTTTCAGTAAGAAGGGCACTGAAAGCTAGTATAATTACTGTATATATTCGTATGAGACTTAATAACTGATGTCACAGCGGGCGCCACACAGAAACGTTCTGGGTGACTCAGCATTTGGTAAGGGCAGATGTTGCACTTACCATCAGTTAAACGTTTTGCTTGTCTCGTCAGTTTCTCTTATAAAAAAATTATAAAAAACCCAATCCAGGTTACAAAAGTATTAATTATTAACTATTCTTGAATAGTTTTTTTTTATAAATGTTTTAATTTTATATTTTTTTTTATTGCTGGACACTGACATTTTCTTATACTTATTTTTTGTAATGTGTCTAATTATAAATACAATTAATGAATCAAATTATTGTTATATTATTTTACTTTTGTTTCATACATTTTAATGTAATTATTTTTTGCAATTCTTTAATTTTCTAATTTATACCCAAAAAACTGTGAATCGTTTATGCTGTTTATACCTGTGTAAATGAGAAGAAATGTGTTACTGAGATTTAGTTAAGATTGTTTGAATATGTGTCGTGTGAGTATATCTGAAGTAACAGTTTAAGTTTAAGTATAAGTGTTTTTCCGGCCTCATGAAGGTCCACTTCCTGTAGGGCCGCTTTTGGAAGAAAGATATCATTAGACAAAGTCCCTCTCTCTCCGTGCGGTCGGCCAACTATTGTTCCTTCGGGGTCAGCTGTTGTAATGCAAAATTCCATCATGCCCAATTTTGCGTTAGTCTTCCATAAACACTGTGTAATTAGTTTTTGGGTGAATGTATGGCTTTTGAGATTTATTGCCCCCACTTCATCGTCAGAGTGAGTCAGGGTAGGTACGTATACGTGTATAATCTTCAGCGAATGCAGTTTGGTTATTCTGAGTACAGATGATGCAACCCTTACTAATACATTCCCGATCTTAACAATGTTGTTAAGAACGGGACATTCATTCTTGGGACAGATGTTCGCTGTCCCGGTCCTAAAACAAGTTACTGGATTCGATGATTACTGTATCCTATCCCTTCGGATGCCTTGTCTTGGTACTTCAGCTTCACCCAGCGTAATTTGTTCAACTCTTTTTCCCGTTCAAAGATCTTCTCATCGATACTCTGCGTGCGTGCGTTGAATGTTGCCAGGTTCAGTCGTTGTTGGTGGTATCACGATCTCTTCCGGAGATTCTTCGCACCCCATACCCCGCCGTTACCATGACTGCTACCAAAGTCAGGACTAGCGGGGTCGCCGATGTCTAGGGGCCGTTCTTTTTAATCTCTAATTTTTGAGAGGATTTTGTTGGAATTGCCATTCTAAGAAGGCGAGTCGGCGAGTGAGAAATTGAATTTTTTTTTCATTATTCATCGTAATTTTTGAATTTTATCTTCATTATTACTTTTATGTTTTTTATACGTTTTACACCATAAGTGTTATATACCTGATACATTTAAAATATCTTTCATGTTTTTAGTGTTTCTGTTATCTTATGTACTCATTTAAATCAATCTAAACTCAATTTGCAGTTTTGGGTCCTCGTCTCTATAATAAAATAAATAAAAATTGAAATATCTGTCCTCTGACAGCCACAAAGTGTAAAGCTACTGTTAAGGACTTTTTCCTAGAACTAGACTACAAAGAAACAGGGGCTCCTATCTACAAATGTTAATTGAGTTATTACTTATGGCTTTCTGGTACATACATACAACACTGTACTCACACTGATATGCACACTGACATACACCCTGACGTACACACACTCTCACATACACACTGTCATACACTGCCATACACACTGACACACACTAGCATACACACTCACACACAAACATACTCGTACTTACACAAACTCACACACTCTCGCGCGTGCACATGTATTGTCCCGTTTAGGAGTGTTTACACTTTAATTTTTATGTTCTTTCGTATTATTTAGATTTGAATCTGTAGCACATTATACTCAGTTTATACTAGCACAGACACCTTCGTTAACTCTATTTAAGTTAGCTTCAACAATGTGAGTTACTTTTAAGATACATTGTAATGTGTTTGGGCTGAAGTAGGAATAAATTAATAAATAAATGCATTTAAATGGAAATCGTAGCTGCTTCCCCCACAGGACAGGCATTTGCCTATTGTGAGGGTCGGCGTTTCAATAATTATAAAGACGGTATGGTAAAAAATAATAAATAATATCAAATAAATTTAAACTGTCTGACAGCTGCTCGTAGGTTTTATATTAGTGGCGCCGGCAAAATAACAGCGCTGCGGAAATTCTGCTGCAGCATAATGCTGAGTCGGGTCCCTTTCGTTGCTGCAATCCGCTTATATACTTCTCCTGGTTTATATTTACTCTTTATCGACTATAACGACACCCACGGGACAATATGGAGTGATAGACTCTCTTTCGCCGCCACCACAAGGCCATTCAAATATGATGAATATAAATAACAAAGAGTTTAAAAAAGTTATACATATAAACTACATAAACGTAAAGGCTAATCAATATTCATTCAAACCGGAATATCATTAAAATTGTCTTTGGACAATTTATGCCACGAACTCCACTAACCTAAATGAATCGCTAAAATGCTTTCAGTTTTGTAAACAGTCCTAGAATATCTTTTAAGGCAAAAGAAAATAATGTTTTAAGGTAAATCTCAGTCACATTTAGTGATAAAGAAAACGTTTAAAGTAGAAAGTAGACCATTACGGGTAAAAGCAAAATTTGGAATTTCATCGTTTTAGTTAAACGATTAATCAAATCAGTCCTGTGGAAAAAAGCACGTGCAGTTTTATTATAGTTAACTTTACAATTTATTTTTACATATTGCATTATGAAAGGCCGGCAACGCACCAGGGAATTCCTCTGGTGAGCCGCTTGCTCGTTTGCCCCCTCTCCTATACAAAAAAAAAATATAGTTGGGCGACTAGTCAGTTGTTTGCGTAATGGTACATCAGTGCCACGCTCAAGAAAAGCATTGTAACATAGAACTGTGTATTGTTAAGTCCAAACATTATTCAAACCGGAGACCGGCATATTTTTCAAACCGGAATACAGGAATGTCTACACATCGTTACATGGAGCAGAATGGTGGTATCTACGTAGACGAAGTCTAGAATCGCAATCACCAGTTGAGCTGAATGTAATTATATGTATGTACTAAATGAAGCTCGCGAAGTAGCGTTTAGGTTTTTTGAAATACCGTGGGAACTCTTTGATTTTTCGAAATAAAAAGTATCCCATGTCCGTCTCCAGGATGCAAGCTATTTTTGTGACGAATATAGTCAAGATCGGTTCAACGGTTGAACCGTGAAAAGGTAACAAACAGACAGAGGGACAAAGAGTTACTTCCGCATTTATAATGTTAGTATGGATTCGACGGACACAAGTATAGTTTTTAATAAAACGAGTCTTTTAAAGATCATTTTTAGAGGGCAGCATCTAGTTACAATTTACTCTTGATGCCACTATTTCGTCTGTAAATATATTTTTTTAGCAAAACGTAGTATAAAATACACGAATCAGTTTTATAAGGAAATACAAAATACTTTAAAAATAAAAAGCGTTATCCTTTTGAAATCACGATACTGTTTTAGTGTTTAAGGTACTATGGTAATTATCCACTCTGAGCATGATCAAGTCCACTTATGACGAGCTTCAATGATGCCGATACAAGAGATTAATATTATATTACATACTGGGTGATGCACGCGATTTCGTTCGCGTGTATATAGGTTTTTTTTTATTTCCCGTGGGAACTATTTAATTTTTCCGAAATAAAAAGTAGCCATGTCCGTCTCCAGGATGCAGGCTACATCTTTGCGAAATTTCATTGCGATCGGTTCAGCGGTTGAACCGTGAAAAAGTAACAAAAAGACAGAGGGACAGATAGACTTTCACATTTATAATATTAGTGTGGATATTACATAGATTATGGCTCTTAAGCATTTGCATGATATTAGATCTACTAATGTACACATAGGTTTTAGGATAGTATAAACTGGAACCGTACCACCGACACCAGGGCCGTTGTAGCTCAGGGGCCGGGCGCTCACCTTAAATTTCATAATACGCGAGTGACCTGAGTTTGATCCCCGATGTGGGCATCTCTTAAATCGTTCTGCAATTTTAAGTACAGATGTACCACGTGCCCCGCAGTTTGGCCAACCCGTATTGGAGCAGTGTGATGGACTCTTCCTGCCTCCAAAGCCATCTCAGAAATGAGAGAGGCCTTTGCTCAGCTGTGAGACATTCAAAGGCTGTTACTATTATGAACTGGAATAAGTATGTGTATTCGTGTTTAATATTATTTTGTACATTTTGGCGCTTATTTGATTTCTACTTTCTTTCAAATTTAAATAAGCGTTGTTTCATTATACGCTAGTTGACTAAACAGTACCAAAATGGCGCGGCGACCTGATTCGCCACCCGTCACATCATGTTTCCCGCAGGGCGAAAAGTGGGCTACGGGCGTGGTCTCTGCCTACTACTTATATGGAAAAAATGCGTGACTGTATGTATGTTTGAAAAAATACATCAGAATGATTTTATGTTCCTACAAATTATTTTCCAGCAATATAATTTTAAATTTTCAATAATGAACTGAAACAAAAGCCTTTTTTGATTTAAAGCGAATGAAAGTAATAGGGTTTCTCTATTAAAAATAGGCTAAAGGAAGCTTGTTACTTAGAAATTAATATCGGTTCTTTGAAAGCATCATAAGGGCTCCTTTACGCTACCAAACATTTTTTTTCCTTTTAAGACGATTTTTTTTATTGGTAATTATTGCAAAACTTTCACCTGATGGTAAGTGCAACGTCTGTTCATAACAAATGCAGTGCCATCCAGAACATTTCTGTGTGGCACTAAACTGCGCCCTGAGACATCAGTTTTTAAGTCTAATAGGACCTCTTAGTGACCTTCACACCGAAACACAGTAATGTTTGCACACTACTGTTTCACGGTTGAATAATAGGTACCACACCTAGACGGATTCTGCCTAGGAATCCTACCACCTGTAAATGAATACAATGTGGATTATAAATTAATATAAGATAGAATCTAAATCATAAAAATAGAAATACTGCTGATCAAGCTTCCCCTCATTTATGAGTGGGTTATGGAACCGAGAAGAGTCCGCCACACTGCTACTATGCGGGTTGGCGGACTATATGTGTCGACGAGTGTTTTTACAATTTTTTTTGCACGCACTACACTGCGCCTTGAGTCTTCAGCCTTAAGTGTAATATGCCCAGATTACACTAGCTTTTAGTGACCTTCAGACCGAAATGTTTGCACACTACTGTATCACGGTAGATTAACTGGTCCTGCGGTGGTACCCTAGACATACCCTGTTTTTATCTAATGTAATATTTTTTATATAGAATATCTGATCTAATCACATATGAGAGTGGGTTAATACGTTCGCGTAATGAAGGAGCTACGAGGGAACAACTTGCAGAAATGGTTGGAGTATTAGATGCAACCAATTTGAATATTCTGGATAATCGGCTTAGCATGCACGTCAAAGGTGTGTGCAAGATGAGTGCCGATGCCATCGCCGCACCGAAAGCAGCGATGCGTAACCTGTTGCCCCCATAGAAGAGTAGCTCCCAAGAAATTCAGGATGTCCCAATCGGCCGGAAAACTCTTAGGTACAGTTTATGTGCCTGTCTTGACTTGGTTTGGATTTGTATTCTGATTGAGAAGGATTACGTATTTTGTACGTGCTTTTTTGTTATTTTTATCATAGATATTGTAAACATAAACTTAGAAACACTGGACAAAACATTGTGATCGAAAAGTACTAAATAATTCATCATCATCATCATCATTTCAGTCTATCACTAGTCCGCTGCTGAACATCTTTAGCCTTGACCAGAGATTGCCGCAAAAGTTTGTAGCTCTCATTTAGGGGGAATTTGCTATAGTTGTCACGCTTGGCAAGCAGGCTGGCAACCGTAGTTTATTTATTCAGATGTTCCAGGAAGATGCTGCTGCTCATCTAATGTTTTTATTTTCCCTCTATCGACTTTTACGACACCCGCAGGATGAGATTTGACTAAATTATTATGGGAACAAATTAGTTTAGCATTTTTTTTTCTTTAAAAAAACGAAGCCCCACAGTAGGATTTCTCCTGTGGCGTGGGTGCGTTTTACAGACATAAATTCCACATGCACAAACACCCAGACCCGGAACAGCTATATGTAGGCCATACAAATATTTGTCCCGTGCGGGAATCGAACCCGCGACCCGCGTCGCAAAAGCCAAGGGCTTAGCCACTGCGCCAACCGAGCCGACATCTATACCTTCCAAAGTAAACGGATGGCCCGTCTAAGGCAAAAAAAAATTCAAATCGGATAAATGTGTCCTGAGAATAGCGCGATCAAACTAACAAACATTACAAGCTTTATTATTTTAGTATGATGTTTTCTTTCACCCCTGGGCAAGTGGTAAATAAGCACTTAGCTGATACACAACAATTTAGAGTTACCGGTACCATGTATTGAGTTCAAGTTGGTCGCAAAAGGACTACGAACTTCAACCCCTGTCTGAAGTATTTAATACCAGATCTTACAGATTTTTTTTTGATAACATTCAATTGAGATATTTCCAACCCGCCACCATAACGAACAAAACAAAAAATCAACCGTATATGTCGTTAATATCGTTAATTAAGAGAGAGTGCTAACAAAAATTATGTTGGTTGCAGTTTGTCCGAATTTTGTTACTTTTCTTAGTATCTGTCCCGAATTTATTTTCATAAAAACTGTACCAAGATCATTACGAACAAAGCGAAAAAAGAATTACGCATGTCCATCGTTTGATCGTGAGTTATACTCTTGAGTTCATACAAAAATAATTTTCAGTTCTTCCCGTTTTTCCTAAGTTTCCAATTTTCCGGGCAACTTTTCCAATTTTTCTTCCCCTAAATACCTTATTCAGACTATAACGAACAATTAAAAATAATTGCCCAATCGGTCCAGCCGCTCTCAAGTGATGCGCTTACCAATTTGACAGCTTTTAATTTTTACTATATATAGAAGATTGTTTTCTATATTAGACGTTATTCCTTTACGCATTTTACGTACTTTACGCATCAATATTTCTGTAAAGTGAGGAAAACCAGTATTTTATATGACTTCACTTCATCGAATTAATTGCCATTTGAAATATTTTAGTAAAATCAAATTTAAATATTATTGGAGTGTCAGGCTCCTCTGTCATCGTCCGGTTGAAAACCAAAAACTTAACTTGAAGATGAACAATGCAGCGGAGAAGAGTTTCGGGATAAATATCATCACTATCTCACACCTTTCTTCCATTAAAAGTGGTAGGATTTCTATGCAGGAATCCGTCTAGGTAGGTACCACAGTAGGGCATGTGTTGCAACCATGAAGCAGTAGTGTGCAAACATTACTGTGTTTCAGTAAGAAGGGCACTGAAAGCTAGTATAATTACTGTATATATTCGTATGAGACTTAATAACTGATGTCACAGCGGGCGCCACACAGAAACGTTCTGGGTGACTCAGCATTTGGTAAGGGCTTCAGTTAAACGTTTTGCTTGTCTCGTCAGTTTCTCTTATAAAAAAATTATAAAAAAACCAATCCAGGTTACAAAAGTATTAATTATTAACTATTCTTGAATAGTTTTTTTTTATAAATGTTTTAATTTTACATTTTTTTTTACTTGCTGGACACTGACATTTTCTTATACTTATTTTTTGTAATGTGTCTAATTATAAATACAATTAATGAATCAAATTTATTGTTATATTATTTTACTTTTGTTTCATATATTTTAATGTAATTATTTTTTGCAATTCTTTAATTTTCTAATTTATACCCAAAAAACTGTGAATCGTTTATGCTGTTTATACCTGTGTAAATGAGAAGAAATGTGTTACTGAGATTTAGTTAAGATTGTTTGAATATGTGTAGTGTGAGTATATCTGAAGTAACAGTTTAAGTTTAAGTATAAGTGTTTTTCCGGCCTCATTAAGGTCCACTTCCTGTAGGGCCGCTTTTGGAAGAAAGATATCATTAGACAAAGTCACTCTCTCTCCGTGCGGTCGGCCAACTATTGTTCCTTCGGGGTCAGCTGTTGTAATGCAAAATTCCATCATGCCCAATTTTGCGTTAGTCTTCCATAAACATTGTGTAATTAGTTTTTGGGTGAATGTATGGCTTTTGAGATTTATTGCCCCCACTTCATCATCAGAGTGAGTCAGGGTAGGTACGTATACGTTTATAATCTTCAGCGAATGCAGTTTGGTTATTCTGAGTATAGATGATGCAACCCTTACTAATACATTCCCGATCTTAACAATGTTGTTAAGAACGGGACATTCATTCTTGGGACAGATGTTCGCTGTCCCGGTCCTAAAACAAGTTACTGGATTCGATGATTACTGTATCCTATCCCTTCGGATGCCTTGTCTTGGTACTTCAGCTTCATCCAGCGTAATTTGTTCAACTCTTTTTCCCGTTCAAAGATCTTCTCATCGATACTCTGCGTGCGTGCGTTGAATGTTGCCAGGTTCAGTCGTTGTTGGTGGTATCACGATCTCTTCCGGAGATTCTTCGCACCCCATACCCCGCCGTTACCATGACTGCTACCAAAGTCAGGACTAGCGGGGTCGCCGATGTCTAGGGGCCGTTCTTTTTAATCTCTAATTTTTGAGAGGATTTTGTTGGAATTGCCATTCTAAGAAGGCGAGTTGGCGAGTGAGAAATTGATTTTTTTTTTCATTATTCATCGTAATTTTGAATTTAATCTTCATTATTACTTTTATGTTTTTTATACATTATACACCATAAGTGTTATATACCTGATACATTTAAAATATCTTTCATGTTTTTCGTGTTTCTGTTATCTTATGTACTCATTTAAATCAATCTAAACTCAATTTGCAGTTTTGGGTCCTCGTCTCTATAATAAAATAAATAAAAATTGAAATATCTGTCCTCTCACAGCCACAAAGTGTAAAGCTACTGTTAAGGACTTTTTCCTAGAACTAGACTACAAAGAAACAGGGGCTCCTATCTACAAATGTTAATTGAGTTATTACTGGCGGCTTTCTGGTACATACATACAACACTGTACTCACACTGATATGCACACTGACATACACACTGACGTACACACACTCTCACATACACACTGTCGCACACTACCATACACACTGACACACACTAGCATACACACTCACACACAAACATACTCGTACTTACACAAACTCACATACACTCGCGCGTGCACATGTATTGTCCCGTTTAGGAGTGTTTACACTTTAATTTTTATGTTCTTTCGTATTATTTAGATTTGAATCTGTAGCACATTATACTCAGTTTATACTAGCACAGACACCTTCGTTAACTCTATTTAAGTTAGCTTCAAAAATGTGAGTTACTTTTAAAATACATTGTAATGTGTTTGGGCTGAAGTAGGAATAAATTAATAAATAAATGCATTTAAATGGAAATCGTAGCTGCTTCCCCCACAGGACAGGCATTTGCCTATTGTGAGGGTCGGCTTTTCAATAATTATAAAGACGGTATGGTAAAAAATAATAAATAATATCAAATAAATTTAAACTGTCTGACAGCTGCTCGTAGGTTTTATATTAGTGGCGCCGGCAAAATAACAGCGTTGCGGAAATTCTGCTGTAGCATAATGCTGAGTCGGGTCCCTTTCGTTGCTGCAATCCGCTTATATACTTCTTCTGGTTTATATTTACTCTTTATCGACTATAACGACACCCACGGGACAATATGGAGTGATAGACTCTCTTTCGCCGCCACCACAAGGCCATTCATATATGATGAATATAAATAACAAAGAGTTTAAAAAAGTTATACATATAAACTACATAAACGTAAAGGCTAAAAAAAAATCAATATTCATTCAAACCGGAATATCATTAAAATTGTCTTTGGACAATTTATGCCACGAACTCCACTAACCTAAATGAATCGCTAAATTGCTTTCAGTTTGATTGCATATAAACAGTCATAGAATATCTTTTAAGGCAAAAGAAAATAATGTTTTAAGGTAAATCTCAGTCACATTTAGTGATAAAGAAAACGTTTAAAGTAGAAAGTAGACCATTACGGGTAAAAGCAAAATTTGGAATTTCATCGTTTTAGTTAAACGATTAATCAAATCAGTCCTGTGGAAAAAAGCACGTGCAGTTTTATTATAGTTAACTTTACAATTTATTTTTACATATTGCATTATGAAAGGCCGGCAACGCACCAGGGAATTCCTCTGGTGAGCCGCTTGCTCGTTTGCCCCCTCTCCTATACAAAAAAAAAATATAGTTGGGCGACTAGTCAGTTGTTTGCGTAATGGTACATCAGTGCCACGCTCAAGAAAAGCATTGTAACATAGAACTGTGTATTGTTAAGTCCAAACATTATTCAAACCGGAGACCGGCATATTTTTCAAACCGGAATACAGGAATGTCTACACATCGTTACATGGAGCAGAATGGTGGTATCTACGTAGACGAACTCTAGAATCGCAATCACCAGTTGAGCTGAATGTAATTATATGTATGTACTAAATGAAGCTCGCGAAGTAGCGTTTAGGTTTTTTGAAATACCGTGGGAACTCTTTGATTTTTCGAAATAAAAAGTATCCCATGTCCGTCTCCAGGATGCAAGCTATTTCTGTGACGAATATAGTCAAGATCGGTTCAACGCTTGAACCGTGAAAAAGTAACAAACAGACAGAGGGACAAAGAGTTACTTCCGCATTTATAATGTTAGTATGGATTCGACGGACACAAGTATAGTTTTTAATAAAACGAGTCTTTTAAAGATCATTTTTACAGGGCAGCATCTAGTTACAATTTACTTTTGATGCCACTATTTCGTCTGTAAATATATTTTTTTAGCAAAACGTAGTGATGTTCTCCTAGTCGAATTCGACCACGGCGACAACTGCCGACTACTGTCGAGAGCCATCAACTGCGCAGGAGATATTATAGTGCCACAAGTGTACGCGCAAACACAGAGGCACTCACTCGTCCCAACCTACCCGCGCCCGATGTAACGCTGATGCGATAAGATCGGAGGTAGGCTAGGATGTAGTGTCAGAAACACGGAGACAATCACAACACAACCAGACCCGAAAACCAACAATTTGTGTTTTAGCACAAACGTTGGCTCCGGCTGGGATTCGAACCCAGGACCCGCGGCTTAGAAGTCAGGTACTCTGACCACTAGGCCACGCGGTCGAATAAAAGAATTTAAGCGGTAATAAAATACACGAATCAGTTTTATAAGGAAATACAAAATACTTTAAAAATAAAAAGCGTTATCCTTTTGAAATCACGATACTGTTTTAGTGTCTAAGGTACTATGGTAATTATCCACTCTGAGCATGATCAAGTCCACATATGACGAGCTTCAATGATGCCGATACAAGAGATTAATATTACCCGTATATTACATACTGGGTGATGCACGCGATTTCGTTCGCGTGTATATAGGATTTTTTTTATTTCCCGTAGGAACTATTTAATTTTTCCGAAATAAAAAGTAGCCATGTCCGTCTCCAGGATGCAGGCTACATCTTTGCGAAATTTCATTGCGATCGGTTCAGCGGTTGAACCGTGAAAAAGTAACAAACAGACAGAGGGACATATAAACTTTCACATTTATAATATTAGTGTGGATATTACATAGATTATGGCACTTAAGAATTTGCATAATATTAGATCTACTAATGTACACATACGTTTTAGGATAGTATAAACTGGAACCGTACTACCGACACCAGCGCCGTTGCAGCTCAGGGGCCGGGCGCTCACCTTAAATTTCATAATACGCGAGTGACCTGAGTTTGATCCCCGATGTCGGCATCTCTTAAATCGTTCTGCAATTTTAAGTACAGATGTACCACGTGCCCCGCAGTTTGGCCAACCCGTATTGGAGCAGTGTGATGAACTCTTCCTGCCTCCAAAACCATCTCAGAAATGAGAGAGGCCTTTGCTCAGCTGTGAGACATTCAAAGGCTGTTACTATTATGAACTGGAATAAGTATGTGTATTCGTGTTTAATATTATTTTGTACATTTTGGCGCTTATTTGATTTCTACTTTCTTTAGGCGATTTCATTATTGACGTCTTGTGACGGGAGTCATTAATCAGTACTACAGAATGAGCGTGCTTATAAAACTGTATAACTGTATCAGTAAGATTTTTTTTTATAATATAAAATAATTTCAAAGTCCCATACTTCGAGTTTAATTTAAAAACAAAATAAGAAAATGTAGTATTTTTTTTAAATAACAACGGTGATCCAAAGAAAGCGTCTACGCTGTTGGTGCAGTGGCTAAGCGATTTGATTTTGCACTATGGATCGCGGGTGCGATTTCCGTACGGGACAAATATTTGTAAGGCCTACGGATAGTTGTTCCGAGTCCATAAACGATGAACGAGAAATCCTAATGTGGGGTATCATTTTCTTTTCTTATGAAATTAATTCATCCTTCATCGTATAAATAGTGTACTGATAGTGGACATAGCCCCGTCTCAGAGGATTTGCCGTAATTGCCGCGCAACAGCAGTACCTACCAGTTACGTCGTACCTAAGACGTTTCTACTTTCACCGCTGTGCATACATATTACAGCATTTATTGGAGGCCACGAGATTTTCCAAACTTTTTTTTTTAAATAAAACCCTTTACATTAGATGTGCTAGTGAATTCGCTAAAGGCGCGAAATATTTTTTACTATATATATATATATAATAACATAGCTGAACAGTAGCTATTTTATTATGACAAGATTCATACACGATTTCAAAGAAATTTCACGCCTGCATTTCTGACTTTCGTCGCTGTCTAGGCACATTTTTGATTACCTTAGAAGATTTGAGAATAGTTACCGGTGACGCTGTAGTGTGTGTTACAATTTCTAAAAGTCCAAATCTTGCAAGAACTTCAGATATTATAGGATTTGCACAACATTAGAAGCAAATATCATGTCTATGATGTATTGAAAGTCAGAAATGCAGGCGTCAAATCTTTATTACATCGTCTACTCTTATCTCAAAATAGTAAAATGTGAGACGAGAAATAAAGATTATTTATGGATCACGATGACAACTTTCCATCACGAACTGTAAGTTTGCTTGTCAATCTAATTAAAATAAAAAAAGAAATGGTACAGGCGGAATATAAAAATATGATGTTCCTTTGTTTATATACGCTCATTGGGCATTTTTTTTGTAAAATGGAATAATTATAAATATAAGACAAAATAAGTTTATAGCGTCACATTGCAGTAAAATGAAATTTTAATCATACAATAAATAACAGGCTGATATAGATTACTATGTTCATCGACTTAACATGATCGAAGTCCCTTACAACCATTAATACGCCATTTCATCGTTCATCATTGTGTTTGGCATAACTATAGGTGTGTATGTTTTACTTGGAGTTTTAAAAGAAATATGGACATAGACGTCTATTGAACAATTTATGTATAAATTATTTGTCCTGTTTTTTTTGGAATCATATTATGTTTAATACATTATATTTAATTCAATTCATAAAGTAGGTAGTAGTAAATATCCGTCTGTGATTTTCTCATATTTGCGATTTAAATATATATTCCTGAAGTATCCACTAACATAACAATATCTGATCTTAAAAAATACTATCTGCTTCTCTTATCGGATTTACACTAAAAAACTTATTTACATGAAAATTCCACAGATAATTAAAATTGGTTCTGGGATCTGTTCACTATAATAATTTCTATATTACGAAATTGAACAGATATGTTATAAAGTATAAGATAAAGTACCGTCAAACACGCCAACTTTGCCAAACAAGGGAAGTTTTCCCAAAAAGTAATTTCCAAACAAATCCGTTAATGAGGAAAAATATTCAATAGGTACTTACGGGCACATTATTTGTGCTGAAGGAAAATAGGTTATATACAATATAATACCGCGTTTTTGCCATTTTGGACCAGCAGTTTATGAGATATCTTCAAGCACAGACGTATTATTGCGGGCAAATTCCAATGATTAAGCGTTTATGATTTGCACTTCATAGTGAAAACACTATTAAGTTTGTATTATTCTATGTTATAAAATACGAAATGTATGTAGAATTACAGTCAAGTCAAGTAAAACCCTAATTTTAATAGCGGAGAGTGTGCTTAGAAGTGATTTTGCTCACTCTCCGCATCCGCATCTTGTAGCAAATAAAAATGATAATAAATTTTCATAATAATACTTAAATATATATAAATTAAAAAAAAGGTGCGAAGTTGGCGTATTCTACGGTATATGTAAATACTATATTATTTCTTAAGATTAGATTTATTTTTAAATAAGAATTATTTACTCTTAAAATGAAAGGTAACAAACGTAAACGTTCAAAATAAAATGTATCAAAATCACATACGACATCTACAAAATGTATTGCTAAAATATGTAAATCAGCCAGCTTAGCATCTTATGCGAATTGGGATTTAAATCATATACAGGCAGTCGACTCTGCGTGTGACAGGCGGTATTGAAGGGTGCATTGGAAATGCTATTTGCATTACTTACGTGAAAAGCAAATCGTTATATTTTAGTTCCTAATTAAATAACCTCTGAAGAAAATGTGAATGATATATATGCTAAAAATCTTTAATTTAAAGAAAACTACATGTTCATTGTAAGGACATCCTCCTAGCTCATTTTCGACCATGCCGACAACTACCGAATACTCACAAGGCAAGAATGCAGTGTCAGCGACACAACGACAATCACAACCCAACCAGACCAGAAAACTAACAAATTGTATTTTGCACGAATGTTGGCTCTGGCTGGGATTCGAATTCAGGACATGGCATGGTAGTAGGGCCCACCACTAACCACTAGGTCCCGCAAAAAACGTCAGTGTGGCTTTTTTGAAAAAAACAATATCTAGAAGAAAGTGGTGGTAAGATCTGTAAAAAGCAGTATAAAGACTTCGGAAACACTACAAACATGATTACACATATGCGAATGAAACATCAAACTAAAGAGTTTCCTGAAATTAAAGATAAACCTACATCTACGGTCAATAATCAGCTGAAAATCGTAAATACTGAAATGGTTGACTCGAAAAGTGCAACTAAAAGACGTTTTAAACAGCTACATCTTTCATCTTTCAAAAAACAAAACCAAAAAGAAATTGATGCTGCTCTAGTCCGAATGATTTGCCCAGATACTCAACCATTGCAAATAGTGGAAAATTAAAGATTTATCAACTTCGTCCGGACTTTACATTTAGATTACATTTTAACTGTTAGAAAAACTTTATCAGAATAGTATTTACCTGAACGATATCAATTGGCTCGGTTCTTCTCTGTCTGATATACTAGAAAGTGTAAAACATTTGGCTATTACTACGGATATGTGGAGCTCAGATAGTAACAAATCATATTTGACGATCACAGTTCATTTTATTTTCGATTCAAAACTATTCGCGCGTACGTTAAGTACAGTAGAAGTAAAATATGTACATTCGGTAATTGTAAAGCTAAAGCAGCTTACAAATTAAGAGAAATCCAACAGCAGATGAATGCACATGTTATAAAACTGAAACAAGAAGTTTTTACAAGATGGAACTCAAGTTTTGTAATGATGGAGAGATTACTATAAACTAAATTGTGCTTATCTGTCGCTTTGTCTACTATGTCTTCTGCTCCGGAAAATCTCACTGCTATTGAATGGGAGGAAATAAAAGATTGCGTCGAGATCTTAAAGCCTGTCGACCAACTGACTACAATAATATCTGGCGAAAAATATCCAACTTTGTCCTCTACGATTCCTTTAGTTAGCAATGTCCAGGGTTATCTTATGATATAGTTAAATTAATAAATTTAAATCAAAAACCAAGCATACCACACGCAAGACTTCAGATGCAGTTAGCTCTTTATGCGTGGATCGGATCAAATTTTTTTTTTCTCTGAAACGCTCTATTAACAATGCAGCGGCCGCGGTATCTCTCGAACACCGAACCGCCGCCCGGCTTCATGCACCATGGGCATTATCCCCTTGCGCAGCGGTCGAGAGCGGTCGTTTTATTTTGCTACCACGACATTAAATATTGTCTACAAGGAAGTTCTGAGCCCTCTACAAAAAATGTTAGTGTAAGGAATTGTTGTTATTCTATTTGTCTAAGTAATTTACTAATTTATCTTTCTACCCGTGCGAGGCCGGGGCGGATTGAATCGCAGTTATCACCAAATATTAATGGAACTCTCGTAAATTTTAACATGTACGCAGCAGCAATTAATTCAATATTAATTCAATACACTCAATTTTAAAATAAAATTGAGTGTGTTCAGTCTTCATCAAAACATCAAAGTGCATATCAGATGATTTCAAAAGAATATTAAATGATGTAAGACAGTGAAGAAATATGTTGCTTATTTTGCTTATTAGGCATGAACATCCTTTTGTGAACCTATGAGAAGATACGAGTATTTAGGAATTTTTACCAACCCGAAATTAGGTAGGCTGAAATAAACAATATTTAATAATAAAAATCCATGGCTCAATTATGAATAATCACTTCGAGTAGACCTACATTCAAATTCGGAGTTGGAAAATAACTAAATATATAATATATAAAAATAAATAAATAGATACCAATGGTTATACCGCATGAAACTCCACTAAGATATCAACTAAATTTAAAATTAATTAATATGTTAAGTAATAACCACGATAAGTAAAACCACGACTGTGAGACCTAGTATTCAGTACACATACTACAACTTTTACGCCGTGAGTCCTGGGTTCGAATTCCTAGACACATTGGTGTTATTATGAACACAATAATCAATGTTGGTTCTTGGGCGAACCCTGTATGAGAGCTGTGCAGTGTCTTTTTTGTTTTGTATTAAAAGTGTAAAAGAGAACAAATATAATTGGTAACGGTTACTTATAGAGGTAAAAAAGTAGTACATTTAAATTCCAGATAGTGTAAATATTTTGTTGTAATTTAAAGTGTACACGCTTTAATTTACAACATAAAGATTCGTCAACATTTACATAATACGGAATATATACATACAGGCTAGGTAAGCCCTGCCCCCCCATTATTGTAACAGTCGTACCTCCAAGATACTACTTCGTCTAAGCAGATCCTTAATTAGAACGGTTAGTAGCGCCATAACGGGGCATGTATCTTGTAACAAACATCTCTGTTTTTATATAGGTGTTACGGAAAACTCTCCGTGCAGAGCCTTCATGGAAACCGAAACACGGCGGCTCACGTCCTACTGGACATTCAACGGTAGCGGAATAAAGAGTCACTCTCCGAAATCACTGGCAACAGTTGTGTGCAGTTGCTTGCCTGGAATTTTATACTCTCCCTACAAATAGGCGCACAGACGCAGATTTTTTTTTAACAAGAATATTTTTTTTTGACAAGCTATGAATTGTGACATTCAGCAGTGGACTTCAAATGTTGCTAGGGCTATAGTATCTGTCAAAACAAATCCAACGAGCCCAAGCATGATAGAGCAGTCTTGCATTGCAGTTGATGAGTATGAAAAGTCTTAGCACAATCGGACATCGAAAAGTAGGTCAAAATTTACTTACAGGATTTGAACCGTAAAGATATAGTAAAGAAGAAACCAAGTTAAATAAAAGCTTTCAAAAAGGTATAAGCGTATAAAAATATTATTGTTCTGAATATATCAAATTGAAAAAATGTTTCTTATTCAGAACTTATTTGTACTAGTTTATCTGTCGGTTAGGAATATGGTAATGTTGAGTGTGTCGGATGATACGGATGATACGAATGATATAAAATATATCATTGTAAATATTGCTACATAAAGTGTAAAGTTTGTGGCAATCTGTGGGTGGACCCCCACAGATTGCTTTAATGACACTGTTTACACATAGAAGATGAATGATGTATCCGCCATTAACTTCAGTACCGGTTCTATATTAATTCGAGTCCAATAGCTCGAATTTATCTTTCAATGCAATGGTGAAGAGTTTCAGGGATATAAAATTGCCCTGTCTTACACCTTTCTGCAATTGGATCGGTTACGAACTCTGGTTCTGTACTCGGATAGTCATCGTAGCTTTACTGTACAGTCACTGCAGCATTTCGATATAACATCAGTCAACCCGGACAGTTTGACGATCGCTTGGCCGAATGATCAGTGTTACTTGACTCTTACGTCACGATACGGTTCGAATCTCAGTCGAAGCCAGACCTTTTGAGCTGTTCGAAAGCCATACAAATCTCGCTCATGCTAACGCCCACTCTACCCGATATCTTTGGAGTTGAGACGGACGAGATTTTCTTTTCTTTACTCACTCTAGTATGTTACTCTAACGATAGTGTGAACAGCTGTCCATAAAACCTCTCGATCTCACTCAATATCTCCGGCCAACCTCCAAAGCCTCCTGGCAAAGAACATGGAAACTCGGTTTTGCTCTATAGCTTCTTTAATAAGGGCTGTATTTAAGTTACGTAGCTATATATATATAGGGAAATCTGTCTGTTCAATTGCCGATATGCTAATATGTCAGTTTAGGACTACAGCTTCATTTCACGCCTAGCTTCCATGAGATTAAGAGTTCGAGAGCTTCGTTCGTCGGAGACTTCGACTTCTAGATCTTCGATATGCTGCGGGTCTTGTAAAATTTTCCCACCCCTTAGGGTTTCGAGTCATTTTTCACGAACCTCTCGTTCATATCGTTCACTGTATGTGCTTCACCAGAAAATACTACTACAGCCTTACGTTCAAGTTCCATGTGCCATTTGTGTTAGTGATCATAAAGGTATCATTGAACAACTGTTGTTTGGAATGATTAATTTGGTTTTATTTTTTGTTAAGTGTTACGGCTCATCCAGGTCCACTTTGGGGGCCACTTTTGGAAGAAGAAGTTCATCATAAAAAGTCCCTTCTTCTCCACAAGTTCGACCAGCTATTGCTCCTTTGAGTTTTGTTGCCATATTACAAATTTCTCCATTAATATGTCATGGTTTTTCTTCATGCTCAGTTTTCCGTTAAAATTTCCAATTAACACCATATAGAGGCATTTTAAAGCAATGTATGACTCTTGAGATATCCTCATACATCTTATAATCATGGTAGGTGCACCTGTATGGCACGTATACCAGGTATATCTTAGCCTGGCGGGTATTATAAAATATATAATGAATTATAAAATAAAATTTTATTCAACATATAAGCATACGTGATTCACTTAATTAATTCTGTGTAACAAAAGCTCAGTGTTGATGTTTAATTAAATCAGTACAGCTGTTCGAACCAAGCGGAAATACTCACCATAATTAACGTGTTATGTTACTCAATAATTCGAATAGTTAATTGAAATTTTCCCTTATATACTATAATATACATTAAAACTTTATCATTATTTCGAATAGAATCATTATAATATAACATAAATATTATATTATAATGATTCTATAATATATATATATATATATTATATCATACATATTATTGGAAAATTGCGTGAAAGTGCCATTACATGTCAATAATATAAAGATATAAATATATATATATATATATATATATATATATATTAGATATAAAGCCCCCAAAAATATAATAATCGTAATAAATATATTCCAACACGTAACTCAGTTAAAATAGGTGTATTTGCACCAGTACCAATCTATCTATTATATTTTGTGTTTGTTAAGTTATTTTCTTATGTTACTTCTCTTAATAACATTTACCACTGTCTGGTTTTTTATTTTATAATTTTCGAACAAATGTATTTTGTATCTATCTGTGGTAGCTTATAATTGGTTTTTGTTTCTTAGTGTGTGTCTTACAACGGCGGATCCAGGGGGGTGGTCATGGGGGTCATGACCCCCCCCCCTGAGCTGGTTCTAGGACTTAGGTGGACCACTAATTGAACATAATGATTTTATTTATATATTTCGTCACCATACAGATTTTATGAAACTACATACCTTCAATATTTAATTAATTTAATATAATATAATAACTTTGTATGATCGCAAACGTTTGGGAACGAACGCATCGAAAATTTGAATTTTACCGGGTCACACTTGCGCGCGCTTGTCGACTGCGTAACGTCTTGCTAGACATAACCTCAATCGGAATCGGAACGACTAAACTTCAACATATCTTAACATAGTTCTAAGTTAAAAAACTAAAATTTCTTTCTACCTACAATGTGTTTATAAGTGTACCTTTATAAGTATTCTTAAAAATTGTTGCTGCAAATTCATTAATTACAAGAAATGGTAAGTAATACTTTTTACTTATTTGTATATTACAGATTTTTAAAAACTATAAAATATTAGAGGACCTGAAATTGTTTTGCTTGTTTAACACTATACTTACCTAAAGTAAGTAGGTATTACCTATTTGATGTAAGTACCTACCTTATAAAAATTCATGTAGGGGCCTAAACTTAAGTAAGATCTTTATGGAAAATGCAGTACATAAAAACATAATAATATAGGTAGTTTTACAGTCCGTAAAACTACCTATATTATTATGTTTTTATGTACTTATAACTCATACGTTTACAAAAGTTTGTTGTCTGATGTGGGGTGTGAAATTTGCATGGTTTTTGCTTTGTTTGTGAGGTAATGCGCCTGCGCTACCAGCTTGTACTATAGCGAATGTGGGTGTTTTTATGTATATATATTTAATACGTTTTTGCAACAGACTGTTGTCTGTTGTGGGGGTGTTAAATTTGCATGGTGAAATTTGCATGGTTTTGCTTGCAGGGTGATTCTAAGGGAAAAGGAGATGGTAGTGGTGGATTGAAACGTTCATTAAAAAAAATAGATTCATTTTTCCCAAAGAAACCAAGGCTTGAGATTGCTCACTCGAAAAATTCACCTACAACAACTATAGATGAAAATAATTGTATTGCCTATGCTTCTGCTTCTACAGCTACATTGCCTACATTAACCATAGATGAAGAAAAAACATGCTCTCCTGTTACTAACGATATTCAGCCTACAATATGTACATCGACTTCTGATTCTGATCTGATAAAGACTTCACTTTCTCAACCAAAGTTTGCTTCAGATATTGCTTGTTATATAGGGGAAAATATAGATGATTCAACTAAAGCTATGTTGCTTAAAAAGCATTAGCAGCCTCCCCCTAATTATACTTTCCCGCATTGTGTTGTTAATAAAAAAGGAAAACAAACAAAAAAATATGCTCAGAAGTCTCACCTTGACAAGTTTCACTGGCTTGTTTTGTCGCATAAAGACCAGGGTCTTTACTGCAAGTACTGTGCTTTGTTTGTCGTAGCTCCTGGAGGTGGTATACAGACAAAAACACCTTTATGTCGACTCGTAAAAGAACCATTAAAAGCTTTCGATAATTTGCTAGGTGAAAATGGTGTTCTGCTAACACACCAGCGAAACAAATATCACGAATTAGCTGTCGAAGCAGGGAAGAACTTTTTATTGAGTTTTCATAAGCCGGAAATTAACATAATGAACCAAGTAAATAGTCAAAGACTGAAACAAATAAATGAAAATAGAGAACATTTGCGTCCAATCGTAAAAACTATAATATTTTGTGGCCATCAAAATATATCGTTACGTGGCCATCGCGACGATGGTAAATTGCTGAACTATGACAGCGTAGTAGCCGATGAAGGGAATTTTAGAGCCCTTTTAAAATTCCGTATTGATTCTGGCGATATTGCATTGCAGCAACATTTAGAATCTTCGAAATCCAACGCCACGTACATCAGCAAGACTGTACAAAATGAGTTGATAGATGTTTGCGCAGAAATCATCCAGGAAAACATTTTACAGAATGTGCGGGAAGCTAAATATTTTTCAATTTTGTTCGATGAAACAACAGATATATCACATATCTCACAGCTGAGCCTATCATTCCGATATTTGCATGATGGTATTATTAAGGAACATTTTGTGACTTTTTGTGATACCTACGATGCTCTTAGACGTAAAGACAACAATTCAGGTGACATAGAGCCTCGATTGACAGGTGTAGCATTGGCGAAAATCGTTGAAAATCTGTGTACCAAATTTAACTTAGATTTATCTTGGTGTGTGGGTATTGGAACTGACAGCTGCTCGGTTATGGCATCAGATACAAAAGGTGCAGTGCAAGAATTGATGAAAATAGCCACTCATGCTAAACGTTGCCCGTGCAACAACCATGTGCTCAATAACTCATTGGCAAGATCATCCAAAGTAGTTTCCTGTCGCAATACATCTGGCACAATGAGAAAAGTTGTGGCATTTGCCAATGCATCCGCTAAGAGACATGACATTTTTAAAATCTTCTCGGAGCTGCCATGCAAGGTATTTGTGAGACACGTTGGGTAGAGAGGCATGATGGACATCTTCAATTTCAAGGAGACAACTTAGTCAAAATTTGTAGCGCTCTGGAGAAGATTTCTGCTTGGCAAGACAATAAAACTGCCAATGATGCGCATTGCTTGCTGCAAACATTGCGCAGTTCTGACTTTATTATAACTTCCATCTGTTTAAGTGATGTATTAGGTGGGTATTTCCCTAAATTATTTTATTTCTTATTGTTTGGCAAATGATCTTATATGAGTATACTAAACATACTTTAAAATTATGTTGTTGTTTTGTTAATATTTTGCTACGAGTACAGACCGTTTATATTAAGTTATAAATTCTTAGTTTATGCACTACAGTCACAGTCACTTACTTTTTATTTTTCAGGTACTACCATATCTTTAAGCAATATACTGCAATCGAACTCAATTGATTTAAAAAAAGCTACGGACGCTATTAATGATACTTTAAGTGTTTTACAAAATAAAAGAGAAAATGTGGACGTAATCTACCGACAGCTTTTTGAAGAGGCTACAGAAGTAGCGGATCAGCTAGATGTAGAAATTAAATGCCCCAGAATAGTATCAAAACAAATACATAGGGCCAATAACCTGCTCAATCTACTGAAGAGTATTTCCGCAGAGCTATATACATCCCTCTTCTAGATTCAATAATAAGTGATCTCCAGGACCGCCTGTCTCCTGATGTACTAAATTTGTTTCAGCTAAGCGTTTTCATGCCAAAAAGCGAATATAGTAATGAAGACATTGAAACTGTGAAACAACTAGCTACCGACTATACATTATTACTAGATAACACTCCAGTTTCTGTCATTGTAAATGAATATCGGCTGTGGATGGTGAAGTGGCAGCGGAGCCAGGACATACCGCAGTCGATTTCTGATCTTATTTTAAATTGTGACATCGATATGTATCCTAATATAAGAAATTTTTTATGTATTATGGCTACACTACCTGTCAGTGTAGCGACAGCAGAAAGGTCTTTCTCTACGTTGCGCAGAATTAAATCGTGGCTAAGATCTTCAATGGTTGAAGATCGCCTAACCGGACTGGCACTTCTCCACGTTCATAATAACGTACCCATTGACGTAAATGACGTAATAACGCGTTTCGGGAGAAGACGTAAAAGAAAAATTGATTTTGTTATTTAAATATATGTATTTTGTCTGTTTCTATTTTGTTTGTTGGAAACCCTTGTCGTACCACCTCTTCACTTTTGCGGAGTTTTGCGTCATACCTCTAGCTGTTATGACAAATCATTCACCACGGTTATGAAAGATGGCAATATGTACGTGTATATGTACAAGTTATTAGGTGTTAATTTTTTCAAGTGTACAGTAAAGAATAAATATTTTTAAGTACAGTACTTACGTACATTAATAAAATACCTAGTTTTACTTGTATCTATTGTTATCAAAATTAAATTAATTAGTTCTTGACTTGACCACGACTATGTGACCCCCTCCTGGCGCCAAAGCTGGATCCGCCCTTGGTGTCTTATTTGGGTACTGTGATAGCTGTTAGTAACCAGAATAATAATTAAATACGCTGGACCGCAAAGAAAAAGGCGGTTAGAATATCTTCAATATCATCAAAAGTACCTGACATAGCTTTATGAAATAAAGACTAAATAAAAGGATATTTAATGCCACATAAAATAATATATATAAAACCTTTTTATTTATTTTTGATAATTGTATAAAAACTGAAAATGTAAAATAATAGTCGTTTTTGAATTAAGTACCAAAAAAATCATATCAACTGTTCGCGTTTGTTTTAGTTTTGCGATAAAAAAGTTATATATATTTACATTTACCAAAAAATACTGGAAAAACTATGCATTTTTATTTATTTTACATTTTTTTTAAATATTGTTTTTTTTTATTTAAGCACATTAAAATATTCTTTAATTTAGTATTTATTTCATAAAGCTAGGTCAAGTACTTTTGAAGATATTGAAGATTTTCTAACCGACCCTTTTTCTTTACGGTTCATCGTAATACTGCTTAGCCTCTCCTCTCATTTTTTGAGAGGGCTTTGAGCAGGGAAGAGTCCGCCACGCTACTCCAATGCGGGTTGGCGGACTTCACACGTCCTCGAAACATTCCTGAGACATGCAGGTTTCCTCACGATCTTACTACACCGCACGTGTAAATTAGCACTTAAAATTGCAGAACAATTTTTTTTTGGTGCCGGCATCGGGGATCGTACTCAGGTCACTCGCGTATTATGAAATATAAGGCGAGCGCCCGGCCCCTGAGCTACGACGGTATTAAATTTGATGTAATAAAAATAATAACCTAAGTGATATGTGTATTATAGTGGCTCTATTCAAACCCTGCAACGTCGTTTATAGTTATTTTTTATATAACCGTATAACTAGTAATTATTTACAGGTTAAATTATTATTACACAGGTTGTTTTACATGTTATTTCTTTATTCAAACCCTACAACGCGATTTTTTTCAGTAATTCTTTTGTCGGATTACACGGTATGACTAGCATATATTTACAGGTTAAAATATTATTACACAGGTTTTCTACGTGTTATTTTTCTTATTATGTAACCTTAAGAAGTTTCGTTCGTTTCGTAAGTGATTTTACAGTGTCACATACATAAATGAGAATGATTAATATAGTAAATTTTATATATTAATAACATATACGAATTAAGTTTATGAGGACAGTTGACACTGTACGCCGATAACACATGTTTATTATCTATACAAATAAATAAAATTGAAGTGGACCCCAGCACCAGTTATTCTGCCGTGAAGCAGTAGTGTGCAAACATTACTGTGTTTCGGTTTGAAGTTTTGTATGTACAACGTTTGCTATGGGCAAACACTGCGCTTATCATCAGGTGAACGTTTCGCTCATTTCATTTCATTGACCACTAGATATGAGGGAGGCAAGTTCTTTTAGAGCACGTAAAGTAAAACTTAAGAATTATATTAAGCGTAGCGAACAACTATTGTTATTTTAACTTATTGTAATGTAACTCTATCACCAGATCAGAGTACTCGAAGACACAATCAATACTGTTTTTTTATAATGTAATTTGTGTACTTTTCATTAAGTGATGGTGCGATGGGATATAATAAACTAACTCCGGTAAACTAATGAGGATATTAATAAGTTTTTGCTTAAACACTATATCCACTCGATTATTTTTACGTGATGACAACGGAAGATTTTCTACGACAAGATATAGTATAATCACTGTTATAAATTTAAGTATGAAAATTCAAATATTGATCCATCGTTTTTGTATGGCTTCAGTTCTTGAAATATAAGTTTTGTAACGTGGGTTCTACACCTGAGAAGGTAATTCAAGGTTTCTTCTTACCAAAGCACAATAAATTATTTTGACATACATACATACATAAGATCACGACTGTATCCCATAAGGGGTAGTCAGAGACTGGGCACTCACTGCAAAAACAGATGACTGCCACAATCCACGTTTCACCAACACAATATAATGCACTTGGCATAATAGGTGGTGAGCCCATCGCCACTATGTGCTGTTGGGTGCATAGTGCAGTTTAATTCCTTACTCGCCTTTTACGAGATCCATTGGATGAGATGGAGTGGTAGTATTCTTTTAACGAGCTTTTAAAATTAGATGATAATCGCATTATAAAACCAAGACTGATGATTTGGAAACAACACTATTAATATGAGAATCGAACAATAGCTTTGATTCAGTGGAAAATTTATAGGCAGTTACTTTACTTAAATTTAATTTATTGGTATTGCGTAAATGTACATACAACATTTTGGTAAGGTAATTGACAGTACATCGGACCTCTCCTCCGGTTTTATCGCTTATGCGTTATATCGGATGTAGTGTGTGTTGCACTAATACCTACGGTACTAAATTATATTTTTAGAAGGTGACTTAGTAGTCAAAATCTACTTTAATTTATAAAATGAAAATAGTTTTATTCTTCTACGAAATCGAAATAAATTCGAAGAAACAATGTGTTTTTTTTCACTCTATATCCAGAAGATTATTTCTTTCTCAAAATACGGAATATGTAGGAGAATAATAATAACACGTAACACAATAAAATATTACAAATATATTAGCATCGATAAACAGTCTCCTGCGAATAAAATAAATATTCTCGTAATTTGAGCAAACTCGATGGAAAAAAAAATTGTATGTATGAGATGATATTCACTAAGCCGATTAAGTTTTATATTCTTATGCTATTATCTATATTTTTCATAATCTGTGTTGTCAATTATTAAATCATGTAGTAGTCAATCAAACACGACGATGACGTGTGGCCAAGTGATTAGCTTACCTGACTTTTACGCTGCGGGTCTTGGGTACAAATCCCAGCCGGAGCCAACATTTATGCAAAAGCTCAAATCGTTGGTTTACGGGTTTTGTTGTGTTTGTACATGTGAATGTTTATTTGTAAGCCGCATCCACGATACAGGAGAAATACTAGTGTGGGTCATTGTTAATAAAATAACTCGACTTTTAACTCGACTAATAAGATTTTCTCCAGTCTACGATATACTATACGGCAAGCATGCAAACCTATTATTTTTTCATACATATACGTACATATAATCACGCCGTTTTTTCCATATAAAGTGGTAGGCCCCCGTGAGAACAAGAACAACAACCATTTGGTAAGAGTCAACACCCTGCTCCTGGGTTTTCCCATCATAACCTCGTTTTTCTTTCCTAGTCCTAAGACCTCCCAAACCGCAGCCTCAAATTCTGCACATGTGCCGCTATGGCCAGATAGAGGTTGAAAAACTGTGCGAGGAGGCGTCTGAGTTAAACTGGTTCAATGTTATGGCCATCAGCAGTCGTCGAAAAAGTCGAAACATTGAAGGACGTTGTCTTCAAACTATACGACAAACACGCTCCTCTTAAAAGAGTGAAACTCAAGCGGGCGCATGCGCCTTGGTTAACAAATGGGGTTCGCATAGCGATGAAGAGTAGGGATCGGGCGTTTCGCAAGTTTCAAAAATATCGTAGCGATGAATACTGGACTTTGTTTAACAGTCTTCTGGGACGTCAGCAGTCGGTCCACATAGATGAGTCTTTATCAAGCTGGTTTGACATACATGCTGGTGTCCCTCAAGGCGGCATTCTGTCTCCTTTGTTATTTTCAGTATTTGTAAATCTAATTACCCAGAACCTTCAGTGTGCGTATCATCTGTATGCTGATAACTTGCAGTTGTACACACAGGCGACTGTCGAATGTGTGTCAACAGCAGTTGATATTATCAACAGAGACCTAAAGTACATCAAGAGATGGTCTGATGGGTTTGGCCTTATGGTCAACTCATCTAAGTGTCAGGCCATAATAGTAGGTAGCCATCGGATGGTTAAAAGATTTAACTATATAACGCTTCCTCCAATCGTTTTAACGGCACCGCTCTTGAACTGTGTTCATCTGTTAAATACCTTGGTTTACATATTGACACTACTCTGAGCTGGCAAACCCAAGCGACGCATATAAGTCAGAAGGTAACAGGTACCTTACGAGCTCTGTATCGACTAAATTGGGCTTGTGCAAGCCTTAATTTTTCCCATGATCGACTATGGTGATGTGTGTTATTTCGATCTGAATGCAGATGTACAGCCGACAAAAAAACGGTAACTTCATCAAATTGACGCATCGTCTTCTGGATATTCCGACCAGTAACCAGCGAGTAGTTTTGTAAACTTCTTCTGTTACGGTAGGAAGCTATTGACCGTTTTCTGAATATTATCCTAACTTGATTTTGTGGAGTTGAGAGAGCCCTATAGTGGTACGATTGAAGGTCTGTCACTTTATTTTTTTCCATTTTCTATATTTTTTTTGTGTAACTCACATCTTTATAATTTTGGAAAATTGTTATTGTCTACTGCTAATAAATTGTTAGTGCTAAAATCCGAATATTTTCTGAAATTCATTATTTAAGTGGATCGTTTTACTCTTGTAACATAAATTGTTAACCAGTCGAAACTAATTTATAATAATGATTTGAAATTTAAACGTTTGATACAAAAAACAAGTTATTAAGAATTTGGGAACGATTCTTTTCGAAAAAATTTATTCTCAAGACTATAAAAAGTAACAGCCTATAGCCAGTCGCGCTGCTGAGCACAGGCCTCCTCTCATTTCTGAGAGAGTTTTGAAGTCGGGAATAGTTCGGCACGCTGCTCCAATGCAGGTTGGCGGACTTCACATATGCTCAAAATATTTCTATTCCTCGGATATGCAGGTTTCCCCACGATGTTTTTCTTCGTCGCTGAGCACGTGGTAAATCAGCACTCAAATTGTACAACAATTTTAGAGGTGCCGGCACCGGGGATCGAACCCCTTGTGTACCTTGTGTGTTATGAAATTAAAGGCGAGCATCCGTCCCCTGAGTTAATACGGCAAGACTATACTTGAAATTAAATCTAAATCGCACCTTAAATTAATATCTTAAAATATAAGCAGTTTTTAAGTTTACATTATTTAAAATTGTGCTTTGGCACCACGCATATGAGTAAGCTATGTACTGACTTATCATCGACATAATTGACTAGTAAATAATTGTACCCAGTGACAAAATTGACCATTCATGACACCTTCTTCAAAATAATAAACAAATCGCTTGAATGTTTTTTGGGTAAGCGAATGAAAGTATGATCAAGTGGATAAAATTACACTTATTTTCGGTATATTTAAATATAATCTTATAAAACAGTGACATCAACTTAACTGTCAAATTATAGAGTCAACCCTTCATCGAGAAAGGACCAATCATGGCTACTTATTGAACGTAGTGCGTTTCCATAGTAAAGAAATCGCTTTAATGTTTTTTGTGCAAGCGAGTGAAATTACGATCAGCTGGATAATGTTTAAGGGCAGACGTGGCACTTACCATCAGGTAAACTTACTTGTTTCGTTACTTAATAGAAGAAATAAATTATTTAATTAGTAAATTACTAACCAAATCATTTATTCGGAGAGGTTTTTTTTCATTTGTTTTTTTTTTATTATCTTATCGTTATCGAAATTTTATAACTAAATTCAAATAAATCAATTTCTGTTCTGCACCAGAAATTTACTGATTTAATGATGAACATTTTCCCAAAAAAAAGTAGTAGATTTTAAGGATTTTATCGCGTTTAATTCTACTATTTGTAACGTAGAACATAGTAACATGGGGCATCGATACGTGAATACGACTGACGTGAAGTCAGCTATATGTTCTTTAACGCGCGTAAAATAGGACTTTCGTGTGGGAAGTCTGCAGTCTATGACCATGTTCTGAATCTCCCCAACCATTACATCATATTTGATAGGCCATAAATCCTTGCAATAGAACAGCGATTCCTAGCTAACCTAACCTAGAGCATCTTGATTTCAATTAAGAAGATCCTATTATTAATAAAATTAAATCAAATACCAAGCATATCACTGCAAGGTGTCAAGACACAGTAAGCTGAAGGTCCCCGGATTAACTATGACATCAGAACGTATGTCGCCTCAGTTCTCCCATGTGACCATGCGGTAGGGCGCTCGAAACATCGGGTTATAAACAGTTAAATTAAACGCGTTAAAATCTGGTTTTATTTAAATGTGGAGTATTCCCTTAAATATAGGAAATCATTAATTTCTACTGAATTTTAACATTTTTTTTAATTACTACTAAATTTTATATTCTCGTTACTGTAATAAATGTCTATAACTTTAACAATTTAGTTAACTCTAATTATTTTCATAGCGATAAACCTCTTTTAGCGTATTTTTAATGAAGGAAGTTCTTAATAATCGCTTAGTTTTATATAAAAAAACATGTTATAAAGGTTTGAACCTTATTATAAAAAATACAAAATAATAATTCCTTATATCTGCCGTCGTAGCTTAGGACCCAGGCGCTCCGGCACTTCAAAAATTGTTCTGCAATCTTAAGTGCTGATTTACCACCTGCTCAGCGGTGAAGAAAAACATCATGAGGAAACCTGTTACGAGGACATGGGAAGTCCGTCAACCCGCATTGCAGCAGCATGGCGTACTCTTCGCGGCTTCAAAATCCCCTCAGAAATTACAGGAGGCTCAGCAACTTTTTTTGTTATTTTGTTTTAAAAAGCATAACCCCACATTGGGATTTACTCCTGTATCGTGGGTGTGCTTTACAGACATACATTTCACATACACAACAAAACCAGACCCGAAAAGCAACAATTTGTGTTATTGCACAAATATTGACTCCAGCTGGGAATTGAACCCAGGACCCGCGGCGCTGAAGTCAGGTGCGCTAACCACTACGCGGTCGACATAGACATTTATAGGGTGTAACTTTTTTAAGTTTTTATCTTATTTTATATGTTAGTATAATATATAAAAGTTAAAAGTCCTAAAATGTGTTATGTTCATCACAGTTATATAAGCATCGTTCATGTTTGGAAATGTTACATTCATTTAATAGAATTGTTCTTAGTTTGTAAATAAAATTGAGAAGAAACAGGCATTAATTGAAAAGAGTCTTTATTAAGAATTGGTTGCTGGATTATATCACACAACTCAACACTGTACGTATTGTAATTAAAACAAGTTCATTAGATTATAAAGAACTCAAATCATAATACAAATGAGAGAAGATAGACAATATCTTTACGTTATTTATTATTTGATGGTATTTGTACTAATATTAGACAAGAAAGATATACATTATCGTCGTCGTCGTTTCAGCCTATCAATAGTCCACTGCTGAACATAGGCCTCCCCCATAGATTGCCACAAAAGTTTGTAGCTCCCGTTTTGGGGGATTTTGCCATAGTTGCCACGCTTGGCAGACGGGTTGGCAACCGCAATTTATTTATTTAGATGTTCGAGCAAGATGCTGCTGCCCATCTCCTGGTTTTCATTTTCCCTCTGTCGACTTTTACGACACCCACGGGATGAGATGGGGTGGTAGATTCTCTTAGACCGCTACCACACGGCCAGATTATGCCGCTATGAAAATCTTTTTTGCTATTGAATTAACTTCTACTTCTTCTGCAGCCCGTGAAAAGTCCACTGTTGGACATAGGCCTCTATCAAATTTGTAGGATTTGTCGCCATCGCCACACTTAGCAGGCAAATTGGCGATCGCAGTACCAGACGCTTCCCACTTTTGACGCTATTGGTCCGGTGGTGACATAATTGGGATGGTAACTTTGCCATAAATCTGTGGCCATGGAATTTTCCTGGCATTCCTTCAGTCGACTGTTACGGCAATAACGGAGTAAGATGTGATAGCAGATTTTTTCACACGCTATCAAACGGCTCTAAATACAGAAATAATGAAAAAAAATATTTTTTGTTTTTGGATAAGTTGACGAAACGAGCAAAACGTTGACCTGACGGTAAGTGCAACGTCTGCCCATAACAGTGCTGTGTCACACGGAAAATTTCTGTGTGACACCACAATGCGCCCGTCACCCTGAGACATAAGTTCTTAAGTCTCATATGCCCAGTGATTACGCCAGCTCTCAGTGCCCTTCAAACAGTAATATTTGCACACTACTGCTTCACGACAGAATAACTGGCTCTGGGGTGGTACCTACCTACACGGATTCCTGCATAGGAATCCTACCAGAAGTAGAAGGTGGTGGTCATAATAAAGTAGTGGTGGAAGAAACTTAATACTAGGATATTAATGAAAATAAACATAACAAAATGATAATCCTTTAATGAGTGCAATACACATAATATTATAGTTATTACTACTTTACTTTCCCATTGGGGTAAGCAGAGATCACAATTTTCCACTTGATACGATCATGACACATCTTACCTTAAAATGTTTTTGATGTAGTGACAACGTTAGAGAAAGGGATGCTTAGATGGTTTGGACACATAGAGAGGATGATGAAAGAAGATTGACAACAGATTTATGATGCAAGAGAGAATGCGCAAGTCGGTAAGGGTCAACGTTGGTGAACGTATCACGATCAGATCGATCGGACCAATCCTTACGAGATTCTAGTTTATTTTTATTTTGATGCCGACGGCAACTTTTGGCCAATAACCGAAACCGAAAAGGCTATAAAATACCATGGCTTTATTTTTATATTACCGTAAAATCATAAAAATGTTTTAGGAAGTAATAATCTATAACATAATTATGTTTACATGAAAGTCAATAATAAATCAAACTAAAACTGCTAAAGTTAATATGGTTTAATATAACTTACATTATAAGCTTATCTGATTTTGTCAAATAATAGGAAGGGAAAAGTTCGTAACAATTAAAAATATAAAAGCCTTTTGTATACCGAAAATATACATAAAAGCAGCAATATTAAAAAGTATATATACTAAAATTTTAATTACTTCATACGGGGAGCTCTTTTGAGGATAAGCAATGGTAAAAATTTGTAATGAGAAGCTTTGTGTGTGCCCCGGTGCTGTTAAAGTTTTTTAATTTATTTTGCAATACTTATTCATGTATGGAATGAAAATTATAAAATGGGTTCCACAACAAAGACGGTGTTGCGGCCGGCCCGGAAAAAGATGCCGGGACAAGCTTGATACTCATTTGGAGGACTGCTAGCTAGGACCGGGAAAAGTTGAAAGACGGGAGGAAAGCCTTTGTCCTGCAATGGAAAAATACGTAGGATCATAATAATAATACTTATTCAATCATATTGTAACTATTCAACTTTCACGTTGATAAAATAAATGTCGTGTCCAGAAAATATTTCTTCAGGTTATGTCATTCTAGGCCATTTGAATGATATATTTTAATAAATTGTGATCGTTATAGGTAGGACCCTTTTATCTACATTGTGTTTACTTATAGTAACTTGTTCTTTTAGGTGTATCATGGAAAGATGTTTATTCACTAGAGAAGCTGCAAGTCTAAGGCAGTGTTCGAATACTAATTAATTACTAATAGTGGCCGCGTGGCCTAGTGGTCAGAGTACCTGACTTCTAAGCCGCGGGTCCTGGGTTCGAATCCCAGCCGGAGCCCACATTTGTGCTGAAACATAAATTGTTGGTTTTCGGGTCTGGTTGTGTTGTGATTGTCCCCGTGTTTCTGACACTGCATCCTAGCCTATATAGGTGGCCTAGGTAGGTTGGGACGAGTGAGTGCCTCTGTGTTTGCGCGTACACTTGTGGCACTGTAATATCTCCTGCGCAGTTGATGGCTCTCGACAGTAGTCGGAAGTTGTCGCCGTGGTCGAAATCGGCTGTTCTCCTAGCCAACATAAAAATCGTCAATTACTAATCCCTAAACTCTTGTAAGGGGTTCGCAATGTTTATTTATCAAAATATCTAATACAAGGAGATTTGTATTCCGCACTTGTATAAGATTTACATTAAATTATTAATAACCCGCTACGAGGTATCGCTCCCCCAAAATTATTGTTTAAAAAAATGTGTGGAAGGCACGCGGCTTCGCAACCAGCCGTGTGCGGTGAGCGCCGTCTATCCCAAGCACTTCCCCCGACACAGACAAGAAGTCGGGAACAAAGACCGTAGTCCACAGCAAAACTGGAAAACCAGCAAAAAGAGGGCTTGGCCTCTTTTTCCTGGTTCTAGTGCGTAAGCACAAACGTCGACCGAAGTCTCGCATGTCAATGCGTGTTTTCATTATACAAGTATACAGCTAAGTCCTGTCTTCGTGATTGTACGTCGTACGGATTTGGCACACGTCGAATAATTATGAGCACCTGGCCCAATAACCAAATAAGCCTTCCGTGCGCGTTACCACTTCGCCAGACCGCTGCAACTGCATATGTTATATGAGTGTCGTGTGTGTGGCATCAACATCTAATACAAGGTCATCACGGCAATTTGCCGCAGAGCACGTCGTGAGTCCACTGCTCACTTCAAGGGTATGGGTTCTCACGTTCCACGGATTTCGGCCGCAGCCTTGAGAGTCTCCTCCCGCCAGCTACCATCCGCATGGAATAAACACATTAGCTCCACCAACCATTGTAATGATGTGTTTTGCCATTCTTTATCATTTATAATTATTAATCAGCCATCACGCAGGTTTTATTATTGTCATCAAAATGTATTTCGATGAAGTTTGTCTCACCGACCACCAAGTTTCCAGTTATCATTTACGACAACTGTGGGATAAGATATCGATTAGATTTTAGACGGGCCGATATAGAAAGCTTAGTTGGTAGTGACCCTGCCTTCAAAGCAAAAGGTTACCGGTTCGAATTTTACGAAGTATGATGAATATGAATGTTCCGTTAATGTATAAGGTTTGGTTTAATGTTTTAATGTAATTTAATAAAAAATAAAATTTGTAATTATATAGATAATTATATAAAAGATATAGAATTTTTTTTTATCTACTCGTAAGTATGCATTATTATCATACCAACCTTCCAATGCTTAAGTTAGAGGGAATCCTTTTATGAAACTGGATGACGTTTCTCCCTTGAATTAAAAAAATAAAAAGAGGCATTTTTTCTAATATTGTTTCATAAATGTAACGTCTGAACGTTACATTTATAGGCAAAGCTAAGTAAATAGAAAAGGACTCGGGAAAATCTATGAATACAAATAATGCAGTCAAATATTCAAGACTTTTGATAACGAAGATGCTGTTCTCCTGATCGACTTCAACCGAGGCAACATTTTCTAGTTAATGAACAAATGTTAGAATATATCATAGTGCCTTCGGTATTAACACCAACACAACTTATCCTGGGTATTTCAAATACCTTCCCGTATCCTATTTTTATGGTATTGCGCAAAGTGACGAGCTGATCGTTTAATTTATGATAAGTGACTAGCCTGTTTATAACAGCTGCAGTGTCACCCCTTTGAATTGTAAGGTCTTGGATTGCACTGCGCTGTGCTCGTTACCTAGAGAGGTATATACTCGTAGTTTAGATATTTAGTTTCGCTAGAATAATAAATGCCCAAGCTACAGTGTCCTTAAAATCGAAATGCAGCACGCTAATCAAAATATAAGTATTTAGACAAGAAACCAATTTATGTAGGACTGCACAAATATTGGTTTCACCTGGACACGGGATTAAAGACCCATTGTCATGTGGCTGGCAAAAATTGCCCAGAACAGGATCTGACATGAAAAGTTAAAGTGATAAAATACATAGTATACGGACAGCGTAAGACTAGCGATCTAGAAATAGACCTTAAGAAGCTTTTTCATGTATAATTATTTATTTATTAAAACACTCTATTGTATACCTTCATTAACAAACGGTAAAAAGGGCGGACTTAATGCCTATTGGCATTCTCTTCCAGTTAACCCGAGGTCGTGGAGAAAAAGAAAAAACTGTAGTTTTTTACTAATCGTAGGATTCCTGGTAGAGCGAACCTGAATAAACGACTCACAAAAACAAAGGCAGTTATAATTAAACGGATTGTATTTAAGGGTTAATGGGAATAATTCTTGTAAACATGTATTGGGGAGAATAAGAAGCATGCTACCTTGGGTTTGGTGCGTACTGGTAGCGCAGGCGGCTCATCCTCCTTACTTCAACTTTACTATACACACGCCCTTGGAAGCTGCTACCTCTTATACTGACTAAAGATTGAATACGAACACATCATAAATAATAAAATTATTTTCGCTCGTCCCGTGCGAACGTATCGTTCAACCAACCATAAAATATTGCGAGAGTAGAACGGAACGGCGATTCGAAGCCACTTATGACCTAAGGTGCGTGCGGGACGGGAAGGACGATATAGGTACAAAAAATATATAAATTTAGAAAGCCAACTACTATGCTGGAATCCGTCACCATCCCATGGCCAGTTATTCGGCCGTGAAGCAGTAGTGTGAAAACATAACTGTGTTCCGGTCTGAAGGAGAAAATAAGAAATATGCTGGTTGACACGGAAATTGTTATGGGCGGACCGTACACTTACCATTAGGGGCACGTTTTGTTAGTCTTGTCACTTCCTACAATAAAAAAATACTTAATATGTCAAGTCGAAAATTAATAAAAGCGTTTATGCTTTTATAAACACAATTATAACATAATAAAATATATACACACATGAATACCTTCCCATTCATACTCATATGCAACACACGTACTTCAATATACATTAGAAATACATAAACCTGCAATACTCGGTAATGACGTATGCAATGTTAACTATTCACAGTCGTATTCAGAAGTATATCTTTTTCTTAAACTTGTTTGTTACAAATATACAAAAGGAAATGCTGGCACAAACGTTATAGTCAGTCGAACAACAGTTAAGTATTATAGTGAATGCGAATAAAACAAGTTGCAAACCAAACAGCGCGAACGAATGAAAGCATCAGCAAAGCCGAACACAATGAAAAAGATTTTTAGTTTCTTTTCTGCATTTCAGCTCTTACTTCATTGGAGGATATTTATTGAAATCAGTACGAACCATTTTCATATGACCATTTACATACATTTTGTATCAATAGGTTACGTGCCAAATATTTTTTCTCTCAGCGTGTTTCTGTACTGACCTGGTTACTGCAGATTTGTCGTTAACCTTGAAACAGCTAGGATTTCTTAAACGATGTTGAGAGATGGTCATTATTGATTTCTACTATTTTTATTTAGTCAACATTTTATTTATTTATTGAGGCAACAAATAGTCGTTTTACAACCACCATACACCACCATTTCAACCTACCATTAGTCCACTGCTGAACATAGGTCTCCCCCATAGATTGCCACAAAAGTTTGTAGCTCTCATTTTGGGGGGATTTTGCCATAGTTGCCACACTTGGCAGGCAGGTTGGAAAACGCAGTTTATTTATTATGATGTTCCAGAAAGATGCTGCTGCTCATCTTCTGGTTTTATTTTTCCCTCTGCCGACTTTTACGACACCCTCGGGTTGAGATGGGGTGGTAGATTCTCTTAAGATAAAACTGAATACAAAATGACTTAAAGTGCCATTATGTAATAACATTTTTTTATAGAAGAGGAGCACAAATCAGTGACTTAATACTTAATATTAAACAACTTAACTTAATACCTAAAATTTAAACAATAAGCTAAGATAACTAATTACTAAATTAACTAGGTTTTATACGAGTATAATTACTACTTATACTGAATATTTCTACTGGTGGTTCCTGTGGTTAGGATTCCTATGCAGGAATCCGTCTAGGTAGGTACCACCCCTGGGCCAGTTATTCTGCCGTGAAGCAGTAGTGTGCAAGCATTACTGTGTTTCGGTTTGAAGGGCACTGTGAGCTAGCGTAATCACTGGGCATTTGAGACTTAAGAACTGATGTCTCAGGGTGACGAGCGCAGTGTGGTGTCACACAGAAATATTCTGGGTGACACAGCATTTGCTGTGGGCGGACGTTCCACTTACCATCAGGTGAACGTTTTGCTCGTTTCGTCACTTTATACAATAAAAAAAAAAATATATATCTTACAATACTTATATTTATTATAATATTCTAATACCTAATTTATCAATACAATTTAATAGGTGTTTAACAACTACATATTTTTTTTAAACAATGAAGAAGTTGGAGAAAATGCAGTGTGGTGTCACACAGAAATATTCTGGGTGACACAGCATTTGCTGTGGGCGGACGTTCCACTTACCATCAGGTGAACGTTTTGCTCGTTTCGTCACTTTATACAATAAAAAAAAAAAATATATCTTACAATACTTATATTTATTATAATATTCTAATACCTAATTTATCAATACAATTTAATAGGTGTTTAACAACTACATATTTTTTTTAAACAATGAGGAAGTTGGAGAAAATGTCGATGTGTAACAAAGATTTATTTTAAAATGTGCATGAACGTCGAAGGAATGTATTTTTTGCGTAATTTGTCCGACAATGAGGAACATAGAAAGTATCCTTGAAACGAGAAGAGGGTCGAGGTATTTTTAATGTAATCTTTTCCAAAAGTGCTGCAAAGCTAATATGACCATTCAATAATTTGTACAGGAAAATAGTGTCTAAATAGTTACGCCTGTCTTCGAGCAGTTGTATTTTGTGCTTAAAAGCACTTTGCTTGTAATCGGCGTTGTAGGAACCCTCTCTAGCCGGCAATTGTGGATGTTATAGAATACTCTAGTACACTGCGAACATAAGCATAGTCAACATTTTCATTATAGTCAACATTTTTATTGATAGCTTCTGATTTTTGCATGATGATTTCATAATTAATACAAAATAAAAGAGTTCCGCCATATAATAACAATTAAATTATACACTTTTGCAGAGAAAACATCATCATTATTATTACTTCTACCCGTCACAGATCACTGTTCCCTTTATATCGCTACGAAGCACAGGTCCGAGTCACCAGCTATTTCCGACTTCTCACAAATCGTGCAGGTTGTCGCTCCATGTAATGGGAGGTCCAACTTTGCATTTGCTTGTACGGAGTTGTCATTTGAGAACGTGTCTACCCCAACAGTTAATAGTTCTCCAAGCTATTTGCCCGGCACATTGCCACTTTAGCTTGCTGTTAGGGGCATCCTAAAGGCTTCGTTAGTTACTCCATTTCTTCGGGATGGAAGGATGGATGGATGGATTTCGTCGTTACCGATTTTATTTCGCAGAGAAACACCGACCATTTTCATGGCTCGTTGAGCGATTTAGAGCTTACTTGGGTCATACAAGATGTTCGCATAAAATAACTTCAGTCATTTGGACAAAATGTAATGACTTAATTCATGATGTAGCTATAGCTACTTTTCTAATTATACTTTTCTATATATAAAACCATAAAACATATACTAACAATTAAAATAAATATAAAAAAAATTTCAATTCTCACATTCTGTGGACTGTTCAGATGCGTGGTATCCGTGTTTGAATAGTGCCAGTTTATTTTTTGATGCATATATAATTAAAAGTAATATCTTATGGTTGCAACTTACAATGAAAAATAATTTTATATGAAAATTTGCAAGAAATGCTGTAAACTTTTAACACAATTTCAAATATTCATGCGGTTACAGGGGTAACGCTCTTTTCTGTGGACCAAAAAATCAACCTTTTAAAAATTTCTAACGAAGCTACCATATATGGAATATTTTTTTAACCGGTAATATTAGATAGCCTTAATTTATCGATATTCATTTCGAGAGATTAAAATGCAATTATATTGTTTACGAACTTTTAAATTAAATATTATTAATTTTGTAAAAGATCAGTGCTACTTTTCTATTCCAGATGTACCTTGGTAAGTAACCGCTTGTTGTATTAATAAATATACAGCCGAAATGCCTTTTGAGGAGTATTTTCGAAATCTCTTTTGCCATTTTGCTAACCCTTAAAAAGAGACAGCAACGTTGAACTCGGGCAAGAATGTCCTTTCTGTAGACAGCTTTTCTGTGGACAAGACCGTCCACAGGAAGGACGAGTGTCCACAATTTTTTTTTTATTGCATAAAGTGATGAAGCGGGCAAAACGTTCACCTGATGGTAAGTGCAACGTCTGCCCCTACCAAATGCTGTACCACCCAGAAAATTTCTGAGACATCAGTTCTTAAGTCTCATATGCCCAGTGATTACGCTAGCTCACAGTGCCCTTCAAACCGAAACTCAGTAATATTTGCACACTACTGCTTCACGGTAGAATAACTGGCCCTGGGGTGGTACCTACCTAGACGGACTCCTGCATAGGAATCCTACCACCAGTAGATTATATCTAAACTTATTAGCAAATTAATAGTCGATGTGCATTTACAATAAAATTCAAGCTTAGATTGTGTTTGTTTTTTGTTTTGTGGCATATGGTGCAACTCCGAAGATGGCTTGCTTTATTCCAGGTAATGTCTCGTTCAAGTAGACCTAAGGCACAACTGAGTAAAGACGAGAAAAAACAACATCGACGTGAACAGAAAAAATATGCATGCGAAGAGCTAGAGCTGAATTAGATGCTCTTGCTACAGAAGAAAGACGCAAAAAAGACAGAGACAGATAGTTTAATAAAGACAATTAAAGATTTTACACCCAGACAGCAGCGACAAATACAAAAAATGTAACGAAAAAAGTCAACGAGAGGAAACCGGCATGTCTGAGAAATAATAAATATTATAATGATTTCTTATATTTACGCGAACAATACACATTTAAATGAAACTAAGTTTACGGATTTTATCGCGTTTAATTTTATACTATTTATAACCCGACGTTTCGAGTGCTTTACAGCACCCATGGTCACGGGAGGACTGAGGTGACAGATGTCCTGATGTCATAGTTAACCTGGGGTACCTTCAGCTTTTAATTATTATTTGTAGTCCGATCTACGCAGAAAGAGCTAACTGTGTCTTGAAGTTTTGCAGTGGTATGCTTGGTTTTTGATTTAATTTAATTTATTATTGGATCCCAAGCTGGTGGTAATACCCAACCATCTTCTCTCTTGAAATAATAAATATTTCGAAGACTTGTGAAGTCCGTCAACCTGCATTAGAGCAGCATGGCGGACCCTTCCCGGCTCCAAAACCGTCTCAGAAATGAGAGGAGACCTGTGCGCAGCAGTGGGACATTTAAAGGCTGCAACTTTACTTTTCTACTTTTTAAGACGCGAAAAAGAAAAAATATTAAATGAGAGAATCTTCATCCCCCTGTTCTTCTTGTTCGTTATTGTTTGAAAAAGATCCTGCCACACATCTTTCGATTCTTCTACTTTAATGAGCGTTTTCATACATGCTTGTCGGCGTTTTAATACATGCTATTTCGATCCGATCGTGATACGTTCGCCAGCGTCGACCCTTACAGACTTGCTCATTCACACTCGTCTCATTGATCTGTTTCCAAACCATATAAGCATTTCTCTATCTTTGTCACATCAAGCCCTTTCTCTATCTTTGTCACTACATCTTCTACTACACCAAAATGTCCCTTTATAACGCTGTTCCACACTTTGATCAACAAAGTCACTCTAGCTATACTTCTCGAACTTTTCATTTCCACAGCATTAATCTTACTTTGATGCTTCTTCTGCCGGACTCAAAGACACCACCGAACCAGTACTCATCTATGTACAGACAGTCGTGCCTGTTAAAGATACGTTGTGGCTGCACAAAAAGTTATGCAGGTGCCCGAACACTTTATTTCCTGCCAACGCTATTCCATCGATATCACCGTGGTACTTTTCATCTCTAGTAAACTTTAAACTTTGGCATACTATGTATATGCAAATATTTTGATAAAGAGAGTGATGAATAAAACTGACGAGAAGATATGAGATATTCAAGCGGAATTCAGGAGAGGAATGGGTTGCATCGATGAGGTATTTACGAAGCATGTTCCAAAAATTATTGTTTATTAATATTATATTATATAATTATTTACTTAAAGTCATAAGATCTATTGCGCATTCGGAGACTTTCAAAAAAGCTTATGACACAGTGGTGAGGAATGAATTGTCGTCATTGTCTATATATGGGGTGAACGGCAGCTTGATACAAGCACTGAAATCCTTCTATAAGACTCTCATGCTTTTGCCAGGGTAAACGAGGCTTACACAGTCTGGTTTAACATCGAAAAAGGTGTAAGACACGGATGTGTATCTTCGCCGTAGCTGTTTAACTTGTATATATAAACGTGCTTGAAAATTTGATAGAGACTGCGTTTGAATTAAGAATGAATGATTTTATTGTCAAATGCCTCCTATACGCTGATGATCAGGTTATATTAGCATTATCAGATAAGACTAAAGTAATAATAATAATAATGGTTTATGAAAGAGAAGAAAGTATGATGGATTGCAGAGTTCTGATTGAAGGAGTAAGAGCATTTAATTAATAGATTAAATATGTTAGAATTAAAGCTGACTTAATAGTTAGTCCTTCAGTCAACAGTAGAGTTGCGTAGCTCAGCCTCTTCTCCCGTAACAGCATTCGTATTCACCGTCTTTGGGCCGAGAACTCCACCTTTTCCTTTTTTGATAATACTCACCAGAACCTTCAGAGAATATGACCCCGCAACCATTTACTTTTGACTCATAACTTTGAAAATATCTGAGTCAGTTACACCACCTTAATCTAAAGTACGATTAATGTTGTTTCAGTCAAGTGTCTTTTTAGTTAATATAAATAATATAAAATAAATCTTAAATCATTTTAATTATTGTCTATCTATTTAGGATATTCTTCTTCATACTATTTTTTAAGAGGCTTCATTTGGTTATAATAATATGTTGTCATTTGTTTGCTATTTACGTTTAATTGATAATTTTATAATTGTTAGATTTTTAAGTTTTTATTAGAAGTAATGCCAATGCCGACTGATTTAGATCTTTTCCGTGGAATTACTTTGATCATTATTTAAAAAATGAGAGTGATTTTGAAAAAAATAAGACACCTTTTAATTTCGTAATTTTTTTGGTCCCGTTTTGTGTATGACCTACTTATATAGTTTCCAGTAAAGGACCACGTCATGGTTTCGAATGTCATCGCAGTCATCATGCACTCGTTAAAGGCATCAATATTATACAAAGCTAAGAAAAATGTTTCATGATGGTGAAGACGGCTGTTCGATAAAGACGACGTCTACATCGGACGGTTAACTTCGAAGACGTCTTCTGCGCAACATATATATTAGTGCCTTAAGTACTTAAGACCTAGCAAAAATACTGAGGCGAAAGATACGTCCTTACCTTCCTGCTGCTATAAAAATAAAAGAAAGTTAATTTACTAAGATCCGTATGCAAAACAGTAAATGTTGTTACTAGGTAATATTCGGAAGAGCACAGCCAGCAAAATAACTTGCTTTCCCTATTATATGGGATTTCCGTATAGATCCGCTTCTATTAATGCTTTTATGTCAAAAGATTGGAGAAATAATTAAATGCAGTGTGCGGTTATGTAAACGGGACATATACATGATACAACCTGATCAAAAACTAATAATATGCAAATGCGTAGTAGGTATAGTCCTATTTTGTTGCAAGGTAGCTGTTATATTGTAGTACATTAATTGCTTTAGAAAATCTTCAAATCAAATTCATTACTGAAATAAAAAATGTATTATGTTAAACAAACTAAAGTTCTTTAAAAGAGTTAAATATAATAGACGCTTACAAAAAAGCAAATTCTGTGCCTATTGATATTCGCTTTGTGACATATACGTCTTCTCATTTTTCCGAAGATAATATTTGAGTAGGGACAAATCAGTCACGCTGACTTCAGAAGTCGATTTGTCAGACATGAATGTTTCATCGTGATGTTTTTTACGCCACCACTGAACAAGTAGTAAATCGTTAGTATAATTTGGTATTATTTTTTTAACCATTATTTTAGGTGTTAATAATAATTCCTGTACTGGTGGATAAATTGCACAAACTAAAACAAAAAGTAAATTTCACACCAGTTTAAGCTACGAGAGTGGATTGAAAAGTACTCAGCCTAACCAAGAAAATAAACACATACTAAATCAGTTATATTTTTATTTTTCTACATAATCACCATCAAGTTCAATACACTTTTGCCACCTCCCCTTCCAAGCATTTAGACCGTTAAAAAAAATGATTCTTCCAGAGTCAAAATAAGCGTCTACAGCTGCTTTGACCTCGTCGTTTGTCGAAAATCTTTGACCTCCCAAGTGCTTTTTTAGGTCAGGTAACAGAAAGAAGTCTGATGGTGCCAGATCAGGTGAATACGGCGGATGCGGTAACAGTTCAAAGCCACAGTTGTGAATTCCAGCCATTGACTGTACTGACGTGTGAACACGGGCGTTATCTTGATGAAACAGGACTTTTCTTCTGAGCATTCCTCGACGTTTTTCTTTTATTTCCTCTCGTAAACGACGTAGTAAGGTGCTGTAGTAATCAGAGTTTATAGTCTGACCCCTTTCAAGATAATCAATCATAATCACACCTTTCGAGTCCCAGAATACTGAAGCCATCACCTTATTTGCCGACAAAATCGACTTAGCCTTTTTAGGGGGTGGTGAACCAGGTCTTCTCCACTGTTTTGATTGTTGTTTTGTTTCCGGTGTACAGTAATGAACCCATGTTTCGTCCATAGTAACAAAACGATTCAAAAAATCATCTGCATCGGCTTCAAATAACTCCAAACAGTCGCGTGAAATAGTCAATCGCGTCCTTTTTTGTTCAACTGAAAGCAGTCGCGGAACCCACCTCGCAGACACCTTGTGGAAATCCAACTCGTTGACAATGATGTTTTGAGTTCGTTCATAAGAGATGCCTATAATCTCGGCTATCTCTCTAATTTTTAATCTGCGGTCTCCCATTATTAAATCAAGTACTTTTTTAATATTTTCGTCAGTAGTTGACGTCGAAGGCCTTCCAGAGCGGGGTTCATCTTTCACACTCTCTCTACCACGCTTAAATTCTGCTATCCATTTTTTGACGGATGAATATGACAGAGCACAATCGCCTAATGTACTGACCATGTCATCATGGATGGCTTTTGATGATAGCCCCTTCTTATGGAGGTACTTAATGACGGCACGCTGCTCGATTTGCTCCATTCGCGGAAATTATGACCGATTACTTTGTTAATAAATTTATAAAATCACAACTAATTATCGCACACGTTTCGAACTTCACACAATGAACTAGTCTGAACTGAACTAAATAATGTGGGTAGATTTGATTTTTAGAATTGAATGGATCTGTGTTAGGCCGAGTACTTTTCAATCCACCCTCGTACATTGTTTTCCAAAACTTAAACCTAATAATAATAATAATAAATTATAATAAGAATATAAAGATAAAGAAAGGCATTTGATTCAGTGCCTCATTCATGGCTAAAGAGGGTCCTCGGGCTGTACAAAGTTGACTGTACAGTAAGAGACTTCCTCGGGCAGTGTATGGGGCAATGGAGTACGATCCTTTGTCATCTAGGCGAGCGGATGACGGCTGCGGAAGACCGGATAAAGATACGAAGGGGTATCTTCCAGGGTGATTGTTTAAGTCCGATCTGGTTTTGCCTTTCCCTGAACCCTCTCAGCACATTGCTGGAGGAATCCGGGGGGGGATTTCAGCTTCGGAGAGGAGGGACAAAAGTGACCCACCTTTTCTACATGGATGACCTCAAGTTATTCGCCCCGAATCGCTCTCATCTGATGGAATTGCTAAGAGTCACGTGCGATTTTAGTAAGTCCATCAGAATGGAGCTGGGGACGGATAAGTGTGCGGTCCTCCATGTTGAAAGGGGTAGGGTCGAAAACTCCGAAGGCGTAGGGTTATTGACTATGCCTGTCAACATAAGAACCCTTTCCGAGGCTGAAACATACCGATACCTGGGTATGTCACAAAACTTGGGTATTGATGAGGCTGGCATGAAACAATCCGTTCGCGATTTGTTTTTTGCGCGCCTGACAAAAGTGTGTAACAGCCTCTTGTCGGGCGTGAATAAAGCACGTGCCTATAACGGTTGGGTCATGCCTGTCCTTATGAATACCTTTGGCATACTCAGGTGGACTCAAACCGATCTTAACGTCCTGGACAGAAAGGTCCGCACTATTATGACGTCCCACAGGATGCATCATCCGAGATCGTCAGTGATGAGGCTGTACTTGCCGCGGAAGTATGGTGGGCGTGGCTTTCTGAGCGCTCTCACCATGCACAATCGCGAAGTGTGCCGCCTCCGAAATTACTTCCTGATGAAATCCGATGAGGCACTCTGTGCGGACGTTATTACGTGTGATAAAGGGCTTACCCCCCTATCCTTGGCCGGCGAGCAATGGCAGGATCCGGCAGTGCAGAGCATTTCCGACCGGGAGACCGTATGGAAAGAGAAAGAGCTCCACGGGAGGTTCTACAAAGCTCTACATGAGCCTTTTGTAGACAAAGCCGCCTCCCTCCACTGGCTACGTTTCGGTGACATCTTTGGGGAAACCGAGGGTTTTGTCTGTGCGATACAGGATCAGGTTATTAAGACCAACAACTATCGGAGATACATCCTAAGGGACGGTACCGTCGACATCTGTCGAGCTTGTCACCGTCCCGGTGAGTCGCTTAGACATGTTATCTCCGGTTGTTCGGCGCTTTCTAACTCTGAGTATCTGCACAGACACAACCTAGTAGCCAAAATAATCCATCAAGAGCTCGCTCTGAAATACGGTCTTGTGGATCGGAAACTGCCTTACTATAAGTACTTGCCGGAGGCCGTGCTTGTAAGTGACCGCGCCAAGCTCTATTGGGACCGGACCATCATTACGGATAGGACTATTCTCGCCAATAAGCCTGACATCGTGCTGATGGACCGGGCACAGTCAAGGATATTTTTGGTCGACATTACCATTCCATATGACGAGAACCTCGTGAAAGCCGAAATAGATAAGAAGACAAAATATCTGGACCTGGCTCACGAGGTGACCGACATGTGGGGTGGTATGCCGACTGAAATTATTCCTGTGGTCGTATCTGCAAACGGGTTAATCCCAGTCAGTCTCTTGGGACATCTGAGACGACTGGGACTCCGTGACGGGACGCTCCGTGCTCAAATGCAGAAGGCGGTGCTTCTTGATACGGCCCGCATAGTCCGCCGGTTTCTTTCCCTTTCCCCCTAACCCTCGGCCGTTTGGTCTCCCCTGCCGAGGGCTTCCGTCTGGTTGGGATTTTAATAATATATTTTATTGTATTTTAAAGTATTGTCTAGTATATACCTTATAGTATCTTATTTATTTTATCTTATTTTATATATTTATCTATATATTCATATATATCCCAACCAGACGAGAAAACTATAGAATTATAATAATAAAAACGTTTATTACTCCTCACAAAAATTACAAAAAAAACATATGGTATTTCCGGTAAGTAATGTGAGGAGCTGGTGTCTATGGTAGGCCGTATACCTGTAGTACAGATCACCAGGTCCTCACCCCTCGGGACCGGTGCAGCTATTTACCTATTAAATACAATTCATTCAGTATAGAAATAACGTGTGTGTGAATGTGTGTATGTGTGTGCTTGTGTGTGTATGTGTGTATGTGAATGTGTTTGTTTGTGGGTGTGAGAGCCGAAATGTTTACTTTTTATGCGATACATTGTTAAATTAATACTTTTCAAATACAATCCTTGATTTTTTTCTTTATAATTATAGTAGGTTCTCCGTAAAAGTATAATTTTGTTTCTGCAACCACTCACTAACGACCAACTTACAAGCGGATTTTGACAAACAATAAATTGATAATATTTTATTTATTTTATTATAAAGATTACAGCCTTGGAAACAAAAGAAACGATGTGAGAACTTAGTATTGAGTGAAGGAATAGTACACACTAAATCTTTTCTGCGCTTGTGAATGACGTTTTTTGGTTCACAGACTAAAATGGAATGTTGTTGGAGTACTGTATAAAGAATAAAGAGTTGTCTCACTGTTAAGACCCCACTTTGTTTGTAAAGATCACTAGTGGGATAATAAAATGGTAGGAATAAGCTAACCTTTAAAATAGCTCGTTGTGCTCTTTCTATCTTAAGCAGACTTGTTTTTGCAGCTCCACCCCAAGAAGTAATGCAATATGTAAACAATGACTGCCCTAAAGCAAAGTACACAGATTTTATTATAGTTTTATCAGCCACGTGTCTTAGGTGTTTAAAGATAAATATTAACTTACGTAGCCTCACGGATACCACATCAATGTGATTTTGAAAATTTAGTTTATTGTCAATTAGATAATAGATAGATAGATACCTAAATATTTTATACATTTAGTACTTTGAAGTCTTGGGCAGGTGCAGCCATTAACGCATGAATGCGAAATATGCTATATAATGTTATATGAGGAGGTGTCAGAGTCAGTATTTCTTAATGAGAAATAAACAAATTTAGTTTTCTCTGTATTTATGGTCAGAATATTTTCTTTTAACCACTCAGTAACTTGAGTGAAACCCTCCTGTGCGTTCTCGAAAACATCTTTTTTTGAGTCTCCACTAAAAATCAGAACTGTGTCATCAGCATAGGTTAAAATTTTCCCGTGTTTGAGTTCTAACTGACAAAGATCATTAATGTAAATTAAGAATAACGTGGGACCCAGTATGCTCCCTTGCTGGTGTAATTCTCAACTTCTACACATTGTCTACAATTCGAAAGATAGTCTACAAACAGTTTCAACTGTAAACCCCTAACACCCATGTGTTCCAGTTTCCTAATTAGCAGAGGGAAAGAGACGGTGTCAAAGGCTTTAGCCAGATCTGGGAAAATAGCCACTGTTTTCTTTTTTGTATCTAAATTAGTTACCACATAGTTAATAAGTTCGTGAACGGCATCGGAGGTAGATTTCCCGGACCTGAAACCATACTGTGCTGAGGACAACAGTTTCCTATCTTCCAAATATCTTACAAGCCGATTATTTATTACACGTTCTAAAATTTTGGATAAAGTTGGAAGGATAGAGATGGGTCGGTAATTACCGAGATCCGATTCTGTAATTAATGAAGGTTTAATAGTAACTAGCTAGTGAAAACTTTCATAATCGTTTTTTTTTTCGGAGCCCTTTTTTCCCAGAGTAATTGCAGTATTTTATTATTTTGTCATTTTTAGTAAATAGTGTTTGTGAACGATCAATAAAGATTTTTCTGTTCTATTCTATTCTGATTCGATTCGTAGTGGTTTTATATGCGTAAATCTACGTTTTAATTGATTATTGTGAAATATCTCCAATCTCGCAACTCCAACCAACTACGTCCAACCTCTCAATTTGTGTATATTCGAAAATATATCTAATAATATAATTTACATATTACTAATTTAACTCCTTTTTTAAACTACTCTATAAATTATATCATCAGCTCTATATCTGTCATTTTCCCTGTTGACCTATTTCGACCACGACGACAGCTTCCGAATACTGAGAAGAGCCATCTTTTTTTATTGGATAAGGAGATGAGACCTGCCAAACGCTCACCTAGTGGTAAGTGCAACGTCTGCCCATAGCAAAATACTGTGTTACCTGTTTCACCCAGCATATTTCCGTGTGGCACTACACTACGCTCGTCACGCAGTCATATACTTAGTGATTACACTAGCTCTCAATGCCCTTCAGACCGAAACACAGTAATGTATGCACACTACTGCTTCACGACAGAATGACTGGCCGGGGGTGGTACCTACCAAGATGGATTTCTGCAAAGAAATCCTATCACCAGCATCCTACCACCTGTGCGTTTTGCACAATTGTTGCCTCCAATAAGGACTCCAATTCAGGGCCCACGGCGCAGTAATCAGGTACTCTGGCCTAGGTTATGAAGTAGCAAATGTCACGTCATAGTTTAAGTACTCAGAAACTTAGTGAGTAACCAATTTTGATCACTTACCATCAGGTGAGCCGCTTGCTCGTTTGCCTCCTCTAACATAAAAAAAAAAAAAAAATCATACAGCTGCTTATGGCATTAGATAAATCGATCAACTGACGAATATAGCTACTGTTAGGATCGTCTCATTCAGTGTTTCGAAGTTGGTTAGTTGTTTGATGATGATTGTCAAAACAAATGATATTTCATATAACATAGATTATTTATCAGCCTCGAAATATGACATCTCCTTTCCTGAGATGGGAAGATTTGAGTATTTGAATTTTGGTATTGCTGTGCAAATGATTAGCTTAAACACTGAAAAACTTCTAGTATCCAGTTCAATGTATATGCAATAATATTAAAATAGCATCAGACACAGTACCAAAAAAACAAGTCATAGTGTATCCATACCTAAACCCCAATAATTTATATGGTATATAATCATGGCTAAGACTGGAGTTCGTAAAGCTTTTTGAAAAATAAAAAAATTTGGATCGCATTTTTGTATTAAAATCGAATTACAAGACATTCAATTTGACTTAAATATATGAGTGTTTTCGGTGATGTAATTGCTGTTAGCCTTCTCGGCTTTTACAGCTTCATCGGATACTGTGCTCGCGGGCCAGGGGCCCGAGTGCCAGGTTTGGTTTGACCCAAACATAAATAAATAAATAAAAACTCCTACAAAAACTTCGAAATTCGGACTGTGTCGCGTTCGTTGCGTGTTTGCGCGACTTCAAATACGAATATCTCAAATGATTTTAAGTCGTCTAATGACCGTCCGAGGGAGGCTGCGGGCCTCCATTCGGACTATCGACTTGTGTGTCGGTAACTCTGGGCGGTGAGAACCGCCCTGGAACACGGGTGTATCGTGTTTACGCGGTGTGATTGTAGACTGCTGCGCGCCGCTCTCTACGGCGGTCGCGCGTCGTGGTGCGTGTTATATTAAAGCTATTAACTGTGTGTACAGTGTAGCCTGGATCGTGACTGACCGTATCGTGGTCAGGGACTGCTGAGACGTCCGTGTCGTCTAGCACGTTCCGCGGGCGACGTTTGCATTCGGTCGCGTTTCTATCTGGTCGGTAATTTGCTGCTTTAACCACCAGCGGGTTTGGATGAACCGCGGCTTTTTCGAAAAACCGCTGTGATAATGCTCTGAAGTGTTTAGAGATTAAGGGCATTTCACAGTCGCTGTGAAGGTCTACGTTGCGTTGATACCAACCGGCTCCGGTGGCAGTTCGCAAGAATCGATTTTGAACGCTCTGTAACTTCTTTAATTGATTGCCCGTCGCGTGAGCGAAAGCGACGCAAGCATAGGCCATTACGGGTCTTATGCAAGTCTTATAGAGGCGAAGTTTGTGTCTTAAGCACATTTTGCTTGAAGAGCAAGTTAATGGATATAGTCGGCTTGAGATAAAAGCCGCTCTATTTCGAACGGTTTTTATGTGTGAGCTATTGACTGTGTGTACAGTGTAGCCTGGATCGTGACTGACGGTATCGTGGTCAGGAAGAGCTGAGACGTCCGTGTCGTCTAGCATGTTTCGCGGGCGACGTTTGCGTTTGGTCGCGTTTCTGTTTGGTCGGTAATTTGCTGCTTTAACCACCAGCGGGTTTAAATGAACCGCGGCTTTTTCGAAAAAGCGTCGTGATAATTCTCTGAAGTGTTCAGAGATTAAGGGCATTTCACAGTCGCTGTGAAGATCTACATTGCGTTGATACCAACCGGCTCCGGTGGCAGTTCGCAAGAATCGATTTTGAACGTTCTGTAACTTCTGCAATTTGACAGTTCTAGAGATAGAGACATGATGTAAAACATACTTTGCTAAGCGCACTTCTCATTTTCTTCATTAGTAAATTACATCCGTACGAACGTTGCAATTTGCATCCGTACGAAGCCTGGAGGTTCGCTACTTTTAATCGATCGATCGATTATTTCTTAACAGTAAATAGACGCCATAAAAAGCGTAAAATTAGTTTTTTTTTTATGTGTAATATTCGCGTAAATATAAGAAAATAATTACTATATACAATTTACAAACACATTAGTTCTTGGACTGGGCATTACCTAATTGCAATCATTATTATCAGCATTAAGGGATAAACATTAAGTGGTTTCTAAGACTCGCGTAAATAAAGCAAGCGTGTCTTTAAGTACTCAAGCTCACATATGTAACATAAAATCTCTGAAATTTAAGATATTTTTACCCACCTCATATTGTTAGGTTCACTGCTCTATATAACAATAAATTTAAATATTTATCTTAAGTTTTATTTTTTATTTCAACTGATTGACCATATTAAATGAAATACAGGCTGGATTACGCTACATTACCGGTTCGATTTTTGCCACTTCAAGGTTCAGTACAGAGTATAAAATCCAACGGCTCTTATTTTGAATCGGTGTAAAAGATATCGTGGTTATAATATGTATATATAATTATGTAACGCACATTTTCTTTTCGCACATTTCTTTGGACGTCGAGATCGAAAAACATGTAAATCAGCGACAAAGTCACGTGCGCCATTATAATTCGTTCTTTCAACAGAAAAACATTCATTTTGTGATATCTTAAGAATTTGAATACTAAAAATGATAGTAAAATTACAACGCACGAATTCAAACTTCAAGAGAAGATCTTGAATAAAAATACTATTTCAACAGGACAATATACAATTTAAAATGTTCGGTAGTACTATAACTTGACTTCAGCAAATATTTTATACCAACCGATAGAGAACCGAAGTAAAATGAATTAGTAAGAGTCGCATTAAAATTTAAGAATGCTTTTATTTTTATCGCTCACTGCGTAATATTACTAACTATATTGATGAAGCGATTGAATGAATTATAAAAAAATCACAGTATTAAATGCGCAATCGTCGGAAAGCAAAGCGCTTAGCAAATTAAATGCTGCTATTTATGTTTAGAACTCCATTCAGAGATGTCTTGTGGTAGGATTCCGTTGCAGGAATCCGTTTAAGTAGGTACCACCCTAGGCCGGTTATTCTGCCGTGAAGCAGTAGTGTATAAATATTACTGTGTTTCGGTCTGAAAGGCACTGAGAGCTAGTGTAATCACAGGGCTTATGAGACTTAAGAATTGATTTTTGTAGGTGATAGTCGCAGTCTGGTGCCAAACATATTCTGGATGACACACTTTATTGTTTCTTATGGGCAGACTTTGCACCATCAGGTGAACGTTTTGCCTGATTCGTCACTTTATTCAATAAACACAAAACAACATAGTAACGCAATTCTGTGTCTGAGTCAACAGTCGTTTGTTGTGACAAGCAGTTATTTCCCCTGCAGTGTTTGTATTCAAACATTGGTTTTAAAGTTGCACACAGCAAATTGAAACCATAGTCCAGAGAAAAAATTCTGAAACAATAAATTCTGGACTCTTATTATTATAATAATAAAATAATTGCTGATGAAAATATCATATCACTGGTAAAATACAGACTGATTATGTACAGCAGTATATGAGGTGCGAGCGATGGTACTGCGGTCACCAATTCGCATGCATTTCCTTGATAGGAAAAAGTGATGAGACGAGCAAAACGTTCATCTAACGGTCAGTGTCACATCTACCCATAACAACTGTTCTGTCACCCAGAACATTTGTGAGTGACACCACACTGCGCCCGTCCGTATATGTATATTTACGTAATTGTGATTCCGGTTTTTACACCGTCGTGATTCACAGTTTTTTTCTAGCATTATTTGCATATACAGTATATTCATTCCTACTTATTTTTTACAACTATAAATAATGTTATTTATAGTTGTAAAAAATAAGTAGTATATATTATTCAAATAGCTGTTCTAATCCAGTTTTCTAAATCAATTTCAAACGATTAAATTGCATGTTTGAACAAACTGCTCTTGTTTGATCATTGAAATTGAAAATTGCTTCTGGAGCTTTAAATCGTGTCATGATAATTCTTTAATTATTTTAATATAATAATGTAGGACAAATATTGCACGACCAAAATCAAAATTAAATTGCAATTTAGAATCATTGTGTCGATCGAGGATCGGATATAGATTGGGCACATGCAATGAATTATATAATTACTGAGTGTATATACGTAAAATAATATAATTCAATGACGTAAATGTACGACAACAATAAGTATTTTATTATTAAAATGTATTTATTTTTAATAATAACATATTAATGCTAAAGTAAACATATAATATTAAAAAATAAGCCACGCTGACTTCGTGACTTGGATCAGAATTTATAATAAAGGTTAGCTACGTTACGTTTAAAAAGTCTTTATGTGGAAGCAATATTTTATCATAATATGTATCTTCCATTCAGAATATTTAGTAGTATGGTTAAGAGCTACCATCCCATCTCATCCCGTGAGTGTCGTAACAGTCGACAGAGGGAAAGTGTCACACAACAGTCACAGACAAAAATCAAGAGATGGGCAGCAGCATCTTCCTGTTATATTTAAAATAAATAAAATTCGGCTGCCAAGCGTGGCAACTATGGGGAAATCCCCCCGAAAGGGGGCTACAAACTTTTGTAGCAATTTTGGGGGAGATCTATGTTCAGCAGTGGACTAATGATAGGCTGAAATGATGATGAAATAAAAAGACGTAAACGTGTAATCGTAGTGTCTCCGTAGAAAATAAATACCATTTTTAAAAGACTTTAAAAAAGGAGGAGGTTCTGTGTTCGTCTGTATGTATATATTTTTTATGTATGATATATAAAGTTAAGTGTGTGGAGCAGTTTTTTATATGTGCCTTCATAATTACGTAAAGGGAAAAAATGATTTTATTTTATTCTGTCATTTAGCATGTCCGATAGGGATATACCTGTGCCCAAAAGCAATACCAGTAAATGCAGATGTCATTAATTCAAGTAGCTATTAGGAAATGTAACACAACCGCTGAAAAAAAAAGGATCTCTGTTAGCTACCTGGAAAAGTGCGGGAGTCGGTGACTTTAGGTGGCTCAGCATCGTATGTTGTACCAATATTCGGGGGAGACCTATGTTCTGCAGTTGAGTGGATGGGCTGTTAATTTCTACGAGTATAAGGCATAATGAAAAGTCAGCAACATAAAAATCGTTAGAACTTGTGTTATTATGTTTAATATTTTAAAAAGGTATTCAACTTACTAAATAATTGGATACTTTTAACATACAATACGTATAATACTATTTAATAACTACGTTTCATTGCTCAATGTATGCGACAAAGATAGTGTAAGAATATATGTCACTAAGAATATCTTTTGATTCAATGCAAGATACATAGATGGCAGTAAAGCAAAACTGCTCGTAGGAGTAACGCTGCTTTCAGATGTCGCTATTTTAAGACTCTACTGCCAATAATTCTTGGCTGTCATGTGAAGTAAATAATTCAAATGACGTTTTTACATCTACACATCTCTCATAAATATAAAAAATTGTTACAGCGAGGATATCAAGCCAATTTTTTAAACATATTGAGTATTAATAAAATAAAAACAATATTGAACGACTCTCGCTACAATATTGTTTTTAAATGAATTGACGCGGCTTCATGACTATATAACATAATAAAAAAAAGTTATTCTATTATCTTTATCAACTTTTCTATTAACTTTTTTTCGCCTATTCTTCAATTTTAATCATTTTTTATTTCTTGATAATCGACGTGACTTGTCTGCTCGGTTGGCGCTATAGCCAAGCGATTGCCTACTGTGCCATGTGTTGTGGTTCTCATTCATTCATGCCTACAATCACGCCTTTTCCTATGTAAGGGGTAGGCAGAGACCACACCCGTAGCCTACTTTTCGCAACCGCAGGAAACGAAACGCGACGGGTGGCGAAGCACGTCGCTACCATTTTGGTACTAGTTTAAATTCTTGCATGGTCTCGGTAACCACTGGCTTGGCGAATAGGAAGGGAAAAGGATGGGGAAGGGTTTGGGAGATTTGAAAAGGATCTATAATGTGTAGTATCTCTTAAAGCAGCAGGAGGAGACAGCAGTAGCTCGGGAGACCGGAGTCGTTTACCCGGAACCCTACCGAATTTTCCGGAAAGGGCAACTAGATCTAGTATCCCCGGCTGTTCGATTCATGCACGGAACAAATACTTGTACGGCTATCAAATTGTTGTTCAGGATGTGGGTGTTGGCGTACGTGCAATGTATGTCTGTAAAACGCACCTGCAACACAAAACATAATCCTAGTCTGGGGCATTGTTTATTTATATAGCTACAGTTAATATGTATTTTTCGTCTAAAATCAATATATTATCGGAAGATAGATTATACACATAAATAGATAAGGAAAAAATGTATATCTACTGGTATTTTATTAATGTTTATAAGTAGGCATAAATTGCATTATATTGTTACGGTTTAGTAACTTTATTTAATATTTACATTTTTTTAATAACTTTACTGCAGGTGTGTAAATGCAAACTAATCTTATAAAATACTCTTGGCACCATAAGCCCAATACCAAAAAACTACTGCTCGCTTAAAGTATATATTTATAATATTTTTAACTGGTGGGAGGATTCCTATGCAGGAATCCGTCTAGTGTTCAAACATTACTGTGTTTCGGTCTGAAGAGCACTGAGAGCTAGCGTAATCACTAGGCATATGATACTTAAGAACTTATGTTTCAGGGTGACGGGCGCAGTGTAGTGCTACACAGAAATATTCTGAATAACACAGCATGTTATGGGCAAACGTTGCACTTACCATCAGGTGAACGTTTTGCTCGTCTCAACCCTTTATTAAATAAAAAAAAATTCGTATCAAATATTTGTAATACATTTTATCAAATGTACAGCTTATTCTTTTGACCAAAATATACATAAGCTAAACCATGTATCTGAGCCAAAATTTTAGCTTTTGATATTGATACAAAATGTTTTAGGTGAATAATTAGTGGATTTCTTACATTTCTTTAACTGAGAAATAAGTAAGAATAAGTATTTTAAGAAAGAAAGAAAGATTTGGCTAAAACCCGCTGACGTACAAAATTCGCATAAACAAACAAAAATTTAAGTTAAATTTAAAAATTTAAGTAGCCATGAAAAGTTGATGCTTACTACTGATCTATGAACTTACCTGTATGATTGGCTATTGTACGTTACGGGCCATGCCAAAGGGAAATCATGAGTGATTCCTCTTATTATGGTCCGGTCATTGTTGGTGAAGACCAGAATTTCGGAATTATCAGATTATGTACTTTTAAATAAATTTAAAACTTTGTTCACAAAACTAACTTTTTATTGCCCACTAGAGTCAAACCAAGCAAAATGCTCCTCTTTCGTACGAAATATCGTACATTAATTGATTCCTTATGATACAAACACTTAAAATTAGAACTTCGAACTAATTCTCGTAAATTTGATTTCAGTTTCTCGTTTTTGTTTATCTAGTTACTCGGGAAACTCGGTACTTGACAAGCCACAAACTCATTTATAATAATCCTTCAAGATCAAAACTATTTCACTGCGGTTAAATTACTTAGGCAAACTGGTCTAAGTTGCTATTTATCATAAAAGCTGATAATATTACTGTACTATTTTTATCCTGTATATTTTTTATGGAGGAAAGTGACAAGTCGTTGAAATTTACAAAACATCTACAAAAACATTTAAATCAGAAACTGTTCTATAATAATAATAATTAATTACAATAAAACCCATTCACTGTCGCTTCCGGTCGCCGTCGCGTATCACGATATCTCTGCTAACGATTGACCTCCACACCACTACACGTGGCTAAATCCATTATACAAGAAGTACACAGGAAAGGAGATTCATTACCAAAAGTTTACCAGAAAGTTTCCAGAGAATTACTCTCTGGAAACTTTCTGGTAAACTTAAACCACACCGAAAATGGTAAAAAAGTCATAGAGCGAAAATTTTCTCCAGTTAAATTCATTGTACCCAAACACGTAACTTTCAATTTGAGGCCACAATCAAAAAAATACAGGACATTAAAAAAATTGTCACATTGTTCACAAAAATAGGAATTACTTTTTGAATGGAAACTTCTTTGGGCGCGATTATGATATTTTTGTGTTTATGTTTATTTTATCAAACATCTTATTTCACTTTTGTCATGTGCACCATATTGCATGTGCTCTTTTTTAATATATTTAATGTCTACTTCCAGAAACTTTCCCGACACATATTTGCCCGAAACATTGTTTCACTGATGTAACGAATCGATATTCTGCCATATTACCTAATACCGCGGATTTTATCGCGAAGATAAACTCCGAGCACAGCCCTTTCCATAGTTCGCTGAGCGACTCTGAGCTTCCTCATGCGGCCCGCAGTGAAGGACCACGTCTCTGTTCCGTATGTCATTACTGGCAACACGCACTGGTTGTAAATTTTCCTTTTGAGACATTGAGGTATACTCGACGAGAAGATGAGACGCAGTTTCCCGAACGCTGCCTAGCTGAGTTGGATCCGTCGGCTGACCTCTGGGACGAAGTTGGACCACCTACTCGGACAATCTATGTTCATCTTAAGACCTACCCGTTGGGAGACACTATTGAGGTCATTGAGCATAGTGCCCAGTTCCTCCAGCGATTCTGCCATTATGACTATATCGTCGGCAAATCGAAGGTGAGTGATGTATTCGCCATTGATGTTAATACCGTGTCTTATGTGGACTATGATAAACTCGATTCCGTCGTAATTTGGGCGGTGCTTCAGTCACTTCAGCTTTGCCGAATTGATTGTCGGTATATCGAAGTGCTGCAGTGTTTGTACAATAAGGCTACGATGGCTCTCCGCGTACAGAACCAGAGTACGAAACCGATCCAATTGCAGAAAGGTGTAAGACAGGGTGATATCATATCCCCGAAACTCTTCACTGCTGCATTGGAAGATGTCTTCAAGCTTATTTTAATACATAATGCATAGGTGTGCTTAAGTCAACCACAATGTTCATATACATAGCCTTGTATATATGTATATGCTATAAAAATTACAATGTTTGGCGTAAGATATTTTACTTCCGTTAATATTTATTATTTAGTAAAATTATCAAATTTGTAATTATTAAAGCATCTATCACAATATTTCTCCTTGCACTGAGTTGAATGGGGAATAATGTCAAAAGTAATTAAGTTCGTCCTTTGCAATCTTTTTTAATAAAATAAATGCATAAAAAGAATAAATAAATAAATCTACATGGATACCTCCTCTTCTTGAAACATATACCCTTCCTTCGCAACAGAGGAATTGTGCTGGATTCCTAGTGGCTGAAGACCAACGGTGTTCTTATTAAGTTAGTTGCTTATTAGTCGATATTATTGGAATGCTTTCGTACACTACCGCAGCCACAACTGCGATGGCGCCGATCGGACATCTCCTCCTTAAGTGGTTGCAGAAGCGGAGATATAGATCTCCACTCCTGTCTCCAGCAACAGACACTTTGGCAACGGATCAGTTATATGTTGACCAACCGAGCATCATTTTTGAGAAAGATAGAAGAAAGCCCCCACCTACAAAGAAGTATAGTTCCATTACTGAATCCCATACCAGTTCGTAGAAAGCCAGACGCTTGTTCCTTGACTAAACTCTCTCTCCACGAGGGACACGTGGAGAAGCCTTTCTCTTCAAGTAACTGGCCATCGGCCAGTATAATTCACATAGCGAAGTTATTGACCTCTGCGTACCAGCTCAACATACTCGTTTTCCATCCTAATTATTTATTTGATTTTAGTACATTAACTGCATCATTATTATGTTTCTATACAATAACACCTTTCGTGGAGATTTCGTGGTTCAAAATTTTTATTCAAATTGTCAGAGAACCGTGTGATAGTGGCTTAAGAGAATCTATCACCCCATCTCATCCCAAGGGTGTCGTAAATGTCGACAGAGGGAAAATAAAAACCAGGAGATGGACAGCAGCATCCTCCTGGAACATTTGAATAAATAAACTGCGATTGCCAACCCGCCTGCCAAGCGTGCAAATAGGCCGAAATCCCACCAAAATGTGGATATTTATGGGGTGGTTTATATTCAGCAGTACACTAGTGATAAGCTGAAATGATAATAATGAAGATGGCAGAGACATTGTCGTGGAATTAATCCATACTATCCATACTATTATTATAAATGCGAAAGAAACTCTCTCTGTTCCTCTGTCTGTTTGTTGCCTTTTCACAGTTAAACCGCAGAACCGATGTTAACAAAATTTGACACAGAAATAGTTTGCATTCTGGGGACGGACAAAGGATATTTTTTATTCTTGAAAATCAAAAAGTTCCCACAGGATATTTAAAAAGCTATATTCACGCGGACGACGTCGCGGGCATCAGCTATTATGGATAAAATAGTATTTCGCGTTTATTGCTTCATGTTGTTTGACGGAGGTCTTATTTTGTTAGATTGTTAGTTATACTTGCCGCCTCTGTTCGCTTTTAATTATATCACAATTTATTATGCATAAACATAGTAGTTGCAGTAAAATATATCCTCCACCTATTGATTTATCACTATACACGAGATGTTATCCTGCTATTGGAAGAGGCGCTATAAAAATGAAACATTAATCTTTATAAGAGCTATGCAGTGCCGTGTTATTCGGTTTTGTTGCATATTTACGACGAGGGTATTGACAGACAAATCTCTTGGCCTCCGATTAATGGTGGAATAGCCATCTTAATTATGAAAGATTTAAATTATTTAGACTGTTGACGGCCATGTGCGTCTTTAGTATGAAGTGTCTGGCTCTGCGATCGCAATCTGCCTGCCAAGCGCGGCGATTGTAGCAAATCCTTTCAACTTGGGAAAAGCACGGCAGTGGGCTTTTAACTAGCTGATAATAATGAAGAAGAAGATGATTGAAACTGGCTGTGTGGTGGCAAGAAGAAATTTTTCATTGTAGTGGGTGTGGTAAAATTGGAGTTCGCAACAAAATATTGTGGTCTCCAACTGATTTTTATTGATCTTAAATATGCCAAATCGGTAATCGGAAATACGTTTTAAGTGCGAGGTATCTGATACAGTGATTGCCAGTTTTCCGGCCAAATGAGGCAGTCTCAGTAAATCTTTTCTTGGGAAAAGCCCTTGTTAGTTTGTGGAGTGCAATTGATCTTTCCGACCGTTTTCGGCCATGGCGACCACTTCGACTCCTAATCGGTCGGGCGCTGGTGTACCCGAAGATGGCTTATGTAGCCAATCTTCGCAGCGAACTCTCGCGCACAATGAGGGCACGTGAGTACGCCGCTTACATAATTGAATTTTATAGCCGCGGGTGGACGGGCCTTTAGCTCATCGCGCTTAGCGTCGAGGTCAGCTATACGCTGCTCCTCGAACTCGCGAACTTGCCTCTTCACAATACCACGCCATACTGGGCGCTGTGCTGCCAAACCTTCCCATTGAGAGGGCTCAATGTTGCATCTTCTCATGTGTCTTTTCTGAACATCTTTGTACCGGAGGAGTTGTCCGCCATGTTTTCGCTTACCCTCCTCTAGTTCAGAATAGAAGATGCGCTTTGCCACTCTTTCCTCCGCCATACGTGATACGTGACCGCACCACCGAAGTTGCCGACGCATTAAGTAGGCTTCAATGCCACCGACATTGGCTCGTCGCAAAACTTCGGTATTTCGCACTCGGTCGGACCATCTGATCTTCATGATGGTACGAAGGCATTTAAGGTGGAAGCGATCCAAAGTGCGAATGTGGTGGCGATACACACACCACGTCTCGGAGGAGTACAAGAGGTTTGGCAGCACAGTCGCCATGTAAACAGAGATTTTAGTGGCCAGCTTTAGGTCGTGTGAGCAGAAAACCTTGGAACGCAGCTTTCCAAATGCTGCAGCTGCAGCACTGATCCTGCTGTTTACTTCAGCATCAAGGTCACACTTGGATGTTATAGTGCTCCCCAGATAACGGAAGTTATCGACCTGTTTCAGCAAATCCTCACCAAGCTTAATGACCAGTGTCTCACGACCATGTATGTCTAAAGACATCACCTCAGTCTTTTTGACACTAATCTTCAGGCCGAACTTGCAGCATGCTTGGTGTAAGCCAGACATCAGCTGTTGCAGGCCATCTGGGGAATCCGCTAAAAAGCACAAGTCATCAGCGTACATGATCTCTGTGATCAATGAGTACGAGACTTTAGTGCGCGCCTTAAGTCTGGCCAAGTTAAAAAGACTGCCCTCAGTGCGGAAGCGGATGCGGACTCCTTCTGAAACAGTTTGAAGGACTTCTTTGACTACTACCGCAAAATACAAGGCGAACAGTGTGGGCGCTAGGACACACCCTTGTTTAACCCCACAGGTAACGGGGAAAAAATGTGACTGTTCACCATCTACAGAGACGCAGCACTGCATGTCGTCATGCAGGAGTCTCAGAAGTCCTACAAACTTTTCAGTGCACCCTAGCTTTCCTAGCACCATCCAGAGAGCTTCACGAGGCACACTGTCGAATGCTTTCTCCAAGTCAACAAAGCAGAGATACAGCTGACGACCCTGTTCTCTACTCTTTTCTTGTAGTTGACGCACAGAGAAAATAGCTTCGCAGGTACCTCGGTCAGGTCGGAAGCCAAACTGGGTTTCGGGCAAGATCTTTTCGGATATATCCTTCAGGCGGTTTAAAAGAACTCTTGCGAAGGCCTTTCCAGGGGCTGTCAGAAGTGAAATACCACGGTAGGAGTTACAGTCGGAACGGTCACCCTTGTTCTTGTAGAGGGCACTTATGCGAGATACTTTAAAATCATGTGGGACTCGCTCCTCCTCCCACATGCGAACAAAGAGTTTCCACACCAACGTGTGCAGCTCCTCACCGCCGTACTTAAGCAGCTCTCCCGGTATAAGGTCAATGCCAACCGCCCGCTTATTTTGTTGCTGTCTGATGGCAGAGACAACCTCGTCACTCGACAGAGGCTCATCCAGCTCGGTGACTAGAGGGAGTTGAGGCATTAAACTGATATTATGTAGATCAGCTGATCGATCTACGTTGAGCAAGGTATTAAAATGTTCAGCCCAGCGTCTTAGTACATCGCCCTTGCTTGTCAACAAGTGCCTACCGTCTAAAGACCTCAGAGGCACTTTTGCTCGGTAGGACGTACTAATCAGCTTACGTACCTCGCAGTAAAACTCCCCAAGCTGGTTTGTGTCAGCAAGCCACTGAATGTGACAGGCCTTGTCTTGCCACCACCTGTCTTTAATTTGTCGAGACAGCTTGCGCAATTCAAGGTCACTCTTTTTGACCACTGCAACGCTTCCGCCGCGTCTAGTATGCTGTCGTAAGAGGACTCGATGTTTGTCGAAGGCTGCTTTGAGAGCTTCGTCATTCTCATCGAACCAGTCTTCATTACGCCGGTTTTTAGTACCTAAAGCAATTGAAGCAGCTTCTACGATATCAGAAGACAACGCTCCCCATGCAGCACCGACATCATCTATCTCTTTAACTAGCGACAGCTTCCCAGACAAGGCGTCAGCATATTTCTCCGTAACCTCGCGATTGTTCAGCCTATCCACGTTAAAAGACGCAGGCCTTTTAAAACGAGATCTACGTGGTCGACGGAGGCGGAGTTGCAGTTTGGTGACAATAAGTCGGTGGTCAGTCCAACAATGCGCACCTCGCATGACGCGGGTGATTTGGACTTGACTGATATCTCCTTGCCGTACGACAGCATAGTCGATCAGATGCCAGTGTTTGGATCTTGGGTGCATCCACGTTGTCTTGTGCTTGGCGGCAAGTCTGAACATAGTATTAGTTATCGCAAGATCGTATTGAGCACAAAGACTGAGTAGCAACTGACCATTACTGTTCATGTTGCCAACTCCGTGTTTACCCAGAACTCCAGGCCACGCCTCGTAGTCCCGACCAACTCTGGCATTGAAGTCGCCTAGCAATAAAACCTGCTCTCTGGCATTCATGCTGTCAAGGCATTGAGATAGTTCCTCATAAAATTTATCCTTGATGTCATCAGACTTGTCCAGCGTTGGAGCGTAGACACTGATGACATTAAGGAAATTATCAGTATCCAGGTGAAGGCGCAGTGTGGTCACGCGGTCCGAGATGTGTATAGGGTACTCCTCAAGTCGCTTTACTAAGTTGTTCTTGATGGCAAATCCTACACCTGAACGTCTATGTTCGGAGGAAGCGGTACCTTTCCAAAAGAAAGTGTAGCCGCCTCCATCTTCCACCAGCTCTCCTTCATCAGCAAGATGGGTTTCGCTGAGCGCAGCCACATCTACGTCATAGCGACGAAGTTCACGAGCTACTATGGCGGTTTTACGTTCAGGGCAGTCGTTGCCATCACGATCAATAAGCGTTCTCACGTTCCATGCGCCAAATGTCATGACAGGTGTTTTCATGATATTATTTTTAATGTTGCGTCGACCACGAATTAGGGTGATGCGATGGCAGCCGCGGTTACTACCACCTTTCAAGTAGGGACGAGCATTTTTTTGGGGCACCTTTTCTAGCCCCCTCCCTGGCTGAGCAGGGAAAGCAGTGCCTCCCTAAATAGGGCTGCTTTGTCATCCCAGGTGCTGCCGAATCCACACTGTCGCCCCAAATTTGCAGTGCGAAAGCGACCACGGTGTGTAGTCACACCCCCAGGACCGCCCATGTGCAGGAATCAGACAAAGCCTAGCTTGCACCAAGCCAGACCTCTCTACTTCATCCCATCGCCACAGGACTTTGCGTAATCGGAGTCCATCAAACGGAAGCAGTCAGATGCGCAGGATATATTAAGGTCCGCAAGCGTTCGCGCATTGTCTAGTCACGTTGCTGCTTTTCAGTACCTATTACCTCGTCTAAGTTCTAAAGTTCTGTCACAAACATGTCATTTAATAAATTGTACGAAACGTTTGGTTGATTGAATTATATATATATATATATATATATATATATATATATATATATATATACATATATATAATACAATCAATATAGCTAAATGAAATTTAAAATTATTCGAAATGCCCCGCTTGATTTTGAATACAGGTCGTCGACCTCCGAGGCCAGTCGTCGACCGCAGCACGCGCAATGTTCATGTCTATGTATCAGGCACTGCTTTTATTAGCGATGCTTTGAGATGCTCCAAATTCTGGTGAGGTTAAGCGCAGGATTCTTCCTTCAAATTTTGCCATATTTTGTAATCTAACGAGTTTAATTAGAAGACGGCCACTCGTCGTGCCAGATGATACGTTTGTAATATCGGTATTTTAATACGCAATAGCGCTAGTATTCACACCCTTTTCACAGAAAAGCACCTTAGTTAGGCCTGAATACGAGAGTCCATGCTAAACGATAAATGGCGAAGGATAATGCCCACGCTGGATTATGTGGATATGACTGCTCGCTTCTACACTGTTATGGGCATACACTTCATCATTTCGTTTGTTGTAACTTTCTTCTAAGTAAAAATGTGCCCAAAATGAGAGCTACAAACTTTTGTATTTTGGGGCTCACATCTTTGGGAGAGGCCTATGTATGCCAGCTGTGGACTAGTGATAGGCTGTAATGATGATGAAACCGCCAAACGATAATTGAAACCAAACATAACGACTTAAAGATTTGACGTCTGCGTGGCCTAGTGGTCACAATACCTAACTTCTATGCCGCGGGTCCTGGGTTGCGGGTCCTCTCTGAAAGAAGCAGAAGCACAAGGGATTCAGAGAGCACAAGGGATCTGTGACAGTAAACACCTGGCCGCCGAGCTTCAGCATGTCAAGCAAGTTTTGCAAGACAACAAGCTTCGGGTTCCGCGCCTTCGTCGCAGTGACCGAGTGAAGCCGGCCACAGTCGAGCGTGTACCTGCTGTTGTTCTACCTTATGTCAGAGGAGTCACAGACAAGATTGGCTATATCTTGAAGCAGGCTTCCATAAAAACAATTTCAAGCCGCCGAAGAAGATAAGTCATTTTTTACCATCTGTCAAGTGTAACATCCCTCTACAAGATGCAGGAGTATACAAGCTGGATTGTGAATGTGGTCTCTCTTACATAGGGCAAACAAAAAGATCAGTAAAAACCCGCGTAAAAGAACATATAGCTGATGTGAAGCATCGCCGCCTCAGGATGTCTGCAGTCTGTGACCATGTTCTGGATCATCCCAACCATTACATCAGATTTGATAAACCACAAATCCTCGCAAAAGAACACCGATTCCTGCCAAGGGTGATTCGCGAGGCTATTGAAATTAAAAAACATCCTAATTTTAATAGAGAAGATGGTTGGGTATTACCACCATCTTGGGATCCTATAATTAATAAAATTAAATCAAAAACCAAGCATATCACTGCAAGACTTCAAGACACAGTTAGCTCTTTCTGCGTAGATCGGACCACAAATAATAATTAAAAGCTGAAGGTACTCCGGGTTAACTATGACATCAGGACATCTGTCACCTCAGTCCCCCCGTGACCATGGGTGCTGTAAAGCACTCGAAACGTCGGGTTATAAATAACAAAAATAAACGCGATAAAATCCGTAAAATTAGTTTCATTTAAATGTGTAGTGTTCGCGTAAATATAAGAAATCATTATGAAAAACAGAATCTTCCGATTTTTTTTCAGAAAAAGATGATTGATCATTTAATAAACATTTATTTGAATTTAATACAAAGAAAAAAGTGAAGATTTAAATTATATTAATTTAACACAAAAATTCTGTATTAGATGTTTCATACTATCACATAGCGTGACGATGCACGACGCCAACAGTTAGTATCACCCGCCGCATTAGATGTTTCACATCAAAATGCTTTAATTTAAGAATTTCAACCGAATGTGTAAGCAGTCACAAAGAATCGCTGCTATGCTCAAAGCAAAGGGGAAGCCTACTTAATATTAGTCATTTTTGTAATATTATATTACAACACTGTATATATATATGTATATCAAATATAACTTCTATTTAAACACAGTATTACATAATTTCTTGATGGTTTGTACTGAGAAACTTATACATTCACATATATACATATATATGTAATATGAAAATCACATTTTTAATTTATATTTCATTTTTAGATTAGATAAGGTGACGAGGCGAGCGAAGTTTTCACCTGAAGGTAAGTGCAACGTCTACCCATAAGAAAGGCTGTGTCACCAAGATACTTTTCTGTGTGGCACCACACTGCCCGTCACCCTGAGACATCGATTTTTAAGTCTCATCCCTTCAGACCGAAAAACAGTAATGTTTGAACACGACTGTTTCACTACAGAATAACTGGTCATGGGGTGGTACCTACCTAGATGGATTCCTACATATGAATCCTACCACCAGTTAATCAATTAAATAAAAGTTTTTTAAATGACAAATATTCTTGGTAAATATATAATATAATTAATTGATCGAAAAACCAAAAACGGTTCAGAATAAAACAAATATTCATAAAAAATCTTCCAAAATGTCAATAATATAGTTTTTTTATTGGATAAAGTGATGAAACGAGCAAAACGTTCACCTGATGGTAAGTGCAACGTCTGCCCATAAACAATGCTGTGTCACCCACAAAATTTCTGTGTGACACCACTATGCGCCCGTCACCCTGAGACATAAGTTCTTATGTCTCATATGCCCAGTGATTACGCTAGCTCACAGTGCCCTTCAAACCGAAACACAGTAATGTTTGCACACTACTGCTTCACGGCAGAATAACTGGTCCTGGGGTGGTAACTACCTAGATGAATTCCTGCATAGGAATCCTACCACAAAAAAAATTACTGCGACTAAACTCCTTTTAGATATATTTATTTCTGTTTACTTTGGATAATAAGCCTCGCTTATTAAAAAAGTCAGCTCACAAGTTAGATTTCAAAATCATAATAAAAAATTACAAGTATTTTAAATTTTAATAATTTCACACACTTTATCGCATTTAAAAAATATACAATACCAATAACTATAAAAATATCTTTAAATGTTTTATGATTTTCACAATGACGAGACTCGTTTCCTCAGATCGGTCTTGTAGAAGAAGCTAAGAAGCTTAAACATTCATTTTAAAAACAATTTCAAGACGGTTCTGAAGTATTCCTGTTTATTTCTCCATTACAATTAAATAAAAGAAGCTCAATATTTTAAAAATAGTAAAGATGTTATAATCCAGCCAAACCGCTACTTACAGCTTGCATCAAGAAATGAAAGTGGTAAAATCACTGTAAAAAACAGAAGCTTATAATGGCTTTTGAAGATTAAAAATCACCAAAATCTCACAAACGTTATGAAAAAAAAATAACACATAAAAATACTATAATAGGAATTCATGTAGCGCACGCTCGATATATGTTAGTTTAATTTCTTTTATCATCACCGAAGGACCCCAGGAGTGCAAGAAATGCAGCTAAAGACAAACTTTATAAGAAATGTAAAGTAACAGCCTATAAATGTCCTACGGCTGAGCACAGGACTCCTCTCATTTCTGAGAGGGTTTTGGAGCGGGGAATAGTCCGTCATGTCCGGTTGGCGGACTTCACATGTCTCATTTACGAGTATATTCCTCGGATAAGCAGGTTTCCTCGCGGTGTTTCCTTCACCGCTGAGGACGTGGTAAATCAGCACTTAAAATATTAGAACAATTTTAAAGGTGCTGGCACCGGGGATCGAACCCAGATTACTCGCGTATTATGAAATTAAAGGCGAGCACCCGGCCCCCGATCTGCCACGGCTTCAAACTTTATAATTTTTTACTCAATTCGAAATCTCATGAACTTCGAAATTTAGCTGGCTGAAAAATAGAGAAATGTTGATGAGCGACTCTAACTTCAGTTCCAGCTCTCTATTTGTTTAATAATTATTTTAGTGACAGTTGCTTTCTATCGATACACTATATCGGACGTCGATTTCTTTATCTTTTAAAATATTGAGTACTACCTTATCTAATAAAAATATAATATTTTATACGATATAATTTTTATTTTTAATGATTAACAATTGAAATTTCTGACACTTTCAGAGACTAGAATCATAAATAGTTAATCGCTATTTCGACAATATCCATATTATATGTATTACGTTTGGATAAAAAATAGTGGAACTAAAGTCAACATTTTATCTTGTGGTTGTCTGTATCAAGTGAATGCTCGTGATAGTAATGTCATAGTTTGTAAAAAAAAAACCTAAAATAAACTGGTCAAAGAACTAACTAACTAAACAAACACAACGTAATAATGATTCTAACTGAGACGATCTAACATTCTAAAACTTTTTCTGTAAACGTCTTTAGCTATTTTTAATCGACTCCGACCTCCTTTTTTGAGGAGATTCTCAATTCGACATTTTTTGTGTATGTTACGCAATCTCTTCGCCAATTGTTAACCGATTTTAATGGTACTTTTTTTTAGTCAAATTGGTCTAGAGGTTGATCTCATACAAATTTGGTCAGTCAAATGGTCAAGATAATGGGATTTATGAGGAAATCATGAAACTCTTAAATTCGCAAAATCATGTTTGGAGATGCTTCGTTGAAGTCGGTGTTTTGATTAAATATTATTTAATAATAATTACGTATAAATCTTTAAAATATTGTAGGTAAGAAAGGTCAATATTAATTTTCCGTGCTTTAAAATGTTGTTTCAATTAATATTTACGGCTATTTACAAAATACTTTATTCATATCTTCCATTATCGCACTATTTTGGACACTATCGGGAATACTTGTGGTCGCGTTGTTCAGCGGTCGGTGTAACCACCAACCAGTCGAATTTTATTACAAAACACTAATTAATGTCTTTCGGGTCTGGATATATTGAGATTGTCTTCGAACATCTGATACAGCTTCTGAAACGCCCTTTAAACGTAATAAATGAGTATCTCGAAACTCGGTATGTACATCCATACTTATGTATGAATCGATATCAATGAACTGATACTAAAATAGACACAAGTGAAACATGAATACTGCTTCATACTTCAAATAATAGAACGTTTCTGTTGAAAAATATACTACACACATGTATTTTAGTTTATAGGAGTTAGTTAATAACGATAACCGAACTTACGTCATTGCTTATCAAAATGGATTATCGAAATAATCCATTAGTTGCACTGACTGAAATCCTTTAAATAATTAAATACTAACAAATCGTTTAGACATTCGGATATTAGAACTTAAATGTGAACTTTGAGTACTTGATATTTTTTAATTATGGAATTGGACTCTTCGGACTATTTTTTAACTTAAAGTTTAGCAAAATGTTCAACTGATGGTAAGTGCAACGTCTGCTCATAAAAAATGCTGTGTCACCTACAACATTTCCACCACACCGCGCCCGTCATCCTGAGACATCAGTTCTTAAGTCTCATATGCCCAGTTCAAACCGAAACACAGTAATGTTTGCACACTACTGCTTCACGGCAGAATAATTGGCCCTGGGGTGGTACCTACCTAGACGGATTCCTGCATAGGAATCGCACCACCAGTATTCGCGCCGCATCATATACTCGTATTATGCTGTCATTAATGCGAACAGAGGTACTTCGCCTTCACATTTACGTACCCAACCTTCTTCTTTTTTTTAGTTATAAAATATATGTTGAATTGCAGCAACGAAAAGGACCCGACGCAGTATTATGCTACAGAAAATTGCCGCATCGCTGTTCTGTCAATGCTACTCATATGAAACCTACGAACAGGTGTCAGTCAGTTATCCATTTAAGGCATACGTGCATGAAACAACACAACAAAACACTATTTATTTATATGTATAAAAATTAAAATTATGGTTATGATGATATAATATATATATATATATATATATATATATATATATATAATATATATATATAGGAATAGGTGTCCTCCTGGCTGATTTTCAACCACGGCGACAACAACCGAATACGGTCGGTAGTTATCAACTGCGTAGGAGATACGAGTATATAGTGCGAATACACACTTGTCCCTACCTACCCGTGCCCGATGTAACGCTCACGCGATAAGATCACAGGAAGACTAGAATGCAGTGTCAGTTGTTGTCTTCGGCTGGAATTCAAACCCAGGATCCGCGGCATAAAAGTCAATCACTATGCCACGTGGTTGTCAAGTGTTTATATATTATAAAGGCGAAAATAACTCTCTCTATCCCTCTGTCTGTTTGTTGCCTTTTTATTGTTCAACCGCTAAACCGATCTTGACGAAATTTGGCACTGAGAAGGCTTGCATCCTGAAGATGGACATAGGACTACTACTATTTACATCGGAAATCTATAGATTTGACGGGATTTAAAAAAAAAACTGATATCCACGTGGACGGAGATGCGGGCATTTTTTTACAGTTTTTTTTCTACAGTTTTTATGAACTTTGAAACGAGTTTAGGGTGGTTTGTATAGCTTGCTCATATGATGATGTATGATGTATCGACAATACTAATTCAGTGCAGACAAATTCTCTATTTATTTGAAACGCTACTTTTATTTTATACAAATGTATATGTGTCCATTCAATGGAATACATTTAACCATGCACATCTACTTATAGTGATCCCTTCGTTAATCATCATCATTTCATCACCCATCGACTGCTGAACATAGTTCTCTATAGATTGCCATAAATCATTGTCCTGAGCCACCTGTATCCATCGACTTTGGACAAAACCGTGTAGGCCGTCGCTCCATCTGGTGGAAGTGAGGTCGCTCTACACTGCGTGTGCCGGTACGAGGTTGCCACTCTAAAACCTTTCTTCTCTAACTGATATCGGTTTAACATTTCTAAGAATCATTTAAAAAGTTTACGTAATAAATTACTTTCGAAAAATTATCTATGCCACAAATTGCATTGACGTGCTTTCAAATAGAAACAAAATTTTAGAAAGGTACAATGGTATCGTATCTTAATTTAAATCTTTGTTCGATTGCTCTTGAAAACTTTTAGCTCTTGAGGTCAATAACTGAAATTATTGTTTTCCAACAACAAGAAAAACAAATCAGCTCAAATGCAAATCTTTCTCGCTCTGATTGAAATATCTCTAATTGAATAAACTAAATTCAGTCCAAGAAACTTTTCGTTTATGTTCTGTTTCATTAAAACTCCAAAAATCTAAATGTTCTTTTTAGTTAAATTAATTTTTATTTAGATAAACTTAATAAATATCACTAAAATTAATAATACTTAAATAAATTAAATGAAATGTAATTGTTTGTCCCGAAATTCGGAAATGATTCTAAATAACAACGTTTTGGCACAAAACGAGGCATTATGATAATGTCTCGTTTTGGGGCTTCATCTACATCAAAAATCACACCCAGGACTAAACTATTGACTAAGATATATTTAATGTCACAAGTACTTTGTTATTTTGTACTTAACAAAACATTATGAAAGGTATATTTTGTTAAAATAAAACGCATTTCGCCTAAAGTTCGTTTCTTAACGTTATTTGTTTTTTAACCTTGAGATTAAATTCTACATATTTGCACCAGCCATCATTTTTCTAGTCTCCCAGGGTTGACTGGTAGAGAATGCATTAAGTCCGCCCATTGTACTCCTTAGATTAAGGTGATTCAATAAAGATTCAATAAATAAATAAATAACTTTTGTTAAATCTCGGTTTCAAACGGGTTGTGCTTGATATACATATATTACAGGAATATTAGTATCGCATTTCATATTTCAACTGCTTTACATTTAACTTCATAAAAGAAAGCAGCGGCAGCCGTAATGGAATGCAATGACTAGCGTTTATTTTTGATCCCGAGGTGATTGCAAAAATTTTTGTTTATGAATGTTGCTTGCGTTATTCTGGTCAGAAACTAAAACTACTACAATATTAGTGTTAGTGTTATCTGTAATGTTAGCCAAATTCAGCATGTACAGAGATTTAAAATAATAATCAAAAAAAGTTAAATAAAAAGGTAATGTTTGTCCTCGAGTATCATGTTTATTAAAAAATATCTTAATGTTACGTAGCAAAATGATTAATATTTTATAATATGAGCTCTTTAACATTACTCGTTTCGTCATTGGTCAAGATCATGGAGTTCACGTCACGATCACGTCTATGAGCGAAATAAATATTGACGTTAAAACCTTTTTATAATTTTACAAAATTTAAAAACTGTTCTAAATTCTGCAAAAGCGAGTTAAAAATAAGACATTTTGTCGGGGTCTCATCGATAAACCTTTGGAACGTTTGAGCCGCGTTCCATAACCCAAAGTTAATGAAAGGGAACTCATACAGACCAAACGGAGTGGTAATGGCCGTTTTGGGTATTTTCTTTTCAACGGGAATTCGGTTATAAGCCTTAATAAGGCCATTTTGAAAATAGTTTTGCTCTCGCCAGCCGGTTTAGAACTTTAGAACTTTTGTGAGTAGTCGGGGTCACCAGTATATAGGTAATGATCTACTAGTTTATTCATACCTATATATAATTAAGGTCCTTAAACTATAAATAAAGGGTTCGTAATCACTTTATGAATACTGTTTATTATAGACACACAATTGTTTTTTAAATAACGAATATACTCTAACACTAAATAAGTTCGGCACAAATTATAAATATGATTTTAAACGCAGCGAGCGACACAGGTTTTACGTTGGGATGTTGACGAGTTACTGGTATTGGTATGCGGCTCGCTAGTTGCTATGCTCCGGCGCATCACGGGATACAACGCATAACGATTCATCTCCAAGCCGCAGCCGATCGCCTAGGCGAATGGTTCCGGAAATGGAGAATAGAGGTAAACCCCGAGAAAAGTGTAGCGAAATACTTCTCGAAGTACTACTAGACGACACGGATGTCTCAGCACTCCTTGACCACGATACGGTCTATCACGATCCAGGCTACACTGTACACACAGTTAATAGCTTTAATATAACACGCACCACGACGCGCGACCGCCGTAGAGAGCGGCGTGCAGCAGTCGACAATCACACCGCGTACACACGATACATGGCGGTTCTCACCGCCCAGAGTTACCGACACACAAGTCGACAGTCCGAATGGGGGCCCGCAGCCTCCCTCGGACGGTCATTAGACGACTTAAAATCATATTGAGATATTCTAAATCGCTTTCGCGTGCTTGCGCGCAGCGAACGCGATACAGTCCGAATTTCGAGGTTTTTGTAGGAGTTTATTTATTTATTTATGTTTGGGTCAAACCAAACCTGGCACGCGGGCCCCTGGCCCGAGAGCACAGTATCCGATGAAGCTGTAAAAGCCAAAAAAGGCTAACAGCAATTACATCACCGAAATTATATATCACGGTATACTTCTCGTGAAGAGATAGGTAAGTAAACTTTTAGATAATATTAATAAATAATGAAAATGCGTTTATAAGATGTAATGAGTGTATGTGTGTGATTTGAAATTTTGTTTGTGTGTTTATTAATAATTTATTTTAGTTTTGTTTACAGTTTGTTCGCCACAACACTGTCATTCTTGTTTAACTAACAGGTGGGTGACCATCAGTGTGGGGTTTTTCGTTCACAAGTTCCTCATTAACAATCTGAAAATTATTGGGAAAGTGTCGATAAGGGTTGCGGAATTTACACTCTGAATAACAAAACGGTATTCGCTGAAGATTATACAGATAAAAGAAACTATGAAAACGTTTATTTGACACTACAATAAAAAGACATGGTACACAATTTAACAGTAACTTTAAATACTATATTCTAAATATACACCTTGACCTGCATGTAACTATTGACTACAGACACATACAAATTTAACAGAAACAAAATAAACACATGATATGAAACAAATTAACAGATGATGTACAATTTAGCTTAGGGTGTTGTGATGTGTATTTTTTAACTTCATTTCTTGTCATGCTGTTGCTTGTTTGCTATAATTCAGATCAATTTAGTTGTAGTCGTTACGTACCTAAATGTTATGAAACATACGGGTATTTTTATTAAAATTGTGTGTTGCTATACTGATCAATTCATTAAGATTTATAGTTTTGGTTTTGATATGAATACTACAAGAGTTGTTATATACGTCATTATATTATACATACATACATTTAGAGTCAGAGCCGTGGTAGCTCAGGGGCTAGGCGCTCGCTTTAAATTTCATAGTACGCGAGTGACCTGGGTTCAATTCCCGATGCCGGCACCACTAAAATTGTTAATTGCAATTTTAAGTGTTGATCTTACCACGTGCTCGGCGGTGAAGGAAAACATCGTGAGGAAACCTGCATGTCTGAGAAATAAAAAATATTTCGAAGACATGTGAAGTCCGCCAACCCGCATTGGAGCAGCGTGGCGGATTCTATCTAGCTCCAAAACCCTCTCAGAAATGAGAGGAGGCCTGTGCTCAGCAGTGGGACATTTATAGGCTGAAACTTTACTTTAAACTTTACATACAGTCATGCCTTTTTCCCATATATAAGTCAGGCAGAGACCACTTCCGTAGCCCACTTTTTGCTCTGCGATAAACGAAACGTGACGGGTGATACGTTACGGGTTACTTCCCGCTAAAGCGATAGCTTTGCATATTTTGGTATTGTTCTACACGAATAAAGGCTGCCCCTACAATACCATCGCCTGTTACAAAACAACGGTAGGAAAGAGGTAGGTGCTATTCCCCTCCGCTAGACATCTATTAAATTATTGTTCATAAATATTTGTAAAATATGGTTTTTTTTTCACCATTATGAATATTATGTATGATATTTAGTGGAATAATGTTCATAAATTATTTCCTCTGACGGAAAAGTTCCTTTATGAGAATCTCGTAACAAAAGCGATAATAATTTTATTGTTCTACTGTGTTTTATAATTCTATAATTCATTAGCATTTTTATTAACATAAGTACTGATTAGTTAATAAACATAACTAAAGATAAAGCTTATTCATTTGTTAACTGTAATAATAATTTCTAATATTGTTGAATGATATCACAAAGTTTAATTTTACGGTAAAAATATCCATTTCTCACAAAACTATTCAAAAAAGTGTCCGCGAACAAGTCGTAAACGAAGTTAAATAATCACAGTATTTTTAATAGGTTTAAATAATAGGCAATATAATAGATAATAGATAATGCATATTGTGATATCATTAATTTTAATGATTTCTTATGTTTACGCGAACACTACACATTTAAATGATTCTAATTTTACGGATTTTATCTCGTTAATTTTACTATTTATAACCCGACGATTCGAGTGCTTACAGTGAGTGGTTACAGCACCCATGGTCACGGGAGTATGTCCAGATGTCCTGATGTCTTATTTAACCCGGAGTAGCTTCAGCTTTTAATTATTATTTTTGGTCCGATCTACGCAGAAAGAGCTAACTGTGTCTTGGTCTTGAATTATTACCACTGCATCGCTAATTTTATTAAATAAATAAAAAAGAGTCTAATACTGATTTAAGAACGTTCGAAACCGAAGTCAATAAACAGAGTCGATTTTTAAACACCGTGTAGCATTCTTTCTTCCTCTTTCTCTTTATATTTTTTATGCTCGGAATTAGGTACAAAATGCATCGGAATAATAACTTTTTTTAATTGTTTAATTAATTTTACATTTAAATCAAGACTTAATAGATATTATATAAAACTTTCAGTCTATTTCAAGAATAAAAACAATAAAACTTCTGATATAAATAGCAAATTCTTCAGAAATGCTTAATTTTCTATACTTTCGAGTTTTAGTGAAAATAACGAGGAAATAGGTGTCTTTACCTTAACATATCGTCATTTATCACACAGATTTTGTAATGTATTTGGCAAAACCTACTTCACTTCAATACAGCTTATATTGAATACAGCTTAAATTATGGAGTGAAACAGAGACTCCAAAGTCATCCCCATAGATTTGTATGTCAGAAAAAGTTACCAATGAATTTAAATATCGAATATCGAGAGCGGCGAGAGGGTAGCTGCTTTCTGCTACACCGGAGATTTTGGTTCGAACGAGAGGTTTTATCCGCAGCTGTACATATCGTCGTTGAAGCCACATACATACAAGGCGAAAATCCTGAACAAAAAAAAAAAAACCACACTTGTAGTTCAGAAACTGTTTAATCCTATAGTCCACGGGGGAGTCACGCCGGATACGAGTAGTAGATGCAATAGAAGGTGGTTTAGTGACACAGGACACCGTGTGAACAGGCTTTATGGCAATCTTTTTAAGAGTTCTATGTTCTCGAGTAGGCTTCTACTGGTGGTAGGATTCATATGCAGGAATCTATCTAGGTAGGTACCACCGCATGGCATGTTGTTCTGTCGTGAAGCAGTAGTGTGCAAACATTACTGTGTCTCGGTATAAGGGCACTGAGAGCTAGTATAACTACTGAGCATATAAGACTAAACAATGTCGTCATGTCTCAGGATGTCGGGCGCATTGTGGTACTACACAGAAATGTTCTCGGTGACACAGCATCTGTTACGGGCAGACGTTGCTATATATCTCTCGACAGGTAAACGACCTTAAATTAACAACAAGATTATTAACTTCTGAAAGCCTCAATCTACTACCCTCATTTTACTTAAATCCTTACTCTAAATGAACGTTTAATTAAAAAACTACAGCGTGTGCGACTAAAGCTTTTAGCGACTCGCAATATATCTTGCACTAAAGGTTACCCTTACGTAAGCTACGAAATTTGCGAGACTTAATTAGTTTGAAGGTCGTAATAGGTTGGACAATATCTACTTTGAAACATAATAAGAAAGTCAGGATCGCTTATTTGCCATCTAACATATGTCACTTCCTTTATTAAATTCACAGTATAAGCGAAATACCATTCCCGGTTTTATATGATCATGTAATGTATGTATTATCCTTGCACAAGTGAGTATATAATATTGAATAGAACCAAAGAACTCATGTACTTTCATTAAGTTTCTAGGCCGATAGGTGTCGGGCAGAGTAGAATAGCACCTACCTCTTTCTCAGCGTACCGAGGTACCTCGATGTAGTCGCCCGCGTTGTAGCGCTGATTTTCAGCAGTGCTCCAGATTAAAGTAACACGTGCACGCAAATAAGGCAGTCAGACCGAGCCAGTTTTATATAAGGGAGTGTAAAAAACGTTTGAAATATAAGATGCATATTCATATAAGTTCTTACATAGGAAATTGGCCTTTGTATGGGTGGAATATAACGTCGTTTTTTTTTTTGTGAAATAAATTTAATTAATCAAAGTATGTACCATTACTATCTATGCAGTTTTGCCATCTCATAGGTAGTTCGTTGATCCATGTAAAAAAAACCATGGGGGGCGAGAATCAATAAACTCTCTGAAGGTGAATTGGACTTCCACATCGGAGATAATTTTTTTTTGTAAGAAGTTATCCAAATTCCGGCATCTGGGGAGTACGGTGGATGTCGCAGACATTCCAATTGCAGCTCCTCTAGTCTTCCGATTATCGTACAGGATCCACTTTCCATCACAGATAATGACCCGATTTAAAATCCCTTAATTATTGTGCCGGTTGAGCAGTCGACGCGTGTTTGCTGGTTTTCTTCTCTCAATTCATGAGGTACCCACCGTACAAGATTTTTTACTTTTCCTGTTTGCTTCAAGTGGATTAAACAGTTTTATCACTCACAGCGAAGCCTGCAGCTAAGTCTGCAGTGGTTTGCGATAGATCCGCTTTCACAATAGCCTTTAATTCTTCATTATCCACTTTGGTCTCCGGTCGGGTCTTTTTTTTTGATCTACGGGGCTTGTTCTCGAAATTTCCAGAACGAAAACGTTGGAACCAAAAACGTACCGTGTTTTCTTTTGCGACACCAGCGCCATCCACATCTTTAATCCTTCAAGCTGTTTCTGCAGCACTGGTCCACGGTAGAACTCGTACTCGTAAATAAAGCGATATTTCAAGTTTTCCATTGTGAGAGATGATCGACGCCAAAGAAAAAACTAATGTGGAAAAAACAAATGAATGACTGTTTTCGAAACTCAAATATACCAGCTAAATAGATTTTTAAATTTGAATTCGGAATTCTTAACCAAAGAGGATATAATTCAGATCAAAGTGGCCAGTACGACAAAACGCCAATTTCAGATATAAGGCCCTAATAATTAAAATGCATATATATATATACTTAAAAACTAAATATTGTACGATTATTTAAAGCAGGGCTTTCTTTTATTTTAGGTAAGTGATGAGTCTATTTGGTTAGCTAGTAATACTGCTTTGTGTTTTGAAAGGCCTTGACAGATCGCAGATCATGCAGAGGTGGAGGTAAATCGTTCCATCATTTTATCATCATCATAATTTCAGCCTAATCCTAGTCCATTGCTGAACATAGGCCTCCCCCATAGATTGCTACAAAAGTTTGTAGCTCTCATTTTGGGGGGACTTTGCCATAGTTGCCACACATGATAGGCGGGTTGGCAACCGCAGTTTATTTATTCAGATGTTCCAAGAAGATGCTCCTGCCCATCTTCTGGTCTTAATTTTCCCTCTATCGAATTTTGCGACACCCGCTGACTAAGATGGGGTGGTAGTTCTGGAACGGCATTTAGTAGCACTAAACCTGAAACTACCTCTAAAAGCTGCTATACTACGCTGTGGTATACGAAGCCCTAGTATTGTATGCGCTTTCACTTTGGCACCAGTTTAATTTTTATACAAATATTCGGGAGCTTTCGTTAAAATCTCACCAAAAATCAAGCTCGCTGAGTGTAGCTTTACACTCAGCGTACACATGGCTTTCAAAATGTAACCGGCTATGAAATATGAGGCCTAGATTACGGTCTTCGTTAACCTGTTCAATAACACTATCTCTTATTGTTACGCGTGGCATATGTAAGTTTGCCGTTTGAATTTATTTTGTTCTTTGTTACGGTCTTCTCTTGTAATTATGTGACACAATGCAGATAAATTTCCGAAATCGACATTATCGATTAAATAAAATATTAGCTACCAATAGAGCGGAATAACTGTCAAAAATATACCAAACATAAAATATCCAAACAAGATAGGCCAGAGGGGCAACAGTAGCTTAGGTGGCAGACAACTGGCACTCCGGGCTCCAACGCACCTATCAAACTTTGCGATTACGAGCAATGACCCCAACTAAAAAAGGCTTATTTTTTATAGGAGAAAGAAAAAGAAAGAGACGAGACGAGCTAAACGGTCACCTGATGGTAAGTGCAACGTCTGCCCATAACAAATGCTATGCTTGTGCCTTCTCAATCAATATATTTAACCGATATATTTTTTAATATTTGTATTTCAAGTGATTATGATCATTGTAGGCGAAGTAAAATATAAAGAACGTGTGTATGTTTTTTTATATGTGTAATGTGTGATTGTTGCGGGAGGAGGGGTTGTTTATTTACTTTTGGTTCCGGCGGCGATCCTCATGAAATAGTTAGATAGTTAGTAGTAGAAATAGAATAGACACATAGGCGATTTTAACAAATCGTGTCACAATAAGGTGGATTTACGGACCCCACAAAGCTTCACCCGAGAAGGCCTCGTTCAACAATTGAGTACGAAGTTGCGTCAGCCTCGACTTATAATGAAACCTGTTTTTTAAGTAAACATTTTTAGTCCTAAAATAAGTCGATATACGATTAAGGTAAAAAAGCCACTGCAAATTATTTTGGTTAAAAAAGGAATTATTTAAAAAAAATTCAGCATAAAGCCGCTCCTCGCAGTCCTCAAGTGACGCGTTGTTGCTGTTCAGCTGCCGATATGCTTATCGGCAACTGAACAGACAGATCTCCCAATGTTTGTGGCAGGACCTACGCAACTTCAATACAGCTCTTATTGAGAAAGCGATAGAGCGAAGCCTAGGCTCCAAGGTCTTTGCTAGAGGTTTGTCTCCAAAAGGGGCAAACTGATTAAGTTGGAGACCGAGAGCGGAGCAGTCATTTCCGGCGGATCGGCGATTTTTAGTGAAATCGAGAGATTTTATCCACAGCTGTACACATCGTCGCCGGATCCACACACTAGTGTAAGTAACGACCCAAGAGCAAAACTCGTCCGACACTATACCTATGATATCCCGGACGTCAGTCTAGGTGGTGCTATATTCACTTCAGCAGTGCCGGATCGGCTGTCAGTATATCGAGGTGCTGCAGCGTTTGTACACTAAAGCTACGATGGTTATCCGAGTACAGAACTAGAGTACGAAACCGATCCAGCAGCAAGGCAATTGCAACAGCCCCCCCCCCCCCCCATTCCCCAAAACTCTTCACCGCTGCATAGGAACATGTCTTCAAGCTACTGGACTGGAAAGGATACGGTATATATCAATTAAACAGATAGCATCAATGGCGAATACATCACTCACTTTTGATTTGCAGACGACATATAATAATTAAAATTTGACATGTGACAATAATGATAAATTCCATTTGATTGACATAAATCATTTATTTAAAATGTTTTTGACAACTGATAGGTTTTACCTATCCAAATATAGTTTAAGACTGGTAGCTAACGTGCTATCTTATTGTTTATTTTTTAATACAGCCAAGAATCCGCTTTTATTGAGCAGTCTAATTATTTGAAATTTACTAGACTTTAATGTTATATTTCAGTACCCACCAGTTGGTTAGTTCCTTCAATAGACAAAAAGCTTTACGCGGTGGCTCCTTGATACTATTAAGATATATATATAGATACTATATAAAAAGTATGCTCCGCAGCTATGTCATTACACTTAAGCAATAAAATAAAGAAAGCGTCGGATAAAATAAAAATGACTTGGAGTATTTGACAGTGAAACCGGGAAATTCAAGGAACGCAACTCTTATTATAAATTAAATATTAACAACAAGCTTTTGACATCTGATCGTGATGTTGCCATAGCTTTTGAAAAGTTTTTACTGAAATTTCTTTTTTTGACAACTAAATCATTAAATTCTTCTCCTACTGCCGCTGAGACATTACTAAATCCTTATTCTTAATAATACAGTTCTTGGCCTCTATAATGTACATGCTCCCATACATACTGTAACAGTAAAGCGTCCTCCAGCTCCTTGGATGACTAGAGCCGTAAGGGTGGCAATGATTAGGCGTGAGCGGGCCTTCCAGAAATTTAAAAAAGAACGCTCCGACGAGAATTGGTCCAAATAGAATATATAATAGAAACAGATGCAATCAGATGGTACGCAATGCTAAACGCCGTTATATTCACGATAGTATTACTAACTCTTCCACAGCTGATGTGTGGAAATTCCTTAGGTCTCTCGGCATTGGAAAGCCTACCTCATTGAACTGTGGCCCTTCTCTTAATTTAGATGACATAAATCGTCACTTTGCTTCCGTTCCTTCTTTGGATCCTGTCGTCCGATCTCAAACAATTGCTTCCATTGGTTTAATGCAACCTCTTCCTATTCCGTATTTTCAGTTTTCTCCTGTAACTCAGTAGGAAGTTGAGAAATTAATGTCAGCAATCAAATCTAAGGCTGTGGGTTGTAACGAGATTAGTAAGTTAATGGTGTCATTGATACTTGAGTGTCTCGTTCCTGCTATTACGCACATTATAAATTATTCCTTGGACTCGGGTCAGTATTCTACTTTGTGGAAAAAAGCATTCGTACAACGACTTCCCAAAATTCCTGGTCCCGTGCTCCCCAACCATTATCGTCCTATTTCAATTCTGCCATTTCTCTCAAAAGTTCTAGAATCCTGTGTTCATAAGCAAATCTCTGTGTTCCTAACTAAACATGCTGAATGTGTTTCAATCGGGGTTTCGTCCTGGTCACAGCACCACTACTGCACTGGTTAAAGTCACCGATGATATAAGGAAAGGCATGGATGAGCAAAAACTAACAGTGGTGGTGCTTGTTGACTTTTCAAATGCTTTTAACACAGTCGATTCGAATGGTTTTCATCATATCTTCGTGGCCGCCAGCAGTCAGTCCACGTAGGGCAACTTTTCTCTGCATGGGCTGACATCGAATCTGGTTTGCCGCAAGGCGGTACTCTTTCTCCTATTATGTTTTCTTTATTTATAAACTTTATTACTTCTGTTCTCAATTGCTCGTACCATCTGTATAAAGATGATCTTCAGTTTTACGTGCAATCTTATATTGATGAGCTTAACAATGCTGTACAAACATTAAACGATAATCTGGAAGCCATCAAAGACTGGTCTTGCAGAAATGGCGTTACAGTCCACCTAAACAGACTACAGACCCATCTAAATGTAAAGCGATGGTTGTCGGAAGTCCAAGAATGCTGGCTAAGGTTGATCACGAAAGCCTCTCTCCTATTTTTTATAATGGGACCTTGATCCCATTTTGCCGCTCCGTAAAAAACCTTGGCTTGCATATGGACCAAGGCAAGACCTGGGAAGTACAGGTTACTGAAATCAGCCGTGCAGTCGTTGCCACCCTGCGTTCTCTTTATCGTCTTAAAACCTCTTACCTTTCATAACCAAGCTTATGCCGGTTCATTCGCTTATTCTACCCATTATCGACTATGCAGATGTGTGTTATCCAGATCTATCACAAAATCTTCTCACTAAATTGGAGCGCCTTCTTAAAAATTCTATAAGATTTATTTACGGCCTACGTAAAAGTATGACCACATATCCCCTTATCGTTAGAAGCTTAAATGGCTCTCCATTCGTCAAAGGCGTAGCTCTAGAATTTTATTAGTACTTTACTCACTTTTACACGATCCTAATTCTCCGTCTTATCTTAAAGATAACTTCTAATTTCTTTATTCGACTCATGATCGAATTCCTCGCTCTTCAAATAGTTTAAAAATTAGTATTCCACGGTATCATACTGGATTTTTCAACTCTTCTTTCACAGTTCAGGCTGCACTCCTCTGGAATGCCCTTCCTTATGCTATCAGGAATGCACCCAACAAAAACTCCTTCAAAAGGCTTGTTAGGGAACATTATTTGAAGGCAAACTGATCTGAATTTCACGTCTTATTTTGTTTATGTATGAATTATTTGTGTATCATATTTATTATTTGTATGTGTGTATTTATCTATGTTAATTCTGTGGATATATACATATTGATTATTTATATTATTATATAATTATTATGTAATAGTATTTATATTTTCACACCACATTCCATATTTTATTTATTTGCACCTGCCATCAGTTTTCTTGTCTCCCAGGGTTGACTGGCAGAGAATGCCTCTTGGCATTAAGTCCGCCCATTGTATTCCTTAGATTAAGGTGTTATGATAAAGGATAAATAAATAAATAAATAGAACAAAATGTAACTCCTTGTACAAACGATTTTGAATTTCATATGGTAGATTCAAACGATATTTTTTACAATTTTAAGACCATTGATTGTAATAGAACCGCAGATCTATGAGGTATGTTGAAGTCAGTACGTCTATTATAGATATAATTGCACCTCAATTAGCCATAATATTTAATTCTAATATTGAACTAGGTGTATTTCCTGATTTGATGAAACATAGTAAAATCATACCTTTATTTATCTTCTTCCTTTTATAATCTGGTAGTACATCGGACCCCTCTAACTTTAGACCTATTTCTGTACTACCAACATTAGGTAAAATTTTTGAAAAAATTATTCTTATTGAAATGTTAAAACATTTTAACTTACATAAATTGTTCCACAAAAACCAATTTGGTTTTACAAGGGGTCGTTCTACAACCGATGCCGGTGTTGAACTAATTAAGTAAATATTCGATGCCTGAGAGAATTCACAGGATGCCTTGGTGTTTTCTTGTGATCTTTCTAAGGCCTTCGATTGCGTTCATCATGAAACACTCATCAGGAAACTACATCATTACGGTATAAGAAATACTGCATTTAACCTTCTAACTTCATATTTTAACTATAGAACGCAGAAAGTAGTTATTAATAGAAAGTTCTTTCGGGTAAGCAGTATCTATAGGTGTGCCACAGGGTTCGATTCTTCTTGAGGGCCCATTTCTATTCCTAATTTACATTAATGACTTACCTTACCTAGTAGGGGATAACCATGATATAGTATTATTTGCTGATGACCCATAATTGTTTTTCAAAATAAAACGTCAACTTTTATTATATAACGAGGTGAATAATGCTATTTCAAAAGTAGAACATTGGTTTAACGTTAAAAATTTGCTTTTAAATGGCAATAAAACTAAATGTATAAAATTTACTACACCAAATGTTAAACGCATGAATGTAAATGTACTCGTAAATGGGGAAGATTTGAGCCTTGTGGATACCACTGTCTTTCTCGGAATAACTCTAGATGCGAAACTTCTATGGGGCCCCCATATCTAAACTAGCAAGTAGACTTAGCTCTGCAGCTTATGCTGTGAAAAGGATTAGAAACTTGACTAATGTTGAAACTGCTCGATTAGTTTATTTTAGTTATTTTCGCAGCATAACGTCTTATGGTATTTATTATGGGGAAATGCGACTGACGTAAAGGTGATTTTTGTTTAGCAAAAGAGGGCCATAAGATCTATTTATAATATTGGCTCTAGTGTCTTTTTTTTAATTTCATTAAGTGACGAGACGAGCAAATCGTTCACCTGATGGTAAGTGCAACGACTGCCCATAACAGATGCTTTGCTAGTCAAAATATTTCTCACCTTGTGACATAAGTTCTTAAGTCTCATATTCCCAGTGATTACGATACCTTTCAGTGCCCTTCAGACCGAAACGCAGTTATGTTTGCACACTACTGCTTTACGGCGCCCTGGGTAACCTAACCTACGTAGACGGATTCCTGCATAGAGATCCTACCACCAGTAAAAGTCTCTTAGAGATAAATTTAAAGAAATTAATATATTAACCTTGGCCTCTCAATATGGATATGAAATCGTTATGTATACGTTATATATAATAAGAATATTAATCACTTAAATAAAAAAAAGTGATGTACATAATGTGAATACCAGGAACAAGCACAAATTTATTATGCCAGTTACCCGATTTCACAGAGTCAGTAACTCTTTCATGGGGCAATGTATACGTTTTTACAACAAAATCCCAGAAAGTGCACAAAGTCTTTCAATCACAAAGTTTAAACTATTTGTTAAACAAAGACTTTTAAGAAGGGTTATTATAATATTAAGGAATACATGGATGATGATAACCCCTGGGAATGAGGTGATCGCTGCCAAGCTATTACTACATCTTTATAAAATTGCTGTATTTGTATATTTAAAATGACTGAAAAAAAATCCCGCTGGGTTTCTTACTGGTTCTTCCCAGGACAGAGGCATTTCTTTGCGAACCAGTGTAGCTTAAAAAATGACGTTTAATGAGTATTATGTAAATGATCCATATTGAATAAAAATATTGTATTCTATTCTATTCTAGACATAGTCATTATGGCAGAATCGCTGGAGGTTTTAAGCTGAACTTGTATAAGACGAAAATCAAATCTGATGTCCATTCACACCTATACCGATTATTATTGGGAACACTACGCTCGAAATTGTCGACAAATATATATACCTAGGACAGATTGTCCGAGTTGGTAGGTCCAACTTCGACCAAGAAGTCAAATGACGGATCCGATTCGGCTGGGCAGCGTTCGGAAAACTGCTCACCGAGTATACCTCAATGTCTCAAAACAAAATTCTTCAACTAGTATGTATTGATAGTGATGATATAATTTTGTATTTTTTAATTGTGTTTTAATTTTTTATTGATTGTGTAATTTTGGTAAGTTCAAAAAAACTCAGGTAGCTTCGGAAAGAGCTATGCTCGGTGTTTCTCTGCGAGATAAAGTCAGTAACGATTATTTCCGCAGCAGAACTAGAGTAACTGATCTAGCTCTTAGGATTAGTAAGCTAAAGTGGCACTGGGCCGGCCCATAAAGCTCGTAGAAGTAGTAGATAACCGTTGGGGAAGAAAGGTTCTCAAGTGGTAGCCTCGTACCTACCTTCGCTAGATGGAGCGACGACCTGCACGGTTTTGCTGGTAGTCGATGGATCGGCTCAGTATCGTGTTTTGTGACAATCTATAAAGGAGGCTGATGGTCAACAGTGGACTGGTGTTGACCATCAAAGGCTAAGGCCAAGCTGAAAGGATGGTAATGATGATGAAGACAGTTATTGCGAGGCTATGGCGTTTTTATTTATCATTTTTTCACGTAATTTTTACCATGGTAAGAGGTGCTAGATTAACTTACAGCGCACTACACGGCCTATTTAATTCCGATATAACGGATTTTTTTTAATTTAAAATAATGACTTACCAGTAGATTAGCGACAGGAGTTTTTTTTATTCCCATTGGAATGGTTTTTGTATCGTTCAGACAGACGAACATAAAATGTTTTTATATGTTCTGTTATATTCTTAGACAATTACTTACAAACGATTTATTTTTTGTAAATATAAATTGACTAAGACCTTGCTTACAGGATTAAAATAGTTGATGCACACACTTATTTCTACTAAATCTCCACACAGACAAGATGAATGTGCCAGATCATTGGACTCTGAATGGCGTCTGTCGATTATCCTCTGAGGAGTAAATTTACGATAATTCGACAACTGTACGATACGATAGTCTGTGTCTCAATCTTTATAGACAAAACAAATCAATATGACCATAATATTTCTCTGGCTTGTAACAATTTAGCAACTACGCTTTGTAGGAAATTATTCACATTCACTAGACAAGCATTTTTACCGTGCAATCACAGTTTTTAGACGTGGTTGATTAACTGAAAAAGTTTTTGAAAAGCTATGTTACAAGAACAAATGTGGTAGCGGCTTCAGAGATTCTCCCACTCCGTTTCATCCCGTGGGTGTCGTAAAAGTCGACAGAGGCAAAATAAAAACCAGAAGATGGACTGCGGCGTCCTCCTGGACCATCTGAATTCATAAACTGCCAACCCGCCTGCCAAGCGTGGCAACTATGGCAAAATCCCCCAAACTGAAAGCTACTACCTACTAGTGATAGGCTGAGATGATGTTGATTATGAATAGCGATTGACAAAAACATTTCACTCTTAGCACTATGCGTTTTTTAATTTTACATTGTGTGAATATTTACCAATACCTAACAATAGGTATAATATCAATTGAAGATATAAATCTTCTCTCGTTTTTTTAGTACGTGTGTCGGAAGAAGCTATTTCGCGAGTTAAATTGGACCATTACTGCTCAATAAACTGAGTATTGTCACCCGCCCAGCGAAGCAAATGTAATATTATGGTCGTAGATCGATTCTTATAAAATCCTTTGTTATTTCTTTCTACATGGTACAGACTTTTTATTTCTACTAAGATGTCTATAACATGTTACTAACATCATTGTATTAAACAATAGTTGATGATAATCCAAGTAATCTGATCTTCAAAATACTGGTGGTAGGATTCCTATGCAAGAGTCCGTCTAGGTAGGTACCACCCTAGGGCCAGTTATTCTACCGTGAAGCAGTAGTGTGCAAACATTACTGTGTTTCGGTTTGAAGGGCACTGTGAGCTAGCGTAATCACTGTGCATATGAGACTTAAGAACCTATGTCTCAGGGTGATGGGCACAGTGAAGTGTCACACAGAAATTTTCTGGGTGGCACAGCATTTGTTATGGGCAGACGTCGCACTTACCATCAGGTGAACGTTTTGCTCGTTTCATCACTGTATGCAATAAAAAAAATCGTCAACAGTCAGTTGACTGTTTGTGGTTTACGAAAATTTTCTTCGACTTCTGTGGATGGTGTGATAAGATCTATTATTTTAGCAGAGGTTACGAGATAATTGCAATTTATTGCGTCTTTATATTTTTCTAGAGGTCCGTACTGCTACGCTTACTAAATAAAACGCAACGCTTTTTATTCCTCATTGGTTGCGGGACATGTTACCTGTCACTGCAGAGACTACGATATTTCTTTATTAAGTTCTATATTCTAGGTTGCGTTCTAGAAAGGTCGTTTTCACATATTTAAAGGCGTGTGTTGGATATTTAATCATTTTAATAAACAATATTAAAATCACTTACTTTTGTAGAGCTAAAAATGTTCAAATACATAAAGTACTCTATAAGATTTTGCTATTAATTTTTGTAACGCTTTTTCAAAAATATAAATCGCAGTTTTTATTCTAGTTTTTAATGAATTATTGCGCAATTTAAATTTACTGAAATTTAATGTTATAACTAACGGGAGTTTCTTATCTTTTGCAGTATTGCGTAAGTATAGGTTATACGCCCACGATGTTACATAGTTTTAAATATAGTAAATAAAATGACTTAATAAACTTCTTATCAAATATCTATACTTGTCTGAAATTACTTTCTCTAACTCTCAATTTAATTGTAACAAATATTAAACAGACAAAATTTAAAGTCACGAAATAAAACCGTTTCCTTTAAAAAAAAGTAAACGTTAACGCATATGAGAACTGACGTCTCTGGGGGACGAGCGGAATGTGGTGCTACATAGAAATATTCTGGGCACAGCATTACCATGGGCGGACATTGCACTTACCATCAGGTGAACGCTCCGCTCGTTACGTCCCTTTCTCAAATAAAAAACAAAACATTAAAAACCCAGTAAGCTGTTAAAAATATACTTTATCAAAATATTAATCCCGTCTTTGCTAATTTAATACAAACAGCAAGAGCCAAGGTGGGCTTAATTTTTCACATAATTCATAAAGCTTTAATATAAACGTTCACTAAGCAATAAATAACGTTAAATATGAACAAACATTAAACATACTTCATCTCAGAAATTACTTCTGCTGGCAGAAAACTACGTAGATACCAAGTATTTTTGGAAACGATATTATATTTACAGTCTAGAGGTGCGTCTAAAAATTATTCTTATCTTACGCATATTATATCGCGCGCACTAATAAATAATATAAAAATATAATGATATCACGTCTTCAAACACCTTATCTTATGTTTTTTTTATAAAACACAAGTAAGATATGATCATAATATTTCGTTCCTATGCCGAAAGTGTCTTTAAAACAAAACTTGGGCGGCGGCGATGCAACTATTTTGAAACTTATTTTATCATAGTAACATCAAGATAAAGAAGGCACTATTTATTACTTTATATGAGTGTACGTTTTTGGTTATGTGGTAGCTATGTGTGGTTATAATGCGCTCGTCATGAGCGCCACCGTTGTATAAACTGGTATAAACAGTACAGTCCCGGTCGGCAGACTTACAACACGTTTCCATTCCTCATCTCGTGCAGTCGTATTGTTACAATTGTTTTTAGAAAGTGACGCGTATTCTCATTTAAAATCTGTGTACATTTTAATAGATTAAAAAAAAACCTGAAATATGTCTGCTAAATACAACTCGAATTGGTAAGTCGCTCAATTTAGTGTTCAAATTTTCTCGATATATAGGTTTCCATTCGACATCATCATTTAAAATTTAAATCACGATATGCATCAGGTATGGGTCGACGTTAACAGATACAAAATATATTAAACTCGTATTGTATTTTGTTGTTGTAATATCAACTTTAAAAATTAAATAATTGAATTAACTCGTTCGACAGTATGGCTTAGCAGACAGGATATATGTCTGCTTAGCCTTAAATCCTGGATTGGAATTCTTGAAACACACAAGTTATTGGTTCTCGAGTTCATCTGAGCTTTCCTCCATTCTCATGGCATAAGCGTTATATCGGTTACGAGGTGATGATGACGTGCAAGTTCTATATTATTTGCGGTACTACTTGTGTCACTATTATTTTTACTCATCAGCGCTTAACATCACATGGAACTGTGTTAAACGTTAATCAATATGCTTTAAAAACTCAAAAAACATCATCAATTGTGTATAGTTTTCTAAAGATTTGTAACCCTATTAATTTTAATCCGTAGCTCTGAAATCTGTCGTAGGTTGTAGAGACGGAGTTCATACAGTGCAAATGATTGTCGGAAACGATTTTAATTAACAGTCTGAATTATTATACGATTTTTTGTTTTTATATATATATATATATGTTTGATAAATGTAAGTTTAAATATTAGGTTCACAAAAAGCCATATAATTATTAATAAACATATTTTATAGCCCTGAACCAAAAGTAAAGGCAAAGATAGATTTTAGTGAAAATCAATCAATTTTAGAGATTTTTTTATGTATTCACGTTGACGAAAATGTTAATATGTTTAAATATATATATTTATATTATCTATCAAATTTATTCATAACGATAACAAAAAGTTACAAAATCACATATTTTTGAATAGCGTTAAAAATTTATATATAAAAATGGGGGATTTTCGTAATTTTTTTGGCAGTCTGGATTTTACAGATTTTCTTTTATACGTTAATAGTCCACAGGTTTTTAGATTTTCAAATAACTGTACACAGAAATATAGTGAATAAAAGACATATCACATACCCTCCCGCAGTCCTTTGCCGGGAGCTATCAAGTCATTGCTTTGTTCTATACGTGAAGTAAATAAAATGAGTATGTTTGCATTTGGCATTTATATTCTAAAGGATTACATGTAGATTTTATAACTTCTTAGTCCGAAATTGATTATTTTTTGCTTAAAAGTATTGTTAATTTAATACCTTGAGGCAGCTTTAATGTAGTTAAAAAAAATATTTAATTTTTAAAATTATTTTGTTCCATTGGAAACACAAAAATTATAACGAGGACACCTTCTAATTTTTGTGTTTCCGACTTAAGCATGAACGCGAACCCCGTCTTAATCGGTTAAGAAGGATAGGTTAAGTATAGCCTGTTTCAGCTTCAAAAAAATGTGTGATTTTTTTCTACACAATTTTCACATATTGTAAATTATATTAATATTGTAATATTTTACGTTAATACTCTTATTTTTACGGGATAAATTTAATAGAGCTGCGACTATCACATCATTTGAGAATGTAATGTGATTTTTATGTACAAAAAATAATAAAATAACATTTTATTACTAACAATTCTTCAGATTTTAAAACTTTAATAAAAAAAATCAATAATGCACAAGCCTAAAAACGTCCTATTGCGGAGCAAAGACGTTCTCTCATTTTGGAAATTGATTTTCTAAAGCGTCCGTTTCGCTACTCCAGTGCGGGTAGACGGAATACACATGTCGTGGCAATAGTTTTTAAGGAGTTTTCCTCACTATCATACCTATACTGCGGTAACTGTCAAGCTTGGGAGATAGGTTGGCAACGGCCTGTATGTTGGTTTGCAAGATATGATGTAGCGACGCAACGGTGTGTTGGACTGCCTAAAGCCGTGATTGTATCCGTGATGCGTAATTGTTCATGGTTAACAATGGCAATATAAAGCTTACACTTATTTTTTTTTCTTTCACAATCTCCTCTTATAAACTCGAATGTGATAGAGCCACGATGTATCCATGACGGACACTAAATGTAGCACATAAATTGGTGGGATTAGCCAGAGAAGTATCACGCACTCACGGAATACGTACGTACAGAAGCTGCATAACCGAATGCGTAAATACTGGCATTGTTTCATAGCCCTCAAGGGCAGTACTGCACTTTCCATCTTGATTGTTCATCAAGTGTGAAGTGTGTGACTGGGCCGGGCATATAGATTATAGAGCCGATAACTGCTGCTTACCCAACGGTTCTCGAGTGGTAACCTCGTACCGGTAAACGTACGGCAAATGTAGGCAAATTTAGGACGACCCCCCCACTAGATGAGCGACGACCTGCACTGTTTTGCTTTTTTGGGAAGTCCATGGATGCAGGTAGCTCTGGGCCGCGTTTTGTGGCAATCTATGGGGGAGGCCTATGTTCAACAGTGGACTATGATAGACTGAAATGTTAATTAAAGATACTGAATAAATCAAAAATAAGATTAATAAATATAATTTTGCTAATATCGTCAATGTTTCGGGTACCAAAATTCTTTACACGTTTATTTTTATTTTTTAGCAAGAATCTCTCCCCAAATTAATACAAAATGTTCGAGTAAAAAAAAGGTAAATGGAAGTAAAAATGTAAATTTTCTTAGAACTTTGTGAGCTTGCTTTAACGCTCTAAAATGAGATATTATAATTACATAATTATTTGTTTAAATATTTTGTTAACTTCATTGAAGTATCTTTAAATTTAATGTTTTTCATTCAAATTTCAATGTGTATTGTATACTTTAAAAAAAAATGCATTTAATCATCCTCAATAACATTATCAAATAAGTATATTCTATGTACAGTAAAAGTGGTTTAATTTATTTTCATTTAAAAAAAAACGATTACTTTACAGAACAGGTTTTACAGAAACATGCACAACACAGGTCAGAAAACTAACAATTTGTGTTTTGAAAAAAAAAACGTACGTAACGTATACTTTATTCCTATTTAAATTTGAGTTACTTAAATATCAAATTTAATTAAAACCTTGAAATAGCAAACCTGTGGCCTGAAAGGCCGTCATCTGGTGTCAGTTTAGTTTCCACCATTATAGTTTATCCTTCTCTAATATCATAGCATTGTTAAATTTCAACCACTCTGAATTCATTAAACAAGTTACGAACAGCAGTACGTGATGAACCTTCTTCGTAAGCGTTAAAACAAAACATCACGATCCCTTGTTTTAGGAATTATTATAATATTGTGTTATGTAATTAAATAACTAATTAATTAACGCGAATTGGGCTTTTTAATAACGGAGTCATAGTAGCATATTATATTCTGTCAATTTACTGTTTATTTAATGTATTTGTCTTTGAGAGAATTAAGGCATTTTTAGTTGGATAATTCGTTTTGTTTTAGAAATGGTATCAAAAGGAGCACATAGTCTACCTAGATATTAAGTGGTCACTTAATGGTCACTTAATGGTCACTTACGTATAGCCAAGACACATATACATCTTTGAACAAGATGAATAATCAAGATGAACTCCTGAGTACTATGATGATACTTTCTTTGTCAGTAATTTTGCCTCTTGTCATCATTAAAAAAACCTTATTTAACTGCATTACTCTGCGCGGATATTGTGTGAGATTGTGTAAGTGCTAAAGTCAGTATCAAGCTAACACCTTATGCTTTAATGAACTTCGTTTAAAAAAAATTTAATATTCTTCAAATGGTATGCTTCAGACTCTGAAGCATACCATTTGAAGAATATTAATTTTTTTTAAAGTGTGTTGAGAGTGCAATTTTGGTTTGGTATATTATAGATGGTTAATCTGCCTTCTGTCGGAGACCACGATATCTTCCTCGTATGTTCCTCTAATCTTGTCAATATATATAGCTCGTTTTTTTCGTTTTCGTGTTTCGTTTACATGTATGGTGATTTAATACATTAAAAACATTAAATCTTGAGGGGTTGCATATTGATTGTAAGCTGCTTAATGTCACAAGAACTCGCAATTTCAAATGCTTGTATTATAAATGTTGTATATATTTTTACAATTTACTTTTTAAGCTCTTATTATCAAATATGATCTTATCGACGCTGTGGAAGTTTGCAGTTTGTGACCATGTTTGTGACATTTGATAGACCACAAATCCTTGCAAAAAAAAACTCCGATTCCTACCAAGGATGATTCGCGAGGCTATTGAAATTCAAAAAACACTATAATTTAAAAAGAGAAGATGGTTGGCTATTACCACCGGTTTGGGATCCCATAATTAATAAAATGAAATTAAAAACCAAGCATACCACTCCAAGCCTTTAAGACTCTATAAGATTATTTTGCGTAGATCGGACCAAAAATAATAATTAAAAAGCTGAAGGTACCCCGGATTAACTATGACATCAGCACGTCCGGACACCTCAGCGGGGCTATTACGTATCCAAAGTGAAGATCAATTATGAAAGTGTTGAACGAATTTCTGTCAAATAATGGTTTTCATACTGGTCATGCTTAACGGAAATGACGATTATTTTTCATATGACTTCTTTTTTGTTAATCATAACCAATATGTAGACAGTTATTTAGCAGATAATCGTTCAACACTTTTATAAGTGATCATCACTTTGGATACGCAATAGCCCTGCAGTTCCCCAGTGACCATGGGTGCTGTAAAGCGCTCAAAACGTTGTGTTTTAAAAAGTTAAAAATTAAACGCGATGAAATCCGCAAAATTAGTTACATTAAATGTATATTATTCGGGTAAATATTGCATAATTAATTGAAAAAAGTAAAGGTATAATGATACTACACATAATTTAATTCAAATAATAGTGTTAATAATTAGTTCAAACACATACTAGTTTAAATCAATATTTGGTTTTAAATTTTTTTATTATTATTATTATCATAGGGCGACTTTTCTTTTATTTATAGTACTTAATAAGGTGAGATCTGAAAGCTAATGCATTGACATGTTCAGATCAATATATATTTTCACATATCACATAAATATAAAAACAAGTTTATGTATGTAGGTGTTAAAATTTATTGTTCGCTGTATATTATGGTTATTGCGTACTGCTGAGATACGAGTATTATTTTTTAAGAAATGGTTACAATTTTTATAAAGTATATCTCCTGTAGAAAATCAGTTTATGCTTATATCCTATAACATATGCGACAGACTTTAAATAAATTATAATTACATTCAATTTCCTTGTTGCTTTTTACGAAACATATATTTTATTTTAAAATAAAAACGATTAAATATTGTGTGACGTCTACACAAATACTGTAAATGTACATACAATGTAAGGGACTATTTTTATACGCTCGTGATCATCTTTGAATAAAAAAAAATATACGTGAAATTTTATAATTAATGACTACAATACGTACGCTTCGGGATTGGGGTTCGATTTCAGCACGGGACAAATATTTGTATTGTATTGTACAGACAATAGTTCCGGGTTTAGGTGTTTGTGCATCAGAAATGTATGTCTGTAAATTGCACCCACGGTACATGAGAATTCTTTGTATAGAACAATGTTGCAGAGTTCTTTATGGCTCCGCACTGCGCCCCTGGGACATCAGTTCTTAAGTCTCATATGCAGTAACTACACTTGCTTTATTGTGCCCCTCAAATTTAAACACATCAAGGTTTACACACTACAACTTGACGGCTGAATAACTGGACCTGAGGTGGTATTTCTTTTAATATTGATTGCAATAGCGATGAAAGAATTTAAAGATAAATAGTTCAGTTGCGTGTGAAGATAACATAATTTAGCTATCCATTAATAACAACAACTAAACCTGAAAAATTTAAATAAAGTGTCTCCAATTGACTACAATCCAGTCTGAGGGAATACATGTCAACGTAAAGATACAATTATAGAATTTAGTGACATTCAGTAATTAAACACTAATATACGCCTGCATGCGCCTGGTGTATATTAGTTTTTAATAGAAGAGGGGGCAAACGAACAAGCGGTTCACCTGATGGTAAGTGATCACCGCCGCCCATGAACATCCGCAATACCAAAGGAATTCCGGGTGCGTTGCCGACATTTGAAAAAAGGAGTAGGCTCTTTTCATGAACGTCCCTAAGTCGTATCAATCCGGAAATATCACAAGCAGATTCTACAATGTGGTTGTGCCTGGCAGAAAATTTCTGGCAAAGCGTATAATGGTGGTGATGCCAGTTACACCTGAATGCTGTGCTAATGAAATTATGTGCTATGCCGCAATGTACGATGGAGGAATTTAACAGCAGGAATGAATCGTAATAAGTTATCAGAACACTCCCCCATGATAGACACGTTGAAAAATAGAAAGAGACGCAACGTCTCTTCGCAAATCAAACTGATCGGAAAGAATTTGGTCATTGACAATTCCAGCTGCTCTTCGTTGGATTCAATTTCGTTGGTCAAATGGAAGGAGCGAATACTGGGGTGCCCTCGCCAGTAAAGCTGCAAGCGATGAAATACCGATGAAACATATATAGCCATGAAATACTGTCCCGCCCTTAAGCACGCCAAGCTTTTGGAGGCCAATTTAGCTTTCCTTTCCAGACCCTACCAGGCCTCCCTGACCTGACCTGACTGACTGACCTAACTGAACGTCACTCGATATGTCAACGCCGGATTCCGATAATAGCCGAAGCAGCAAAGGGGGTAAACTAGCAAACGTCTTCTAAAAGGCATCATCAGAAATTTTATCCGCACAGCAATGAATGTTACTAATTTGCGACATACGACATTGATATACAATAGAAACAGAGTTGGTGATAGCACGCATTCTTGTGGAACAGCCGCATTCACAAGCTTGGAGTCCGAGCATGCATCGTCGACTTTGCTTTGCTTGATGCTCCGGATAGTTAGATAGACTTTTGTATATTATGCGAACCAGTTTATTTGTAACGTATATTTGTATATGAGGCTCTACATAGGGATAAGTGTCTACAAAATATATTATTTTTTATTTAAAAGAATTATTCAATTAAACAAAATGAAAAGAAGCATTCATTAATAAATAGTATAGTCATGTCAAACTGACAAGACAGTTATTTGATCCCTGAATATATACATTTTGTACACAAAAACCGAGCATCATTGTTTAAAGACCTTGATGCTATTGCGAGATGTCAAATACAACGTAGTTTATGTTAACATCAGATAAAAGGAATTTAAAATATTCGTGCTGGTAGTCAATTTCATATTTCATCGTGATTATTTCATATTTCGTCTTTCATCGTAAGTATTGAACATAAATCTTTTCGCACTGTATATAAAACTTATGTTACTGTTTATAAAACACGATACTGAGCCTCCTACACCTAAACACCCGCAAACTTGGACAAATCGTCACTCTTTTTAGAAGAGAGCTATGCTATATTAATCGCCCGTACGAGGTAACACTCGAGAACCTTACTTCCTCAGCGGTTATTTTTTCTTCGTGTAACGTTGTTGGCCCACTGCCACCGTTAAAATTATCGAACTAGATGAATCCAACTTCGAAGAAACGAAGTCGGCTGCGCTCCATTTAAGTAATAGCGTCACATTATCTCATTTAATCTTTTCCCTGTTGTGAGTGCTGAAAATCGGAACCGTAATATGAGTAAACTCAACACCGCACAACGAGCGTAGGAGAGAGGAATGCACAAAATTTATCTATTTTATAATCATCGAAATGAGTAAATATACAGTAGAACCTGAGTATTCAATATAACGCAAAAGTAAGCTGATGTAGCTACGGAAAGGCCACGTTACTCTTAGAACCAATAACCTCATTTTCAATTGCAACTGTATATTTGTGACAGTAAAGTCAGAAGTGACTTTAATATTATCCATTTGCATATTGTATTTCACATGTTACCCTTAAATAAATTTAAAATAAAATGGGATAGGGTTTAGTTTAGGTAAAATGGGTAGGATTCCTATGCAGGAATCCGTCTAGGTAGGTACCACCCCAGGGGCAGTTATTCTGCCGTGAAGCAGTAGTAAACAAGCATTACTGTGTTTCGGTTTGAGGCACTGTGAGCTAGCGTAATCACTGCGCATTTGAGACTTAAGAACTAATGTCTCAAGGTGACGGGCGCAGTGTGGTGTCACACAGAAATATTCTGGGTGACACAGCATTTGTTGTAAGCGGACGTTGCACTTACCATCAGATGAGCGTTTTGCACGTTTCGTCACTTTATACAATAAAAAAAAAGTATGTAGTTACTCCGCCGTGTCGTGGTGACTTAAAATAATGTACCACCCTATCTATTCCCGTTGGTGTCGTAATAGTCGACAGAGGGAAAACGTGAACCAGGAGATGGGCAGCAGGATCTTCCTGGAACGTATAAATAAATAAACTGCGGTTGACAACCCGCCTGCAAAGCGTTGCAACTATAGCAAAGTTTTCCCAAAATGAGAGCTGCAAACTTTTGCGGAAATCTATGGGGGAGGCCTATGATCAGCAGTGGCTAGCGATGGGCTGAAGTGATGATTTATTATTTAGCCGATAGATGCCCGGCAGCGAAGATAGGATCTACCTCTTTCCTACCGAGGTGTCACAAGAGGCGACTATGGTATTATACGCATAGACTTTATTCGTGCAGAATAATACCATAACAACGCAATAGGAAGTAAGGATATTTTTTGCTTCTGCCAAAATGGCGGCAACGTGGTCCACCCGTCATATCTCGTTTCCCGCAGAGGCGAAAAGTGGGAATCCGGGACGGCGTATACGGGAAAAGGCGTTATTGTATGTATGTATTATTTACGCGTTTATAATAGCTTTTTTGTTTTTTTTTTTTGTTATAGATACCAACGATGCCAGCCGATGAAATAATTTTGGGACTTAATAATATTAAGCCAAAATTTGTCTCACGTCCATGACAGGATGTGAGGGTTAGCGTGTGCTACAATGGCTAACACGACCGATGCATATTGTGTGCCTGGTGCTTCTGAATTTAATAAAGCTTATAGTCGATTACATGGTTACATTGCTATTGTAATATGTATCATCGGGTCCGCTACGAATTCTATAAACATAACCGTACTGAGTCGACGAGAAATGATCAGCTCTACAAATTCCATACTTACAGGCCTTGCAGTCGCTGACCTTCTTGTTATGCTGGAATATATACCGTATGCTCTTCACATGAATATAAAAATTGGTCCCGAAGTAAATAAAAACACATATGCTTGGGCCGTTTTCGTATACTTTCATTCAATATTCAGTCAAACGTTTCATACTATATCAATCTGGTTAGCTGTTACTCTAGCAGTATGGCGTTACATTGCTATTGCCTTACCCCAAAGAAATAGGACTTGGTGCAGTAAACAAAATACTACTATTGCAATTGTAAGCGCCTACGTGATATGTCCAATTTTGTGTCTTCCTATTTATTTTGCAATGAATATAGTACCAAGTGAAGTGACTTCTCAGAACAATTCTGAATTCGCTGAAGACTTATTACTACCACACAATAGAACTGTGTATGTGCTAGAAATGTCAAAGAATAAAGAATTGGTGACTGCAATAATGTGGATATATAGTGTTATATTAAAATTAGTTCCAAGTATAGCTTTATCAATATTAAGTACGTGTTTAATCTCAAAGTTGACTACTACAGAAAGAAGAAGACAAAAGCTTCTTAAGCGATCGATAGTTGGACCAAATGATGTAAGTAATCTTTTTTGATTAAGTCTTATCTTCTCTTATCTTTCTTCTTTCTCTCTTTAACTGTGTATGTTATAGAAATAATTATACAATAATAGATTATTTAATAATAGATAAAAGAAAACTAAGGTTTTAAACATAGAATTATGTGATTGACATTTCAAATATAACGTAACTATCAACAAAACTATGAGTATGTATGATTTTAAATATATTGCCGGATTATAAACCTATTTGCTTCAATTCTGCTATTTGTTTTTCAATAAATACATAAATATAAAGTTATATCTAGTAACTGAATATAAAGATCGGCTCGGTTGGCGCAGTGGCTAAGCCCCTGGCATCTGCGCCGCGGGTCGCGGGTTCGATTCCCGCACGGCACAAATATTTATATGGCCTACAGATAACTGTTCCGGGTCTGGGTGGTTTGTGCATGTGGAATTTATGTCTGTAAAACGTACTCACGACACATGAGAAATCCTATTGTGGGGCATCGTTTATTTAAAACAAAAAATTAAAAAAATAAATAAAAAAAAGAATGAATATATTAGCTCGTTGTAGTACATTGAAATATTATTAAGTGTTTTTTTTTTGGTTATTTTTTAGAGAAGGTGACGAGACGAGCTTATCGTTCTCCTGATGGTACATATAACGTACGCCTATAACATATGACTGTGTCATCTACAACATTTCTGTACAACAACGCACTACGGTCGTCACCCTGAGACATCAGTTCTTGAGTCTCATACGCCGCTACGCGCATTACGCTAGCTATCTAAGCCATTTAAATTGAAACACAGTAATGCTTGCACACTACTGTTTCATGGCGCAATATCTAGCACTCTGGTAGCATCTACCTAGATGGATTTCTGCATAGAAATCCGACTATCAATAAAATTAATATTGTAATATTACTAAATCGAACAAAACTCATGGGATTTGTTAGGCTGAATAATTCTTTTAGAGCACTGTTATCAATGTTTGTGCTCAAAATAAAAAATAGATTCAAAAATGTTTTGATTTTATTGAATTAATATTAATTTAAATAATAACCTACTATCCAACTTTAAACTAATTTTAATCCTATTGTAAATATCTATAACAATTGAATTATTTTTCAGACTGAGAAACAATGTTTAGCAGAGGAAACGTGTGCCGTACGCCGTTCTAGTCGCACGGATCGCACAACACGCATGCTACTAGCTGTACTTGGTCTTTTTCTATCTACTGAGGTTCCACAAGGACTTCTAGGTCTTGCGAGTGCATTAGCGCCTGAGTTTTTCAAAAGTTGTTACAGTATGTTCGGTAAGTATTGATGATATATTTTTAAATAGCTTGTAATACTTAGGTACCGATGTCTAATGGCGACGAGCTTAATGCGGCGGTCCATAGAACTTTCCAAAGCAATGTTCTAGGTGACTCCGCGACTATTACGGCAGGCAAGGCACTTACAAGTAACGCGACTACTTCCTTAAAGAAATTACGTACTCGAAAATTACAAAAATAAAACACAAAATAGATTTTTTTACAAAGGCTCTGCTCACTTCATTTTCAATTTTCTTCCAGTAGACCTGTTTCTTTCAAAGAGAGAGTGAGCAAAGCTTAAAATTAAAATTGATTAATTTACAAAAGACTCTGTTACAAGACGTTTAAAGTTGTAGGCAGTTGGACTTGTTTTATATTTTGTCCTTGTATAAAACCTTGTACGGGATTACTTAATATATTTCTAATTACGACTGAAGGTAAATAAGACTTCCATGAAATGTAAAACAATCTTAATTTTATACAAGTCCTTCAATAATAACAAGCGCTGTTAAGATTTTACCGATGCACAGTAAGGAAAGTTATAAATACATTAATTGTAGTGTGGAAAAGTCCCAATATATATAAATAAATATAGTGAGGTATATATATGATACCTAATATAATCCGTGTCTACCTAATATATTCTAATACACCACACTCATTTCGTGGGTAAACTAAGGCAAATGGCCGTAATGATCTAAGGAACAGATATTCACTGCTAGTCGGATAAGGAAGTACAAAGTCACAAATTGAGCTACAGAAAGGATTACGATCGGCCAGCAGTTTTTCCCAATCAATACGACTTAGAGACCTTCGAGAAAAGTGCCTACTCCTTTTTCAAAGGTCGGGAACGCACCCGTAATTCCTCTAGCATTGCACTGCTTATGGGCGGCGGCATCACTAACCATCAGATGAGGCGCGTTCTCGCAGGTATATTGAAAGTACTGTGAGAATCTATAGTCATGAAGGAAGGAGGAAGGGAGGACGAGGAAGACGGACCAAAATAACCGTCATAGCTCAATGTTCAGTAAGCTGAAAGGATGATGTTATGTTCGACTACGACAATAACTTCAAATGCTATGCCAGAAGTGTACGAGCAAACACAGAGGCAATCACTCGTCCTAACCTACGTTCGCAAATAAAAGCAATCATTTGTGTTTTTTTACAAACGTTGGCTCCATCCGGGATCGAAGCCAATTGTTGCAGCATAGAAAAGTACTCCGCAAAAATGATTTACTATTAATAAATGCTCAAAAGGTATACACGTTGTAATAGGGAATTCTGGAACGCTGCCATTTTAAATATTATATGAACTAACGAAATACTAGTTTCACTTCACAAGTTTTGGATACTATTTTTTATTTGTTTGATCTTTTATAGGTAAAATGAAGTGTAAATGAAATAAAGTTGCTATCAATTAAAACGTCACTTCTTTATATGGAAACACTAAGAATAGACTTTAATAAAGATCCACTGGCGGTTTCGTAAATAAAACTTTATTTCTTCGGTTTATTTCTCTCAACGAAGTCTCTGTATAGCATTCTGCATTCGAATCAAAGCTCGTGCAACATAATCTTGATATTAGGATATTTTTATATTGTGACCAATGTCAATAAAACTGAATTGGAACTCTGCTTCAATCGTGTTTCTTTGGTTTTCTATTGAAAGTAGAAAGTTAGTTTCTATAAAAAATAGGGACATGAAGACGATCTTGCCGAGTCGTGAATGCTTCCGTGCCGAATGCACACAGAGTGCATTTGACATTATCAGTAGTTGATTACCGCCGATGTCATCAGCCTGGTTACATAGAATATTTTTAAGTATTTTTTTTAATTCAAAATTAAAATTTGAAATTGCTATTAAATATTACTCGCGTCAAATTATTTTATTATGTTTCACTTTAAATGACTGTATTACAAAGAAAAATCATCAAAAACATTTACGGTTGTAGAACGTGTATCTGTTCTAATTTCGGACTCTAATCCTACGGCTCATTAAAACTTTCAAAGACTAGAGCGCATGGTTTAAATTAACGTCACCACGTTCAATGTTTCCAAAAATAATATCCCTCATATATCAATATTCTTTGTTTATAATTTTTTTTACTAGTTCTTGAAATACCTCCTACCCGATTCCTTACTATAAGTGGCTCTTTTGATAGATTTTGTTTTATACATATGTATGTGTATATTTACTGAATTAGCGCACTGTTAAAGCTGCAAAACTTAATTTCTAAGCCAATTTCAAATGTCCGCTCTCTATTTATGCTTCGAATCATCATAATAATCTCCCACTTTCTCTATTTTACATATATACATACATACATAAGATCACGACTGTATCCCATAAGGGTAGTCAGAGACTGGGCACTCACTGCAAAAGTAGATGACTGCCACAATCCACGTTTCACCAATTTTACAGTCGAATTAAAATAACGGATAACTTAAATTACCTTATTACAAGCTTTTATGTAACTTTCTTTCTTCGTGTGTTTTTCCGGTCCAAGTCGTGTAAGTCAAATTTGACCAACTTTTCGATATCCTACTAACCTAAAATTTTGCTTACCTATCTAAGCTTTGGAGAAAATGCAATAATATGGTACCATAGAGCTGGTCTGATATGGATGATCTGATGTGGCGATTGTTTGGACAAGTACTATAGCCCTAGAAACAGATGAAGTTAACTGCTGGACGTGGCCTTACATTTTAAAGCTTATTTTTATAAATGTTTTAGAAAATATCGCCATACACCTATCGCCATACAGTTTTATAAAAAAGTTTACTTACAAAACCAATTTCCGACTTGACACATATGTTGACGACGACAAATACGAGATAAGAAACTAATCGCTAGAAAACATGAAAAGCCCACGTTCTCATCAGTTTACTAAAACCTTTGATAGATGTATGGCTGGCATGTTATAGCACCTGTTTATAATAGTATATAGGTATTTATCCTTTACTTCCTGTGTTTCTAAATGTGTATCTGTGAATCCGTGTGGTGGCGGCTCGTTAAAAGAATACTGCCACTCCATCTCATCCAATGGATCTCGTAAAAGGCGAGTAAGGAATTAAACTGCTTAATTCCTTAACTGCACTGTGCACCCAACAGCGATGTGGTGGCGATGGGCTCACCACCTATCACACCAAGTGCATTATATTGTTTTGGTGAAACGTGGATTGTGGCAGTCATCTGTTTTTGCAGTGAGTGTCCAGTCTCTGACTACCCCTTATGGGATACAGTGATCTTATGTATGTATGTATCTGTGAATGCATATGTAAATGTGGCTTTGACAAATGTTTGCGCCCGTCATAAGTATGCAGTGGTATCCACAACACAGAAAATGTTTCAGTACTCTGCAAATGATAGTGTTATTTACTATTTTCTTATGTATTGTTGTTGTGTGCACACTTATTTCAAAGCAAGCGACATTTTACTAATTTTTGACTTATACATGAAATTACTTTTTGAACGAGCTTATTTTAAGAAATCGTCATTTTGTATATATTTCAATATTTATAATATAAAATTCATTTATAAACTTTTTAACAACAATTATGAAAATAACTCTGAAACATAACTGAGAACGGTTTTTCAATTATACCGATAAGATTGATTGCTGCTACAGAAAATGATTACGCAAACAGAATTGGCGTTGCCTTTTTTAGAATTGCGTTGAAAATTATGAGACAGATTACATTTATTTTGAAAGTATTTAATTGTTTACATTGTTAGGTAACAAATCTCATTTTAGTTGTGTTAATTTAGACATTCTTCATGAGTATTAATTAAACAAAAATACATTAATTTTGATTTGATAATGAATGAAATGAATGAATTGAAAAATATACTCAGTAACAATGAGGTCAAACATACAGTCACGCCTTTTTCCCATAAAAGGGGTAGGCAAAGGCCACACATGTAGCCCACTATTCGCCCTCGCGGGTAACGAGACGTGACGGGTGACAAACCACGTCATTGCCATTTTGGTACGAGTCAAAAAATTCTTACTGCCCATTGAGTTCCCGTGAGCAGAATAGTGAGGGCATTGCATAGTATGGTGTTATTCTGCACGAATAAAGGCTGTCCGTACAATACCTTCGTCGCCTCTTACGACTCCTGGGTAGGAAAGAGGTAGGTGCTTCTGTACCCAGGCACCCATAGTTATAGTACAATAATTAAGAAACAAAACTTATAAAAAAGTTTTAACGAGATAACAGCTTTCCTAGGCGACTAAAGTCTAATTATGACCTATACCAGTAGGAAACATACAGCTAAAGTCAATAATTATCATCATTATGAGCATCTAAGTAGTCCAATATGGCCACAGGTATCTACTAAGTTGAACTTGGAAGGTAACTCAGCAGTCACAGTACCATACGCCTAGCACCTCAGACAGAATAAAGTTATTATTCGTAATACCTAATAAATTATCTACCTATAGACTCACCCATTGGGGTAGGTAGAGAACACGTTTTTCCACTTGCTACGATTCTGACACCTCTTTCGGTTCTACTTTCATCGTTTCTTTTTTCACACATGCGCGTCGGCTGCTGGTACTTTTGACGTGGCTTTTTCATAAAATTACTTCGATCTGATCGAGATACGTTCACATACGTTGACCATTACCGGATTGCCCATTCGTACTCGCCTTATAAATCTGTTAAATCAATCTTATTTCATCCATCCTCTCTACGTATCCAAACCATCTAAGCATTCCTCTCTCTATGTATGTTACTACATCTTATACCATATCGCAAAGTTCCCTTATCATGCTGTTCCTCTCTTTGGTAATCAAAGTCACTCCAGCTCCACTTCTACAACTTTTCATTTCCACAGCATTAATCTTACTTTCATGCTTCTACTGCCCGACCCAACATTCACTGCCATACATAAGTGTGGGACAAATACTCCTCTATACACATATACTGTTATGCAGGGTTGATTTCCCGCTAAAACTCTTCGCTCAATATCACCGTCGTACTTTTGGCTTTCGTTAATTTTGAACATAAGCATAAAAACTCTTTCACTTGTTCCACTCTTTCTCCTTTAATCAAAACTCTGCAATCCGTCATACTCTCTTCTCTTTCAAACAAACGTTACTATTGTCTTATCTATATTAATTTTCATTCCTTTGCTTTGTAGAACACCATGCAGAATTATTATTAATTATTAAACATCGCCTGTAACTTCTCTTCCGATGATGCTAATATAACCTGATCATCAGCGCACAGGAGGCATTTGATGGTCAGATCATTCATTCTGAATCCAAACGCACTTTCTTGCAAACAATTCAAGCAATTTTGTATAAATAGGTTTAACAGCACCGGCGAAGCTGCACATCCCTGTCTAACATTTTTTTCGATGTTAAACCAGTTTGTGTAAGCCCCGTTTATCCTGACACAAGCATTAGAATCCTTATTGAGTGACTATAGTGTTTGTATTAAGCTGTCACCCCATACATAGACAGTGTCGACCACAAGATATAATAAAGATCATCATAAGTTCTTGTTCTCCAACGCATGTAAATGGATTGGATCAACCAGGAGAGTACCAGGCCCTCACAGAACACCAGCATAAAACATCACCACAATAAGGTGATAATATCCCGAGAAATAATTACCGGCAACGAATAATTACTAAAGGGCAAGTGACTGTGTGCTCGTTAGTCTCTGAGGAAATAGAACATGGTTGCCGAGCCGAGACTATTACTAGCTAATGAAAAGACTCATAAACTTATTATGTGTTGTGTATGAACAGATTTTTGATACCCTGTGCGTTATCATTCACTGTGAGAGATCAAATTGATGTTTGTGAATAAGGGTGAATCTACAACACTGCCAGACCCGAAAACCGACGATTTGTGATATTGCACAAATTTTGGCTACGGCTGTGATTCAAACTCAGGTCTCGCTACGTAGAAGTTGGGTACGCTAACCACCAGGCCACGCAGTTGGCAATCACCTGTTAACACATATTTTCTAAATCAGAGCGCTACTCGATCTTCGCGATATTTCGTCGAGTTTACATTAATCACTTACCATCGGCTGGACTGTGTGCTCGTTTATATGAATCACCTCGCTCTGATCCCCTTTTACGGATAAAATGGACGCCATTTTTGAAAAAGTGGAGCAAGATCAGCATATCAGTAGTCACGACATAGTTGAAGAGCTGGGAATTGACCACAAAACAGTTTTTACCTATTTAAAAAAAACTGAGTACACACAAAAGCTCGATGTTTGGGTGCCACACGAGCTCACTGAAAGAAACTTAATGAACCGTGTACTCATTTGCGATTCTTTATTGAGACGTAATGAAACCGAACCGTTTTTGAAAATATTGGTGATGAAAAGTGGATCACGTACAACAAGAAAGTGCGAAAAAGGTCGTGGTCAAAGATTGGTCAAGCTTAAGAGACTGTGCCAAAACCTCAGTTAACTCGCGATAAGGTGATGCTGTGTGTACGGTGGGATTGGAGGGGCGTTGTTCATTATGAGCTTTTACCGCCGGGCAGAACCTATCGACTCGGATCTCTACTGATGAGCAACAACTGATGAGAATAAAACGAGAGTTTGAGAGAAATCAGCCGGAATTGATCAATAGAAAGGGATTCTTTATCTTTATATAGAATCTTTCATCACGACAACGATGGACCACACACATACTTAGCTACTCAGCAAAAATTAAGAAAGTTTGCTAGGAGGTGTAAACAAACTTTGAGAAAAAAAGTTTCGAGTTTTCATATAAAATGCGAAAAAACTTTTTCCCCAACCCAATATGTCATAATTATAAAACAACTATTTTTAGTCTTGTGCTTAGACGAAATAAATAATAACTAGCTAACCCATGCGAATATTTTGCACAGTATCGTGATCATGAACTGATTAGCCGTCATCTACGTTCTTTAAAGAATGTAAACAACTCCAACTGACAGCGGTCGTACATGTTAGTTGAAAAGATTGTCAGAAGATAGCGCTGTCTACAATTAAATTTATTACTTCCATCTTTTTTATATTCTTAAAGAAAACATTAATTATAAGACATTTGCATATTTTTATCGATGGAGAGCAAAATAATCTTAAAAATGGCGCATCGAACATTAATTTTGATACAGTTTTAAGGGAGGTATTTCATACCGACCAAAAACACCTTTGGAAGTTATATATGGTAAACAATTACATAATAAATAACATAATACCTTTTCTTAGGTGACCTAATGGACATGTTGGCGCTATTTACATCGTCAGTCAACTTCGTCTTGTATTGTAGTATGAGTCGACAGTTCCGATGCACGTTTGCCCGACTAGCTCGACGTGTGTTATCTACTCCAGAGGAACCACCAAAATCATCTGTGAAACATGAACCTACTACACAAGTAAAATATTAAATAAATATTTTAAGTAATATTATGCTACGCAACAATCTTTTAGACTTTTGAATTAATTTTAAAAAAAATATTTCGGAGAATATAATTCTAAATTTCAAACTGTAAAATTGATTTCTTTATTCCCTAGGTTACAGGACCACTTTAGCGACAAATGCCCGCCCTAATTAGGGTGGTGGAGGAGAGCGTGATTTAGCTTTGTTCAGGTACTTTTATGAATATACTTATACGGATTTTAAAGAATATTCATCAGACTAGGAGTTGTTGCGCTCAGTATATTGTTATGTTTTAAAAATGTCTAGTTTCTTTTCCACTCTTAACTCATCTGGATCACATTAAACGGAAACCAAGTCATGATTGGTCTTTACAGATAAATTTAAAATACAATGGGTGTCACCCATCGTAGATAATAGTCTATACGTTTTGTAATTCTTGAAAGGGTTTGTCGTTTCCCATTGATTCTAGTATCTTTTTAACAAAAGACACTATGTGTGAATGGCAATTGAGTCGATAAACGGATTTCGAATTCCCCCATAGATTGCCACAAAAGTTTGCAGCTCCCATTTTGAGGGGAATTTTGCCATAGTTGCCACGCTTGGCAGGCGGGTTGGCAACCGTAGTTTATTTATTCTAAAATTCCAGGAAGATGCTGCTGCCCATCTCCTGATTTTTATTTTCCCTCTGTCGACTTTTACGACACCCTCGGGACGAGATGGGGTGGTAGATTCTCTTAAGCCGCCACCACACGGTAAAATATTTGTATTTGATACTAATTATTAGTTTTCAGGAATGGTACATACGGGTATATGTTGCGTCTGTTGCCTTTTGTTTAATATTCTACCCCATCCCCTATCTGATAGTATAGCTAAATATTTCAATAGTACGAGTATACATGAAGGTTACGACTAATGAATTCCCCAAACCTTTGGGCGATTTACGTCATTATATATTTTGCACATATGACTTCTTCTAAGGGTAAAAAATGGATAAGAATGCCGTAATGTCGGAACTAGAGAGAAAGGAAAAATAGACATAAGCCAGTTTACTTTCTTAATTTCCATATCGCAAGTCATAACAAATTGTTTATTTTTTCAGATATTTAATCAGCAAGGAGTAGATAGTTTCAAAGGAAAAAAGTCAGCTATGAGCTAATTTCATATTTCTTTATAAATTTGTTACTATTATTGTATATTATATTAAGTAAAGTTTACGTTAAATATTAGCCTTAATAAAATGTAAAATATATATTTTGAAGTAATTGTAAAATTTAATAGAAGATAAATAACACTCTAATCTAATTATTACTCATACAATTTATTTTTTATTTTTATACATTTCAAAATGCTATCAATGTGTTTTCAAAAGGCCGATTTTTAAATACGCTTGTATATATTGTATGTATTTAGATGAACCTGTAACTTATAATAAAATAGAATACATTAAGTAATATTAAATTGTAATATTTAACAAAAACTTAGTACCCACTACATTTTGTAGAAATAGTTGAGAATTACTAGTCTTCGCGTCTAATGAGCCGTGACGCAAATACTAGGAGTATCATTATTTCTTTATCTATATCTAAATAAGTTAGAGTAGTAGGTTATTTTAAGGGTCCAATAATAATGATTGGTAATTAACATATTTAATTATTGTTTAATTAACTTCATAGTCTTCGAATAAAATAAATTTCATCTATAAAATGTCAAAAAAGAGTTAGTAATTATCTGTTATATTTTCGTTAGTTGCTTTTTTTTAAATTAGACTAATACACTAAATATTCATGAAGTATAATTACTTGTTTTATTTCAAACCGTTCATTTGTTATACTAAAATGTTTTAACTAATAAAAACCCGAAGCGCGAACTTTAATGAAGAGGTAATTCGTTAGTATTTATATAGTAGAGAGTAATAGAGTAAATAAGTCGTAATAAGACGTAAATTCGTTTTGACGGGAATCGCACTGGCTGGTTGCGGTTCCCGGTGGCGGTATTAGTTTGCTTGTGCACGCTATTTCAGAAGGGCAATTGCGGGGCGTAGTTCCCTTCAAAAACTAAGTAATGCACACCATTTTTAATTTTAGTTGCGTATGAATAAATTGACTCTGTTTCTTTACTTAACTAAAATTTCTTCCCACAACGTAACGCCTGATTCTGTTAACAATTTTTTATTTGTTAGTAAAATGCTTTTCATAAGTGATTATAATCCAAAAAATTATCAACGCAACATTGATACTTTAGTGGCACTTATATCTTATTACAATCAAAACATTCGGAAGAGCGTTTAAATTCTTCCGCATTAATGGTATCTATGGTATAGTCAGCTGTATGATTGTGACTTATGAATATAGTATTTTTTTAGGACATTCTCAATCCATTTCTTTTATTTATATTCTGTAATCAATTGCAGGCCTCTTCTGAGTAATGTCTTCACTTTGCCAAATTTATAAAAAAAACGGCCTAGCTTGGCTCAATTTGATTATACTACGGCGGAACCGTTACGTAAATCTCTAAATCAGTCAGCCTTAAAATTTCCATCCTGTACTTTTACAACCTTATCCACTGCATACATTTGGAAAGTATCTTTAACGCTTTTCACTTTTTCACTCTTAGCGTCTCACTTATAATGTTACATTTAAGGGTGTGTGCCGTGGATGTAGTGGCCCGTTGAATTCCTGTCAGTCGTAGTCCGATACTTCCTTGTTACAAAGGATTTATTTATTTATTTATTATTATCAAATCTCTGTACACTTACAGTTTACATAAACTAACGCGTGCGCAGATTATTTTATGATTTACAATTACAGTCACATAAAAACAAATAGGCATACTTATAGAAAACTTTCTTAATTTTATAATTAAATATGTCGGCGTCTTTTTGTTGAGCAAGCAAAGTATTAACTAATTTGAGCGCTCTATAAGACGTCGCTTGTTTTGTAGCGGCGCAACGCGCCGGCCGCAGTGCGAACACCGGTCGTTGCCGTACGCGCAAGTACTGCTGGGGTGCATTGATTTCGCACCGCGCTAACCATTCCGGATTATCGACTTTGTTGCCACCTATTGGTTCCATCATATAAGTTAATAGCGCCATCTTTCGCCTCAATTCCAGTGTATCAAGCCCTACCATACCGATCACAAATATGGAGGGAAACAAATACGGATAGTATCCATATTTTTTTTTATACAAAAAACGAGCACATTTACGCTGTATTTTTTCTATACACAGAGTGTATTTATCCTCATGTGGATCCCATACAATCGCGTTGTACTCTAAACTGTTACGTACATATGCATTGTACAGCGCGGTTATACATCTGCAGTCAGTAAAGGAAGCAGATTGCCTCATTATGTAGCCCAGTGCTTTTTGAGCGCGCTTGCATATGTCCTTTATGTGTGCATTGAAATTCAAAGCTGTATCAACTATCAGACCTAAGTCCTTTATTTGCGAGCAGCGACGAAGGGATGAACCACACAATATGTATTCTCATTTGATGGCAAATCGAGATCGGCTTACAGTCATAACTTGACATTTAGACATATTAAACTCTAATTTATTTCGAGAACACCACTCCCGTACAGCATTTATGTCACATTGAAGAGCTTGACAATCCCGAGGATCATTTATACCTAGGTACAGCTTAAGATCGTCGGCGAACAGTAAGCATTTGGCAGTCTTTAATACTAAAGGGAGATCATTAATCATAATTAAAAATTGGGTAGGTCCGAGGTTACTTCCTTGACTTACTCCCGATGATACATTATAACTATCGGAACATATGCTCCCTAATTGCACATATTGTTTTCTGTTCGTGAAATAATTTGAAAAAAATGACAGCAATTTAGGTGTAAATCCAAACAACGAAAATTTCTGCAAAAGTATAAAATTATCAACTTGGTCAAATGCTTTTTTTATATCAAAATAAATGACATCTACTTGATTGCCCCGATCCATTTCATCGATGCAATACTCTGTAAAGTTAACAAGATTTGTTAACGTTGATCGTCCCTTCCGAAATCCGTGTTGACTATCAGATAGACGCGAGTGAATTTGAGTTATTATTTTTTGATTTATTATAGACTCAAATATCTTACTAAAAACTGACAGTACTGCTGTGGGTCTATAGTTTATTATGTTAGCGCAAACATTATCGCCTTTAGGTATAGACAGATAGGTCACCCTTGACGTTTTCTAGACATATGGGTACGTTGCCGTTTGAAGCGCAAGATTAAATATATAAAGCAGAGGTTTTTCGAAAACAGCGATACAATCTTTGACAATATATGTAGGTATGGAGTCAGGTCCAGCCGCTGAGAAATCACGCAAACGTTTCACAGCCTGCCTTAGGTCAATTGGTAACACCACATCCACAGCCACTTGTGCGCTATCGATGATACTCGTGCTGTTAGCTGTAATGCGCGCCGCACACTCAGCGTCTAATGATTGTTCGTCACGAAGGAATACCGAACGAAAGTACTCGGCAAATGCATTGGTGGCTCTTAAACCTGATACTGGTTGACCATTATACATATATTCGACATAATCCTGCCTCGTTCCTTTATTTTCTTTAATAAACTTCCAAAATTGTTTTGGATCTTTTCTAATGTTTTCCTGAATCCCGCTGATATAATTTTTATAAGTTATTTTTATTAACTTCTTTGATTTTTCTCGATAATATTTAAACATTTCTAAATTAAATTGCGTACCGTATTCCCTAAACTTCTGGTAAAAGTATTTATTTTTGATGCACTGTTTTATTTCAAATGTAAACCAACATGGGTACTGATATTTTCCAATATTAAATTTAGGTTTTTTTAACGACACGTTATTAATTAAACATTCATTCAACCTTTCATAAAACACATTTACTGCTTCATCTACATTGTCATATCTATAAAGTTGTTTCCAGTCAATGGAGGCGAAAGATGCGTATAACTCACCAAAATTTGCCTTGCGGAAATCGAACTTGGGAACGATAATTTCACTGCTGAAAACCTGCGACGAAGGCCGACCGCGAACCGGTCGCGGAAACGAAAGGCTTATTTGCAGTGGCGGGTGATACTTATCTATCTGCACTAGAGCAGCGCCTTCCTCCACCTCTACACTGCCTATACTTTGCCTACTCAACACTAAGTCCAACATACTTCCATGGACATTGGTAATATGATTATATTGTTTTAAATTACACTGACTGATCATGCACTCGAAATCTAATTTTGCATTTTGACAACATGAATTTAAATTGAAATCTCCAACTATTATTGCGTCGACTTCACACTACTTGTTTAACATAATTTCTAATATATTAAATATTTTTGTAAATTGTTTATCGTTAAATCGTGGAGGTATGTACACTACACCGCACATAAATTTTATATACTTGTATGTAAGCATAGCAAACACGAGTTCGACATCGTCATCAAGCAGTTCAATCGGAATGGGCAAGGTACGCAACTGGCAAGGTTCGCGTACGGCCAGCAGCACTCCACCCCAGCCGGTGTCTTGTGCTCTGTCACAACGTACCACTTGCCAGCCCGGAGGGAACAGCTCGCCCGAATGTACACTCTTAACTAAAAATGTCTCAGTTAATGCTATTACGTCCACACACTCATTGATAACAGACAATTTAAAAGTTTCAGTTCTGCTGCGAAGTCCACGAACATTTTGATACCTAATTGAAAGTCGTTTTGGCCTACTTTGATAAGTCTGTTTTGCGAAACCCATCTCTCCATGGCTTTATACATATATCTTCTGCCCAGTTTTCAACATTTAAAATGCGATCACTAAATCTGGCAAGTATTCCTATTTTAAATGAGGCATAGTTCCCCCGTGGCTTTAAGACTTCAACTGAACATTTATCTACGTCACAAACAGATTTAAGGTGTTCTTTTATTTTATCTTCCGTTGTTCCCACTTTAACATAATAAAGGTGAAAATATCTCCACCTTTCAGATGCTTCAAGTATCATTTTACCTACGCTTGCTGTTCCTCGCAATACATTCCTAGGTATGCGGGGTTTTTTGCGATTAACCTCCGTCCATTTGTTTACGTTATGTACGTCGGCGGCTACATCGTAAGTATTCTGCATTAGTTGTTCCGGTGCAGGGGCGGGTGAGCCAATGACAGCTGGTGTTTGTTCACGTAAACTCGACGCATTACCGGGGATGACGTTCGTACTATCAGTTGTGGCGCTTGCTAACGCGTTCCTTCTCGTTCGCACACCTCTGACGGAGACAGCTGATGTAGTACGAGCGGCCCTTGACGCCTGCTGCTCATTCATTGATAGCTCCGTTAAAATCTTATTTTGTTTTCGGGTAGATGTAAAAGATTCATTACTAGATCTAGGCCGTTCTGTTATTCTTGCCGGAGACTTGAACAGCAAGCACGGCAGTTGGAATTCCAACGCAAATAACACGAACGGTAATATACTGTACAGACTAGCGGAGAGCCATAACGTAAACGTTATAGCTCCCGAAACACCAACCAGAGTTCCGGCGCAGTTAAATCAGCAGCCGGACACTCTTAATGTAGCCATTATTAAGGACGTGAACTTAGAAATAGACTCTATAGTTACGCTTCACGAACTTGAGTCGGACCTACGTCCGGTCATTTTTAAGCTGGGCCGGCCAAATGGTGAGGTCACACAGACCAAAACCATTGTGGATTGGCGTACCCTCGGGGTCAAACTCGAGGCTACGAGCTCCCAGCACTTGGATGAAATACCAGATATTATCGACTCGCCAGAGGTAGCCTGTCGAGCGATAAAATCATTCTCAAGTCATCTCAAAACAGTCGTCGGAGAATCCTCCCGGACGGTTACGGTGTCGAGCGATCGACGCTGCAATCTACCGGCGGACCTCCGACGCCTGATTAGAGAAAAGAACCGTGCGGCCAAAGCGCACGATAGATATAGAACAGACGCAAATAGACTCAGACTGCGCCTCCTACAAAGGGATAGAAAGGGATTAAAGAGCGCTTATCTGAGTACACTAAAGACAGCTGGGACACTATGCTTGGAGAAATCGAGCCGTCGCACACTGCCTACTGGCAGTTGGCACGAACTCTCAAAGCAGAGCCGTTCTCACCCATGCCGCCACTTATTAGATCGAACGACAACTCGCTCGCCTTCGACGACAGCGAAAAAGCCGAATGCCTTGCAGATAGCTTAGAGAGCCAATGCACTCCGTCTCTCGCGCCTGCGGATCCCGACCACCTGCAGCAGGTGGCCGCGGAACTCGAACGCAGGTCTGCCATACCACCAGTGGGCGAACCACTGACTCCAGTGACTCTCGATGAAGTCACGAAGATTGTTAAAAATCTTAAAAACCGATCCGCGCCCGGCCACGATGGCATAAACAACAGGGTGATCAAATGTCTAACTACGCCGCTATTGTGTCTGTTAGTCAGTATTTTCAACGCGCTCCTCTCCAGCTGCTCCTTCCCGGACGACTGGAAGGAAGCGGACGTTATAGGTATTCCGAAGCCTCACAAGCCGAAGAACATCCCGTCCAATTATCGCCCAATAAGTCTCCTCAACTCGATGGCCAAGATTTATGAGCGGATAATTCTTAGTCGATTAAAAGACTACGTCCTTAATAATAACATCCTTCCAGACGAGCATTTCGGCTTTCGCCCTGAACACTCGTGTACCCATCAAGTGCACCGCCTAACGGAGCACATATTAGAAAACTTCCACGACCGCCCTAAGCCAGTAGGCACAGGGGCCTTATTTTTCGATGTCGCAAAGGCATTCGACAAAGTCTGGCACGACGGCTTGTATTACAAGCTGTATCACACAAAAGTGCCGGACAGACTCGTGAACATCATACGAGCCTTCTTGTCCAATCGCCTATTTCGCTTCCGGGTAGAGGAAACGCGCTCCTCAAGCCGCCCTCTCCGTGCGGGTGTCCCTCAGGGCTCCTGCCTCTCCCCACTCCTGTTCTCGCTATACACTAGCGATATACCAAAAGACCCTAAAATCAATCTTGCGCTTTTCGCAGATGACACGGCCCTGTATTATTCCGATAAGCACAAGAGCCGCATAACGATTCAGCTCCAAGCCGCAGCCGATCGCCTAGGCGAATGGTTCCGGAAATGGAGAATAGAGGTTAACCCCGAGAAAAGTGTAGCAATATACTTCTCGAGGGGCACGCCTAAGCCAGCTAGACGTTACCACACAATCGGCAACAATCAGCTAGGCTCGATCACCCTGTTCGGACGCCCTATTCCCTGGGGAAAGAGCGTCAAATACCTCGGGGTTACGTTACGTTAGACGCAGCGATGTCGTTCGCTGATCACATTAAGAACGTGCGTAACAGGGCGGCTTTTATTTCAAGCCGCCTATATCCGTTAACTTGCTCCTCAAGCAAAATGTGCCTTAGGCACAAACTTCGCCTCTACAAGACATGCATTAGACCCGTAATGGCCTATGCATGCGCCGCGTTCGCACACGCGACGGGCAACCATATAAAAAATTGCAGATCGTGCAAAATAGATTCTTGCGAAGTGCCACCGGAGCCGGCTGGTACCAACGCAATGTAGACCTTCACAGCGACTGTGAAATGCCCACACTCTCTGAACACTTCAGAGAAGTATCACGGCGGTTTTTCGAAAAAGCCGCGGTTCATCCAAACCCGCTGGTGGTTAAAGCAGCGAATTATCGATCTAACAAAAACGCGACGGAACGCGAACGTCGACCGCGAAATGTGCTAGACGACACGGACGTCTCAGCACTCCCTGACCACGATACGGTCAGTCACATCCGAGCAACACTGTACACACAGTTAACAGCTTCAACATCACACGCACAACGTCGCGCGACCGCTGTAGAGAGCGGCGCGCAGCTATCGCTAATAACACCGCGTACACCAGATACACCCGCGTTCCGGGGCGGTTCTCACCGCCCAGAGTTACCGACACACAAGTCGACAGTCCGAACGGAGGCTCGCAGCCTCCTTCGGACGGTCATTAGATGACTTCATATAATAAATTTATGGAGATATTCACTGTAGCGCAAGCACGCTAGCGAACGCAACGGACCGAATTTAGATGTCTAGTAGGAGTTTTTTTTTTTATTTATGTATTTATGTTTGGGTCAAACCAAACCTGGCACGCGGGCCCCGCGCCCGCGAGCACAGCATCCGAAGAAGCTGTAAAAGCCAAAAGGCTAACAGCGATCACTTCACCGAAAAAAAAAAAAAAAATTCATTAACAGTGCATGTTGGAGATTGCACGTTTAATAAAGTTTTAATGGTAGCATCGCAAGCAAAGCAACGGTGCATTTTGTTCCAAAATCACTCCTTCGAGTCGATCCACTTTATCACTCAGGTTTTTTACCGTTTTTTGCAACTCTAAGATGATTTTCTCAAGATTTACTTGCGACATTTTCGTAGTATCGAATTTATTCGTCGGGTTACCAGCAACGCTGAAGGGACGCCGGTGATGATGATGGACCACGGGGCGTCATGGTCGGCTGGCAGGAATTCAACTGGCACCGAAAATTTTGAGGTCGCATCTTGGATTCAACCTTGGAGTCGTATCTCGAAACTCGCACCTTGAATTCAAATCTTGAACCTAAAAATAAGTCTCAAAATTTTCGAATGTAATAAATTTGCAACCAAAGTAGGTACCAGCACAGCGTCTGGAAGTTTAGAGGAGACGTATTGAGTGGTGTGCAAAATGTGAAATGTGACCCGGTGAAATCCGAGGACTATTTCTCGCGCGGTCGTGCCGACGCGGTCAGTAGCATAGGTGTAAGTTGTAATTTAATTTAAATTGTAATATGTGTTTATTAGGTTAGGCTTTAATTTACATTGATTGCATTAAGTAATAATGTTATTTCCATTTGTGCCACCTTTTGTGTTCCAAGTGTTTATTTGTTTTTGTAATTGTATTCCATATTTAATTTTATTAATGTATGCAGGGTTTATTGTCAATTTCTATACGCATGTACCTACAACGCATTGGGCTTTTTCTGGGCTCTCAAGTCTATCCTGGTTAAACGTTGGCATATTCGCTATAAAAACCTTATCTCGCTGGTATCATCATCATCTGTCTTTGCATAGCGTAGTAAATATTACTCTGTTTACACAGCTTCTAGATACGGGTGATCGGACTTATAGCTACAATTTTTGCTGTACCGTATTTAACGGATTGTCTGAAGTTATTTTCTTAATTATTTAGAAAGGAGTATAGTTACTTCCATAATATTGTCTGAAGTTGAGTTTGAGTTGATTATGAGTCTTTAAGTCTGACCAAATGACCAAAGGATTTTTTAATGATCACACTTCAAATAATAATATTTTATGTAGTATTTGCTATAAATTTACTGGTGGCAGCATTCCCGTGCAGGAATCTGTCTAGCAGTAGTGTGAAAACATTCTGTATTTCAGTCACAATGGTACTGATAGCTAGCTTATGAGACTTAAGAACTGATGTCTTAGGGTGACGAATGCAGGGTAATGCCACACTACCACATATTCTGGGTGACAGCATATGTTACAGATAGACGTTGTCATTTTCTTTCATAAAAAACCATACATACGCACGTAGTGTCTTCTGACAAAGTGTAAGTGACTAAAAAATGTTACCGGTAAGTGAATAATATAACCTCCTTTTTAATTATTTATTCTACTATGAGCTAACTTTTTTTTTCTATAAACTTTCCGTACGATAGAAAAACAATTGTTAAATAATTAACGTAAATTTAAATGGCTGTACAAAACATAATTATTTTAATTACGAATATGTTTAGTAGAATAGAAAGCTGAAACTGTAAAGATATTGTAATACTATAGATACAATTCTTCTTTAGTAAAATTAAATTAACGGAATGATACAAATATGCTATAATGAAAATATTCAAATAAGCTACGTGCTGAAAATAATTATAATTAGACTACCCATACTTTCTTTGTTTTATAGGAGAAAGAGCAGATACTAGCAAAACGTTCATCTGATGGTAAATGTTACGTTTTCCCATAACAAATGCTGTTCCTCCCAGAACCATTCAATGTGGCACCACACTGCGCCTGTCCCCCTGAGACAACAATTCTTAAGTCACATATGCCCAGTAATTTCTGCGCACTATTGCTCGACGGCATAATAACTGATACTACGGTGGTACCTATCTATACGGATTTCTGCATAGGAAGTCTATTATTAGTTGCTTTCCGCTCAAAAGAAAATAAATGGCTATCAAAAACGCGATGCTAATAAAAGGAAAGAACTTATTTTCTAAATGGTGCGTGTTCCAAAAACTTAAAAACTCAACATTGGTAAATATACCAAATTTATAGTTCAAACCTTCGTAACAAACACTTTGTATACAGTATTTAAGGCACGATAAAAAGAACTGAAGATCAGAATTCCAAATCATTGAATATGAGTATTTCCTTATTTATGATATTAGATGTGTAGTGAAGTGACAGTCTACCTAGTTTATCATGGATTCTGAATTTAAGTCCTTGTCAAGGATATCCTTGTTATTAAGTCCATTAGTGTTACGTCTTATGCGGAACTTGAGGAATAATATATTTTGAACTAAACTAGAATTACTACCACAGACCAAAGTACTCCAGTCAACAGAAGCGGCCTTGAGGCGATGGTTAAAGAAGGTACTTGGTGAAGTTTGTCAAAAGTCGATGGGTATAGATAGAGCAGAACTGTGTTTAGTATGATTATTTAAGGAACACTTATATTTCATAGTTAGATGACAACGACATTTATGATATGCTTAGGCTAGCTGCCTAACCCTATATTAACGATATTAAGATTGCTTGTTACTCAGCAAAATCAAAAAAAAATAACAGGAATAAAACAGGTTTTTTTAAAGAACATTTATAGAACTCTTCTATAAGAAAAGAGCAATTGGCTCACCTGATGGTAAGTGATCACTACCGCCCATGAACATCTACAATAACAGAGGAATAGCAAATGCGTTGCAGGCCTGTGAGAAAGGAGTAGGCTCTTTTCTTGAAAGTTTCTAAGTTGTATAAATTAAAGACTACATTTAACAAACAAGTCCCTAATAGCTGTGGTTTTTAATTTATAAAAAAATTGCTAGATATAAAAATTGTCATATAAGTAAATAAAATTAATCGTTGAACAATAATGTGTACGTTAATATAGCTTAAAAATAATTGTTTTAAAAATTGTAAATAGATTTTTTTTTAATTGAAACGTGATATTGCTCTGTTCAAATATTTATTTCGAAGAAGCAATTAAATTTTCCGTCAAAGGTACTTGAAAAGGTCCGAAGCCACTCTGCACTGTCATCGTGGCTGTGAATTCGCAATTTTGTTTGGCCGTCGACTTCAGAGTACGATCTTATATAACTATAGCAGTATGCAAATATTGCTTAAAACATAAGAACTTCTTACAGTGTTATAACGTGCTTAAAAAGGTAAACCACAGATTATATAGATTTATAAAAACTATTAAATCGTTCATGTATTATGTGCTTCATTATACTAACCTTTAGTTGACATTGTTTTAACAATCTTGAGTCGGTCGGTTGTTGGTCGTCTATTCCAAGAAAGTGAAAGAGATAATTTTAAAAGTGAAACGATAGTCGTATAAAAGTTTATTGGTGGTTATAGTCCGACGAGGAAATCAGCCAAGGTAGGATACCGGTTATTTTGCCGTCAAGCAGTGGTGTGCCATCACCGTCGTGTTTCGGTTTAAAAGGCTCTGTAGCTAGTTTAACTACAGGTACCCACCCTGTAGTACAGCACAGAGCTACAGAGCCTTTTAAACTATGAGGCGTAATTAACGACTGATGTCTCATGGTGACTAATACAGTGCGGTGCCACACAAGGCTTCGTAAAAAAATCGTTCGTTAGTATTTGGGTAACCATAGAGGCCTTCACTTGTCATAACCTACCCGTGCCTGATGTATCGCTCATGCGAAAATCGGAGGTAAGCTAAAATGCAGTGTCAGGGGAATGGGAACAATCACAACACGACTAGACAGACGAACTGATCCAAAAACCGTCATTTTGTGTTTTGAACAATGTTTGCTCCGGCTGGGTTTATAACTCAGGACCCGCGGCGTAGCAGTCAGATACTCTGACAATAAGGCTCCGCGGTCGTCCTGCAATCAATATAAAAGGACTGGACCGTAAGAGTTCCTTTATTTATTATCTAACAAGTTTATATTATTTTAATTAAATTCTTTGTTCTAAGTAAAACAACTATTTTTTATTTTGGATAGTACATCCATTAAAAAAATAAGAAGACTGTTCCCAACAGTGGATATTTATGAGTTGTTACTTTATTATGACATTTTATTTGTTCTAAATATCACATTACTGAATTAGAATTTTAAATCACTCATACCTTGACATGTGTGATCGTTTTATTATATGTAAATGTAATATTTTGTGAATAGCAATAACGTAACGACTAGTGTAGCGGTAAAATATGTCTTTTGAGGTATTTGATGGGTAAATTACCATTACCTTTTCGTATTACAAAGTGAAAATACAATCAGATAGAAAAGCGATTCAATTACTGCTTTCTTGCCTTGATAAAGAGCTTCGCATTTATTTAACTAAATTTAACCTTGTTGTTAATCCAATTTCGTAAAAATATTTTGTATTTAATTGAATATTCACGCATTAGTCCATTACAGATGAGAAAGAGACGAAAGCGTTCTTTATTCTGATAACTGGAGCGTCAATAAAAGGCGTGCGTAGGCAATAGACTGATTTATTCTCATGTCAACTATTCTACCCTCCACCTTTTGATTATTTCGTCGTAAAGACGTTACATCTCTCCCCACTAAGCTTACATCTACTTATAATTAATTAATTCTTACTATTAAATCTTATTCTACATTTACAAGATTGTGTTTAGCTCGTTTCAGTGCACGCAGTGTACGAGCTGATGTTTGTGGTGATGACGACCCAGACACAGGGCGCGGCGGTGCCAGCTCGGACTGTGACTGTGGCGACTGTAGTGTTTCAAACGACTCGCAATGGGCCCCGTTCCCACATGAGGCGTCCTCAAACACATCACCCTCAGGCCCATTACCGACTTCAGGCGTATCCGAATTAAGACCCGTATCGTCTGCTACGGGCGTGGCACTTGCGCGAGACAATGAGAATCTATTTTAAGCCGATATTACTTGATCGACTTGTCTATGTCACTTCTTGCACAAATTAATTATGCCAGTTACCCGACTTCACAGAGTCAGTAACTCTTTTATGGGGCAATGTATACGTTTTTACAACAAGATCCCAGAAAGTGCTAAAAGTCTTTCAATCAAAAAGTTTAAATTTAATATTAAACAAAGACTTCATAAAAAGGGTTATTATAATATTAAAGAATACATAGATGATGATAACCCCTGGGAATGAGGTGATCGCCGCCAAGCCATTTCTACATCTTTATAATACAGCTATTGTACATTATTTTAAAAATGACTAAAAAAAAAAGCCCGCTGGGTTTCTTACTGGTTCTTCCCAGGACAGAGGCATTTTTGCGATCCAGTGTAGCTTAAAAAAAGAAAAAAAATGACTTTCAATAAGTATTATGTAAATAGTCTATATTGAATAAAAATTTATTCTATTCTATTCTATTCTATTCTTCACCCCGTTGCCCAAGTCAACTTTGTAGAAGACAGGCCCAGTCTTTTTAACCACTGTGGCCTCAGCCCACTTGTTCCCCCTAGTTGTGTAGTCGCGCGCGAGTACAGAATAGCCCATGCGAAACTCCCTGTGTGCGCCGGCGGTGCTTGCTGCTCGCTGCTCTTGCTTGGTGCGCACTGTCACAGCTACGTCAGGTCGCAGCGCGTCAAGCCGACTGCACAGCCGTCGCCCCTTTAGCGCCACTGCCGGTGACACGCCCGTCGTGGAATGCTCAACGTTTTAATATTTAAAATGGAACTAGTATTTAAAAGAGCCGCGTTAGTGTCTTTGTTTTCATACAGTGCTCTTTTAATGGCTTTTTTACTATCTTTACGGTATTTTCCGCCGCACGTTCCCCTGAGGTCGATAAGGGGCCGAGGTGATATGCTTAATACAGTTGTTACAACAGTAAGATTTATCTGTCACGAGCTGCGATGGCAAACCGAATCTCGCAAAACCTACCATTCTACTCTCCCCGATCTAAACTCGCCCAGTAAACGTAATTATTAATATTATTGTGGTGTCACACAGAAATATTCTGGGTGTCGAAGCTTTTGTTATGGGCGGACGTTGCACTTATCATCAAGTCAACGTTTTGCTCGTTTCGTCACTTTATACGACAAAAAAAACTTATCATTTTGTTCATACCCAGGTGGCCTTAATGAATTTCAAAATTGTTCAAAATTTTTCTTTTGCAGAACATTTATATATATAAATTACACACCCCTGTTCTACTACATGACAAAATCATGTTTCCTAGTGAAAAAAGGTTTCTCCCAATCACAGCTCGGACCCGGTAGCCAACTAAAAACTCACATATCGTTTAATTTTACACAATAAAGCATCACGTTCGGTTTCTCTAGCGATGTCTTTATAACAAACTGGTAGAGAGTTCTCTTCTAGGTTAAAATAATCTATATCGGCGGCCGTCTGTCGTAGAGTCTATGACGCTTGATAATGCCTCGTTTTGGGGCGAAACACGTGTCGTGTTCTCGACTTCGGTGGTGTATATTATCTAGTGGTGGTATTGTAGTGGTTGGTGGAGGGTACCTGGTGGCGGTTCCTGGTGGCGGTGTTAGTTTGCTTGTGCATGCTGCTGAGGGAGGGCGGGTGGTGCTCTTCAAAAAAATTAGGTAATATACACCATTTTTATATTTTTCATGCGGATCTTAGCGAAGTAATTTACATTCCTTCATTATAATCTATATATTTTCGGTGATGTAATTGCTGTTAGCCTTCTCGGCTTTTACAGCTTCATCGGATACTTAATAATCTAAATAATACTAAAATAATCTACCGACTCCGCTAAGCGACCCTCCTGAGCTAACGGCAACCACGGCAAACCATCGGCCGGACCGTTGTCCGCCGATCGGACAAATTCTATCGCGAAATTATATGCAACCAGGCGCACCGCCCACCTTTGCTAACGACTGCCACCGTTTGTGGTATACCTCCTTTATCTCCAAATATATAAGTCAGTTGTTGGTGGTCTGTAAGTAACGTAAAACACCTCCCAAATAAATACTGGTGATGTTTCGTGACACCAAACAAGATAGCCAGAGCCTCCTTATCGAGCCGGCTGTAATTGCGCTCGGCTCGGCTGTTAAGCGTGCGAGATACGCAGCTAACGGGGCGCTCGATGCCGTCCGGGTAACGGTGAGACAAAACATCCCCTAACCCATATGCGGTGCTATCCACTGATAACACTAGTTCCCGACCTTCTTCGTAATCTGCCAACACTCGCTCACTAAGGAGCTTAGCCTCGGTAAAGGCTTTCTTACATTTGTAATCCAGCATCATTACCAGCCGATTTCTTTTTTTAACAAATTATGTAAAGGTTGTAATAATTTGCTCAAATTAGGAATAAATCGCCCGTAATTATAAAATACAACGCACCCCGTCACCCCGCACAGGGTCTCTTCCATCTATTTTTAAAACTTCTCCGGAATACACGACAAACCATGTGAGCAGTAATAGCGGTTAAGGGTTGTGAGTCGTTGGTGAGCAGCCATTGCTCGTACGCGTGCCTTAAATCTATTTTTGTAAATTTCTCTCCTCCTCTAAGGTTCGCAAATAGCTCCTCGATACGCGGTAACGGATAACAGTCTCTCTTTAATTTAGGGTTAATCGTGATCTTGTAATCACCTGCAAATACGTATATCTCCTTTTTTTTACAACAGGGGCGATTGGTGTGCCGTAATCCGAAAATTAACGCGATAGATGGGGACGTCCCCCTCGAGGCGCGCCAACTCCTTCTCGACCCGTGCGCGAAGTGCCAGTGGCATCGGTCTTGCTCGGTTCATTATCAGATAGCTGTAGTCGCATGGTTCGCTTGCATGTGCCTGATTTGTCACAAAAAACTTCCGGAAACTGTAATGATTTCTTATATATAGAGGGATGTTACACTTGACAGATGGTAAAAATTGACTTATCTTCTTCGGCGGCTTGAAAAATGTCTGGCCGCCGAGCTTCAGCATGTCAAGCAAGTTTTGCAAGACAACAAGCTTCGGGTTCCGCGCCTTCGTCGCAGTGACCGAGTGAAGCCGGCCACAGTCGAGCGTGTACCTGCAGTCCTACCATATGTCAGAGGAGTCACGGACAAGATTGGCTATATCTTGAAGCGGGCTTCCATAAAAACATTTTTCAAGCCGAAGAAGATAAGTCAATTTTTACCATCTGTCAAGTGTAACATCCCTCTACAAGATGCAGGAGTATACAAGCTGGATTGTGAATGTGGTCTCTCTTACATAGGGCAAACAAAAAGATCAGTAAAAACCCGCGTAAAAGAACATATAGCTGATGTGAAGCATCGCCGCCCCAGGAAGTCTGCAGTCTGTGACCATGTTCTGGATCATCCCAACCATTACATAAGATTTGATAAACCACAAATCCTCGCAAAAGAACACCGATTCCTACCAAGGATGATTCGCGAGGCTATTGAAATTAAAAAACATCCTAATTTTAATAGAGAAGATGGTTGGGTATTACCACCAGCTTGGGATCCTATAATTAACAAAATTAAGTCAAAAACCAAGCATACCACTGCAAGACTTCAAGACACAGTTAGCTCTTTCTGCGTAGATCGGACCACAAATACTAATTAAAAGCTGAAGGTACTCCGGGTTAATTATGACATCAGGACATCTGTCACCTCAGTCCCCCCGTGACCATAAGTGCTGTAAAGCACTCGAAACGTCGGGTTATAAATAACAAAATAAACGCGATAAAATCCGTAAAATTAGTTTCATTTAAATTCCGGAAACTGTTTACACAATTTGTTCGCAAATCCGCCATCTACGATTTTATTTAGGTTAATTAGGGTAATATTTAAAGCTCGCATCCACTCTCAACCTAATAAAGGCCATGCGACACCTTTTATGACATAAAGACGTAATGATTTCTTTTTTTTGTAACCCAAAAAACGTCAATCTCAATTTACCTGGGTGGATCTGGGAACCAGAGTAGCAACATAAAATTTAATTATCAGTTCTTATTTTCCTATGAGAAAACAAACGATGATACATTTCTTCGCTAAGGCCAGAAATACGAATACTTGTATCCACTGTACATTTGACAATATAGTTATCAATTGAAAAGTTAATAAAGTCGAGCAGCAACATTAAAGTGGCGGCTCGAGGTAACCATACCTTAATGTTGTACATACCGTCGTCCGACTCGTCACTCACATAATTATGTCGGCCACCACTCCCGCGCACTTTTCTACACACCACTTTAATATGCCCTTGCTGACCGCACTCGTCGCAGTTGTAGTATTTGAACTGACACTTGTCGGCAAGGTGCGCCTTGCCGCAGTGCCAACATGCACGCGCGCTTGAGCATGTCGGCCCAGCACTGCCACCCTCTGCCACTGCACCGGGTGTTCATGTCGACCGCGCGCGCGCCCCAGCGCCCCAATTATTTCGCCATGCGCATTGTGGAGGCCCTTGGCAACCTCGCCGCACTCCGCTTCCGAGCTTGAGTCCATCGCCGCCACCCTGGTGGAACCACTTACTTCGGCATGCTTCTCGGCAGCCTCTAAAGCCAGCACGATCTCCACCGCCTCCTTACATTGGACTTTCTTTTCAGCGAAAATTCTAGACCGCATTGCATCATTCGCCAGACCCGACGCGAATTGATCGCGTAGGTTCTCCTCCAACGTCGAACATATCTTGCACTTGCCGAAATTACACGTAGCCGCAAGATGTTTTAGTGCCTGCCTACTCGGTGAGGGATTCGCTGATGCGCTGAACTTCTGTTTCACAAAGTGCCACAATATCTCAGCCGAACTGTTGAGGACTACTTCTTCGAGAGGCACATTTCGTACTCTGGGCGGGAAGGCCGGAGACAAAGTCGGCAAATGTCATGCGGTGTTCCACAAGGTTCGGTTCTTGGGCCGCTATTGTGGAACATTTGTGCATATTGCGCGGCCATCTTCCTCCGGGCGCTAGTTTGATCTGCTACGCAGATGACACAGTTGTCACTGCCGCGGGAACACATACGAGGAGGCTGCTCGTCTTGCCACTGCATTTGTGGCACAGGTTGTCGGTATCGGATACGGAGATTGGTACTAGAGGTGGCGCTCAATAAATCCGAGGCCATTTCATTCCACAAGCCTCGGAGTTGTCAGTGATATCCGAATTGAGGTGGGGACCAGCATGAGGTATCTAGGTTTCATCCTTGATAGACGCTGGAACTTTTATGAGCATTTCACGCGTCTGACCCCGCGGTTAATGGGAACTGCAGCTGCGCTAAAGCGGCTGCTACCCAACCTCGGAGGTCCGGACTCAAGTACTCGCCGCCTATATTTGGGGGTTGTGCGGTCTATGGCCCTTTATGGGGCTACCGTTTGGTCGGAGGCCCTGACGCAGAGAACCATTGCTCTTCTGAGAAGACCTCAGAGAGCGATGGCCGTCGAGGTCATACGAGGATATCGCACCATCTCCCACGAGGCAGCGTGCTTACTGGCAGGATCTCCTCCTTGGGATTTGGAGGCGGAGTTCCTAGCGTCTATGTATCGGTGGCGCTCGGAATTTCGACTCCAAGGGTACTATCCCCCGCCAAGAGTGTTAGAAAAGCGAAGGTTCCACTCTCGGCAGTCTATGCTTGGAGCAACTGGCCCATCCTAGGCAGGCAGCAGGACTGTCGAGGCTGTTCGTCCGGTCCTGGGTGACTGGATAGACAGGCGGCACGGGTCACTGACCTTCCGGCTGGTACAGGTTCTCTCGGGGCATGGATGCTTCGGGAGGTGCCTGTGCCGCACAGCCGGAAGGAATGAGGATACGGCGCAACATACGCTGGAGGAGTTGCGTGTAGAACTCGTAGCCATTGTGGGGGAGGACCTCTCGCTTCCAGCCTTAATTAAGGCCATGGTAAGTAGCGAGAGGTCGTGGAGTGCCGGAGTTACCTTCTGCGAAAAGGTAATATCGCAGAAGGAGGCTGCGCCGGAGCTTAAATACGTGGCGCTCCGCGATCTCCAAACGTTGCGGTTCTTAATGTTCTGTTACTACTTTTGATCAATTCATCATCAATCATCAATCATTAAGGATAATGTACTGGTGTAAGCCGTGTGGTAGCGGCTTAAGAGAATCTACCACCCCATCTCATCCCGTGGGTGTCGTAAAAGTCGACAGAGGGAAAATATAAATCAGAAGATGGGCAGCAGCATCTCCTGGAACATCTGAATAAATAAACTGCGGTTTCCAACCCGCCTGCCAAGCGTGGCAACTATGGCAAAGTCCCCCCAAAATGAGAGCTACAACTTTTGTGGCAATCTATAGGGGCAGCCTATGTTCAGCAGTGGACTAGTGATAGGCTGAAATGATGATGATGATGATGATGAATGTACTGGTTCTCTCGGCGAATATACGCCGGCCACTGCTTCGAACTTTAAATGACTCTGTGTTTCCGATTGGCATTTTGAACAACGTATACAAAAGTTTGGATGAGAAAAAACTAAAAATCCCGTATTTGTCGTTAATGGAGCGTCAATAAAAGGTGTGCGTAGGCAACATACTGATTTATTCTCAATTGAACTATTCTACCCTCCACCTTTTTAATATTTCGACATAAAGACGTTACAATAACAAGTATAAAAATATTTTGTGTAATGTATGTTGTAAAAAGAAATATGATTCAATATTTTGTTTGCCTTGGATAGAACGTGTAGCAATAAATAAACCGTTCCTGGAAGTTTTAGTACACCTTTTAAAGTATTTTGTAGCATATTCGGCCGTAACGATGTTACACGATCAAGATTGCCATGTTATTTCGTTCGGGTAACGTAGAAGACTCATGTTAATAGATAACGACTCTTCGACACTGGCTCGAAATCGAATTTCGATACACAGTAAAAGCTTACTAAACTGTCATAGCTATAGAAGCACTGTCGGGTCTTCATTTAATTTGACAGTTCTTCTTTGTGCGCGTCAAGTTAAATAAAGCTAAGCGTTTTATTATCAAAACTATAATCTGTCACTATCCTAAAAAATAGTAAAGTCCTAAAACATAGGGAAAAAAGTATATTACAAAATAGTCTATTCTTTTTTTTTATTGTATAAAGTGACGAAACGAGCAAAACGATCACCTGATGGTAAGTGCAACGTCCGCCCACAACAAATGCTGTGTCACACAGAATATTTCTGTGTGACACCACACTGCGCCCGTCACCCTGAGACATCAGTTCTTAAGTCTCAAATGCCTAGTGATTACGCTAGCTCACAGTGCCCTTCAAACCGAAACACAGTAATGCTTGCACACTACTGCTTCACGGCAGAATAACTGGCCCTGGGGTGGTACCTACCTACACGGATTCCTGCAATAGGAATCCTACCACCAGTATTCATTGTAGAAGTATTCATATACACGATTTTATATGAAGATGGGAGGGCCTAATCGATACGAATAGAGAAACGGTTCTGTAGTTTTGAAATTACCGGTTCAGTATACTAATCCAAAATCTTAAATAATTTCTTAGTTGATAAAGACGAGATTCAGTCGGGATTAAAGTTTCTGTTGTGGCCTATTTGGAATAAATTTATTATATAGTTAACTTACCAATAATTTTCCTACATACATATACACAGTCACGCCTTTTTCCCAAACAAGGAGTAGGCAGAGGCCACACATGCAGCCCACATTTCGCCCCCGCAGGAAACGTGACGTGACGGGTGGCGAACCACGTCGCCGCCATTTTGGTACGAGTAAAGAAAAAGTTACTCCTAATTGCGGTCTCCTGAGCAGTATAGTGACAGATTTGTATATAATGGCATTAAGTCCGTCCTTTGTTACCTTTTTATTTAAAGGTTTGCAATAAAGTTTAAATAATAAATAATAGGTCTTATTCTGCACGAATAAAGGCTGTCGTATAATACCTTAGTCGCCTCTAACGACACCTTTATAGGAAAGAGGTAGGTGCTATTCTACTCTTTCTTACATATAAATATTGCAACTTAATTTTTTAATTTGTTCTTTAATGTATTACAATAACCGGACTTAACGCCTTTTGGCATTACAGTCGCCACAGGGTAACGACAGGGTAAAGAGGACTATTGTGATAGGTACTTTTATCCTCATTCATTATTTTTACTTCAAATTAAAAAAAGACTTGACAATAAAGCCTTAACTGTCTTGCATCTACAATGACTATATTTCATGCCATGTTTACGCACATACATACTAGCGACGTTGTAAAATAAAAAATAAAAAAATTAGTATTTACACGTCAAGTGCAGTTAATGCGCCGTACTGCTAAATCGTGTATAGCAGTCAATTTAATACATGATTTTACTTTAAAAGGGTCTTAACATATGTATTTTCTTATGTTTTATATTATAGTTTCATAAATAATATTCTATTAGTAGTAATACTAGTCTACAAAAATACCTTTTAAAAAAATTAAACACACTTTTGTTATGAGAGTTACTAATACGGATATAAAACGATTCTTATGGCTCTTAAAACATCGCCAAAAAGAAAATAAATAATTCTTGTTTAGTTTTCAACCCTGCTTTGGGTTATCAATAATTATTCAAAGTTATATATTTTGATTACTTATATAATAATTACTATTAATTAGTTTTTAATTCTTAATTACAATACGAGTACTTTAGTATTAGTTAATCCTATGTGAAATTTCGTCGTGGAATATGTTTCGGTTGGCGACGGAGATATCTATTATTTTTTTTAATTTGCATGTTTATTAAACACATTGTTTTAGATATAAAAGGTTATAACTGCGGAGTTTCTTTCGCCTGATTCATCCTTGTCAGAGGCACCTCATTACGATACGGAGATAGATTATAAAAAAGGATATTTGACAAACGAACTTTATATTTCTTTCGCCGAAAAACAAAGAATTTCTGTTTCATTTCATTACACATATTTCTTCTCTTGTAAATGTTGGAATTATTTTTAATATATATATAATCAACGAAATAATCAAGATTTATTATGCTTTTGGAACTTACCTATTTCAATCCAACAACACTGTAGTCGGAAGCAATGAAACAAAGTAAATTAATTATCTGTTGATAATTGGGTCTTCTAGCAGCATTGTCAATATTAACTTGAAAGGTCCAAATAACGATTCATTTTGTCAGAATTTTGTTTGAGTTAATAAAAGATAATTAAGAAAGAAAAAAATGTCTTTTATAATTAAAATTAAAATAGTTTTCTTTTAAGAAAAAATATTTTTGTGTGTACTTTTTAAATAGTTTTTTTTCATTGATTGATTAATAGTGTTATACTATTAAAATAGTATATCACAAATTTTTTCGTTCCTTTTATTTCTATACACAATTTTTTTTAGTTATTGGCCGACATTTATGTTGTTTAAAAACATATTCCTCAACAACTTAGTGAAGATTTACAGCATTATCGCACTATATTCTCTGACTGTCGAAACACTATTCACTACACTCATATCAAACAATCTTACGCCAACGATGTAGAGGTCATGTTTTAGGATATTAATAAAGTACTGTACTGTAGCTTAAACGGGAACTTTAGGGAGAATAATAAGTAACAAATATTTACGATATCAATGCCACACGACAATCTTCTTTAATAAACCTCATATAAAAGACGTCATTGGGCTGAATAAGTTTTATCTCAAACTGAAAGAATTCGCTCTTGCAAGTTCTTATTTAATTCTATGAACGTTTACTAAAAAAGGATCAATCAAATAACAAAACTTTTTAATAAGTACTGCATTCGAACATAAGTTTACCTACTTATATAGTGTATGAATGTATGGTATAATGGTATGTATAATGTCGACACTTATGCCTTAAACATTATTGTTCTTTGTTGTATTGTTCTTAAACTATATTGTTACTTAGATAATGCAAAACAAGGCATTCTGGATACTTTAAAATTCCCTAGTTTTCTCTACATAAAATTTAAGCTAATTTACTAAAACAATATTTAACTATCTAATCCTATTCATGAAGCATTTCAAAAATGTTGTGTATATTAATATATTTTTTTTATTTACTATTCCACAATATTTTTTATCGGTCAATAATGGTATTACTACCATTAAGAAAAGAATTTTAAAGATTCAACTTTCAACGAACATATTTCTGCGAATCATTGAAATGTTATATCAAAGTACTTGAAAAGGTTTGGAGCTAGGGTTCTTGACTGTCAACGTGGCCTTGAATACGCAATTTTGTGCTGCCATTGAGTGGAGAGTATATAACGATGTCAGACTACAAAGAGGTTCCTTACACAAAAACATTTCAATTCAGTTATGATATGTTTTCAGAATGGATCAAAAAGTGTAGAGTTTTTTTATGTTAAAATATTATTTTCACGGAAGCATTATGTATGGGCCCAGTTTTGCATTTTTACACTACTACGACGAAAACTATAGAAGGCGAACTACGACGAATCACAGCGTCTAAAGTATATGGCCGATATTGACAAAGGATGTATTATTTAATACAACTTTACTTTCCGCATAGCATTCACATATCATCAAAAGAAAAGTAAAATTATAATGTAAGTTTACTGTCGTGGTGGGAATTATTTTAATTATTAACTTCCAACTTCCATATTACATATGTATGATGTTGGAAGATGTATGTCGATACGAACGTCTTTTTCAGGGACGTGACGGGTGGCGAACCACGTCGCCGCTGTTTTGGTACGACTCAAAAAAATCTTACTCCCCAAGAGCAGTATAGTGACATATTAATGGTGTTATTCTGAAAGAATAAAGGCTGTTAGTAGAATACCTTAGTCGCCACTTACGACACCTCGGTAGGAATAAGGTAGGTGCTATTCTACTCTGCCGGGCACCTGTCGGCTGACTTCCAACAAACTATATTTTAATCCGTACTTATCTGCACCTGAGTAATTTCTTATCAAAATTAAACATGTTTGCATTATACATTAAAGTTATAGATATAATTTAGTATGAACGTCAGCAGGTAGGGTCATAAATAATACGAAAGCACATTTTTATACCATCTTAAGCGTCGCTTATATTGTCATCATGCTATTGCCAACATTTTGCACTCGATAACAAGATAACAGCGTATTTAAAACTACGGAATATAGTGTCAAGCGGCTTCATAAATTATGATTATTTATTAAATTTAATAAATATATTGTATAGTTAAGGAATCAAGCATTCTTTTACGATTTTTTATTTAGTTTATATTGAAGAACTTTGTAAATTAACTGTTTCTCTACCATTGCAATACAATGTATGTTTGTAAATATGTACATTTAGTCAATATGTTTTATAAACTATTAGAGATAATATTTTAAAATCAGCTGCTTGAATTAGTAAAAAAAAACACTTTTTTTTTTCAAAGAAAATTTTGGATATTTTTCTTTTATGTCATTACTGTTGATACTTACATTTAAATACACAGGTTGGGCCACAAAGATTTACGAATTTCAAAACATTATTATGGTCAAACGGCGCTGTGACGAGGGTGTGATTATTGTGTTATATTATATTATATTATATTATTCGGCGTTTATTTCGTTCTGAATATGGATTAACATGATTTAAGTCAGTGTGGTAGCGGCTTTAGTGAATCTACCACACCATCTAATCCCGTGGGTGTCGTAAAAGTCAAAAGAGGGTTAATAAAAACCAGGAGATGGGCAGTAGCAACTTCCTATAACATCTAAATAAATAAACTGCGGTTGCCAACCCGCCTGCCAAGCGTGGCAACTATGGCAAAATCCTCCAAAATGAGAGCTACAAACTTTTGAGGCAATCTATTGAGGAGGCCTATGTTCAGCAGTGGACTAGTGATAGGCTGAACTGATGATGATGATGATGAAGTGTGCCGGCGTAAGTAATTTTTTTTTATAAAAGAGGGGGCACCCGATGGTACGTAACCACCGCCGCCCATGAACATCCGCAATATCAGAGGAATTACGGGTGCGTTGCCGGTCTTTTATGCCATGAATCGACATGTTCCCTAGGTAAACAAAGGCCTATTGGAAATTGGCCTATTTTAGAGGTATTATTATTTACTTTTTTACCTACTTCAAACATGAGTGCCGACAAATATTGGACCGTGACAAACCTGGAATGTGATGCCTTAAATGTGAACATTCAATGACAAAGGCGATAGTTAAAAGTTGGCAAGACGAGTACATAACTTAGAACACTTATGCTCGTAGGAACGCAATGGGGTGTAAGAATTTTTTTCTATAGAAGATGGGGCAAGCGATCAAGTGGCTCATCTGATGGTACGTAACCACCGCCGCTCATGAACATCCGCAATACCAGAGGAATTACGGGTGCGTTGCCGGTCTTTTATGCCATGAATCGACATGTTCCCTAGGTAAACAAAAGCCTATTGGAAATTGGCTATTTGATCACCGCCGATCTGAACATCCGTACAAGGACAAGACGGTTGAACACTTATGCTCGTAGGAACCATGGTTTAAGAATTTTTTAAGAGATGGGGCAAGCGATCAGTGGCTCATCTGATGGTAAGTGATCACCGCCGCTCATGAACATCCGCAATACCAGAGCAATTACGGGTGCCTTACCGGCCTTTTAGAAAGGAATAGGCTCTTTTCTTGAAACTTGGGCCAAGTCGTATCGGTCTGGAAAAAATGCCGGCAGCAATTTCAACAAAGCGTCCGTGCGTGGTAGAAAATTCCTTGAGAAACGCAGTGTGGTGGAATGCCTACCATCAAGATGGAGTGGATGGAGTTTTAATGCAATGTACAATTGTGAAATTCGGCGACTGGAATTTATTAGAACAATTTGTCGGAACACTTCCCGTGGTATATTCAATAAAACATGCAAGATACAACATCTCTTCGCAAGGCCAGTGCTGATCAAAAAGTGCCTGGTCATCGCCGATTCGAGCCACTCTTTATTGGATGCGGTCAAAAGGAAGGAGCTGGCACTAGGGTGCCCCCGCCCAGAGATGAGAACAGTACTCCATGTGAGGCTGCACCTGCGCCTTGTAATGTTGCAAGCGGTAGGCCGGCACGAAGTACTGTCCGGCTCTACTGAGCACGCCAAGCTTTTTAGGAGCCAATTTCGCATTGCCTTCCAAATGACCGCGAAACTGAACGTCACTCGATATGTTAACGCCAATGATTCCTACACTGGCTGGTGATACGACGAAGGGTTTCTTCTTAGCAGTAAACGCGCAAACTTGGATCTTATTAGGGTTGAACTAGACTAAATTTAGTCGCCCCCAGTCCGAGATTCTGTCCTGACAAGATATCTATTTCAGACACAAATTAGTTCCGGTACTCGTCGACGTGTTTCCGAGAAAGATTTAAGTCAGTGTGGTAGCGGCTTTAGTGAATCTACCACACCATCTAATCCCGTGGGTGTCGTAAAAGTCGACAGAGGGTTAATAAAAACCAGGAGATGGGCAGTAGCAACTTCCTATAACATCTAAATAAATAAACTGCGGTTGCCAACCCGCCTGCCAAGCGTGGCAACTATGGCAAAATCCTCCAAAATGAGAGCTACAAACTTTTGAGGCAATCTATTGGGGAGGCCTATGTTCAGCAGTGGACTAGTTCACCACGGCCGGGGTGTATGGCATCATCAGTGCTGTCATCCGCATAGAAATGAATGTTACTAATTTGCAACATATCATTGATATGCAGAAGAAACAGGTTGGCGATAACACGCAGCCTTGTGGAATACCAGCATTCACAGACTGGGAGTCCGAGCATGCACCGTCAACTACGACTTTGATGCTCCGGTGTGTGAGAAAACTGGTGATCCAATCCAATCCAATCCAATTACATAATTTCTCGGGAATCCCATAGGAAGGAATGAAAGCGACAGAAGCGCTTTGTGGCAGACCCGATCAAATGCCTTCACTATGTCCAAACCGTCCAGGCCTCCCCCTTGCTCTCTACTGCCGCCTCCGCCTCCGCCAATCGGCGAGTGAGGTAGACTAGAAGATCACCAGCTGAGCGACTCCGACGGTAACCGTACTGGCGGCTACTAATCAACTAGTGCTCTTTGAGGTACCCCAAGGTTAGATAAGTTCTTGGGTTAGATAGTTCGAGGCTACTGGTTCATCTATCATTTTTAATTTTGTTCATCAAAAGTCACTACATATGCCAAAAGTCACAGTTTGGGGAGCAATTTCATCTCATGGAATTATATGGATAATCTTTAAAAACCAGGGAGGAGAATCTGTGACCTGTGAATTTAGACTGGTACACAACAATGTTACGTGATTTTAAAGAAGGAGTCCTAATGTAGATTCGAAATGGTTACTGGATTTTACATTTGATCCAATGTAAGCACGCATATTGTTTGTAGCTTTTTCCCAAATGTGAATGCAAAATATTAACAACAAAATTACACATTTATTCGCGATATTTACTACATCAGCTATAATCTCGTACATCGACACGGCGGTCTCCCCGCGTGATAGCATGGATTTTATTTCATGACCATTTTTGCCGTCGTGACTTTTGTGTTTATACGACCGCAAACCCTTCATAGTAACGGAGCAGTTTCCATTTTTTAGCATTTCTTAAGTTGTTTAAATATACATATACCTTTTTTAAAGAAATAAACGGTAGGCCCAGAAAATTATTCAGAATGATTTGATTTTCTGATTAACTCGTGTTTGACTGATAGAGAATGCTCTAATGGATTAATTCCGCCAAATATACATTCCATGTGGCTATAAAGTTTTTAAATAAATTAATCTGTATCATCATTTATTCTGTTCGGGACCTTTTAATTCGTATAAATGATACATATATTGAAAAAGTTATTTAAAAGTTATCTGATTAATTGGTTTTTTTAGAGAGGATTAGCAAAGCTTTATCTACAAAAATAATAAACGCGATATCTAAATGAGAAACATGGCCAAATGAAATTAGCCTGAATGTTAGTGATAAACAATTTTCGCGTATATTGTGTCATTTTTGTGAGAAACTAATTAAATTGGGAATGGATTCAAATATTGTGTTATATGTGTCGTAAGGTCGTGTCTTACGACACATATATTAGAAATTCGCAAATTAATCATGTAAATTAATACCTTGCGCTGCGCTACCTATATCTTACTACTATAACAAAGCTGAAAAGTTTGTATGTTTGAATGCGCTAATCTAAATAAACGCTAACCCGATTTGAAAAATAATTTTTGCACTAGGTTATTCCGTTTATTGAGAGAAAGGATCATGAGTATATCAGGTCGGTGTGGTTCCATACTGAGCAGTCATGTCGGCTTATTTTATGCGGTAGCTAGAAAGTTATAAGCGATAAGTGGTAACATAACATAGTTTTTTTTTTGATACATCAGGTAAAGTACAAAAGGCAAATAATGCTTACCGATAGATATTACATACGAATAATAAATAAAATGGCTTTAATAACTATAATTAATTTGTTTTTCGTGCTTCCATATACATATTAACAGTTTTATTCGTTATTTAATATTTACTCTATTCGTCGGTAGGTATCCGACAGAATAGAATAGCACGTACCTCTTTCCTGCCTAGGTGTTGTAGAGGCGACTAAGGTGTTACAAGGACAGCGGAGAGGAGGAGGTGTTGCAGCCTTTATTCGTGAGTAATAATAACCATAACATGCAATACTGTCACTATACAGCTCGTGGGACGCAATGGGGAGTAAGAATTTTTTGACTCCTAACAAAATGGCGGCGATGTGGTTCGCCACCCGTCAGGTCTCATTTCCGGCGGGGACGAAAAGTGGTGTACGGATGTGGGCTACGGGTGTGGTCTATATATTAGGTCCACTAACACTTGTTAACTTTATCAGAAAATTAACAAAACCTTTTTTTGAAATTCCTTACATTTGAGTTTATTATCATATAATGAACACTTCTCTTTGAAAACAAAAATATTATTTTCGAACAGTCGTGTAACCACACCTACTTCATTAGTAGATTGCTTTAATTTGTCATCACAATGGACATACCCAATATTATTCCCAGGACGACAGAAGCATTTTTGTATTCAAAATATAAATAAAGTAGGTCATCATGATAACACATGTAGGAATAATCCTGTCCAATATGCCTGGCCTTGAAAGGCAAACAAGCTTCAAGGCGTCTGGAACTGCATCCCTATTAAGCTTAACATTTTGAGAATTATTTGTTTTATGAAATGACAATCCATTCCTTAATTAGTATCTTCTCACATTTATTGACTACTAGTAATCTTAGAAAATAGTAATAAATGTAATGTATGGCTTCCACGATATGAGTTTTGTCTACTGAAGAGTTTAACGGAGGGTTCAGTGTTAATAGCTTAACAATATTTTAATTTTGATATTATTTTTAGTTTCATACAGTAATAATAATTTATTTCAGTAATCATTCTATTATTATTGCAAAAGACATACTATTATTATTGTAAAAATATAATTAAAAAGTTAATTAGAAGACAGTTACAAGTACAACAGAGGTTCTGGAAAATATAAAGAAAGACGTACGACTACAGCGCCATCGCTAAACCTTAAGCCATTATTTATTTGTTAGTTAAAAGCATACATAATTACAACTAGAAAGTAACCTCAAACGGTACTAACTATAATGGGTTAAATAGCGCAGTAGCCCTGTTACCTAGAGGCTTTCTAATGGTTTCTAGTTTTCATATAATATTCATATGTTATAAACTATGGTACTAAGTATTAAGCACATACACAATATGACATTTGTGTACCATGACTGAGAATGAGGCATGCGAATTTCTATGAAAAATTCCTGCACGCTAACACGGACATAAGTGTCTGTCAATGTGTGTACACACACGTTGTATATATAATTTCGGTGATGTAATTGCTGTTAGCCTTTTTGGCTTTTACAGCTTCATCGGATTGCTGTGCTCACGGGCCCGCGTGTTAGGATTGGTTTGACCCAAACATAAGTACATAAATAAATAAACAAATAAATTTGATCGGTAATTTGCTGCTCCTTTTTCGGAAAACCGTCGTAATAATTCTCTGAAGTGTTCAGATATAAGAGGCATTTCACAGTTGCTGTGAACACACACACACACACACACGCACGCACGCACGCTCGCACGCACGCACGCACGCACACACACACACACACACAGAGAGAGAGAGAGAGAGAGAGAGAGAGAGAGAGAGAGAGAGATACACGCACACGCGCACGCACACGCACTCGCACACGCGCGCACACACGCGTGCGCACACACACACACACACACACACACACACATATCTGGTAGCATTTAGATAACTCATTTAATGGAGAGTTTGATGACAGAGATTTGATTTGACTTATAGATACGTGTCTCTGAGCGAAAACTCCACGCACACTTGAACCTATTTTTGCAATCATTTGAACACTAAAATTTTGGCTATGCCCATTGTGATTAAAATTAAAGGAATTTGTAATGAAAAAGATGTGGCGATAGTTATTTAACCATATAAACGCTAATGTAAGGAAATAAATATAAAGTATGAAACCTGATGTAAGTAAGCTTAGCATCAGACTTAGCCATTAGAACTTAAGATTTTTAATTGTTTGAAATTAATTATATAAAAGTCCCCTCGCTGCGTCGGCTCTTATCGGAATCCTTGGCGTTGACATATCGAATGACGTTCAGTTCGGCGGTCACCCGGCAGGGAAGGCCAAAGCGACTTTCAAAAAGTTTGGCGTGCTCAGTAGAGCGGGACAGTATTTCACGCCGGCCTATCGCTTGCAACTTTACAAGGCGCAAGTTCACCTCGACTCCACAGACCTTACATGGAATACTGTTCTCGTCCCTGGGCGGGGCTTCCCAGTGCCAGCTCCTTACATTTGACCGAATCAAACGAAGAGTGGCTCGAATTGTCAATGACCGAGTTCTTTTCGATCAGCTTCCACTTACTTTGAAGAGACGTCGCGTCTCTGCATTTTCTACCGTGTTTACCATGGGAAGTGTTCCGAGGTGTTGTTCGGATTAATTTCATCGGCACCACCTGGAGGACTGGCATTGCACCACTATGCGTTTTGCCAGAAACTTTCTGCTACGTACTACCACTTTGTGGAATCAGCTGGCGCCACTTGGGACCTTCAAAAAAAAAGAGCCGACTTCTTTCTCAAAGGGCGGCAACGCACCCGGAATTCCTCAGGTATTACGGATTGTCATGGGCGGCGGTGATCACTTACCATCAGGTGAGCCGCCTTCTCGTTGCCCCCTTTACAATAAAAAAGTGATAAAATGCCTTAATTCGTGCCTTAAACGAAAAAATATGTTAAAAAAATAATATTCCTCTGCTTATACAAAATATTCATATTTTGTATCAACGGAAAAAAATCATCTGTTTTGAAGAACGCAAGAAGTTAAATGTTTTATATGAATTGTTTGAGTTCATGTAAAACGCACATTTTGTTATCTTTCATTTTATGAGGCGACTAATATTTATGTTCGGACGCTCAAAATTTTCGGTAATCGAATCACACCTGAGTTGTTTTCTGAGTTGAACATTTCGAATTCGAACTTTTGACAATCTTTAAAGATTTTAACCATTTGGCGCTGGAAGTCTTCCGCCAAAGAATTTAAAAAACATAATTATAATTGCAATAAATTCAATGTGGTTAGTATTGAACGATGTATTTGACACAAGAAAAAATTTAACATGACTGTGGGCTTGTTGCGAGAGATGAGTAGATATTGGGATATGAACTATGGCCATATTTCATGTTAAAGGAATCTTTTTTTATAGTATATTCAGACTCTTGTTTTACTTTACTGCCTCTACAGTAGAAAAACAAATTGTAAACCACATTACCCCTCGACATCATGCGAGATAGAGTTTTAATATGTCCTATATTTCTTAACTTCTTGTGTACCCATCTAATTTCATGTTTTGTATTGTCAGTCCTCTAAAAGCCAAAAAAAAAGTAAAAAACAAATGGAATTCAGCTGTTATTCTGTAACGTTATTGAATTCTGTACTACACCCACAAAACAAGATATTTCACCTGTCAGACGGCACACTTCCAAGGGCCTTGTTGGATTATTTATTTATTTATTTATTTATTTATTACTATTACTTTAACATTAACATTATTACTTTAACAATAACATTATTACTTTAACATGTTCGAAAAATATATTTAAATACATACAATACATTGTAATTTTTGTATAACTCAAAACGGCTTTGTAAATGATAGTCTTTGCCATTTTATTAATATATCTTTTCTTATTACTTTCCCTCATGGTTAAAATAATAACAACTAAAATCTTTACTGTATTGCATAAGGTAAAACCAAAATGTTGTAATCTTATTATGTATATTGTTTGAGTTAGTGACCGTTAGAATTAAGTACAACTGAATTATAGTAAGTTTCTGGTAGTGAGGTTCTCGCGAATGATATGCTATGTGCACAGGGGCGAGGAAAAAAGTGGGCACAATAAAAACTACTTATATTTATCGTTATATTGTTTTCTGAAATGTTTAACTATGTATTTTACGATTAATTGCGACTGAATATACACACTCACCCGTAGCTATTAAACATGCACAGTGTCTGGCACTCCAACAAACAATGGTATCTGTAAAAGATTAGTAACTGAGACAAGAGCCTTCTCTATGACATGACAATGTATAGTGAGATTTTTATTGTGATGAATTATTAAAGTAAATTAAAAAACAATATAAAATATGAACAATTGATATGAAAGTGAAATTATAAGAATAATGCCAATTCGTTTATTTTTTAGAGTATACACAGATGTGTGTGTAAGCACGTGCATGCGTGTGTTTTCTACCTCTCTCTCCCTTGGTGTCAAGGGACTCGGTACAAGCAGTCTACTTGAAGATTGACTTAATATCGAAAATTCGCTACTTGGGCGAGGGTTTCTATAGCACAACCCGGGACACTTTTTCTTGTGTTTTACATCCAGTTTTCTTAATTAATAACACAATTTCAGATATTTTTTTAATTATAGAACATAATTCGTCAGTAGTGCGTCAATCTCTTAGGAATAATTGTCAGTGTGATTTGAAATAAATTCACATTTTTACCCACAGAAATTTCCTTACTTATAATTAATGGCCCTGAACATAATATAATATTTTAAATACCATATTTACAAAATTACTATAATTTGTTTATATATCCACACGCAAAACCACTTAGCATATATCCTCCGCCCACGACCCTAAAGCTTAAATATTATAAATTCTCTAATGCGTCAAATGTGTATATCTGTCAAAGAATTCAAATAAGATTATCATAAAAAATTATATTGTTTTTTAATTCATGTTTCACAAAGTATTCATTATTAACTCAACACAGCAGAGTAGTGCGATCTTTTCATAGTGAAAGTCTTGTATTTGATCTTCATACATTATGTCTTAAACTGCAATCTTGCCGGTTAACTAAAGTGCCATATATTTTTTTTATAGTATTAACCTAACTCCATGAAACAATTTATTTCATTCTTAGTTATATTCAATGGTTTATGTGCTCCTCTTGCCTACATTTAACTATCACCTTTGTGATTAGATGTTGACGTTTAAGGCATCACATTCCATGTTTATCACGCTCTAATATTTGTAATCTAATATTTGTTTGCACTCAATTTGCATTAGGTAATAAAGCAACCTCTAAAATAATGGTGTCTATTGGCCTTGGTTCACCTAGGGAATTTACTGTACATGTCGATTTATGGCATAAAAGCTAGCAACGCACCCGCAATACCTTTGGTATTGCGGATCTTCATGGGCGACAGTGATCACTTTACCTTACGTTTTAATTATAGATATTTTTTCATAAAAGTATTAAAAAAAAAGATTTAGAATAACTAAGACGGCAAATTTATCTGCAAGAGAAAGTAAAAGGTATTTGAAAATTGGATACTTTTTCAAAATTTTCAATTCAGAAATCGTTCTTGCTGTGATTCAATTACTTAGTTAAATGATGAATAAAATGAAAGCGTTCAACCAAACGTAAATTGCTTTATAAATTCAATGATAATAAAGTTATCAATAAACACTATCAACTAGTATTTGGCTAATTGAATATGTCATCATCATCATTTCAGCCTATCACTAGTCCACTGCTGAACATAGGCCTCTCTCTTAATCTACCTACAACCGACATAATGCTTATGCAATATGATCGAAGGGTAGGCAGTAGTTTGCAGATGTCTCTTACACTGCATCCTAGCCGGCAACAAGTTTGGTTTTTGTGTTACCAATATTGACTCTTACTGGGATTCAAACTCAGAACTCTCGTTGTAGTCATCGGTGTAAATAATTAATTAAATTAAAATTAGACTTGCGGTGGGACTTTAATTCAAGACCGACCACTCATGAGCAGTAACGCTGACCACCGAGCATCGCCTTTGTCCGTATTTAAACTGTTCCATGTTCAAAAAAAGTTAATCACTTGCGTATAGTAGACGAATATGTATATAAAAAATAAAACACAAAATATTTATCATTCAGGATAAAATGTTAAAAGATGACGTTTCGAATATGCGGGTATTTTTCACTGCCTAAATTAAATTGCATTATATTGTATACTAGCTGTACCCCGCGGTTTCACCTATGTAAAAAAGCCGACCCCGATCGATGATATACGAGTAAATATACATACTTCCATATTTGAATCGCATTTTGAGGTATAAATTTTTTTGCGGGGGGCCCAAATTATAATTGTAAATGTAAAGTAGCCTAAGTTACCTGCTATAATATCAGCTGAACTGCAAGAGGGCAAGCGAAAACAAGGCCGTCAACTTATGTGCTCAAGCATCACATGAAGAGATGTGACATAGACCCGTCACACTGGCAGTCACTTGCAGAAGATCGGTATAGTAAGCATACATTGTACAATAATAATAATAATAATAGAACTTTATTTGTCTAAAATCAGGTATACAAAAAAGTTTAAAAAGGTATACAGAAGAATATAAATCTCCTTTTAGACAAAAGGGTCTAGGATTCAGCTTGGTAATACACATGGTGTACACTGCTGATATTCTATCCCAGCCCGAAATTAAAAACAGAACAATAACACACTTTAATAATAAAAATAAAAAAAGAGAACTTAGATACTAAAACAAAACTTTAAACAATGTACGTACAAGCTATATATATTTATATTTATACACACACCCATTTATATATATATATATATATATACATATATTAATTATAGACAGACGGACCTAAGGTTTGCTGCATCAAAAGCCAGTTTCGACATTTCTTTTTAAAACAACTTAATGAGATCATCTCTCGAAGCGGTGGAGGTAAATCATTCCAGCATTTTGAAGCAGCAAATTTAAAACATCCCCGGGTTTGTGCAAGAGTGCGTCTAGGTACGATAAGGGAATGGACACGAGACCTTAGTCTTTGGCAAACATTATTAGGTGCTCACTTAACCTTACTGTATAGATACGGTGGCACTTTAAATTTCAACAACGAGCTCATAAAACAAGCCTGTTTTAAAGTTCTCGTGTTCCTCATATTTAATACACCTTTCTCTGCCAAATACGGTGATATGTGGTGTCGTTTTGGTATGGAGTAGCAATATCTCATGCATGCATTTTGAACCCTCTGCACAGCCCCTGCAGTTTTTTGAAAAAGACACGGTCCATAAACAATATCGCAATACTGCAAGTGAGATAGTACAAGCGTGCTACATAGCTGAAAGCGCAATTTCTCGTCCAAGACATTTCTTATTTTATAAATCGTTTTAAGGGCAGCAAAACATTTACCAACTTTTTGCTGGACATGTTCTAGAAATCGCAAATTTTCGTCAATCATGAGGCCCAGATTGCGAACACAGTTATGGCGAGGCACTATGGTATCACTAATTTTGATACATGGGTCGATTTGTTACAATAAGGTGATTGTCCAATCGCGACGTCCAATCGCGACGTCCAATCGCGACGTCCAATCGCGACGAGCTCAAGACCAGATCACCTTCAGTCATCAAATTCTATTCATGTACAGAAAGTGGTCGGACTTTTACAAAAAAAATCGGCTGCGACAGTCACCTGAGAGCACATCAACAACGCTCTCAAATTTAATCCAGTCGCTGAGGCCAAAATCGAAATAGGATTGATTGATTGATATAATTAGTTATAATTTTGTATCAATCACTGGAACCCTCTTTGTTACTTTCTTTAGTTATGTCCATTTACCGGTTGACTGAAATAAATCTCTCCAAGACCGCCGATTACTGAACTGAATATTCTTTTCGTGTACTTTGGTGTAAAACAAATAAAATAAATACTTGCCAATTACATTGTTGCGGACTGAATATAGATATCGTCTTATTAAATCTTTTGTTTACGTAAAAAACAGGACCGAATATATGATATCGTTTTTCGGAATATTTTATCGTTTAAATTTATTTTGGGCATTATTATATTTTTGAAGCATTCGCGTGAAAGCTATAAACATTTAAGCGACCTCATTTGCTACCTCATTAACCTTGGAGCGTTTATCATTATAATTTCTTTAAAAAAAAACAAGAAAAACTACGAAAATATTAATAGGTTTAAAGAAGAATCATAGTGATGAAATTTGTCGTATGTCAATATAGTTTTTATTTTTGTTTTATTGGATAAAGTGACGAGACGAGCAAAACGTTCGAGATAAAATTAACAAAATACTTTATTTTCGTACATTATTATTAGATTTAAAAGCCTTGCAACTCATGTTACAACAAAGAGTTAAGTTAGGTTTAATCTTACTGCGTAAAAACCCGTTAGGGCTACGAGATGGAAGAGTGTATGTCTTCAATCCCGCACTGTAGCATACGGGGCACGAGGTGGAAGTGGACCTATGAGGCTTTTCTCAAATGAGCGTTTGGCGACGGATACAAGATAGATTCATTACCTGGTACCTTCGGCTTCGAGAGTAGCGCGAGCGATGTTCCCGTATGCGCCATAAATATGGATGGGGTAGGTTCCTCCAGATCTACCCCCTTAACGTGTAGGGGCCTGCAGAGCCTTCGCCGCAGTCCCCACAAATTGCGATGACATATTTTCGGTGATGTTTATGCTGCAAGCCTTCTCGGCTTTTATAGCTTCATCGGATAGCTGAGCTCGCAGGCTCCTGGTTCTTGGTTTGGTTTGGTCACTCACGCACTAGATGTGAGAACGGTGAGATAGTTCGACTTATTATTATTTTGGATATAAGTAATTTATTGACCGTCCGTGGGAGGTTTGGACCTCGGTTCAGACTGTCGACTGGTGTCGATAGTTCTGTGCAGAAAGAACCGCCCTGGGATGCGTATTGTTTCAGCGAATAAATGTCTTACTATTCTTCTATACTTTTCTATTTAAAGAGATTTTTTCCGTTTATATATAAGAAAAATATCTGTATTGTTATATCTGCTTTAATAAATTAATCTTAATAATCCATAAATATACAGGCTGTATGAATTACTTTATAAATCACTCATCATTACTTAATAAAAAGGTTTTTATAGAATTTATTCTGTTTACTTAAGGTTCTTTTTATATTAACCAACAAAAAAAATATTGAAAGGAATGCCTTCGATCTCTTTTCATAAGGATTTAATTATGCTGTACAGCTCAGAGTATCGTACGTCTTACAAATCAGCATACGAAGTTTCATAAAAAGAAAGTGATTTCATATATGGATCTTAGGGACGAATTCAACATCTTTGTACCTTGATCAAATAAGTTCCCATATTATGTTGTCTATTTCATTACGATTCAAATGAAAAAACATATAATTCAAGGACAAGAAAGCTAATAATTAAAAATTCAAAGAATTTTGGATTACATATTCTAGATTCTATAGAAAAAAAGTATACCACTTGAAATGAACTTAAGAGAGTATGTATTAAATGTTTGAGCTCTTGAGTTTTACTCAAGTTAAAATGTTCGGGTACCTTCCTGTGGGTAAGCATCTTCTTAGGTAATTGTAATGTCGTTTCACCTGGATTCAGCAATTGCGTTATTCATTTCCGACTATTGTACATACATACATGGAGTCACGCCTCTTTCCCATAGGGGAAGACAGAGATCACATCTTTCCACTTGCTACGTGCCTTTCCTTAAAACGTTTTCGATCCTATCGTAATACGTTCGCCTACGTCGACCCTTACCGGCTTGCCCATTCACACTTGGCTCATAAATCTATTTAGTCAATCGTCTTTCATTCATACTCTCTACGTGTCCAAACCATCTAAGCATCCCTTTCTCTATGTTTGTCACTCACACACATCTTCTACCACACCGCAACGTTCTCTTATCACGTTGTTTCTCAGTTTGTCCATCAAAGTCACTCCAGCTTACTTCTCAAACTTTTAATTTCAACAGCATTAATATTATTTTCATGCTTCTTCTGCCAGACCCAACAGACCCAACATACACTGCCGTACATAAGTGTGGGGACCAGTACTCCTCTATGTACAGCCACAAGTTATGCAGGGCCCCATATAATTTATTTCCTGCCAACGCTCTTCGTTTTATAACACAGTCGTACTTTCCGTCTTTCGAAAATTTTGAACCCAAATATACAAACGCTTTCACTTGTTCCATTGTTTCTCCTTCAATCAGAACTCTGCAATCCGACATACTTTCTTCTCTTTCAGAAACCATTACTTTTGTCTTATCTACATTAAGTTTCATTCTTTAACCTTTTATTTATTTATTTATTTATTCTTTATTGAACCATTAAAAAGGAACAAAAGGCGGACTTAATGCTAAAAGCATTCTCTGCCAGTCAACCTTAGGGCAGTGAGTAAACAGCGATTACGGTTATCAAAATAAATATAATATTATTAACTAAATAAACGAATATACACGTACTCGTACATATACATAGATAAACATACCTAAATACTATATGACAATATACGAATAGATACTACTAATACAATATAAATAATACATATTATTCTAAACAAGGATACTATATACTAATAATGATGATGATGATCATTGTTAGGATAAGATTTATAAATTAAGAAATATGAGCAAACAGTTTCTTTTTGAATGCGTATTTGCTGGAGGGTTGTCTAAGATTTTCAGGCAGCGCATTCCATAGTCGGGCGGCTTGGACAGCGAACGATGATGAAGAGAAACCAGAGTGATGAAGTGGGATAGACAGAGTAAAAGTCTCTGAAGAACGAAGCTGTCGGCTGTGAGTGTCGCACAATAACTGAAATTTGCGTTTAAGATAATCAGGGTAGTTGTTATCAAATAAAACAGAGAAATCTGTAGAAAGTATCCTGAAATGTCTTCGTTGACGAATAGGAAGCCAATTGAGCTGAGAGCGGAAAAAGGAAACATGATCAAACTTGCGAAGGCAAAAGATGAAACGGATACAGTTATTGACGAGACGATCCAGCTTGTCCAAAAGATCCTCATTAATAGCAGGATAACACACATCAGCATAATCAATTATGGGAAAAATAAGTGATTGCACCAGAGTTACCTTTACCTTGATTGGAAGAAAGTTTCTAAGGCGATTCAGAGCACTCAGCTTACCAATAACTGAACCACTGATTTTTTGAATTTGGGTAGACCAACTTAACGTTGAGTCGTTATACACCCAGATTCTTAACATGATCGGAAAACGGTATGATAGAACCCGCAAACGAGACAGGTGATACATTCATAACATCTAGTTTGGCTAATTGCCGAACACTCCCAATTACTATAGCTTGACATTTACGAGGGTTAACTTGAATGCCAAATTTACAGGCCCAGTTATTCAAATTAGTCAAATCATAATTAAGCCTGTCTACAGCATTGTTAATAGTGACGACGTCTGCCTGAGTGTAGATCTGCAAATCATCGGCATAGAAATGGTAAGAGCAGTTGAGCTGAGACGAAAGAAAGTTAATAAAAATGGAGAACATGAGAGGAGATAATATTCCACCTTGCGGAACGCCAGACAAGAGTTGACACCAGTCAGATGTATTATTTCCGCAACGAACGGCTTGCTGACGCTCACAAAGGTAAGAAGAAAACCAATCTAAAGCAGTGGGAGAAAATTTAAGATAGTAAAGCATTGCAAGAAGGATATCGTGGTCAACCATGTTAAATGCATTAGTGAAATCGATTAGTACAAGTACTGTGACCTTTTTATCCTCCATGCCCTCTCAAATGTCTTCAGTAACTTTAAGAAGAGCAGTGGTAGTGCTGTGTCCAGGTCGAAAACCTGATTGAAACTGAGACAGTAAGTTATTTTTGTAAATATAACGAGACAATTCTTTAACCTTTTAACCATCGCCTGCAACTCCTCCTCCGATGATGAGGAGGCATTTGACGGTCAGATCATTCATTATTGTAAAGTGTTAATTATTCGCCACATATGATAATCGGTTCCGAAATCTCTTAATTTCTGTGTCGATACATTAACGAAATATAAGCATCGACTTCGGATCAGTTAATTCGTGGGATCCCAATTTTAATGCTGATAATTCCATAATGATTTGAAAGGCATCGGCTTAAAATTCATTACAATTCCTCAGCATCGACCTGATTGGCTAGTCTAGTCTATAGTAGTGGCTCTATCAGGCAAATCTAAATTTGAACTACAAAAGTGACCAATCCAAAACCGATCAGTGCGTTCATTAGTCGCGGTCTCTCCATGCGCCATAAACGCGACACATGACGGATCTCGTTTTCAAAAACTTTTGATGTTTACTTGTCTACATACAACAGTGAGTGTTGGCATTATTGAAAATCAAAAAGTTGAAAGTTGGCATAGTTTTTAATAAAATATACATAAGATTTAATTTAAAAAAATCGATAAAGAGCAATATTATCATTATCAGAATATTTAAGCTTGACGAAGTGGAACCTTTATTTTTGACCAACTTTAAAAAGGACGAGGTTCTCAATTCGACCGAATATTCTATTCAACTGTGTACAAAACTATTGGCTGGTTCAATAAATAAACTTTTTGTGAAACGAGTACAAATGTAATTGTTTTAAATTATAAATCTACAATTTACACTTTATTATTAAAGAGATAAATGTACAAATTTGATAGATTTAAAAAAAAACCAAAACATATGGACACCTTTTCATGTATTAGTAATCCAAGGATAATATGTAGGTTGAGCATCCCTCAAGTTGTATATTTAGTAAGATGGATTGTGTAAAGGTACCTATGAAATAAAATTTTACGTAAATATGAAATACATTTTTACTTTAGATACTTTGCTTATATATATTATACAATATGATATATATAGCAACTGAATACACGGCTGGCACAGATACACTTAGACAGACTTATACAAGATTTTTATATTACAATAGACGCGTCCCGAAAACGAGCTTTTCTTACTAGTCGTTTGAATAAAGCGTTTATTTGCGGTATTGGTTTCGTCTCTAGTCCTAGGTTGCTTTCAAAGCTTTTAAAATCATAGCTATATATATCTTTCCACCAGTAAAATAAAATAATTTTAACATAAACATTGATTAGTAAATGTAAACATTGCTTAATAACTTTTGTATATACGACCGCGTGATTTCTATTTTTTTTTTTTATGGAATAGGGGGCAAACGAGCAAGCGGCTCACCTGAAGGTAAGTGATCACCGCCGCCCATGAACATCTATGCTATATATAACATCTATTCTATGCCGAAAAACATGTATATTATGTTTCGTAATTAATATGAGTGTATTTTTATTACTTACTGTAGCTTCATCTTTCGAAAATGTTTATTATTTTTATTAAACATTACTTTCGGGATATTGATGTATTCGCTAAAGTAATTCGCATTCATAAAATTTATATAAGCTCATGATTTCGCTTATCAGTTTATCATTATAAATTTAATAATGTTTTAGAACGCATGCGTGATTATCATCACATGAAAACAATACTTTACAAAGTAAATTTTACAGTTTCATCTCCCAACTAAATTGTTTCACGCGTCAACTATCACTGCGCCAATTACTTGAATGTGGTAAATAATACAAAGTCCCAAAATGGTACTGAAATTTCTCAACTAAATTCTAATTATTTAAATCAATTAAGGACTTGGAAAGGTCTTATTTAAATTTTCAGAAATAATTATATTAAATCGCTACTGCTTTTTTGATGAGAATAATCTTCAGAATAAGCCGAACTACTGTCTTGCTATATACTGATTTTGTATGTACTAAATAACCTGTGCACAAATAACAGTAGTTAAACAATGAGGAGGAGGAATAGATACACGAATTATTGCTCTGCATTTATAGTTAATTAATTAATAACCATAGCATTATTTTGCTTACACTTTTTTTTTGCCCATCATTTATGTAGGCCGTTTTTCTTAAAAAATATTATGCGTATAAAAATAATAGATTACATAAAATCACATAACTTTTTTATAAATAATTTCATAGTTTTCACAAAAAAATAGCAGTATACTGTATACTGTAGAGAGTTTAAAGTAAAATGGGTCGAGGCTACACATTTACACTGCACATGCATGTGCGGGTATCGAACCCACGGCCCTTAGCGCAGAAGCCAGATGCTTAGCTTCTTCGCAAAGCCGACAAACTCCTTTTACAAACGAAATACGCGTGGTTTAACATTTCAATTATTGCTAATTAAACAGACAGGTTTCCTCACGGGGCGGGAAATCACTAATTACATAACCTTAAATTAGAAATTGAAGGCGAGAACCTGTGCTCTGAGATATCACGGCTGACTCTTAACATAATAATTAAGAATTTACATAAAAATAAAGGAAAAGAACTAAAGTAACCGACATAGCCCTAAGGATTAACAAGCTGAAGTGGCAATGGGCTGGCCATATAGCTAGTAGAACCGATAACCGTTGGGAAAGAAAGTTTTCGAGTGGCAACCTCGTTCCGGCAAGTGCAGTGCAGATGACCTGCACGGTTTTGCGGGAAATTGATGGATGCAGGTGGCTCAGGACTGTTGAACTGTCGACTTAAATAGGCTGAAATGATGATGATGATGATTAAAATAAAGGAAAGTAAGTTAATTTGCTAAGATCCGCTTGCAAAATATAAAATGGTGTATATCACCTAGTTTTTGAAAAACACCGCCCGCCCTCCCTCAGTTGCGTGCACAAGCAAACTAACACCGCCACCAGGAATTTACATTAAAGATTAAAATATACATTACGAATGAAAAGCGATACTCGTCAAAATGGTTTAAAACGTGCTCGAGTTGCAAAGAAAAAATAATAGTGATTGCAGTTCTAGTAAAAACATACAAATTATCTTAGAGCGAACAAATAATTGCAATTGGCAGGATAATTTCTAATGCTTTCCACACTCTAAAACGTCTTCAAGGTTTGTTGCCATTGCATACTAACATTTCTTTAGTTTAGAGCTTAATTTTGCCGATCTTAGATTATCCTGACGTCCGCTACTTGGATGCTACAGTGGGTGTAATGATATAAACTTGAACGCTTGTAAAACTTATGCATCCGATACATCTTCGGTGTAAAGAAGTTTTGATCATGTTTAATTTTACTGAAGCTCAGCTCAGGTGGCTCCCAATCTGTGTTCCCAGGAACAGGTAGGATTTATTGTCTTCTTTTTAATATTATACATATTCCCACACCTAATCTGCGTGATCGATTCTTATTTGTCCATTCCCCTAATGCGATCCGCAGATCACATCTGAAATCCCTTTTGAAGTTTCCAGTCTTCAGAACCATTTTCTACTCCCATTCCTTCTCTGTACAAGCAGTAAGACCCACAGTCTTCGCTTCCCTTTACAATTCATAAGGAAATAACAGTGTCGTTGTTAAAAAAACACGTTAAAGAGCACTACCTTTCCCTTTTGCTTTAGTGTATATGTATGTATAAGTATATATGTATCTAAGTGGACATCGTGTCTCTTTCTTTTTAAGGATATCCAAAAACAGGTCTGCTGGAAGAAATTTCATTATAAAATAACCAGTGCCTTTGTACTAATTGTCTAAGTATGGGATTTCCTCTGTAATTTTAATGTATACAAAACCTGTAAAATACATGAATAAAACAAAATAATCTAAACTTTCTTATAACCGTTAATTGTTTATACAACGTTTTTATAAATCATTGATTTTAAAACTGTACGTATATCGAACATAAATCACTAGAGACATAATATATTGCTTGCGAGCAAGACTTCATTACGTCGCAATATCTCAAGAAGACTACGTTAATAGGGAGCCTAGATCTTAAAAAAAGTCGTGTGACAATATATCCTTTTCTTCAACAATATGTCAATATGTATACTTTTTTATTAAAGCTAAATAAACAATGGGAATAAATTTTCTAGGAAAAATTCCACAGTCAAAAAATCATCAATATGATACTATATACATATAAATCATGTATATAATATCATAAATGATGATGAAAAAAATCGATCGTGGCGAAATTCAGCACAGCTTGCATCCTAGAGACGGACATACTTTTTATCCCGGAAAATCAAATAGCTCCCACGCGATATAAAATTAATCAAAAAGCCGACTTCAACGCAGCAGCTCCAAAAATACTTATGCGAATTTAAAAGGTTTAATTTTTTTTTCATGAATCACATAATTAGAACTTGACCAAATTTTTATAGAACCAACATCGAGCATAACCAATTCAACTAAAAAATATATCAATGAAATCGGTTAACGATTAGCGAAGATATCGCGTAACATACGTAACAAGAACAGACGTATTGAAAACAGCCTCCTGTTTTGAAATCGGTTAAAAAACGAATATTCACGCGGACGGAGTCATCAGCTAGTGTAATAAATTATTAAATAGTGCTTTCTAACCGAAAGTTAACTTAATAAAAGTTAATAAGCTTAGCTAATTAATTTATTTTTGTATTATACAAGTTTTCTTGTACACTTATAATACCTATTTGCGTAGTTTATTATGTACCACCCTGGAACCACTTAAATTGTTCTACAATTTTAAGTGTTGACATACCACGTGAAAAAAAAAACATCGTAAGTGAATAAAAAATTTAATTTCTAGAACATGAGAAGTCGGTCACCTCGCATTGGATCAGCGTGGCGAACCCTTTCCGGGTCCAAAACCCTGTCAGAATTGAGAGGAGGCATGTGCACAAGAGTGGGAAATTTATAGGCTGTTATTTTTATTATACACTAACAGTCACGCGTTTTTCCCGTATAAGCGTAAGCAGAGTCCACTCTCGTAACCCACTTTTCGCCGTCGTGGGAATCGAGACGTAACGGGTGGCGAACAACGTCGAAATAATTTTGGTACGAGTCAAAAAATTCTTTACTGCCCACAATTTGTATTGCGTTATTATATACATATGCGTTCTTAATCTAATATTTTTCTGTAAATACTTTGCTATGTAACTAGGTATCCAAGGGTATATAATGATGAGGAAGATTATTTCCCGGTAAGATAGAAGAAATAATCATTTTACTCGGCAGAGTAGAATACCACCTACCTCTTTCCTACCGAGGTGTCCTAAGAGGCGACTAATATATTATTGTACGGACAGCCTTTATTCGTGCACAATAACACCATAATATGCAACGCTGTCACTGTAGTGCTCGTGGGAGTCTCGCAATGGGGAGTAAGTTTTTTTTACTTGTTACAAAATGACGATGACAGGGTTCGCCGCCGGTAATAAATAAGATGTGTACAAATTCACTCTAGTAAAAGTAAAGTTTCAGCCTATAAACGATGTTTTCCTTCGTCGTGTGTTAAATCAGCACTTAAAATTGCAATTAACAATTTTAGTGGTGCCGGCACCGGAAATCGAACCCAGGTCACTCGCTCACTTCACTCTATTTTAATTTATTAAAGACGTATCGTCAAATACTAAACATATAGACTTTTTGTAATTAAGAACATACATACATATCACGGCCGTAAACGCTTTTAAATAAAAGAGAGCAGATCGATGTAAGAAACGAATTTAAAAGAATAATTAACAACCACACATATTCTTGCGGTTGTGGCGTCGACGTGTTTGGTTTTCACGGATTTGAATATTTAATAGGGATGGCAGCCTCTCCATCTCACGGTTTACCGAGCGACTGACAGGTCGACCCTGCTCTCCGTGAATATTCCCAGTTTTAAGAATTTATGAAGAAAATGGCAAGACACTCGACGAACATTACACGACTTTGGTCCTTTTGGTTTTTACAGCGACGCATACAGTGTACACAATACACGGTACGCGTGATGACAGAAAGGCCGATTTTTTTATTCAACGGTTAAGTTGCACCGTGATAAGGGAATTCCGCGTTCTTGGTATTACCTAATAAGGAGTTTAATTTTACATTAATTTTAGTTTCAAGATTTAAATTATTGTAAATATTTATATAACCCGCCTGCCAAGTGTGGCAACTAAGGAAAAACCCCCCAAAATGAGAGCTACAAACTTATGTGGCAATCTATGGGGTAGACATATGTTCAGCAGTGGACTATTTACGTTGAACTGATGATGATGATTAAATATTTTAGAGCTGTAGATGCAGCATGTTATTTAATATTTACACTATAACTTAAAAAGTTTCAATGTCATGTAAAAAAAAAGTAAAGTAAAGTTTCAGCCTATAAATGTCCCACTACTGAGCACAGGCCTCCTCTCATTTCTGAGAGGGTTTTGGAGCTAGGAAGAATCCGCCACGCTGCTCCAATGCGGATTGGCGGACTTCACATATCTTCGAAATATTTTTTGTTCCTCAGACATGCAGGTTTCCTCACGATGTTTTCCTTCACCGCCGAGCACGTGGTAAATCAGCACTTAAAATTGCAATTAACAATTTTAGTGGTGCCGGCACCGGGAATCGAACCCAGGTCACTCGCGTACTATGAAATTTAAAGCGAGCGCCTAGCCCCTGAGCTTACACGGCTCTTGAGCTACCACGGCTCTACAATGTCATGTATTTATGCATAAAGAAAGTTTTCTCAGTAATTTATATTTTATATATATAAGTAGCTAACTTACTGAGAATACTCCATAATTTATGTATTCTGTCTAGTGAACGAAATATTTATAAAGGACAAGCGTTCTAAAGTGTAACCTCGTTACTAAGCTGAAAACGCCGATGTAACGACATTCGTAAAAATTATAAGTAGACAGTAATGAAAAAAAAAGAGAAAATATTGATAATGTTAATAAATTACAAGGTATCAAAAAAAATTGTAATCTTTATATCCATATTGTAAATTTTCATATTCAATATTACAGTTGCTACATAGGCTCTGGATTTGAATTGAACAACACAGCTGATTAATTTTCATTACATCCAATCCTTCCACATATCGTGTTACAAATGTTATACATCAGATAACGAAACAACAGAATTAGTGAAGCTTCTGTTTGCCCTGATTCTAAACGGTACTGTTGTACATTATGTAACTTCATACATAGTTATCGCACTTAGCGATTAGATTCTGCGCTGCTGAGGGATTTGATTCCCGCATAGACCAAGATTTGTATGGCGTACAGTTGTTCTGGGTCTGGGTTTTTGTACATGTGCAATTTATGTCTATTAAGCTCAAACTCTATAAAAGTAAAACAGTGTAAAAGAAATCCTAGTTAGCTGCGTATACCTCACAGGTGACATCCTACTCTAAATAGTCGGAAAATTTAGAGTAAGGTATTAAAAATTAGCCAAGACGGCAACACCAGTATTTCATAAAGTGGTTGATATCTAAATACGTATATTCGTATTATGTATTTATTTTCGCTCCCGATAATTTCCTAGTTTTTTTTTAAATTCTTATAGTATCACCGTCTGTTTCCGTATTCAATTAAAAAAGGAAAAGTAAGTGCGTACCTACTTTAAATAAAAATGTTTTTGCTGAAACGCTTTGTTGCTTAAGGAATTGAACAAAGTTCCTAGACCCTCGGCAGAACTTCGGTTCTTTTTCGTTTGGTCATGTATATTATAAATATAATAGAGAATTCTAATGACTACACGTCTTTTCAATAATTTTGCCGTTGTGAAAGAAAGAAATTAATTATTACAGACAAAAAAATCGATACATTTTTGTTAGTAGTTATACTAACAAAAATGTGATTTTTAACTTAAATAGCTAGTCAAATATGTTAGTAAAATTTTAAGTTATCGTTGGGTTGAACATTAAAAAAACTTAATAGCTGGTAAAATTTATTAATAAAATATGAAATGCTAATTGGATTGGATGCATGCAAGGACATCCAATAGGAGCGATTTTCGGCCACGGCAACAATTACCGAATACTGTTGTAAGTTATAGGTTATATAGGTTTTGTAAGGACAGCCTTTATTCGTGCAGAATAACACATTATATGGAACACAAATTCTGGGAACACAGTACAGGCTGAAGATACGTAGACACATCCTCCAGGCTGAAAATATATCAAACTCAGCGCTTGCCCGGAATTTGGTTGCATCCCACCTGTGCCAAAAACAACCGCAAACCACATGTCCTAACAACGATCCAGAAGCTGGTTACCACATCCTGGAATCCAGCAAGGAGAGTGGGATATAGCTTAGCTGAGACTGAGTGTGTACCTTAGGCCGAACACCTCTGGTAGTTTTTTTCTTCTGGTCTGGTAGTCTTTTTAGTCTCAAATGATGATATTATGATACGGTGATATTATGATGTAGAATAAAAAACATTTACTGAACAATATATAAAAAATACAAGTTTAAAAATTAAATCATAAACTTAAAAACAAGAACAATATTTAAAAAAAATATATAGGTTAATAAAATAAATAAGTCATACACTGGTACTCGTAGTAGCCATTAAGAATCAAAACTGTACGCTAAAGCATTACTATAGTAATAAAACTAATAATCACAATTTATATTATTTTAAAAGCCTTCCTTCCAATTAAGCTTAAAAGCTTGAAAAAGGATCAGAACAATGATGTTGCATAAAAAAGGCATTTTCAGAGGTTCACACACGGAACTCGCAATTCATTACAAAGGTATGCTTACTGCTTATCCACACGAACGATCTACTATAACTGATGTAAACAACTTTAAAATTTACATGAATGTTTATTTCACTAAGCTCGATCAGGTTAAGGGCACCACATAATTGAGTTTCGTGAATGCAATTTAACGACAGGACATATATGGATCTACTTTATATAGGTCATACGTCATACATCAGCAATGCAAATTCAACGTTAGCAGATAAAATATTTCTCTCCAACAGACGAATATAAAATATATCTACAAAACCATGTTTCATATTAATTGTTTAATATGAAAAAACGACTTCAACGCAGCAGCTTCAAAGAAAGTTTCATCATATCCCTTTTCTAATAAAATAAGAATCATTAAATTCGAGTCCTAAACAAAGAAGTTGTGCCTGAACATAAATAATAATAATAATATATATATATATATATACAGTTTATTTGTGAACCTCCTTCTTTTTTGAAGTCGGTTAAAATAATGGATTTAGGGAGGATAAAAAAAATATAAAACTATGAATTTGTCGTTTTCATAATACTGCCGCCTACTTTGGATAAAAAATATGTATTGAGCAAGGAAAAAGTTTTTCCACTTAAAATGCAGTGTTCTTAATTCAAAATATTATCAAAATCTCAAACACTATTGTAATTAACCATGGATATATTTTAAATTTAAATTTTAGTGTATGAGTTCAGTCGTGGTAGAAACGCAACTGTGAAATATATGCAGCATGGTTTTACGTCAGCATTCCTATAATATTGCCACATTTACGCCAAAAGAAAACAAAAGAAATTTTGACGTCGAGCTAATTAATTGATATGCAGCCTTCCAATAGTACATTCCTCTACATTTCCATACGTATTCCAATACTAATCATACTAACATATTAAATACTTGTAAATTCTATCGCACTTGACAGGCGAATATGATAATTACATACAAATCCTATTTATTACCTACGAGGTGGAGACCCGGTGTCCTGAAACACAGGCCTAAAGATTAGTTTAGGCGACAGTCTTTCAAAACAAAAGTTTTGTTTAATATTTATTAATCATGTAAATCATATTTTATTGTGGTGAGAAAATAGACCATTATTATTATTATTACCTATGGCCTATTGGTACTGCGTTTACCGATACGAAGATGCCTCTCCAGAACCTTTATTCCCCAACGGTTATCGATTTCACGAGCAATGTGACCTAGTATTTAGCGTACCTAATTTCTACGCCGCGTGTGCTGGGTTCGAATCCCAGCCGGAACCAACGTTTGTACAAAACAAAAATTGTTGGATTTTGGGTCTAGTTGTGTTGTGCACGTTAAATATAAGTTTGTAAAAAGCACTCACAATACAGGAGAAATCCTATTGAGGGGAGTCGTTTTAAAAAATAATTCCACTTCAGCTCATCCTTAGTTATGACTATCCATAGATATGTTACTTACTCTATTTCTGCTGCGGATATTATCGTTACCTATTCTTTCTGGCAGAGAAACACTGTCCACACTGTGCGTTATCGAAATTCCCGCTGAAATGTAACTCTAACTAACTTAACTGTAATTTCCTTGTAACCTACCAGTAACAACAAAGTGTAACTTTTAATTTAATCCAACGTGATTTTTTTTAATGAGAGAAAGTGACGAAACGTGCAAATCGTTCACCTAATGTTAAGCGCAACGTCTACCCATTACAAATGCTGTGTGTAATATGTACCAAAAATATTTATTTGTGGTACCGCACTGCGCCCGTCACTCTGAGACATCAGTTCCAAAGTCTTATACGCCCAGTAATTACACTAGCCTTCAATGCCATTGAAGGGCCGAAACACAGTAATGTCTGCACACTATTGCTTCACAGCAGAATAACTTACACTGCGGTGGTACCTAACTAGACGGATTCCTGCAAAGGAATTCGAGCACCAGTAAAGTATGCCAGGTGAACATAGCATGGGCATGGGCAGGAATCGGTTGTAACTTAAGTTTACATATAAAGAATAGTGTTAACTTTGATGAAGACATTTACTAAATTTTTCCACATAATTTCCAATAAGAAAAATAGTACAACTAGGCTATGCTTAAAACAAATAATTCTGAACCAAACCTCATTAACAAATTGTCAGCTCGGTTGGCGCAGTGACGAATTCAGCGCTGGTATGACTTTCACTCGAGACAATCTTTGTATCGCCAACAGATATCCTGATTCACTGGTAGTAGGATTCCTATGCAGAAATCCGTCTGGTAGGTCAGCCACCTCAGGGTCAGTTGTTCTGCTGTGAAGCAGTAGTATGCAAACATTACTGTGTTTCGGTTTGAAGGGCACTGAGAGCAAGCGTTATCACTGGGCATCATCATATGACTTAATTAAGACTTAAGAACCGATGTCACAGGGTGACGGGCGCAGTGTGGTGTCACACGGAAATATTCTGGGAGACACAGCATTTGTATGGGCAGACGTTGCACTTACCATCAAGGTGAAGGTTTAGCTCGTTTCGTCACTTTATCAGATAAAAAAATAGATAATTGATTCGAGTCTGGGTGTTTGCGCACATGTAATTAATGACTGTAAAACGCGCAAACTAGAAGGAGAAATTCTGTATGCATAATTATATTTTAAATTAAATACTTTTTGTTCTAGATCTCTAAGAATGCAAATACATTACATAAGAAATAAAATAACATATATGGACTTCTTTTAATGAAAACTAAATAATAGATATTGACATTTTTCCATCCCTGCGCTTATTTCACAACCAAAGATCCAAAAACCTTTCGACGTACGACATTTTATGTAATCCACATTGACAATTTTATGTTTGGGCAAAATTACATATCAACTAAAATCAGTTTGGTAGTCTTTCTACTTTATTTATGAATGTACACATATTTATAATATTGTTTGAAACCGCACAAGTGAAAGTTGGCCATTTCAAAACAGTGTTTTATATTAATTTTACGATTTATATATCTTACTTTGTATTAAGTCGTGACGAATGTTGAAACAGCGAGATTAGTTTATTTTAGTTATTTTCACAGCATGTCGTATGCTATTTTGCTATCAGGAAATTCGACCGATATAGAAGCTATTTGCATATTTACAACAGCGGACCATAACATACAATACAATGGGACTGAATTGCCTTATAATATTTACATCTTCCATTTCATATAACTGTTGATTTCTAAACTTATTAAAATCGCATAAATATATTTAACAATAACAAAAAACGATTACTTTGATGAAAAAAGAAAAGTAGTCATTAACTTTAATTTGCTCGGAACTTACAAAGAAAAATTTTCATCACGGCATGTACTTCAAATAATATGAAATATTTTGCAAAAGCAACTTTCATGGCTTTATTAATTTCATTAAAAGTAATACTGGCATAATTAAATTTACTTTCATTATAATCTAAAATATTTATATTATACGAAGATAGTAGTATTCATTATTTTCTTGAACGAAATCCTCATAATAGTCAAGGATGTAAAGACCTAAGCTTACTTTAGCCAGGTTCAAACCTTTCTACTTTAATAAATCTTGTATTTTTAGTAAACTCAGAAGTACATATTATCCTCTCCGGGCTTTATTAGTTAATTTGTATCCTTTAAGTTCGCGTATTAATTGTATCTTCGAAATTCTATTTTGTTTACATAAAATATTATCAGTTAAAAGTTTATCTTGCCGTGTGGTAGCGGCTTAAGAGAATCTACCACCCCATCTCAACCCGTGGGTGTCGTAAAAGTCGACAGAGGGAAATCTAAAACCAAGAGATGGGCAGCAGCATCTTCCTGGAACATCTGAATAAATAAACTGCGGTTGCCAATCCGCCTGCCAAGCGTGGCAACTATGGCAAAATCCCCCCAAAATGAGAGCTACTAACTTGTGGCAATCTATGGGGGAGGCCTACGTTCAGCAGTGGACTAAGTGATAGGCTGAAAGGATGAGGATGAAAAGTTTATCCTCAACATCAGCAGAAGTAACCTCTTAATGGTCCATTTGCTTCTCCTAGGTTGGAATATTTTGCCGAATCTACAGGTGGTAGGATTCCTATGCAAAAGTCCGTTTAGGCAGGTATAACCGCAGTGCCAGTTATTCTGCTGTGAATCAGTAGTGTGCAAAGATTACTACATTTCGGTCTGAAAGGCACTGTATACACGCTACGGTCTGATATCTAGTCTAATAATTTACGCATATCAGATTTAAAAACATATGTCGACGGGGGACAAGCGAAGTGTTCTTCCATAAAAAAAATCTCCAGCTTAGCTTGATTATCTGATTGCCGTTCGCGATACCTCGCTGGGTGCGAGGTTTTGCTACTCGTCTACATACTGTAGATCTGTCATTGATATGGTTATTCCGCCATCTGTCGGAGGCCATGGCATATTTCCACTAGTGGACTCTTGCGACACCCACAGGACCAGATGGCTTATTAGATCTTACGCCGCCGCCACACGCCGACCGCTTCAAATAGGATACTACAATTATTCATCGGTGATAGCTATATAACTAGTTTAAAAAAGACAGGACAGGATATCCTGATAATATTTGCGCCGATTTCAAAACCTTTACTAAAATATTATTTTATATTATACACAGTAATTATTCACAGATAGATATATGTAGATATAGAAGTGTCTATATTTATCTATGAAAAGAAAATGTATGAAAAAGTTTCCGAAACGAAGAAAGAAAAGCCCAGGGGTGGTTTATCTGAGACAATTTATGTCTATATAATTAGCTGCCATAATATACGATAATAACACATACAACGCGTTATACTGTATATACTGATGATAATGATGATAATTATATGATTTACTAAAATATTATAATTTTTTTGTGTATTAGGGCAATGTTTTACGAATGACTTTGACTACAGCGACATTTTGTTTTACTGTAGTCATTTAGCTCTTAACACAGTTGATGCCCAATCTCAGATAACCTCCTTATGTTCTAGATAGTTACTAGTCCGAGACAGATACACTCGCATAGAACAGCAGGGTTGTATGCCACTACACCCTAAGTAAAGGTGTGTTACTGTAACTTTGAAATGGCAATTGTTTTAGATAGTGGAGGCGACTGTGTAGATTTCCCTTAGATAAAAAAGTTGCTCTCTTAATTTCTCACCTTTCTATATCTGATCCTAAGAGTTAAGATTAAAGGAAATATTGTATACAGTTCAGACAGAGATACGAGGGTAACACTGAAAGTTCTTAGAAAATCAAAAACTGTGCAAACTAGCTAAACTATATCTTTTCAAAATAGTTTCCATTCACATCAATACATTTCTGCATTCGATACAGCCACCGAGAAAATCACTTTGCCCACTGGTCCTTAGGGGTCTCTTCGATAGCCTTCTGGAACGCAGCCACTGTTTCCTTGGCGTCCATAAAATGTTTTCCTCGAAGTTTTTCTTTTATTTTCGAGAATAAATAAAAATCGCAAGGTGCGAGGTCGGGGCTATATAGCGGGTGACCCAGCAATTCCACGTCTGACGACGCCAAATAGTCGATCGATTCCGGCGGTGTGCGAGGAGGCGTTGTCGTGGTGAAGGAGGATCCTACTGCGAGGTCGTTTCTCTCGAACTTTTTCCAAGACAAGTGGCAAACATTTGTTAGTATACCACTCTGCAGTAACTGACTTTTGATCTTCTAAAACAATTGACGCATAATGACCGGTGATTCCGAAGAATGAGGTTACCGTCTTTTTTCCTGCACTTCGACCTCTCTTTAATTTAGTTGGCAACTCCTCGGAAGGAAACACCCACTGAGCAGATTGTCTTTTGGTTTCCGGATCATAGCAATAAATCCAGCTTTCGTCACCCGTAAGTATGTCGAACACAGCTTTTGAGTCACCTCCGTTAAATCTTTGTATCATTTCACGGCACCAATCAACACGACGGAGTTTTTGGGCCTCGGTCAAATAATGAGGTATCCACCGAGCACAAAGCTTCCTAACGGCTAAATGTTTGTGGAGGATTTTGTGCACTTGACTCATACCGATGCCTAAGCTTGTCCGAATCTGCTGATAGGTTACTCTAGGATCAGTCTCTATCATACACCGCACAACACTGATATTATCTTTAGTTGTCGCCGTAGAAGGCCGTCCCTCACGCAGAGCATCGTTGAGATTGGTGCGACCACGTATAAACTCATTAAACCAATTATAAACAGTGGCCCGAGAAAGGGCTTCATCGTGAAAGGCCAATCGAAGTCTGTCATAACATTCTTGTTGACTTAATTGACACCGAAAGTCATAAAAAATCATAGTACGAAAATTTTCTCGCGTTAAATTCATTCTGGCGTGACACAGACTAATTTCAATTTGCCGCTGAATCGTAAACAAACAATTAAATTAGTACTCAATAATATTAGCAAAGAGTTCTATTTTCAAAATATAAACTTATTTTTTGATTATAGTCGCATATTAAACAAAACAAAGCAAATGTTCCATAATCACTATCATCATTTCAACGTATCACTAGTCCACTGCTAAACATTGATAGGCCTCCCCCATAGATTGCCACAAAAGTTTTTAGCTCTAATTTTGGGGGGATTTTGCTATAATTGCCACGCTTGGCAGGCGGGTTGGCAACCGCAGTTTATTTATTCAGATGTTCCAGTAAGATGCTACTGCCCATCTCTTGATTTTATTTTCCCTCTGTCGACTTTTGCGACACCCACGGGAAGAGATGGGGTGGTTGATTCTCCTAAGCCGCCACCACATCATTTCAGTCAATCACAAATAAACAGCAATAGATATCCTATAATATGTTTGATAAACAAAAATTGGTTGTCAGCTTACGAATCCATCTCGGCTGGACAACGTTCAAGAAACTGTATCAGATCTTATTGAATGTCGATCTATGCAGGTAGCTGCGATCATGCTTGGTGGCACTCTTCGAGTAAGATCTTTTTTCAATAGTGATCTATTTTAAACCATATCCTACTCAGCTCAGATGATAGTTATGGTAATTTACGACACGAAATAAAAAAGGTACTTCAAGGATGGAAGGAAAGGAAGGAATTATGTGTCAATATTCTAAAAATTAAATATAAAATAAAAAGTTTTAATTTTTATTTTATTAAAAACTCTGAGAACAATTAACGTAAAATGACGCATTCAAGTTTGGAGGACCGTATTTTACATTAATTTTAATGAAGGCAAAATACGGTAACAACCCCTATTTAGTGTCAGACTGCTCGTTTAAATCCCCATTGAAGTGACTTTTAGTAACAACCGTAGGGAATCTTTGTAGTACCTTTCAATTTTAACGTGCTTTCAGGGGATTAAAATATAATTTTGGGTCAAAGTTTACTTTATATGTTTATTTATATAAAAACTAGAGCGGCGACTAATATTTAAATAATTTATTTTCAACTCTTAAAACAAAGCATATTTTTACTTTTATCTTTTCATATTGTTTTTTTTAAGTGGTAGTAGAAAAGGGTAGGGTGCTCCTATGCGGGTTGATGAACTTCATGATAGAGTTAATAGAATCAGGCGTTACTTTCATTCTTCATTACGAGTATGTACGAAATGTTATTGGTTTGTCATACATGCAGCTTCCATTTCAATATTTTCCAGTTGTGCAATATAAACATTAAGAGGACTAATGTATTTTTTAAACAATTATTCTTTTGGCAAATCAATTTATTTATAAATTATTCAAATATTTGATTTACGTTTCTTAATAGCGCGATGTAACTTCTTCCTACTACGTTAAATTACGCTGCAAAACTGAAACGCGTTGTCTGTGATTTGTGGCAAAAAAGTATTTATTTCTTTCTTTCTCCTTTCATTAATATTTAGGTACCGAGGAGTGATCAAAACGGAGCGACAAGCATGTGAGGCTGTTTATTATTACACACCCATTCGAGCAGTAAAGCTAGCAGGTGTCACGGCAGCGGCCAGCGAATGCCAAAATTAAATTGTACGCGCTGTAAATATGAATGTTTGTAAAAGAACTGTATTCAAATCTAATTGTTGCCTTCGATGAAAGAAAAGCTCTTTGTTTTCAACATTTTATTCATCTATTCGACATTTTAAAAAGCTTTCACGAAAGAGTTCTCATCTTTGCTACTCGTATATCAAAAGCACTGCATGCATGTATGAACCGCGTGCCCGCATCGTCCCGCTTGTCTACAATGTACACTGTCTGTCAATGTTGTCAGTGAAACAAAACGTCATCAAATATTTTGTAATAGGTAAGTTTAGACTATGCCAAGACTCAAAGATATAGTCTAAGTAAATTTTTTGAAACATTAAAAGATTTGGTGAACGTGCAAAATTATATAATGTGCCATGATAGTTAAGACAAATATATAAATTTGCTTTTCCTACAAGCAAACATAAATAATATGTACATAAATAAACTAAACTGTTCGCAGTAATGCTCGTGAGTAACATAAATAGAAAGTAAATGATATTAGCTAATAATAGTACGAGTATAATAAAATATGTATAAATGTTAAGCTGCAAACATTTATATTCCTTCTTCAACTATCTTGCCGATAGTAAATATTTTAATACTCCGTGTTATAACGAATCAAAATTGGAGGAATTTATTATTCACGTCCATAACACTAAAACTAAATTTTGGGATCCGTCTCTTTCAGTCCATGGTAGTTAGAACTCTAGTGCAACGAACGAATCGCATTTTATATTTAAAGAATGATTAATTTTCAAATGGATATTTTTGAAATAAGCAGTTTATGAACTGAGTTGTTTTCGAAATGAAAATTGGAAAAACGTTGGTTAAGATGTACTTATTTAGCAAGCATAGTTTCATTGATATAATATTAAAACGTGAACCTAGAACCTAACGTGGTACATTATGAATTTCCAATTTTAGTGACGCGGATACGCATCTCTACGATGGCCAAAAGAGATTGTCAATATTTGTCACTAAAAGGGGCAACGCACAACGCCTCACTACAACACGCCTACGACGCCTAACCACTCGCTCTGTACAAGGGGACGCCCTCGCCGACGGCGGAGGCGTAACGGACGCGGTCCGCGGTCAGGGTCCTCGAGGACGTGCCTCGGTCTCCTTTTTCCGCGGGTCGAGTTTTGGTGTATCGCGAGGGGGTTGTATGTGGCGGCACTTACAACCAGTGGGTTGAGGTGCGTGGCAGCAGAGTCGAAGTATCGGCGAGAGGCCAACTTTATTGGGCTATGGTAGGAAGCCCTAAATCGATATGAAGGTTAGCATTACGCACGAACCACGGTGCTCCCGTGGCTTTACGCATGAATCGATTTTGTATTACCTGAAGTCGGTGAATTTGGGGCTTACGGGGCTTGCGTATGTCATAATTGGCCGAATACAGGCTTTGTAAAGTATAATTTTATTACGTAGGGACATTTTGCTATTTTTATTTAGTAACGGATGTAATCGGCCAAGGACGAACGCCGCTCGGTTCCTTACTCGGTTAATATGTGGACCGAAGCTGAGTCTCGAGTCTAATAGGACGCCTTAAGTATTTGAATGTCTTTTCCCAGGGGATTGGACGATCGAATAACTCTATGGTGGGGAGGCTCGGCGTTAAGCGCCGCGAGAAGTACATGGCTGCACTTTTGATGGGGGTTGACCTCGATCCTCCATTTCCGAAACCAGTTCCCGAGGGTTCGGGCTGCGGATTGGAGGCGTTTAGAGATAGTGATAGTAAGAAATCTCGTATGATGAGTACGAGGCGATCTGGCACACCGAGTCCGTATAACTTGTATACGAGCCCGTTGTGCCAGACCTTGTCGAACGCTTTCACCACGTCGAAGAAGAGCGCTCCAGTATGAAGCTCGCGTATGAAGCGGGATTGAATGTGCTCCGTTATGCGGTGCACCTGCTGAGTACATGAGTGTTTGGCTCGGAATCCAAACTGCTCGTGGATGGGGATCCCTCGAGACTGCATGAAGTCTCTTAAGCCGGCGAGAAGTAGGCGTTCGTATATCTTGCCTAGAGCCTTGAGGAGGCTTATAGGCCGATATGCGGTGGGATCGGACGGGAGGTAACTTACTGCTAGCGTTATAGTAGAGTTGGTCTCTGTGGTATAAGATTTGTGCACGATATTGCAAAAGGGAGATTAGTTCTTAAAAACTTGATAATACACACCACATTAATAAAGCACGCAAATCTTAGCATATTAACTTTATTTTTCTGCTAATACTGTAATGTATTTCGGCAAAGTACTGTTATGTGCCATTACTTCTTATAACTATCTAAAGTCCAATTTATTTACTTAATACGCATGGCTTACCTCAGCCATATTTAACAAAAGTACCTTAATACTTATCCATAGTATCCTATTAAATATTTTCATAGATACATTTCCAGAGCAATTGTGAGACATTTGCATATAAATGTTTTCCGAGTTATTTGTTAATTTCGTTAGGAATATTACTTCGCAAATTACCGTCACGGCATAACATTTATTTATAATAATTTTTCGATGTAACTTAAACAAAACGCAAAACTTTTTATTCATCATCATCATTACAGCTTATCACTAGTCCACTACTAAACATAGGCCTCCTTCATAGATTGCCACAAAGGTTTGTAGCTTTCATTTTGAGGGGATTTTGCCACAGTTGCCACGCTTGGCAGGCTGGTTGGCAACAGCGGTATTTATTCGGATGTTGATGAAGGAAGATGCTGCTGCCCATCTCCTGGTTTTAATTTCGCGACTTGGGAGTTGCATTCAATAACTATCCACGACGCGTTATGCAGTTATGGAATATTTTGCTTGTACATAATAAACCAGTGTTTTGTTTCAAATTTCATGAAGTTACTTCTGCCGGATTTATAAAATTAGAATCATCAAAACATTTTTTCTTCGTGTTTACTTCTTGCCGCCAGAGTTGCCGATAGGTGTCCGGCAGAGAAGAATAGCACCTACCTCTTTCCTACCGAGGTGTCGTAAGAGGCGACTAAGGTATAGTACGAACAGCCTTTATTCGTGCAGAATAACACCATATTATGCAATGCTGTCCCTATACTGCTCGTGGAAACGCAATGGGGAGTAAACATGTTTTGACTCGTACCAAAATGGCGGTGATGTGGTTCGCCACACTTTCCCGGGAAGGTGAAAAGTGGGCTACGTGAGTGGACTCTGCCCACCCCTTACTTTATTTAAATAACCTATGCACACTACCATCATTAATGCTAATGATAGCAGAAAGTAGGTTTCTGGGAGCAGGACTTAACCTATTAACATATCACAGGAAGAGAATGCCAAAGGGCATTAAGTCCGCCAGTTGTAATCCTTTTTCATAAAGGTGAATACATTAAAGAGTCAATAAAAAAAAATGCTCCTTACTAAGTGCTCTATATCACTGTAGTGGAGAAAATAACTAAAATAGGAAAGATAACCAAAAGACAATCTCGTACAGTACTCGTACTCAGAACACAAGCGACGCCGGCTGCTGAATAATAAAAATACTTGGGAAAACGTTAACTTCTGTGTATATCCTAATATGCAAGCTTTTACGACGTCTTCTTTCAAAATATGCAATAAACGAACGAATAAAATATACTCCAAGTATGAACCACTACGAAAAACATCATTTATCGTTACTACAAGTACAATTAATACTAAAACTGTATGCAAACATTTTTGAGTTTCAATTTATTACGTACTCGAAATTAAGTTTGTGATTGTTTAAACTTCAGTGTTTGTAACCTTATCCGTGGTTATTATAGTGACCTGGGTTTCGATACCCGGTGCCGGCATTATGAAATTGTAATTGCAATTTTAAGTGCCGATTGGTATATGAGGTGACGTGGTAACGTGCTCGGCGGTGAAGGAAAACATCGTGAGGAAACCTGCATGTCTGAGATATATAAAATATTTCAAGGACATGTGAAGTCCGCCAAGCCGTATTGAAGCGTGACGGACTCTTTCCGGCTCCAAAACCCTCTCAGAAATGAGAGGAGGTCTGTGCTCAGGGGGACATTTATATGCTGTTACTTTACTCTACCAAATTTATAAATAATATCTATCACTTCTTTTTTTTATTCATCGAACTGTAATTGAGCTATAAAAGTATGTTAGTGGCCGAGCGACGGCAGCGTTGAAAAAATCATTACCCCATTACGTTTCGTTACTCAAATTTTATAAATTTGAGTAACGAAAGTGCTACGAGTAGGAAAATCGTGTGACTTCAGACATATAACAGAATAACCCTATGCACATACAAATTTGCTATTTTAAATAATTTATTCCAAAGCGAGGTAGCTTATCGCAAATCTGCCTGCCAAGACAATTTTTTTTTTTAGTACTGATGGTCCCATCTGCCCTGTTAGCCCGAAGGCTTTCACATCTTCGCCGCCGGAAAGATGGCAGAGCGCTGAGTGCGCTTAGCCGAATGATAGGGCGGCTTTTATAATAGGGCGGCTTTTATCGCAAGCCGCCTATATCCGTTAACTTGCTCCTCAAGCAAAATGTGCCTTAGGCACAAACTTGACCGCCGTAGAGAGCGGACGCGCAGCTATCGTTAATAACACCGCGTACACTAGATACACCCGTGTTCCAGGGCGGTTCTCACCGCCCAGATTTACCGACACACAAGTCGACAGTCCGAACGGAGGCCCGCAGTCTCCCTCGGACGGTCATTAGATGACTTAAGATAATTTATGGAGATATTCACAGTAGCGCAAGCACGCTAGCGAACGCAACGGTCCGAATTTAGATGTTTAGTAGGAGTTTATATTTATGTATTTATGTTTGGGTCAAACCAAACCTGGCACGCGGGCCCCGGGCCCGCGAGCACAGCATCCGATGAAGCTGTAAAAGCCAAAAGGCTAACAGCGATTACTTCACCGAAAACAAGCAACAAACAAGCAAGCTTAGCCGAAACCTTAATTTATGTATGACCGGATATCTGCTGCAAAGCTTATATTTTTTAATGCATTAATTTTCAAGTTATTTGAAAAATATGAATTCGTCGTGATATTTCTACCGTCATCGACGTGCATGGTCGACGGCAAGTGTTCAAAATCGTTATCCACGAAATTTGACGGCGGAGACTATCACTGGCAACGTTGATTATCCAATGTATTGTCGTCGATGATGTTCTCCTAGCCGATTTCGACCACGACGACAAGTTCCGAATCCGAATTTCGAGAGCCATCAACTGCGCAGGAGATATTATAGTGCCACAAGTGTACGCGCAAACCCAGAGGCACTTACTCGTCTCAACCTACCCGCGCTCGATGTAACGCTTATGCGACAAGATCGGAGGTAGGCTAGGATGCAGTGACAGAAACACGGGGACAAACACAACACAACCAGACCCGAAAACCAACAATTTGTGTTTTAGCAAAAATTTTGGCTCTGGCTAGGATTCGAATCCAGGACCCGCGGCGTAGAAGTCAGGTACTCTGACGACAAGGCTACGCGGTCGTCATATAACTTTATTGTCGTCGATATAACTGTATAGAATCTTTAACCGCTAGCACATCGTTAATATAATTCTAAAATGTACGTGCAAAACTAAAAAAGAAAATTGCAAAATCCGACCCGGTAGGTGTAGCTGTGATCGTGTGGCTGTACAGTTACTTACTTAAATGTAGTTCAGAAATTAAACTTATCGCGTCATAATATAGCATAGCATGATAACGTCTGCCGGGCCAGCTAGTTCATATCTATAAATTTTAGGTCACCGCTTCTACTACATATAAACTTTAACTATACCAAATTGGGTTGTTGCCAAATTGGGTGATTCCTATGCTTTCTGTCGTGAAACAATAGTATGCAAAATTACTGTTTCGGCTGACAAAGCACTGAGAGCTAATGCAATAACTGGGCATAACAGACTTAAGAAATGATGTCTCTTAGTGCCTGGCGCAGTATGGTGTCACATTCTGAGTGACACAGCATTTGTTATGTGCAGACGTTGCACCTACCATCAGGTGAATATTTTGCTCATTCGTCACTTTATCTTTTAAAAAAAAACACCTTCGTGCGCGCAATATGCTTAAGAAGGGGTACAAAGTTTTCTCTTCACGTATTAAATATCATGATTATAATTTCAGCCTATCATAGTCCACTGTTGAAGGATTTCACGTATCAATATATATCATAATTTTTTTCCCTTTTTTAATATAATAACAAACTACTCGTATTACATTCATTTAGCTCTGTATGGAGAAGTTAAAAAGCATTAACCTATCATAACAGATACTTTTCATTAAAAGCTTTTACACTATTTGATAAAATTTGTCTGTGGCTTTGGGCTTCTAAAATAATAATTTAATAGTTACAGTAAGTTTCGAAAAATTTGTTAACGATCTATTAGACCTTAAATTTTACATCTGTGTATTCAAAGCTATTTTGTTTTTTTTTTGTATTTATATATTTTGCGTAACGTTCTAGTATAATGTCCCCAGAAATCAAAATGATAAATATTAGCTTTTTAAATGTTTAATTTTTTATATTTTCTTTAAAAAATCTCTCTATATTGGAATTTTAAGTTGATCGTCAAGTCCATTAGGATGTTTGATAATAAGAACACAATATTTCAAAACCAAACTTCTTTTTTTTAATTACCTTGTGTCTAATAATGTGTCTGGACGGACAAAATTCTGATTATGCTAAATTAGACACTCAGAATATTTAAGTTAGTTTACGTCTGTTACATTTAGCACCTTAGACTGTGGCTCCACTTTGCTTAGCATTCGTTCTATCGTAACCAAGTAACTACAAACATCAAACTGACATACAAATTATTTTCTAATTTCTTACAAATATTCTAATGATTTATCTTTTGGGGATCAAAATAACAATATTTTTTTATTAATTTTAGATCTCATAATCATTTTTATAAAAATACTTTCAACTTACTGACATATTAAACAAATATGGCTTTTTAGCTCTGTGCTCACTCACGTAGACCTTAATTTACATTATTTTCGGTTCATGTTTTAACAACATAGCATCATTAGATAGGAAAATCAAGCAAACAACACAATTTAAAGAGAAAACTACGCATTTGTGTCATTTACTATTCCACACCAGCCGGTCCGAAATAAAAAAAAAATAGTTTAATGTTTTTATATTTATAAAAACATTTTCCTCTAGTACTTAAGATTACGGCTTAATGGTGAAGTCTAATTATTTCTTTATAATATTTATCCCACCCGATCCTAGCGTATTGTCATATTAAATACATCAATATCTTGTTATATACTCGCATATATATCAAGACATTTTTTAAACATTACGACCTAATGGACTTACCCAACGTTAAAGATATATCGTTGGTATACAAGTTTACAAGGCCCAAGAGGGTACTTCAATCGGGAAGGCAATGTAACTAATACTATTAATATAATCTGAATTAAGAATATATGCATTAGTAAGACATAATCGCTTAAGCTTGTACGTTATTGAGGTTTGAGTTATTTGTTGGCAACATTTTATATACTCTGTGCGATTGCTTGACCAGATTCTATTTTGTGTTTGACATTGGCAGTACGAATGTAAACAATCGCCCGACTAATATGTGATTGATATTGTCAGTATGAACGTAAATGATAAATGTTTTATTTTATTAAATTAAATGTATTTGTTACAGATACTATATATATTCTTTTCAGCTTCCTCGCTTCTTCTCCATTAAAACTATAACTGAGGCAAATCTCACACTCCTTCGTGCGCGCAATATGTTTAAAAAATTGTACAAAGTTTTCTCATCTATAGATATATAGATTACACAATTGTAATAAAAAAAATTAAACTTAGGTTATTTTATGGCAAACATGGTTTTTACTGATTACACTAGTCTTAAATAGTTTTTATACAATGGGTAGTATATTTAGTTAATATGTAGAGACAATCTTCTCTTAGAATTAGAAACGATGGTAATGATAGTAAAACTACCGAATATATCGTATATTGTCGAAAGAATACCAATGCCCGTTGAATCAATACCTAGTTGAAAAGGTCATCAAGGTATCAGAAAATCCACGACGATACAAATGTTCCCGTTAATTGAACTGAAAATGCAACATTCGCTGACATAGAGGTTAATATGTTCAGGATATTATGGTTGAATATTAATTGGGAGCGTAGGTGTAACTTGACGGCTATGTAACTCTTTATTTTATATTCGAGAAACTACGTACTGAGTATTATAACAGTACCTAATAACGGTCTATTTTTATGTGATCCAATTAATAATAATTTTAAGAGTTTACAGGGGATATAAATAACACCCATGGATCAAGTATTTAGGAGTAATGCACAGGAAAAGTCAAAAATTCCAAAGGCTTTTTTCTCCTGATGCAAGCTTTAGGTCTCGTGGTTGATAAAAAATGTAGCTAAATGACGTTATGTTATAATGCACTAACTCAATGGCAATTATTAAAGAAGACAATGTAATAATAGGAAAATATCGGTAACGACAAGTGTATAAAAAACATATCTAAACTAACTTATCCTGTATAGCCTCTTTTATAAACTCCATGTTGGTTTCTATTACTTTTAACAAAAACATTCAATTTGTATTCAATTAAATAAATACAAACATAAGACAATGTTAATTTTTCGACCAAATTAACTTTTCCATTGACAGCTGTCAAGAAATAAAATCTAAAAATACATAATTAAGCTGTGAGTGAAATGTAATAAAAAGCTACCTCGCCAGCACCGTGCCCTTAACTATGGCTACATTTTAAAGGTTTTTTTTAGCTGAGATTTTCATGATGTAACAAGATTTATGAATTCCATAACTCTTGTTTTTTTATTTGATAAAGTGACGAAACGGGCAAAACTTTCACCTGATGGTAAGTGCAACGTCTGCCCATAACAAATGCTGTGTCACCCAGAACATTTCTGTGTGACACCACACTGCGCCCTTCATCCTGAGACATCAGTTCTTAAGTCTCATATGCCCAGTGATTATGCTAGCTCTCAGTGCCCTTCAAACCGAAACAGTAATGTTTGCACACTACTGCTTCACGGCAGAATAACTGGCCCTGGGGTGGCACCTACCTAGATACCTTGACCGGGAAATGACTTAACTCTCGTTGCTGTGTTAAGTATTATTTTATATGACTTAACCTGTGCATCTGCATCAGAGTAATTATATTATGAATGTCTCCTGGTATGCCGTCACTCGTCTGGATATCAAATCAGAAAAATCATGTAGTGTTTTGCTTATTATCCGCATAGTGTAACCGCCAACTAAATTTAATTATAATATTAATATTAAATATTTATTCTCAGAGTCTTATCTCATTTTTGGTACGTGGACAACATGTTGTATTGAAAAGTTACTTTTCGTTTCGTTCGTTCGATTTCCTTTGGATATTGTTTTTAATTTTGTATAAATAATTTTTATTCACGATTAAATTCAAAATAAACAATGAATTAAAGCCACGTAATGCTTTGTTTTAATACTTGTATACGTGTAACCCCAAGAAGTTAGTGGTTAGTTACTCATCAGTACATTTAAATAATTATTAGGGCCAGGAAGTTTGTAGCTTTAGGGTAATTTTAATTACTACTACTTTACTTAATTTTAATTACTTATACTGAATTTTTTGACGAGATACACTGGTGCTTTGTAGTATCGAATATTCGTGATCGATATTAAATTAATATATTTGGAAGCTTTTGGAAGAATGAAAATTAGTGATTTCAAATTCACATTCAGATTATGCCATACAGGAACGGGATGATAGGTGAATAATTTGTTGTTGTTGTTTAGCAGTGGACTTGTGATAGGCTGAAACGACGATGATATATTATCGGCTTCTTGTTGTTAACCATAAAATATTCCTGTATTTGAAATCAAAAAGTCACCGAACTATCGAATTTAGTTGACTGATTTTCTGTGAACGGTAAAATGTACAATACAAAATACGAGGATCAATTTATTGTTGCTATATCGTACATATTCGGTATATGGTGAATGACTCCTTCTATACACAACGTAACACTACTTCTGGATTCACATTTGATCAAACTGCTTTTATTTAACACAATTTTATACCTTTAACAACATTTCGACCCTTCGATGTTATTTTTCACCACTTTCGATATAGTACATGTAATAATTTTTGGTTCCTAAAAAAAATATTGTAATTTTTCATCCTTAGTTTATCCGTTTTCTGTTTTGTCTGGATCTTTATGCTTAACTATAAAATTAATTCTTATTTGAAAATAAACAAGAGAAATAACATAATTTTAAGGCATATTGGATGGTCATAATGTTTTTAAGCTCAACATTTATCATAGCCTACATTTTTCATCAATAGATCAATAACTTATTTTGTTAATTTTCTCTTGATTTTTTTACTAATCTGATCCGCTAATCAAGAATAATGTAAACTTCAATATATACATTACATTTATCATTAATAGGAAATAAGGGTTTACCAAGATCATGTCTAACGTCCATATACCAGTTGTTGTGGGGAACACTACGCTCGAAGTTGTTGACAAATATGTATACCTAGGACAGATTATCCGACAAGGAAGGTCCAATTTTGACCAAGAGGTTAATCGACGGATCCAACTCGGCTGGGCAGCGTTCGGAAAACTATCTCCTCGTCGAGTATACCTCAATGTCTCAAAAGCAAAGTTTATAACCAGTGCTTGTTGCCAGTGATGACATACGGAACAGAGACGTGGTCCTTCACTGCGGGCCGCTTGAGGAAGCTCAGAGTCTCTCAGCGAGCTATGGAAAGGGCTATGTTCGGAGTTTCTCTGCGTGCTAAAATCCGTAACGATGATATCCGCAGCAGAACTAAAGTAACCGACATAGACCCTTGGATAAGCAAGCTGAAGTGGCAATGGGCCGGCCATATACCCCGTAGAAACGATAACCGTTGGGAAGAAAGGTTCTAGAGCGCAACTTCATACCGGCAATGACAGTCTAGGGCGTCCCTCATTAGATAGAGCAAGGACCAGCACGATTTTGCGGGAAGTCGATGGATGCCACCCGCTCAGGACCGTGTTTTGTGGCAATCTATGGGGGAGGCCTATGTTCAACAGTGGACTAAGATAGGCTGAAATTATGATGATGATGAAGTGTCTTCCATTTATTGTACTGCATGATGATATTATTATTATTTTTTATAATTGTGTCCTATCCGATCTTTCCAGTTTCAGTTTTTCGTCGGCAATTCTTTGGTGCTAGTTGAATATTAGTTTCTAAATTTACAAATATTATCAAATTGTCGTTTTTTTTTATTATTTCATTTGAGTGACGGAACGAGCAAAACGCTCACCTGGTGGTAAGTGTAACGTCTGCCCATAATAAATGCTGTATCACCCGGAAAATTACTGTGTGACATCACACTGCGCCCGTCATCCTGAGACATCAGTTCTTAAGTCTCATATGCCCAGTGATTACGCTAGCTCACAGTGCCCTTCAAACCGAAACACAGTAATGTTTGCACACTACTGCTTCACGGCAGAATAACTGGCCCTGGGGTGGTACCTATCTAGACGGATCCCTGCACAGGAATCCTACCACCAGTAAACTGTAGGATTTATGTCATCAATAGAGATAAAATATTTTATGTATATGTCTGTATTTATTGTGTGGGTGCTTCAAATAAACTTCTCTTTCTTTCTTTCTTTATTTTTGTAGCCTGAAATTGACAATTTTTTTTAAAACACTAACCTTTTTTTTTACTTTTAATGTAATTAATTGTTTTATATTGTAAGGTGTTGAAAATTGAAAATTCTTGCAGGCTCTTCCTAATTTAAAATAACGCTTTACTCGATTAATATTCTTTGCGAAGTAAGTTGTTTCTGAAGCATTTATGCTTCAAATACATGACGAATATTTGTAGTACTGTGTCAAAGTTAATGCACCACAAAACCAAACAAGCAAACCACAGATTAAGTTACATAATATTTAATTTAATCCGCATCCGCATGCAAAATAGAAAATGATGTTTATTACCTAGTTTTTAAATAGCACCGCCCGCACCAAACACCATTTCATTGATAATTACTCGTTTTGAGGTGAACACGTGTCGTGGTTTCGACTTCAGTGATGTATATGGCGTAGTGGTAGTGATGTAATAGTGGCGGTTCCCGATAGCGGTGTTAGTTTCATTGTGCACGCTATTGTGGGAAGGCGAGCGGTGTTCTTAGCAAAATAACCTTCTTGCCGCAAAGTAACGCCTGATTGATACGAGTATGATATTACCTATAATATTTTATAATTTATATAATTACGAAAGATATTTGTCATCATCATTACAGCCTTCTAATAGTCTACTTTTGGGCAGTGTGGTATTTTCAAAAGATGGCATATCTAACCACAGTATACATGCTGGGATGCGGGCTCCCAACCGTAGTTATATATTTTGTGCTGAAAGATTACTGCTCATTATCTGGTATATTTATTCATTTAGCGTTTTCGTACATGATGTAAGAAGTCTATATGACCCATAGACACCTTCTGTCACTGTCACCACTGTCGATGCGACGGCCTCATGTAACATGAATAATTCATTTTTTAAGTTTAAAATAGGTAACATATGAATAATTATTCCACCGCGTGCACATGTCAATGCATATTAAGGCCTTCATGAAATATCGCATACATGAATTCAATTACCGCAATAAGAACATTTTCTTGTAAATTGTTATAATAAATATCTGATCCCCAATGCAATAAAGTCTTTGAATGGGTAAGGTTCTGTATTAAAAGAAAATAAGTGAAAATAAAAATAGTTGTTCTAGTTTTTTCTTTCTTTAACAAATTATGCCCCATTATAGGATATCTTCAGTATCGTAGGTGCATTTTGCAGGCATAAATTGCACTAACACGAACCCTCAGACCCGGAGCAGCTATCTGTAGAGTCCACAAATATTTGTCCAATGCGAGAATCTTACGATAGCGCAGAAGCCAATCGCTTAGACACAACACTTTCCCATGGAATGTCTGGACTGTTAACTTGAGCAAAAATTACGAAGTGGAAAGCGTGTCACCATAAATAAAATAACAATCAGACGTGAAAAATACGTAAAAACAGTAGGATTAAAAAAAAATCTTATCAATTATTTATGTTTAAGCAACAATCAATAAAACTTCATACTTTAGTTCAACGGTAAAATACTTACTTTTAAATTTTAAAAAATGTAACATTTACCACGTAATGTGCACTTCAACAATGAAGAATAACATCAAAATTATTCAACCTATTGGTCTGCATGTCTGAGTAACAAAAATATCAACGGCATGTATAACACTAGCGACTGCATGTATGTATGTGTAAGGAGACCGAGTGGCCAAGTGGTCAGTGTGACCTGCTTGTGCCGCAGCCATAGCCAACAATTTGTGTTGAAAAAACGCGAACCGTTGGATTCCGGGTTTGGTTTTGATGTGCTTGTAAAATTTCTGCACTTAAAATAATGTGTAGTGTACTATCCAATATGGGCATTAGAGCAGCATGACAAATTTTTCGTTACTCCTAAAACGATCTGACAATGTGAGGCCTGTACTCAGCAGTGAAACGTTTATAGGCTCATACTTTTATGATCAGCCTTTTCTGCAAATAAATTAATCAATACTATAGAAATTCTTGGAATATAATAATAACTAGCTTTGCCCCGCAGTTTCACCTGCTTAAAATAAGCCGACCGCATCATAGTGCCGTACCGCATGGTACCTCGTTTAGCTGAGGATACAGTTCTGCCCTTCTTGGTAATGTTCGGTTCACAGCGTGCTCCTTAAGGCCATATCATTATATATTACAGCATATTTATATTCATATACTGGTGGTAGGATTCCTATGCGGGAGTCCGTCTAGGTAGGTACCACCACAGGGCCAGTTATTCTACCGTGAAGGAGAAGTGTGCAAACATTACTGTGTTTCGGTTTGAAGGGCACTGTGAGCTAGCGTAATCACTGGGCATATGAGACTTAAGAACCTATGTCTCAGAGTGATGGGCACAGTGTAGTGTCACACAGAAATTTTCTGGGTGGCACAGCATTTGTTATGGGCAAACGTTGCACTAACCATCAGGTGAACGTTTTGCTCGTTTCATTTTTATTTTATTTTTATTTAAACTTTATTGCAAACCTTAAATAAAAAAGGTAACAAAGGCGGACTTAATGCCTATAGGCATTCTCTACCAGCCAACCCATGGTGTGGTGAAAACTTGTGATAGGTGCATAAAATACATAAACTAAACATAAGCTTACACATACATACATACATACACACATTAATACTTACATACAATACATACATATTATATATATATATATATACAGACGCACAAATAAATAAATATATATATATATATATATATATATATATATACATATACATATATACACACGTACTAATAACTGCTAATGATAATAAATGATTCAGGTAGTAATAAACGGATTCCCTAAATGCTCACGAATCAACCTTTTGAAGGTGCATTTATTGGTAGTGTTTCTGATGTTTTCGGGCAAGGAGTTCCAAAGGAGTGTGACCTGAACAGTGAAGGAGTTGCCATAGAACCCGTAGAAGTGCGTTGGGATACGAATCTTATTGTTAGATGACGATCGAAGTTCCCTATCATGAGATGAAGAAAGATACTGAAATTTATCCTTGACGTAAGAAGGTGAAGATGGCTCATTTAAAATAGAGAAAAAAACAAGCAGTATTCTAGAATGCCGCCTCTGTCTGATAGTAAGCCAATTGAGCTCAGATCGATATTTTGAAATATGGTCATACTTTCGTAAGCCGAAGATGTATCTGATGCAATTATTAAGGAGGCGATCTAGCTTGTTAAGAAGATCTTGGGATAAATCTGGGTAACACACATCTGCGTAATCAATTATGGGCAAACTGAGCGTCTGTACTAGCATGAGCCTTGTTTTAAAAGGAAGGAAATGTTTTAAGCGATAAAGAGATCGCAAGGCAGCAGTGACTCTGCGGCTTATGTCAGTAACATTAACTCTCCAACTCAGTGTATTATCTATGAGCAGACCTAGATTTTTTACCACATTCTTATATCATCACGTTTCATCACTTTATGCAATAAAAAAAAATATATCTTCTGAACGCTGCAAGATATCGAAATGAAACATACACGAAACTTTAAGTAATAATTCCTTTTTTATTCTTATATTAGTATACTTATATAGTTTCTACTTAAATTTTGTACTTGTGTTTTGTAACGTCATTGCAAGAATACTTAGCAAATATTTCATCTTACACGTTAACGAATTACCAAATTTTATTATAGATTTTAATTATATATATTATATTATCTATTACGACCTCTAAATTAACATGATAATTAACATAATAATCAACATAAATTTTGTGGGCATATTAAGCCACGAAACCTTAATGAATGGGGCACGTAGACATGACTATCAGTAACATGGCGGATAATACACAAGGCAAATGTAGGAATTCATTTGCAAGTTAAAATAAGGATGTCTTAGTTGATTTTATAAGAATCACGTAAAAAGTAAAGTAACAGCCTTGTCTCGGCCGTTTGCTAGTTATCAAACGCCCGGGGATGTTGGCCTACTGTAGCTGGAATCTTCCCTACTAAAACAAAGATAAGCAATACTCACTCACCAAGGGCAGGCAGCTCCGTCGGGATATCTTCACAGCATCCAGAAACATTCACCGGAGTCCAAACGTATCACCGGTCAATAAAGCATGCGGTTAAAGCATTAAAGCACACCATTGCAGTCTAAACAATTCCAACGGCTTAATTAGTTAATTAGTTATTTTTAATAATCAAATAAATTACATTATAAAAGTAAAAGTAAATAAGTTATCCATAAAAAAAAAATATACGGCATTCACTCCGTAAAGCTGTTCGGTTTCAATTCTTGCATTGACTCCCGCCAACTGCTACTTTTTTATTTATTTATTTATTAATGGAAACAGTCATAAACTATTTTCCAGTGTCCAGTGACATATCCAAATATACAATCTTCAAGCAGCAAGATACAAAATTTCTATCGACAGTAAATTGATAGTTGCTTTACTGAAGATTTGGTGGACTGATGGAGACAAAACGAAAAGCACAATTTTGGTCTTGAATTGAATTTTTCCAATCACTGTACACTTTCAGGAGCACTTGCTGCATAATTAACTATCATTATTAAACATCAAAACTCCAAATATACACAGAAATCACAAAATTAAATAAAAACACTACTGCCATTTTTCGAGTTGCCGCCAAAAGTCTGCTACTTTTTTAATTTGAAATATTTTTAATTTATTTATTTTTTATTTTATTTTAAAACGGCCAGTCTCTTGTAATATCATACCCTTGCTAATGACTGGTGAGCTTTAACGTACTCATCCTTTCAATTAGAATGAATGAGCTGGGAAGAGACCGCCACGCTGCTCCAGTATGGGATGGTAGGCTTAACATTCCTCGAAATATTATTATTGCAGAACAGTTTTAACGGTGCCGGAACGAAAGATCGAATTTAAAGCGAGCGCTTCGCTAAAGTATTAAGACTTACTAATTAAAGGTGCCTCCGCTTATAAATTTTACTTACGGTTTTTTTATGAGGCATGGTAGCTCAGATGCCGGGTGCCTTAAATCTCATAGTACGCGGGTAACCTGAGTTCGATACCAGCACCCCCAAAATTGTTAAATGCAAAGTGATATTTATGCGCGGCGGTGAAGGAAAACATCGTGAGGAAACCTGCGTGTTTGAGAAATAAAAAATATAATTCGACAAAATGTAAGTCTTTTTACTCGCACTGGAGCTGCGTGGTGGACTCTTCCTGACTTCGAACCCTTCTCTGAATTTCGATTAGGTGTGTTCAGGGCACAGCGGTGGGACATTATTTGAAGGCTGCTGTCAAATAATTAAAATTTATATGCTATCTTACGTGTTTCGCTTTTTTGTAATTTGATAATAACGTAACTCTAATAAGACACTTCATTAAATCACATTTCGATAATAGTCTAATAGTTAGTTGAGTCATCAAATAAATAGGACAAAATATAAATAATTCGAAAAATCGCAATAAACATTTTATTTATCGTGTAATATTGCAACTAGCAGTTTAAGTATTTTATATTTTATTTTCTTTGCCAAACTACGTAATATACCAACCAGTACCTCGAAAGAGAGTGTGAGATTTATCGGTGTCTGTCTATCTGTAACAGAGAGCCTAATTCAAAATTATGACATATTGTCTATAGAAGAAAGTTATTAAAGCTATAAATCATCGTTATATCTATAACAGGGTTTTACTAAAAAAAGTTTTATTAAAAAAATTAATTTTCAGAACATGATTTATGCATTCCGAAAACTATCTATAAAGCTCTAATTAAAGGATATACTTCATTACTATTTGAAACATTTTTTTACTTAATCTAGGTTACTCACTGAATTCGGTTTATCTATCATCATCACTATCATTTCAGCTTAAAACTAATCCTCAGCTGAACATAGGCCTTCCCATAGATTGCCACAAAGTTTGTAGCTCTCATTTTGAGGGGATTTGGCCATTGCCACGCTTGGCAGGCAGGTCAGCAACCGCAATTTATTTATTCAAATGTTCCAGGAAGAACTTATTGAAGAAGATTCTCTTAAGCCGCCACCACACGGTGATTACGGTTTATTCATATACCCTAAATTAAAAGAAGATACATGAACTGTTTTGATACTTTTTATTCAATTTCATGTTTTTCACCGTATAATGGGCGGTGATCAATAATTTTTCGCCCAATATTATCAAAGGCGTCGTAAATGATGATAAAGGGGAAAAATAAATCAGAGAACATCCTGTTTGCAAACCTTCATACTACCGTTGACACGGGCTGACTGCTGAAAACACACTCTAGCATAAAAGGATCGACAACTTCGTGGATGTCTGGATGTTAATTTGACTATACCTTGTCTCTGGCCCTACACTTGACCCTTCCTCGTATCTTATAGCATGAGCATTCATCATCATCATCATTTCAGCCTATTACTCAGTCCACTGTTCCACATAGGCTTTACATGAGCTTCACATGAGCTTGACATGAGCTTTACATCTTTTGAAAGGAAGACGAGTGAGTTCCTCTGTAATTGTGCTTACATTTATGAATATATAATATTACAGCTGTTACGCGACCTACTTCGTTCGCTATTATGCGTCAATCGGTAAAAAGGAAAAGTCAAGCGAGGTTTTATTCCTGATTGTCCATCAACTTTTGTCCATCAAAGTTTTCATGCTTATTCTGCCAGACCCAACATTCACTACCGTAAGTAAGTGTGGGGACCAGTACTCCTCTATATACGTTCAGTCATGCTTTTTTAGATACTTTCTGGGTACACATAAAGTTATGCAGGGTCCCATATACTTGATTTCCTGCCAACACTCTTCGCTTAATAACACTGTCGTACTTTCCGTTTCTCGTAAATTCTGAACCCAAGTATACAAATTCTATCTCTCAAGATTTTTTTCATAAATAGATTAAACAGCCACGACGAAGCCACATATTCCTTTTTGACACCTTTTTCGATGTTAAACCAGTCTGTGTAAGCCCCGTTTACACTGACACAAGTACTGGAATCCTTACAGAGTAATTTCAGTGCTTGTTTCAAGCTGCCGTCCACCCCATATATAGACAATGTCGACCACAATTCATTCTTCAACACTCTGACAAATGCCTTTTCAAATCTACGAATGGGCAATACACCGTTTGACTTTGAGCCAAGAATTTTTCGGCTATGCTTCGTAAGGAAAAGATCTGATTAATGCATCCCATTCCTCTCCTGAATCCCGCTTGGACATGTGATGAATGAAACTGAAGAGAAGATCTTCAGTTTCATTCATCACTCTATTAATCAACACCTTTGCATACAGTTTACCGACAATACAGAGCAAGCTTTCCTTGCAGTCTTCAAGATCGATTCAGCAGTTGAACCATGAAAGGGTAACAAACTGACAGAGGCACAGAGAGAGTTACTTTCGCATTTATAATATTAATATGGACATATTCATCGACAACTTCAAGCGAAGTGTTTCTACCAACAACCGGTATAGGTGTAAAATGGACGTTAGACATGATCTTCGTCTTGTCCGTGTTCATCTTATGACCTTCCTGTTGGGGGACACTATTAGGTCATTGAGCATAGTGCTAAGGAAAAATCGACCTCCAGTGATTCTGCAATTATGACCATGTCGTCGGCAAATCGAAGAAGATCTTCCAGTCCAGTATCTGGAAAACATCTTCCATTACAGCAGTGAATAGTTTCGAAGATACGACCTCAACCTAATAGTGTAACGTGATGAATAATGTTTAACTAAACAACTCGAAACTCCTGACACTAAACAGCTATAAATATATATGCTTATGTAAATTCTTGTGTAATTTTAACAGGTGGTCGGATTCCTATGCAGGAATCCGTCTAGGAAGGTACCACCCAAGTGGCCAGTTGTTCTGCCGTGAAGCTGTAGTGTGCATTACTAGTAAATAACTGGGCATATGAGACTTAAGAACTGATGTCTCAGGGTGACGGGCGCAGTGTGGTGTCACACAGAAATTAACGTTTATTTTGGTGAAAGTTTAGCTCGTTTCGTCACTTTATCAAATCAAAAAAATATGTATCATCCATGTTTCTGTTTCACACTTAAAAATTTGCTTCAATACTATACAAAATGTGACGTAAGTGACCTACTAATCAATTAGATTAATATTCGATGCTTATGCTTTAATGAAAATAAAGATTGGGGATGTTAAAAGAGGTTACTAGAACACAATGAACAAAATGAAATTTTATACACTATTACCAGTGCAACTCGAAGTATCATGCTTATATGCGCAAAACATTGAAATTGATCTGTAAAGTAAACCTTACATGTAATTAGTAATAAAAGCAGGAATCCACAACATTGTAATAAATTATATTATACTTAATGGTTTTGTGCAATAATTAAGACTGAAGTCGAAATCGGAAGCGCGTTTAGTCTAATAGTTCTTTGTATGGACTGGGAAACATTACTTCGCAGGTTGAGCCCGCCATTCCACTATTATCATTAATCAATTAGCATAAACTTTAAAGCAGACATTTTTGGTCTTATGACATTCTGCGATATACACATACACTATCGTTGATATCATACTATAGTTTAAATAACGACCCAAGAGTTCATTGGATACTTTGATATAATAAAAATATGGAGATGCCGTGGACAACTGGAGAATAAATCTTTGTTTTTATTTTAACTATTCTATTCTACTCTACTTTACTCTACTCTTTTTTGTTACACTTTCAGGTTACCTTAGGCGATACTATGCTAACGCTTTGCAATACTGGTAGCGAGGAATACGTTGTACTTCAAAAAAGTCGATAAGTTTTCGAGTTTCCCTGCGTGCTGTTTCCAAATGTATTGTCAAAAAAGGTTTATACAATACATTTTATTTAAAAATTAAAGAAATGTCTTTTGTCATATGGCTGAAGAATTACTACGGCATGACTAAAAATTCATCACCGCCGGAAACCAGAATACGAAACTGTAGAAACTCAAAAACATATTAGACGGGGTTATATAATATTCCGATAGTTTTCATTTACACCATTGGAATATTTTCAAGCTACTGAAATGGCGAATACATTACTTACCATAGATTTTCCGATGGATGGTCTCGTACCCTTTATTTAAATGATATTATAGGCGTGTGTGTTAAATAAAGCATATGGAAGGAAAAAAGATAAAGTGAAAGCTTTTTTCGAACATGTCATGCGAGATACTCTAAGTAAATAAAAGGCGGTTAGTAGCTATTGTGTTCTAATATAAAAAAACTGTTTTTTTTTAGAGTGCTTTTTATTTATGGTGATATAAAACGCCTACACGTTAGTAATATTTTACATAACGTTACTCAAAGTGTTCACAATAATAATTTCATAAGTATACTAAAAGTGTTAACATAACAAATAGTCATATAAAAAAACAGAAGCAACGAAATATATCGAACAAATGCAGGGCTCCTGTTCCCCTGAGACTATTGGTAATGTAACCAATAGTCTCAGAGGATATATTATTAAAGGAGTAAAAAACGTCCACCTGATGGTAAGTGCAACGTCTGCCCACAACAAATGCTGTGTCACCCAGAACTTTTCTGTGTGGCACAACACTGCGTCTGTTCCCTTGAGACATCAGTCTCATATGCCCAGTAATTTCACAACGTAACAGTGCCCTTCAGAACTAAACACAGTTATGTTTGCACACTGCTGCTTCGCGGCAGAGTAACGGGCCTTGCGGTGATATATAATTAGTCGGATTCCTGCACGAATCATATCTTGTAGAACAGCATAATTATGCAGTGTTTCGGTCGGTCTGTCCAAAGCATTGACTTTCGTTTGTGTGATGCCAAAGATACATCAGACTGTCATCGCAGTCTAATGAATTCTCTATTCATCGAATCTATTCATCTAGCCATTAAAATATTTCATTATATTATATTACATTCCGGGAAAAAGGTATTAAACAATTTCGTCAAGCTCCAGAATAACACCTACCTACTTACCATTTCATTTAAACTCCGTCTCGAAGTATCACTGACATTACAAATCATTTTTAATGTCGGTGAAGAGTGAGTTATCTTGATTTCACATCAACTATGGAAGTATGTGTCTATGGTCAAGTAAGTAGGCGAAAGTATCACGATCAGATCGAAGACGTTTTAAGGAAAGGCCTCGTCAAAAGTTAACAGTGACTGGCTTGTATGAAAACGTCAATGAAAGTAGAAGAAGGTTAGTGTGTCAGAATCGTAGCAAATGGAAATACATGGTGCCTACTAGTACTACGAATAACCCATTAGATTATAATTAACAAATAATATAAAGAGTAAGTGTTTCGCGTTATTTACCGTGTTACATGTAACTTTGTGATTAATGTTGCAACATAAAGCAAAAAAGCATAACATTTTTTTTAGTTGCAGTGGCTACAGATTTATTTCATTTTTTTCTTATTTACTTTGTTCACCTCTCTTTTCCATGAGAGTCTAGCAAAATATTTAGACAGATATAACAATAGCGATGAGTAGTCATTCTAGAAAAGGCGTATCCTCTATACACGTTAGAGTGGTTTTTACATAAATTTTACATCCACAATGCAACCAGACCAGAAAACCAACGATTTGAATTTTTAAACAAACATTGGCTCCGGCAAAAATTTAAACCCAGGACCCGCGGTTTGGAAGTCAAGTGCTCTCGCCACTCGGCCGTTGTAACGCAGGAACGCTTAAATTAATCATGATCTATAACTATACTAAACGTAAGCTATGTGATAAATAATTTTATTCAACGAATATATTATAATAAACGGTAATGAGAAATAATAAATATTCCATTTTTGTTATCTTAATATCATTTTCGACATATAATAAAATTCTTCTACAGTCGTTAGTCTTATTTACCTTTGGCAGTTATTATTTTTATGAATGTCCACGAAATGTCTTTCTGATTGTTTTATGACCTTTGATTTAATATGTCCTTTGTTTGCAACTTTATTCGAAATAGGTGAGCTTCGCTTTTCATAATTCTAAAATTTTACATTAAAAATACGGCAGTGTTTCATTTATTCTGTTAGAGTTATTGGAGGAGAATAATTTAAAAGCAAACATAGGAAAGGCTTGATTTAATATTACAAAGAAATATGGATAAATTTATTACTAACAATTAATATGCTTTATTGACCTAAATTTGAAAAATGTTAGAATAAAGTAATGAATTAATTGAAACATTTTACATATAAGCTTCTTTCACTACGCTTTTTTATTGACTAGGAAAAAGTTAATACAGGTATGTTGAAGAGTTACTTTTATTACTTAGGAAAAAAAATTAAAGAATAGGAAATAAATCAATACGTTAACGAAAAAGTATAATCAAAACAACTTATTAATAAATATTTAATACAATCAAGTAATTACCTAGAGCCGTGGTAGCTCAGAAGAGCCGTAGTGGCTCAGGGGCTAGGCGCTCGCTTTAAATTTCATAGTACGCGAGTGACCTGGGTTCGATTCCCGGTGCCGGCAACACTAAAATTATTAATTGCAATTTTAAGTACTGATTTACCACGTGCTCGGCGGTGAAGGAAAACATGGTGAGGAAACCTGCATGTCTGAGAATTAAAAGAATATTTCAAAGACATATGAAGTCCGCCAACCCGCATTGGAGCAGCGTGGCGGATTCTTCCTAGCTCCAAAAAAAACCCTCTCAGAAATGAGAGGAGGCCTGTGCTCAGCAGTGGGACATTTATAGGCTGAAACTTTCCTTTTTTTACTTTAAGTAATTACCCGAACAATCAATGAGGATATTGTCGTGCGGTGGTAGTGTAAAATAATTCATAACCCATCTTATCTGGCGGTGTCGTAAAAGTCGACTAAGAGAACAATCAGGAAGTTTTGGTAGCCTCTACAAATAGCGAAATAACCATTCCAAATGTGACAGATCTAAAATGTTCAAGCCTGTGATGGGAAATGGGATGGCAGCGTCTAAGGTACGATGTGCCGTTATAATCCTTCTAATTTGGGAAAGGCCCATACCCAACGTTATATTTTTATCGACTTTTGATAATCATGAATCAATGATACAGAATGAATAAATAATATATAAGAATTGTGATAGCTCAGGACCCGCGCCCGAGTACCTTGAATACGATTTCTAATACCGGCACCAATAAATGCGCTCAATTGTAATTTTAAGTGCTGATTTGAGATGATGCGCAATGAAATAGCATGACGAGTTCTTTCCGGCTCCAAACCTATCTTAGTAGCGAAAGGATATCTGTGCCTAGCTAAGGCAATTTCACATAATAATAAACAGAGTAATAAAAAAGGACACCCAAATAAGTTTCTTACGTGATAATGAATTTCTATAGATCTATAGGTTTCGGTGCAAAATACGATGAGCAAAAATAGATTAAGATACAAGTGAACACAAAAGAGAACGTCATATTTTTTCTACCTTTCGAGTAGTCTACCTTCATGATTATACTCGTAACAATTAAAAAGAAATAATAAAGATGGTCACCTAATATATTGCAGCTTAGGCAGATTTCTGTGTATTGTACTACTTAATTTATACACAAAATAGCTATTTTAAAATTTTTAATTCAAAATTTTAATTGTGTCTGTATGTAGTCTCGTATTGTATTAACAACTGCAATGTTACCAAGAATGTAGCATTGCGGTCCAATGTGACACGTGATTTATCTCAGTTAGATTAATGTATCATATTGAGCATATTATGCCCAGTAATGTCACTGCCTTCGTATACATATACAACTGCGCGTTACTTATATGTAACGTAACTACCGCGTGGTCTAAAGTTGAAGTTACCTGACTATGATGCCGCGGGACTTATGTTCGAATCCCAACCAAAGCCAACATTTATCCAAAAACAAATTGTTGGTTTTCTGGTGTGGTTGTGTTGTGATTGTCTCAGGTCTCAGACACTGGATCTAAGTTTATTTCCTATCTTATCGCATGACCGTTACATCCTATTGAAGATAAGAACAAGTTAGTGTCACTGTGTTTACATTTGCACGTTCATTTGTGGCACTGTTATACGAGTATGTCCTATATTATACTATTATGCACTTTATAGCTTCCGACAGTATATGAAAGTTTCCCTCGTGGTCTAAAATCTGCCGGAAGGATTGCGACCATTATAATATATGGTGATGATCATCGTATCATCATTGTCGTTTTATATGTAACCACAGATCGATTATAACAGACCTGCAAAGACCTCTATTAATAAAATAAGTAGTTTCTAGCATTCTGTTTTGTTGTAAAATTTAATTACGTTTTTAAATGCGTTTACATTCCATTTTTTGTTTTAAACTGCATTAAATTTAAGCTGATATTTAAGTGTAGCAAAAAATACAACGATTAAATCCCGAAAAATCTTACTAAGCACTTTCATTTATGAGAACATCTACGTGCAATTAACCCGACCTTACACACAATTAATTGCTCGGAGATAAACGACTTAATTTGGCTACAATTAAAATTTCAGGTTTTATGAGGCAAAAATTATCGGTATTTAGTTTCGTTAATTTAAAGCTGCGGTATATTTCTTGTTTTTGTAGTTAGGTATGCCAAACTGGCACACAATCCACTTGTTAGTGAATAGTCGCTTTATACGATAGAGGTTCACTTGTAATAAAGTATTAAAAACCTCGATGTCAATACTTAGATCTCTGTTTCTCACCACTCACCATACGAGACACAACATCGTTATCCCGCTATTTTACACTGATATTCTGTGTGAGCGTGGCCCTTTACTGGTCGACCAGAGCCGATACCCATTTACTTACCAAAGTACCTTACGTATGGAAAAGTAGTCTATCTGTCTATAAAATACAGTTCAAATCTATTTACTAGAATATATAAGCTAGGTAGGTAGAGCCTCAGAGGGTTTACATTTTTCTTAACCTCATTTTAATTTAAACGTTTAAAATTTAAAAATATTGTAAAGATATTTTGTAAGCCTACATCAGGCAAATAATCTATTGCTTTTTTATTTGACCTTATGTACGTATGCATACAATAAGAAAAGTTTTCATGTGCAAAAGTCACAGAAACATAGCTTATAATACCATTCCTTTAAACCATTCTAGTGGAAAAAACAGTATCATTAATTCTTCTTGAAGTCTATCCCATCTTAGTGTCTTATGCAGAACATAGGCCACTAAGAACTAAAATTCTGAAACAACGCTTTTGTCGGATAGAAAGCCATTTAAGCTTAGAACGGTGACATAAAACTTGATCATATTTACGTAAACCGAAAATAAATCGAATGCAGTTGTTGAAAAGAGGCTGCAAAAAAGGCCCATCTGTCAGTTGGTGAATCGATCTGACTCACTATTGGACGAAGTGGAGCATGGAGTTTGTGTATTTTGGCCAACCCATACAACTTCGATGGTTTGGCACAAGAAGGTCTGGATTATTCCAACCATTATATCAGATTTGAAAAACCATAAATTCTCGCAAAAGAACACCGATTCCTACCAAGGATGATTCGCTAGGCTATTGAAATTAAAAAACATCCTAATTTTAATAGAGAAGATGGTTGGGTATTACCACCAGCTTGGGATCCTATAATCAATAAAATTAAATCAAAAACCAAGCATACCACTGCAAGACTTCAAGACACAGTTAGCTCTTTCTGCGTAGATCGGACCAAAAATAATAATTAAATGCTGAAGGTACTCCGGGTTAATTATGACATCAGGACATCTGTCACCTCAGTTCCCCCGTGACCATGGGTGCTGTAAAGCACACAAAACGTCGTGTTGTAAATAGTAAAATTAAACGAGATAAAATCCGTAAAATTAGTTTCATTTTAAAATGCTTATTTTCTCTTCATTTTAAATTTTAATGCTATATTATAACAAATAACTAGTACCACCCACCTGAGAGTGTTTCTTTCACAAACAAGCAAATAACACTTTCACGTTTTGGTTTGTGTCATTTTACAATTACCACTTCACATCCATGGAGTCTTTAATTAGGGATAGCATGACTGACCTAATGGAACTGGTCCCTAAGATGATGACCAGCTTCGAAGAAAAACTACGCAAATTCTCCCCATTCACCGTTTGGTACAGCATCACTTGCTGCTGAGTTCGCTTAATTCAAGTCATTTGCGGTTCAAGAACTGAGCAGTCTGCAGTAGCAAATGAAGCTCTTGGCCTGTAATGTTGATCAGCTGGAGGTGCGAAGTCGTCGGAAAATGTTGCTTTTTCATGGGGTGCCAGAATCCTCAAAAGAAGATACTACTCTAGTTGTTACAAAGGTTCTCAGTGATCAGCTTAAGATTAGTGACTGCTCAGCCCAGGATATACGAAGGTGCCATCGGTTGGGCCGTCAAGCTGCTGCTAGTAGACCCCGATCAATTCTCATAAAATTCCAAGATTCGGCGTTGCGGGACAAAGTCTGGTACTCCAAAACTCAACTGAAAGGATCTGGTAAAATTATATACAATAAAATTTGTGTCCTTCCTATTCACTCATTATAATCATGGGTGACTTATTAACTTTAAGGTTAATACCTGCCTCCTTAAACAAGACCCTAGATCTTATAATCTTCAAAACATTATAAAATCCAGTAACTTATCTATTCTTCCACTTAATGCCACACATAATTTTCCTAATTCTATTCCCTCTCTACTTGACCTTATTTTTGTTTCCTCTCTTGATTTTGTCGTAAAGCACGGCCAATATTCAGCCGATGCCTTCTCATACCATGACCTTATCTACGCTTCCTATAAGACCCGGACTCCTAAAGTAAACTCGAAAATTCTTCTGCAGCGTAACTTCGGTGGAATGGATTTGGTAAGCCTTCGGAAAGATGCATAAATTTGGGACTACACATATACACATTCATAAATCAGTTGAAAATGGTGATACTGCAAAGGTCTGGAAATTTCTTAGATCATTGGTTGTTGGGAAATCTAAAAACAATCCTATTTCAAACGATCTTAATGTTGATCTATTAAATCAACATTTCTCATCTTCTTCGAATGTCGATAGCACTGCTAAAGCTAACAAGTTAATACTTCTTTCTACTGTTTCAATATCCAATTACTTTTGTTTTGTTTTATTACTTCCAGTGCAGTGGTAAGTGACTGTGTCAGCCGAAAGATGATTCTTCCTGTTCTTGATATTATCCTGCCCATTATATGTCATATCTTTAACTTCTCTATTTCTTCAGGTAGTTTTCCATCAACTTGGAAAAATGCTGAAATCATTCCTATTCCCAAGAAAACCAACCCTGCATCTTTTTCGGAGTATCGTCCTATTTCTATTTTGCCTTTTTTGTCAAAGGTCCTTGAACGCATCTTCACACTCAATTCAGCAGTTTTCTCTGCAAATTATCTCTCTTAAATCCTTTACAATCTGGATTCCGGCCTGGACACAGCACTACCACAGCTTTGGTCAATATCACTGATAACATCCGACTAGGAATGGAACACGGCGAACTTACTGTTCTTATCCTATTAGATTTCAGCAGTGCATTTAATACTGTTGATCATGACATCCTACTTGGTGTAATACGCTCTCTAAACGTATCTCCAACAGGACTGGTTGGTTTCAGAGTTACCTGTCTGGTTGCCAGCAACGTATACGTACTGATGATACTTCCTCATCCTGGTGTAACGTATATGCTGGTGTTCCTCAGGGGGGCGTTTTATTTCCTTTACTTTTCACAGTCTTTACTAACTCAATAACCGTGTGTTTTGAATAATTTCAAAAAATTATTGTGTTCATCAACAGAGCATCCAGCTCGCCGATGATGCGTCTGGCATAAGGTGAATTTTGGTTATTGTAGACGCATAGTGTATCCACGCGATTGGCGATTGCGTGTTTGAAATCCTCACCGCCCATAAAGTAAATTCGTAAAAATGTATGTGGTTCGTTTGACATTGGTAGCAATGAGCCCACTTTGTGATCAACTTGGCCATTGATTTTGAATGTTTAATTGAATTGTTGACCATTTGCAGCATTATTTTTAACTATTTCTGTTGCTCCAAACGATGTAATTTGGAAACTTTTATTGAATGTCAAATCGACTTAAGGAGCAGGTTAGAATTTGGATCCGTACCGATAAGAAAGCCGTACAATGGTTCGATTGGTGTTTCAATATCCGGTAATTGCACTTTTCCTGACTACCTTCTTCCCGCGCAACTCATCCCGCTGGCTTATTTCTGAATTTAAGCGCGTTAAAATGCGGGCATTGGTTGTTTATAGCACCAATCTCCACTTTTGAATAAGCGTAATATTAAATATCGGACTTATAATCGAATGAATAACGGAAGAATGAACCGGATGTAAATACGGGATGTACTTGTTGGCGTTGTTGGTCATATGCTCTGAGTGTGTTAACTACGAACCGGCGCGCTTGTCTTTGTTCCAATCGTCTTTGTTGATTTCGTTCAGCTCGTGCCTATTGTGATTATGATTCACGTAATTGAGCCATGAAAAATAAGTAAACAAAAATACGACGTATTACATTGTCAGACGTACGTTGGGTTGTAGCAACGAAAAGGCTGTCGACTCAGCATAATGCTATGGCAGAGTTGCCACAGCGCTGTTATTCTGTCGATGCCTCAGGTTTAACGAGCAGCTTCCGGACATATTGTTAATTGACTTAGTTTAATTTAAAAGAAATAAATATGCGCACATGTACACGGATACACACACACACACACACACACACACACACACACACACACATATATATACATATATACATATACAAACACACATATACATGTATATATATATACATATACATACATGCACACACATATACACATACATGCGCATGCATTATATAAAATAGAATAAAAATGCATGCGCAAATTACAAAAAAAAACAAAAAGGTCTGAAATACTTACATATAAACAAAGTTATTAAATATTAAACACAAATGCAGTGTAAACAGATAACAAAAAATAAAAAGAAAAAAAAAAAGTTTCTGTATCTCTGTCACTATTCAATTTATCATGCGTAATAACCAGATTTTTAGTCTGTGCAATTATATAGTTGACACGTTTACTTTAATACGTGGCACCGAATTAAAAAAATTACTTTGTGTCATTGTTCTCTAGAAGATAAGACTTGTAACGAACAGTAAAATTAGGCTTTGTACGAATTTCTCGAAGCGGTGGCGGTAAATCGTTCCAACACTTTGTTGCCAAGTAACGAAAACTACCTCGAAACGCAGCAGTAACGTGTCCTGGGACAGCTAATAGAAACTATTCCGGAGTTTTGCTTTTAATAATTCCAAATAACAGGCTAGCGAACTGCAATTTAAGCCTAGATGCCATGTTTAGTAGTTTGCCCTTATTTAGATACGATGAAACATGAGTTCTAGGAGGAATATTAAAACAGAAACGGGCACATGCGTTTTGGACCCTTTGTAGCAGTTTCATAGACCTTCCCAAAAGACAAGGACCATAAACTGATATGCAGTAATTCAATTTGGACAATATTAAAGACTCACAGAGCGTTACTCTCATATTCAGGCTCAGGTAAGCCCGTATTTTGTATAAGATCTTTAACCTATAGAAACAGGCACGTGCTATATCCAAGACATAGTTCTCAAAATGCAATAGGCCATCCATTTTGAGACCGAGGTTACGAGCCTCATCAATTTGCTCAATGATTTCCTCCTGCAGGAAAAGTATAGGTTTGGATTCTGATATACTTTTAATCTGTGATCTTGAACCTAATATCATGAATTTTGTTTTAGCTGGGTTTAAATTGAGTGAATTATTTTTTGACCATAGTGCAATTCGTTCCAAATCTCTGTTCAGTATACTTATACTCTCAGTGGTATCATGAGGTTTGAAGGAAAGATATAACTGTACCTTACCCTTAGTGTGATAGGTGGTGAGCCCATCGCCACCGTGCGGTGTTGGATGCACAGAATTTAATTCCTTACTCGCCTTTTACGAGATCCATTGGATGCGATGGAGTGGAAGTATTCTCTTAACGAGCCGCCACCACTCGGCTCTAAAAAATAATCATAAAACACGTATATATTTAAAACTTTTAATTTAAAATGCTTCCCCCAAATTTTTGCACGCACTGATTATAATAGTATTATCAATTGTTGTTAATAATAAATAAAAACTAATAAATGTACGCAATGGTCGTTATTGGCGGGACATAACATGAGACATGTTGAGTACTATTGATTTATATGAGATCACTAAATTAACTGAACGTGAGAATTATCTTCAGCAATTATTAATAAAATGGTAAGAAATAATTATAGCACAATAAATATTTTTCAGAATATAATTAACACGGGAGTTGCACTGAGAATGTAAAATGATAAGTATAAATGATAAAATATAAATGATCGACAATCAAGTGTTTATATACTCTTTGAAAACAATAATAATGGCCGTAAACTGTGTATGTTATTGTGTGAGAAAGACAGGAGACCGGCTTCTTTCTCATCTCAACTCCGTGCTGTTCGCGGGATGAGACGTGACACCGATTATTAAAGTACTAATATCGCTATTAAAAAACGGGTGTTGGTTGTAGAAGGGTGAAAATTAAGAGTTATATGTATTTTTTAAAGCCAAATCATAAAAATAAGAAATATTTTATTTGTCCAAATGATAATTATGGGGTGGGCCACCCTTATCACTTAGGGGTATAAAAAATAGTTTACATCCTATTCTCAGACCTACCGAATATACCTACACAAAAAGTTTCTTAAAAATCGATCAAGCCGTTTCGGAGGACTTTGGTTACTAATACTGTGAAAACTTATTTATTTATGTATGATCGTATATGTGAATAATAATTTTGTTCTATAGGGAATATATTTTTTTTATTTATTTGTTTTCCATGCCGACTTTTTCATTGTTCTTGATATCATGTCCTTCCAGCGGTTGTCTGGAAGATTTTGCTGTCAGCAGTAAGACCGCCCATTGCTCACTCTTAGTGTATATTATTTTTTGTCGTTTATTTTACATCTAAGGTTTGCAAGAAAAAATATAAATAAATAAAATAAATAAACAACTTTCGGCTAATTTCGGAAAACTGAAGTCCTCAACCCAAGAAATGGTCCAATAATATCGGAAAACTGAACTCCTCAACCCAAGAAATGGTCCAAATGCAAGTCAAGGTTCACAGTGATAGAGAAAGGAATTAATATTCCGTTAGAGAACACAGGAGCAAGGTTAATATAATCTACCATATCTTACCAACAACAATCACTTTACATTTTGATGGGTTAACAGAAACGCCATATCTAAGTGACCAATTTCTAATGGCTTTATGCTCAAAGATCAACTTTTTAATACTCGTACCATTGTCGTGGTCATTAATTCCAGCTTGCATATAAAGCAAGAGTTCATCAATTTATAAATAAAGAAAACATTATTGGAGAAAGTATACCACCTTGCGGCACGCCAATATCAATGTTACGGCTGTCCTAAGTGGATTGATTACTGGCGGCCACGAAGATAGGAGGAAAGCTACTCAAACACACAAAAGTAACTTAAAATAAGGATATCGTGGTCCACTGTGTTAAAAGCATTCGATAAGTCAACAAGCGCTACCACAGTTAGCTTATCCATGCCCTTTCCTTTGTCGTCAATGAGCTTAATTAATGCTGTGGTAGTACTGTGACCTGATCGGAAATCCAATTGAAATGCATTAGATAGGTTATGTTTTGTCATGAAAATAGACATTTCTTTGTGAACACAGGCCTCTAGAACTTTTGACAGAAAAGGAAGAACATAAATTGGACGAAAATAATTAGGCAATGAGGGATTAGGGATTTTAGGAAGTGGGTGAAAAAAGCTCTTTTCCATAGAGGTGGATACTAACAAGATTCCAAGGAGTAATTTATAAAGTGTGTAATTGCTGCTACGAGTAGAAGGCACTCAAGGTCACCATAACCTTACTCACCTCATCGCACCCCACAGCTTTGGATTTTATTGCTAATGCGGTCTATTTCGTGGTGGGTCGTTTTAAGTTGCTATACGCATTCTATGATGTTGGTTTCTTTACCAGCGGTTGCGAATTTTTACTGCGAATGTTAACTTTACGGCTATTACATTGCTAATGCGGTCTATTTCGTGATGGGTCGTTTTAAGTTGCGATATGCATTCTTTGATGTTGGTTTCTTCACCAGCGGTTGCGAATTTTTACTGCGAATGTTAAGAGTCGTACCAAATTGGCGGCGACGTGGTTCGCCACCCGTCACGTATCGTTTCCTGCGGGGGCTAAAAGTGGGCTTCGAGTATGGTCTCTGCCTAACACTTATATGGGAATAAGACGTGGCTGTATGTTATATGTATGTTATCAAAAACCAACTTTGAGTTTATGAATCCAATCTAATTACAAGTATTTGCATTATATTCATATAGATTATTTTTTAAGATCGAAGATGTGTTGTGCTTAATAATACCGTCCTTATTTATATATACTGCAACTAGAAACAGTAATATTATCACTGATCTTCCTGGAGCATCTAAATAAATAAACTGCGGTTGCCAACCCGCCTGCCAAGCGTAGCAACTATGGCAAAATCCCCCTAAAAAAAGTGCTACAAACTTTTGTGGCAATCTATGGGGGAGGCCTATGTTCAGCAGTGGACTAGTGATAGACTGATACGACGATAAAAATCTGAATCAATTTTGTTTACAATAACGCAAAATAGTTAATATAATCAGGCGTTACTTTCGGAAATCCATTATAATAAAGAAAAGACGTAAATTTTCTAAGAACCGCATGCTAAATATAAAATGTTGTACATTAATTTCGCGCTCCGCAGCGTCCCCACAACAGTGTGCCCAAGCAAACTAACACTACAACACTACCACCAGGAACCACCAAAGTCGAAACACGATACTTGTTTCACCACAAACCGAGGCATTTTCAATTGTTATTGACTCTACGACAGACAGTCGCCATCAGAAAATCTTAGCAAATTAACTTTCTTCACCTATCACAATAACGTAGTAAGTCTTAAAGGGGATCAAAATATTACATACAAAGAATAAATAGGTTAGGTTAGGTTATTAGATTAGTTATTATTTGAACACGGCTGTGTTCAATTTTGATAATAATCTCCTCGCTGCCTCAGCTAGTATCGGAATCCTTGGCGTTGACATATCTAGTGTCGTTCAGTTCGGCGGTCACCTGGAAAAGAGCCTAGTATTTTCTGAATGACCGGCAACGCACCCGGAATTCTTCTGGTATTGCGGATGTACATGGGCGGTGGTGATCACTTACCATCAGGTGAACCGCTAGCTCGTTTGCCCCCTCTCCTAAAAAAAATTCTGCTTAGTTGTAATTTTGTTTAAAAATTATGTGATATAAAACGTTCCGCTTTTGATTGATGCGAACGGATAATAAAGTGGGCTCGTTTTACTGACGAAGAATTTTATAAAATAAATCTGTCAACTGTCTAAATATTTTCTATATTCAAATTTCTTAAGTCAAATTACGTAGGTCGATAATAATTTTTAAGAAGACAACAAAATTTTTACGCAAAGAATTCATAATATTTACAGCAGTTAATTACTCTTACTGGCAATTTTCAAACACAGTTACTTATAAATTTCACTAAAGCAATAAGCGTCCGATTTTCTGTAAGCAAAAAATAACTATGTTTAAATCATTGTTTTATAATGTACTAGCGATCCGCCCCGGCTTCGCACGGGTAGATATTGATGTCGTGTTAGCAAAATAAAAAGACCGCTCTCGACCGCTGCGCAAAAGGAGCCGCACATCTCGATGATTTCCAAGTTGCACGAAACCGGGCGGCGCGGCGTTCGAGTCCGCGGCCGCTGTGTTTATTATAGAGCGTTTCAAAGTTTTATATTAAAAAATATATAAATTAAATTACAAACCATTATTCAATTGTTTCTAGTTTACAAAAAATAAAATGATTAGATAGGTAATCAATAGAACTTAGTCTAATCGCGAGTAGCGCGGGCGAGCGTATGGCTGCTCACTCACACCGCAGCATTTTTCTTACTTATAGCATTTGTATACCCGTCATAACTTCTAAACATTAGGTCCGATTCGAATAAAATGTACTGCCGATGGCAATTACATTTTACATTACTATTTGGCACGATAAATTTTTTATCATATCATAAATTGCAATGGGCGCGAGACAATGCTTCAACTGCAACAACTTCGGCATACATATTGCTAATGCCTCTTCATCATTCTGCTGCATTTCGAGTAAGTTTTCAATACGCCACAAGCAGGTGCTGGATAATCCTTCCACCATCTTTTCGAACCTGCAGTCACTACACAGTTTCCGGGTTAAGTATAAATTATTTTTATTGAACCAGCAACTACAATCTTAGCTTTTTAACATCAATTTAAAGATTTATAGTTTTTTTGGTTAAGTTTTTCTTTATTTTTATGTATATTTTTAAATAGTAATATGTATAATTATCAATTAAAGCGGCACGTCAGTGTGGTTGGCGCAGTGGTTGAGCAATTGATTCTGGGCTACGGGTCACGGGTGCGATTCTTGCGCGGACAAGTATGTTACTCGTACATTATTTAAATAACAAAACTAAGAATTATAAAATAACCTACAATATTGTCCTTTCATACATGTTGTGTGGTCGTTTAGCTCTTGGTTCGATATTCCGTCCGGGGGATGACTTGTAGTCTGACGACAGCATAGACTGGTAGTCTGGTATATGGTGCTTGACTGGGTTATCGTGTCTGTTTCGGGTTTCTCCGACTTCGCTCCCTTTTGCTAACCCAGTTAATTTCCTTTACTTTTTAATTTTAATCTACGAATGTATTTTTTGCTCTATTCTCTATCTTTTGATCTATTATTCTTTTATTTATATAATGATGTTCAAGGTTGTTTTATTATTAATATGATGAACATTTAGTCAATAAGTATTTTCCACTTACTTTCAATGTAAGATGTATTTCGTAACACTGATTCTTTAACATGTTAGTTTGTTCATTAAAATTACCATAACTTCAACATAAACAGTAAACGGTGACCGTCGTACAATTTTCCTGAGTGAAAGTGATGAAGCTCAGGAATAGTTGTGCCTGCCTCCCGTTGCATTCCGTGCGCGTAGTCTTTATGCGGCTTATTAACAATATTAACATAAATTTTAATGTACAAACAATAATAAATAACTTAAAATATAGCGGAAAACAAAAAAAATATTTTTCGTAATATTTCATGAAAGACCAGTTATGTTACCATTTTATTTAGAACTTTAATTTATAAATGGAACATAAGCCGACAGTCATTTTTTTCTTTGTTTCTGTTTCCCGGTATTACTGATTTGTTAGAGGTTCGAGCTCGGTCTGAGGAGAAATTTAAAAGTTTTATAAATTGGATAAATTCTCAATTTCATTAGTAAAAGTTATTTTTTTCGCGTAGTAGGCAATAAACTAATACTAAACTAGTTAACGTAGCTAAATAAACTAAAAATGGCCGATTTAACACCACCAGAGATTATTAGGGCAGCTTAAATGTGATTAAATGGTCATACCTATAGATCTATTGCCGCCAGACTGCCGCAATCAATTTCTATGATTGAGGAGGAGGGCAGGAAAAAAATGCCAAGGCAGAAAAAAGTGCACTTCGAGGAAGGATGACGGTTATCTACAACTTCGAGCTTGCAGGAACACGCGGGTAACGGCTATGCAGTCCCGAATTGAGCTTGAAGTCGTGCGAGGAATGCGAGTGAGCAAGCGTACAGTTCGCAGAAGATTTGAAGAAGTTGGCATAGGTTCGTTTTGTTGAGATTGTCACCGTGTCCGTATATATAATTTCGGTGATGTAATTGCTGTTAGCCTTTTTTGGCTTTTACAGCTTCATCGGATCCTGTGCTCACGGGCCAGGGGCCCGCGTGCCAGATTTGGTTTGACCCAAACATAAATAAATAAATAAACTCCTACAAAAACCTCGAAATTCGGACTGTATCGCGTTCGCTGCGTGCTTGCGCGATTTAGAATATCTCAATACGATTTTAAGTCGTCTAATGACCGTCCGAGGGAGGCTGCGGGCCTCCATTCGGACTGTCGACTTGTGTGTCGGTAACTCTGGGCGGTGAGAACCGCCCTGGAACACGGGTGAATCATGTGTACGCGGTGTGATTGTCGACTGCTGCGCTACGCTCTCTACGGCGGTCGCGCGTCGTGGTGCGTGTTATATTAAAGCTATTAACTGTGTGTACAGTGTAGCCTGGATCGTGACTGACCGTATCGTGGTCAGGGAGTGCTGAGACATCCGTGTCGTCTAGCACGTTCCGCGGGCGACGTTTGCGTTCGGTCGCGTTTCTATCTGGTCGGTAATTTGCTGCTTTAATCACCAGTGGGTTTGGATGAACCGCGGCTTTTTCGAAAAACCGCCGTGATAATGCTCTGAAGTGTTCAGAGATTAAGGGCATTTCACAGTCGCTGTGAAGATCTACGTTGCGTTGGTACCAACCGGCTCCGGTGGCAGTTCGCAAGAATCGCATAGGTTAGTATGTACCGGCCAAATCTCTAAAACTTGAGAGACACCATCCTTTACATCAATTAAATTTTGCACGTGAACATCGTTTTTGGGACATAAACCAGAGTTCTAGTGCAGAGAGCTATTAAACCAGAAATATGGAGATGCAAAGGAGAACGATACATTCAGAATATTTTTTTTTAGTTTTTACGGTGAAATTTTTTAAGAAATTAAGGTGGCATATGGGGCGGCTCAGTTATGGTGTGGGGAGGGATAACTTTCAGAGCTCGTATGGGGTTAGTGATGGTCGATGGAGGGAATATGACTGCTGATAGGTACATCAGGGATATTTCAGAAGAACACGTTGTGCCATTTTCCCCCTATAATGAAGACGGCTTTATTCTGATGCAGGATAATGCTCGGGCTCACAGTGCTCGCTCAGTCCAAGCATATCTAAACCATGTGGGTAGAACAGTGATGCAGTGGCCAGCAAGATCCCCTGATATGAATCCCGTAGTGCCCTACGGGATTATGCCCTTTGGGACTTGTTAAAGAAAAGTGTTAAATCCAGAATACCACCCCCAAACAACCTGAGAGAACTGCAAAACGCATTACTTAAAGAGTGGCAGAGCTTATCCCAAGATACAACAGATAACATAATTCGCAGCATGCCCAGAAGAATGGAAACGTTAGTTAGGGCACGAGGGGGAAACACGTTATTCGTCTTTATTTATTGTTACAATCTTAAAGAGACCTTTTATCTATTTTCATTATTATTAACAAAATTACATTAAAAACTTCCTTAAAGTCGATGTTAAAAGATGTTTATCGGTTTGTTACTTCATGTCTGATTATTATTTGATTTATTATTAAATACAGGTTATTTTTTTTCACACTATACCTTTTTTTAACGTTCCGCTAATTGTGCCGGTGTGTATATTATGTATGTCCGGGCATAACTTATTGGTTTATGAACCGGTTTTAATTAAAAAAGGGATATGTAAAGGTGGTCCCATACCATTTAAGTCAAGTTCCGATAATGGTATCTATGAGAAAAACACGAAACTGTTTTTTGATTAAATAATTATTAATAAAAAATAATTTGAAGTATTTGTTACTTTTCTTTTCATTCGATAGCTCAGTGCATTCCTGGGTGGAGTTCACGTATCTTTTCTATTTACACTTAATAGTACCGTCACAAAATAAAATTTATTAGATCTGTAGAAAATTTGATTACCAATATAAGCAATTAATTTCGCAATCACGTTAGAGACCTTTACCAAATTTATTTGATTTAAAATAAAGCTAAAGAGTTTTTTTTATTTTTTTGGTTTTTGTTTTTTTATATTTGTCGGAAATAAATCAATTAACAACATAATTGATTTTGAGATTGTCATTCAACGACGCCGTTACACTTAATCTCAGACTATATACACATACGATCTATGCAATTTAATAACATATTTAATAGAATCAGACGTTACTTTGTGGAAATCCATTATATTAGGAAAAAAAGTTAATGCAAAATATATAATTAAAGAAGAAAAGAACACGACTCGTATTTCACGCCAAGTCGGCAGCTGTTTGTCGTAGAGTCAGTAACACTAGGTGAGAGGTAAAACACGTACGTTTTCCAGTAGTAGTGTTTTAGCGGTTGAGGATAGCTGGTGGCAGTTACCGGTTGCGGTGTTAGTTTACTTGTGCTCGGCATTGTGGGAGAGCGATCGCTGCTCCTCAAAAACTTTAGGTAAACATGGCGTTGTAAGAGAATGGTACCACCCCAACTCGTCTCTTGGGTATCGTAAAAATTTACTAATGAAGTTTAAAAAAAGGGCGCGAGCTACTCCGTACATGTGACAGAAGTAAAACTTATGTAATATATACAAGATTGATAGAAATAAAAAATAAATAAATATGAATTAAGAAAAACCTTGCTCACTGTATAATAACTGCTCAGTATATAAACAATTATTAATCGATAAATATTAATTAAGAATAACAGAAACGTCAAATACAAGAAACGTTGCACGCAAATTCTATTGAAATTTTATTAAACTTACTTCTTTCAATTTTTTATCGCGCCCTAAGAATTTTTACTTCAAAAACCTCATGGCTTCCAATAAATGGCGGAATAACCATCTCAAATTAGCCAATTCTACATTATTGTCAGACCGATAACGAGCTAACAGTGTAATGTCTGAGATGTCGAGTACTGCGATCGGCATGCCACGCCAAGCGAAGCAATTACGGAAAATCCTTCCAACTTGGGAGAAGGAGTTCACAACAGTCTGTCAGTGGGCTGATGATTTCGATTTTATACGATAGTTTATACGATACGATAGTAGATAATTTTAATGAATGCTTCTTCAAAGTATAGACTAATTTAAACGAAAAAGTAACAGAGAGTACTAAAAGTATAAACACGAAATTTGCACAGATTATAGATCCTACTCGGTGATCAATTTAGTCTTGATTTTTCCATAATATCTCAAGTACTACTGGAATTACATTCATTCTAAAGTTCACGCATACAAAGTTTTTCATTACTTGGGTCAATTTTATATAGTTTAATAAAATTGCACACCTGCAGCACCTGCCTGAATTTTTGTATGCAGCGATCCTGTGTTCTATCCGCAGGGGCATCACTTGCTTGTCGTTGATTAAAAAATCATGAGGAAATCAGTACGCAAAAAAATATTTTAGGCATACGTGTGTCTGTCGGACACTTTTGAGCTCAAAAACGCTCTAAAACTTAATAAGAGGCCAAACCCATATGAAACAAAATTTAATATTAAACGAATGATACTGTACTTACGATGTCAAAAGAAAATTATATAATATTTTTTTGCGATGAAGATCATAGAAAACTTTCTTATACCACAAAATATTAGACAACTCTTCTAAAGATCTTCCTGTAAAACAATCGTACAGAAATTAAATTTGCCTTCGAATTTAAGATAATTTCAGACTTATTATTTATCTACGTTTACCTTATTGTAATTCATGATATGAAACAAAGTTGTGAAAGCTTTTAATTGGATTCAGTATAAAGCATAGAAATGAAAGCAGGACCGCGACCGCGATCATTAAATATTTATAACCGGTGCCTCCGGTGAACGATGAATGCAATTAAAGTCAAATGTAAGCTAGAATAAAATGTACTTCACTTATAAATTTTTATATCATAACATTAAAAATTGTAAATAATCTTATCTAAGAACATTTTGAAATATTAACTTATACAAATTAGGTTATATAAAGACTCTTATAAATTCTGTGATACCTAAGAAATTTATCTAGTGGTAGGATTCTGATCTGATCTGAGGTTTAGATCTAATCTTCGGAAAATTTAGGAAAGCTAGTTATTCTAAACGATTAATGCCATTGGATAAGATGTTCCTGTAATATTTATCAAAGACATGGGCCGAACTAGAATTCCTATCTCAGCTACTCTCAAGAGTAGCTTGCTTAGGAAAGGAATCCCATCAAGCCATCAAGTCTCAGTCTTAAGCCCCTTCTTGTTTTGCTTGGTGCTGGACTCTCTTACTGAGGTAGCGCAAAATACAGCGTAGTGATTTTTTATCTACGCAGACGATGTAATTATCTGCACTGAAAGCAGGACTTCATTAGAAGAGACTCTTTTGTCTTGGAAACAAGTTACAGACCGGTGGCTTACTGTTATGTGTTGCAAAGACACAGTTCATGGCTTTCAATGAGCCAGTCTTGAATAATAGCCCAATTGTCATCGATGGACAATGAGTAACCATGTGCGATCAGTATCTGGATAGCATGATACACAGTTCTAGGAACGTGGAAAATACGTCAGTGAAGCTCCAAAGTTTTGATAGGTAAAACCACTAGCTGAAGCCTGCGACTACGTCCTCATGGATTTAGGTTTTTGAAAATACCGCAGGAGCACTTTGTTTATCTGGAACAAAGAGACAGTTTCCTAAGTCAGTCTCCAGGTTGCAAGCTATGTCTGTGCCGAATTACGTCATGATCAGTTCAACGGTTTAACCGTGAAAGATAACAAACAGACAAAGGGACAGAGAGAGTTACTGCACTGCACCTTTCTGTCCTCGATCATAGATCCAGAGGCAGATCCGAAGATGATGTTTAGGATAGAGCGAAGTGGATAGCAAATATACGGATAGCTGACCCCATCACCATGTGGAACATATTGCTAGGAAGAAATATTGATACTATACTAAACGCATATAAGTATATGCGAAATTATATTTATTTATTTATTTATTCTTTATTGAACCTTACTACAGGAACAAAAGGCGGACTTAATGCTAAAAGCATTCTCTGCCAGTCAACCTTTGGGCAGTGAGTAAACGACGAAGGCGGTTACAAAGGAACGATATAATACATAATACTTAAGAAATATACCTACACGTATACAAACATAAACACACACATACATATAAATAATATTTATTATATATATATAATAAATATTATTATAAACTAGAATAATATATATTAGTGATGGGGATGATGATCATTATTTGGTAAATCTGTACAGTTTGTAAAATGAGCTAAAACTTTCCTTTTGAATGCGTATTTGCTAGAGGGTAGTCTTAGATTTTCAGGCAGCGCAGTCCATAGTCGAACAACTTGGACAGCAAATGATGATGAAGAGAAACCAGAGCGGTGAAGTGGAATAGAGAGAGTCAAAGTCTCCGAAGAACGAAGCTGTCGGTTATGAGTGTCACACAAGAACTGAAACTTACGTTTGAGATAATCAGGGTAGTGGTTATCAAATAAAACCGAGAAAACTGTGGAAAGTATCCTGATATGCCTTCGTTGACGAATAGGAAGCCACTTTAACTGAGAGCGGAACGAGGAAACATAATCAAACATGCGAAGACAAAAGATGAAACGGATACAGTTATTTACGAGACGATCAAGCTTGTCTAGAAGATTCTCATTAATATCAGGATAGCACACATCAGCATAATCAATTATGGGAAAAATAAGAGAGTGCACCAGAGTTATCTTTGCCTTGACCGGCAAAAAGTTTCCAAGCCGATTAAGAGCACTTGGTTTAGCAATAACTGAACCACTGACTTTCTGTATTTGAGTAGACCAACTTAAGGTGGAATCAAAGTAAACACCAAGATTTTTGACACTAGAATAATAGGGAATAACAGAATCAGCAAACGAGACAGGTGAAACTTTAGTAAGGTCTAGTTTGGATAACTGCCGAACACTACCAATTATTATGACTTGACATTTACTTTTTATACACTGTTAAAAAACTAATCTTAAATGTTTTATTTTTAATATTACCATGAACAATAAAATATGATAAAACAAACATAATTCTTCTCTATAATACTTTGAGACGAAGTTAAAGTATGTAATAAAACCTCGAGCGACTATCGTTGAAGTCGCTTCAGTGTCGTATTCGTCTTTTATGTCGGGTATATTGTTTTATCATTTACAAAGATGTAAAATCGTCGCGTTCTATAATAAACTATTGCCTAAATATTTTGCACTGATGGGAAAATACTACAATATATATCTAAACACTGACGTTTCAACTAAAAAGTGTAATTATAGCTCAGTGTTTAAGTGAAATGTCGCGAATTAAAAATACCTGTTTTTAATTATTTTTTTCTCTTCTTTTTTAAAACTTTGCCCACAATAGGATTTCTCCTGTATCGTGAATGCGTTTTACAGAAATAAATTTCACATGCACAACACAACACGACCAGAAAATCATCATATTGTGTTTTTGAATAAATGTTGGACGGCTGGCGTTCGCACCCAGGACCCGTAGAAATCCTGTATAGTCTAGTCGTCAATGGACGCGACAATAATTGTATATAAGGAAATATACCGCTATATTTAAAATAACCTAGTTCAAAATAAAGATAGACTTAATAAAGCGTATGTGCGTCACGCACAGTTACACAAATAACTTTAGCGAAAATACATCACCATCAGCCTTTTAGCAATCCATATCTGGATATAGGTCTTAAAGAAGAAAGAAACAACTCTTCTCTTCTTATTCTTCTTGTTCTTTCTTTAAATGCAAAATAGTGTAATTTAAATTTGAATTTACAAGCCACAAAACGGCGGAGAGTTCTGAAATTAAAAACATAATTTAGGTTAATTAGTATTTCTACCAGTAAGGATCAGCAAGCTGTAGAGGCAATGGGCAGGCAATATACGAGTACCTTGTAGAATTGATGAAGTGTTGAATCATGAATGTAGGTTGTCGAGTAGTGGCAATCTCATAATCTCGTACCGGCAAACGACGATCTGTGCGATTTTTAGGTAAATCGATGGATGAAGGTAGCGCAGGACCATGATTTTTGGTAATCTATAGGGGAGGCTTATGTTAAGCAGTGTACTTGTAATAGGATGAAAAGATAATGATGATGATGAGTATTTCTATAGACTTTTCCCTAGGACTGATAATCAGTCGACTTGTAATATTAAATATCTGTATTCTTGTTGTAGTAAAAAAGGTAGCTTTCAGTTTTAATAATGTATTTATAAAAAAATACTTTATAATAAGAGCAGATGGCTCAGGACCGTGTTTTGTAGCAATCTATGGGGGAGGCTTATGTTAAGCAGTGGACTTGTGTTGCACTGAAATGATGATGGCGATGAAGAAGAGCAGTACTTCGAAAGTTTGATAAGCAGTTATTAGTTTCAATTCAAAAACAATGGTAATTATGAAATCCCCGATTCAATACAAAAAATACTCGAAAATGATCAAAAATAGCCGACGACGGTAAGACGGGTTATCAGCCCTACTAGATTAGTATGGAATATCGCTGGCCGAGTTAATTTTTTATCGTTTGGAATCCGTGATTTATCCGATAAGTTTAATTAGCCAGCATTCGACCAGAGCTATGAGCATTATTTTCGTTTCATTAATTACATAATTTGACCCCTGAAGGATCAGAGTACTTCCAACAAATGACTGGGAATTTTCTGTCACTACGTCCCGGTCTATTAATTGGAAAACTGGATGTGTTTGATCACTTATATCACGTAGCTTTTTATTTGGTTTAATCAACAAACTGTCACAAGGTATTAAGCTAAAGCTTGTATTTTAGAAATTTTGTACCTTGTTTTCTATATAGTATGGTTGACTTTTGTGGTCGGTATAATACATATAAACCGGTATTAAACATACACAAACATGTGCAAATGTAATGTTATATATAAATTAAAGTGCCTCTGAGACAATTCGCTGTAATAAAATCCCCGGGATACCATCTGTAATGTTTGCAAACATATGCGTCAGTAGTATCAAGTTTTATTAGTTCTGTCCATCTAATTAAAACCCAAAAGTTCGGATTAAAACAAAACCTTTTGTTATGTTTCATCGTCATTATGTATTTACTTTTTTAATCAGTATTTTTCTTTAATCTCCACCTTTTGGCAAAAATGTAAGAAAGTGCAAAGTTATAGTAATAACGAAAACTTTATAAAAATATAGACTAAATTTTAAAAATTTATTTAATAATATTGTGTGAAGAAATGCAAATTAATCTTTGCATTATACAAAAACGTTAATAATATATGCGTAAATAAATATAGAATTACACAAATAATGACAGCAGAGTAAATAACTTACAGAAAGAGACAAAGGTATCCACTTAAACAAGGAAAAGATACAGTCGCGTTTTTTGAAAGCCTTGAAGATTTAGTTTTGCAGAGATTCTTTTAGCAATTTTTTTTGGACTATGGTCGCTTTTGGCGCGAAGGCTTTCACAACTTCGCTGGATTGAAAGGTCGCCGAGCGCTGAGGGCGCATTGCCGAAACCTTTATTTATGGATGACTGGCACAGGGACTCCTGAGAGACATTTCGTTTGTCAAACGTCATTTTTTTCTACAATTATCCACCGTTTCGTAATGAGGTTCCTCTGACAGAGAGAAGGCGAACGAAACTCCGTAGATATACTCTTTTTTTAACCAAAAGGATTTTTTATAAACAAACACTACATAAAAAGGGGGTTATTATAATATTAGAGAACACATGGATGACGATAACCCCTCGGAATAGGATGATCGCTGCCAAGCTATTTCTACATCCTTGGTATGTTTATATAATACTGTAATCGTACATTATTTTTAAAACTTCCTTGCTGGTTCTTCCCAGGACAGGGGATTTTTTTGCGAACTAGTGTAGTTTTAAAAAAAACTGATGTTCAATAAGTATTATGTAAATAATCTATGTTGAATAAAAATTATTCTATTAAATTCTAATATTTTTAGAAATAAGCTGAAATTTGAAACACATATTATGTCACTTTGATGACAATGCCATAATAACGTACCATGAAGGTGGTCTCATGATGCAGCCGGGAGATGGTCATAGGAACTCCTCTAGTACCCATCGTAACTCCACCGTGTTAGGGCTCGTTAAATTTGTCTTGACCAATACTGTAGACCTAGATGAGGGCCTCATGATGGAGCTAAGCGGTGGACATGGGAACTCCTCAAGTACCCCTGATAACTCCGTCGTGTTTGCGCTCGTTGGATTTGTCTTAACAGGTACTGTAGACCGTGATGATGTCCAGGGTTTCGTGATGGAGCCGGAAGGTGGTCATAGGAATTCCTCCAGTATCGATCGTAACACCGTCGTGTTTGTGCTCGTTGAATTTGTCTTGAGAAGTACTGTAGAAGACTGTAGACCTAAATGATGTCCAGGGTCTCATGATGAAGCCGACAAGAGGTCATAAGAGCTTCTCAAATACTAATTATAGCCACAGTCGTGTTTGGGCTCGTTTCATTTGTCTTGTCAAATACTATAGACCTAGATGATGTACAGGTTTTCCATCTTTAGAACCTGTTCTTAAGATGGAGCTGGGAATTGTTCATAGGAACTCCTGATGTATTTATTATAACTACGCCGTGTTTATGCTCAATGGATTTGTCATTCTTTGTGTGAGTTGTGAATTGCTAACCTTAGCCTTTGATAGATAAGAGAATTACCATATCAGACCTAATGTACCCAGACTAGTTACAGACAGCTGCATCTAATGTGGGAAGCGACGTCGCCTGGCAAGTGTAACGATTAGAGCAAATCCTTCGAAATTAAAAAGACTTAACATTTATATTTGAACTACAGTAATCGGTCACTGAAGACGATATTAACAAAATAGATTTAATACCTAAGTTTGATGCTAATGTTTTAGACTTTTGAACAACATATTATGCATTTAAATGAAACTAAGTTTACGGATTTTATCGCGTTTAATTTTTACTTTTTTTTTTACTATTTATAACCCGACGTTTCGAGTGCTTTACAGCACCCATAGTCACGGGAGGACTGAGGTGACAGATGTCCTGAGGTCATAGTTAACCTGGGGTACCTTCAGCTTTTAATTATTATTTTTGGGTCCGATCTACGCAGAAAGAGCTAACTGTGTCTTGAAGTCTTGCAGTGGTATGCTTGGTTTTTGATTTAATTTTATTTATTATTGGATACCAAGCTGGTGGTAATACCCAACCATCTTCTATCCTTCCAAAAACAATTTATGTCTATATTTGGTCAAAATTCATAACAATTCAGACAAAGTAAATGGCGTGCCCTTGGGCGACTTCTTTTAAGACATAATTCAGCAAAGCGGAAAAATATTGGTCGGTTGTGATTTGTCTTCGCCGTACCGAGTCTGTGAGCCGTCCGAAGTGAAGATGTAGAAACATTTGTCACACCGAGGTGTTTGTGCAATATGTTAACCACAACATTGGGGACATCTTCATCCAATTTCTTTGGAACCCCACTTAGAAGAAGATTTCCTGCAGTGCCTTGTCTCAGTGTTGTCAACCGACCGACTCATCTCAAATATTTGTTGACGTAGAAGATTGAACATACTTTGAACATAGTCCCGATTGGCTGAAAGTTCTTAGGTAATCTTTTCCGCAGCGTTACTTTTGCTATGCCGGAGCCAAGATGTGTCTTAGTCTGCCATCCTATGAGTGATTAAAGCTTCTAGAGACCTTTGAGTTTCAAAAATGTCAGATATACGAAGAGGGATCAAAAAGTAGTGAGAACGACATTCTCCTTGGTAAGAAAATAAATAAATACTGGCAGGCATAGCTCAGCTACATATTTGTAATATTAATAAAGAAAAAAATCTTCGATTCTCTTTTGTTTTTTTCTGAATGTAGTTATTTGTTTGCTCCGTGTCGGAACGTGTTCTCGAAAATGGAGAAAAACTAAGTGCGGCCGTTATTTAATACCTCTGTTTAAAAAAGTTAACGACGCAAGAGATTCATTGCGATTTGGAGGCAACATTAGGAGAGTCTGCTCCGCCGTTTTCCACTGTCGCAAGGTGGGCTTCTCACTTTCGAAAAGGAAGAACGAGCACGGAAGACGAACATGCTGCGGCCGTCCATCACCCAACGTCAGTCACCCAAGAAAATGTTGCGAAAGTAAATTGTATTGAGCGATCGAAGAGTTACCATCCGATACTTAATTCAAGAAACGGGAATTTCATATGGAAGTATTCCATCCATATTGAAACAATCTTTGAATATGAGAAAAGTCTACGCAAGATAGGTGCCGACGATGCTAACCGACAGACAGAAACAAAATCGACTTGACATTTCGAAGATATTGTTGGACAAGTTTCAAGAAAATTCTGAATTTTTTTTGCCTCATTTCGTAACAATGAACGAAACATGGGTCCATCATTTTGATTCCGAGACAAAACAGTAATCTTCGCAATGGAAACGGCCATCATCACCGACCCCGAAGAAGTTTCGCGCCGTGGCTTCGGCTGGCAAGGTTATGGCCTCAATATTTTGTGACTCAGAAGGGATATATTTATTACCTGGCGCATGGAACCACTATTACAGGCCAATATTATGCAGCTTTAATTCCCAAGTCAAAGAATGCTATCAAAAAGAAAAGGAGAGGGAAACTTGGAAGGGGCGTGCTGTTTCATCGCGCACAGGTTGGCAGTTGCGATGGCTGCCATTCAGCAAGCTGGCTTCAAATTGGTTGACCACCCCCCTCATTCTCCAGATCTAGCGCCTAGCGATTTTTATCTGTTCCCCAAATTGAAATAATACTTAAGGGGAAACAGGTGCGAAGACGATAACGAGGTGATGGATGCCGTGGAGAGCTTTTTGGAGGACCAAGACAAACCTTTTTTATTGTAAAGGGATTGAAGCCTTGGAAAAGCGCTGGACTCGGTGTGTAGAGAGACTCGGAGACTACGTAGAAAAATAAATTATTAAGTTATCAATAGTCATTATAATCTATCTCATTCTCACTACTTTTTGATCCCTCCTCGTAGTGGCCATAGTGATAATAAAAGTGATCAAAGTCAAGCGAGAAAGTTGTGTCTCAGAAGATCGTGCGAAACAAAAAATCTAGTGTAAATATACTTGTACTGTAAGTTTAATATTTACTTCGTACTTTAGTAAGTGATAATATTCGAAAATTATACGTAAGTAACTATTATAATAAATAATTATAAATTAAAAAGAACACATATGCACTTATTTATCAGCTACCCGCAATATTAGTAATTATGACAACTACAGCGAAAATTATTATTATTAATCGCCTCTACTAATTGGCACTTCTTAATCGGTTAAAATCAAAACGGCACAAAGCGAAACGGCATCAAGCAATAAGGAGGGGACACCCGGATATATACGTTCGACCAACTGCATATTGTCGAATTCTTCTAAGTCAGAAGAATTTCGTATCGTAATCGCCTCTGTCCGTTACTGGACTGCCATTTGACTTTTTTTTACTTTAATAACGCTCACTCATAGAATAGAAAGAAGTGGTAGTTTCTCTTACGCTATAAAATAACACTTCAAGACTGAAAACTGAAATATTTTCTGCGCAGTCAGGTTGTAAGAAAAAAATGGTCGCAATGGTGAAAACTGCCTCAGAGAAAATTCTTAAAATGTGTTTCACGACTGTTACTGAAACAAGTATTAAGAGAAATACAACAGAAAGGGTAAGAGATATTGGGATTAATGAAAATTTGAAGTAAAGAAACTGCATATAAAGGACATAAGGAACAGGTCTACAAAAATTTATAAACGTCCTCGCTATCGTTTGAATACAGTCCCACGAGCAAATGTTTTCTCCGAACGCAGCTGCTGCTTCCACTGAGCATTTTAAACAGCAAAGACAGGCATTTTCATGCTGACGTGGTGCGAGGGTATGCTTAAGGTGAATAGGTCGTATGTGTATTGGTATATCTATTTGGTACAAAAACTGTTAAAGGCAGTTATTTCGTACTAAGAACTATTCTGAAGTTGTAGATAATGTCGAATGGATAGACTACGAGTATTCTTGAAACATCTTAGAATTCTATTAATCTTCAAGGCAAATCTAATTGATGAATAATTAAATAGGTATTCAAGTTCAAATTATACGTTATTTACATTATCACTTCTAATATAACACAAGCGTGAATACATACGGCGTATATTCGGAAGATAATGTAGAATATTGTCTTAATGTTTCCCAGAAGAAAACATTTTCTCTAACAAAGTCGCAATTCAACAATTATGTGAGTACGTGATAGAGAAGAGACGTGAGGCAATCTGAATCAATGTTTTTTGAAAAGCTTCAAATTTGCTTTTCAGTGTATAAAATCTTAATACCGTTATTACAGAACTCACAATTATAAATAAAATCTATCTGGTAAACATGGCGTAGTCATTCAAGATATTGTAATTAAACTTTTGTTGGAAAAATAATTTTACGAAAATTATTCTTAAAGACGATGGTAGCTTGATAGGCAATTAGCACCGCTAATTTCGACGACTGCTCTTTTATCTCGAATCTGTCAAAGACTCACGGGGTGAGCTCTAAATTTTGACGTTTTTGACGACGAATTTGTCTTATATAATAATATTTATCCAAATACTATATATATAGCTCTGTGCGAAAAGTTTTAGTAAAGGAGTGCAACAATCAATTGTGGTAGGCTCCAGTCGCAAGCTGTGCCAGTCGTTGGTTCCCTTACATACCTCCGAAGAGAACAGCAGCATTTTGGGCTGCTCTACCCTGGGCAACTCTGGATCAGTAACCTTGTTGTGGCGATCTTGCTGACCGTTGGAGAATAACCCGGGTTCCTCTAAGTGTCTTTTCGATAAGCGGAGGGAATAGTCGAGGAGCAGAGGACTTGCTTACCGGTCGCGGTTGGGGGAGTTCAATAAGAATTGAAATATGTTGTGTTATGTGTCGTCATCATTCAGCCTATCATAGACCACTGTTGAACATAGACCTCATACTTGTTTTAGATACTTCAAAAAAAATTTAAATACCAGTTAATATAGACTCAACTAGACCCTTCCTTCCCGCTGGCCAGCAGGGAGGAGGAAGGGCCTCAAAAGGACGGCCCAGGAAGCGGAGACGCAACTATCCGCTGCCTAACTCAAGCGCATGGAATGAACGTGGGGTGCATGTTTACAAGAAGAAGATGTGACAACTATTATTTCCACCTCTACAATCCTAATAAAAACCGAAAGTATTACTTAATTCTCATTCCAGGTTGCCAAAAATCGAGGAAATTCATATTATTTAAAAACCTATTTCGAATTAATCGGGACTAAAGTTAAGCCTTGCTCTTATTTTAAGAGGCCCAGCTTGGGACATTTATATGCTGTAACTTTACTCAATAACATTTGTGTATAATTTATTACTTTACATTGATATTCCGTATAAATAATTGCAAAAACAAAATTGTTATTTAAGAATATTGTATATATTCTTCTTTCATAACAATACACATTTTACTCGATTAAAAATCTTTTTATTTCATAAACAATGACTGATCGGATTCGGAATTAATAATAATTTTTATTAATTATTGTAATTCTTGGACCACATGTGTCATAACCGATAACGATACTGGTATTTTACCGTGATAAACGCATTACATGCATTCAATTGAAGTAATTACTTATTTGTGACTGCTTTCACAAAAACTTCAATGACAAAATCTTAAGCTGTTAGAAGTTCTTGATATTGGTAATATTTAATTGATGTATTTATTACTAGATATAATTAACAAATTCTCAAAAAGAATAGTTATGTGTACGAGATCTTGTGGTCATTACTTATATTTTATAATTCAAATCTCTTACAGGGTGCAGTTAACATGGGTTTTCTGTAGGAACAACGATATTTTTTAACTAAAAAACAATATGCATAAAAACTCAAATACACGCTAGGCAATAATTTCAGTATACGTTTATAGAATAAGACTCTGCTAAATCAATAAATTTAATTAATAAAACGAAACAGATGTTTGTAATAGGTGAAAATAAACGAACACAATGCAAAAGGAAATCTTGATTCCATTACTTAGACCTGATCAAACAAACTCACTATGTTGTGTTTCGTAAGTACATTTAAATAATAAATAAACACCTTTTCGTTAATCATCTTCTTTATTTGCACCATAACTATGTTATAATTTATATATTTGTTCATAGTCCTCATACGCCGAACGGGCCTCACAAACATTGTTTGAAAAATTTACGTAAATAGCTTTACCACATTTTGAGTTTATTTGATGGATTACAAACATACACTTGCAAATTCGCAACTATACTGCATGGAAACAAAATAATATCGTGAAGAAACCTGCATGTCTGAGAAATAAAATAATACTTCGGAGACATGTGAAGTTCGCCAATCCGCGTTGGAGCAGCATGGCGACTCTTTTCGGCTCAAAAATGAGAGGATGCTGAGGTGCTCAGCAGTTATATTCAGTATGCATATGCTGTTATTCTACTACTTTTACTTACACCATGTTAATAACGTAGTTTATCGTCAACCCATAAACAGCGCACCGCTCGCTTATAATACAACCAACCTTATAATACAAGCTTCCAATACAACCTTGAACGCTGCTTCCTCACATGAGACTAGATATTTGAAGTCTGGCATATTTATAAAGATTATTTTACCATCTGCCATGGATCATCAAGCAGAAGTGGCAATGGGCCGGCTATACAGCCGTACCGTACCAGCAAACGAACTGTAGGGCGACCCCACGCAGGACGACATGAACGGTTTTGTGGCAAGTCTATGAATGTAGGTGGCCCAGGACCGTGTTTAATGGCAATCCGTGGGGACGCCCATGTTCAGCAGTGGATTTGGGATGGCTGTAATGATTATGATGATGATTCTACCATCTGTTATATCATCAAAGATATTTTGTGGCATTTTGAATAGTCCACTATTATAACACCCACGAGAAGAATTTAGGTGAAATTTGTCATAATAGTATTACTAACTAGTAAAGAGTCGTGGTAGCTCAGGGGCCGGGAGCTTGCCCTTAATTTCGTAGTATGCGGGGTACCTGAGTTCGATTCGCAGCACCGGCACTCAAAACTTTCCAATCCAAATTTCTGGGTAACTCCGCATCTGATATGGATAGGCGTAGCACTTACCATTATAGCATATATTTTTATACCATGTCCTTTCCGGTGTACAAGACTTAAAAAAAAAATTTCAATATATCGGTGATAAAGTTTGTAGAAATATGTGTAACAGGGATATAATATTTCCTCTTACACCTTATTGCAATTATATCGGGTTTACGCTGCTAAAGTAGTACATAACACGTAGATGTCATTATTTCAATAAATCAATAAAATCCGTTATTTTATTAATAGTTGTTAGCACCATATCTTTAAACGACTTTTAATAAAACTTACAAAATCGGCAATATTATAGTCAGTCAGTAATGTTAGTATTATTATGAATAAATACTCGTTGGCAGTTATGTGCTCATTGCTTGCAGTGCTTTATTTATAATGTGCTCACAAAATACCTATAGAGAATTCAATACATTGTAACAAATGAATTCGTGTAAAAAATATGTAAATTACCACAAATATTGTGCTCTTCAAAACACTTATGTCCCTCGTCCATCCTCTTTCATCAATTAAGCCAAATTAAGTAATCAAAACTGCCTAAAATGTTAGCCTTAATCAATAAACTTTCTGACCCCAATATCTAATACCATAACGAAGTACTTAGCAGGCACAAATTTGTATTTATCAGGTTTCAGCTGCTTGAAATCACTGGTTAATTTAATCAATATTTTAGATAAGTGTAGATTATTTAAAAAATGAGCTCTGAGAACTGCAACGTATTATATATTCCATATACGATATATTCCATAGCCTTGTGTAACAAATGCAACAGCGTGTAGCTGTTTACCTCTGGAATTCATTTGTTAGAGAATTAATCAGCGCTGGCATTTTTGAGAAAGTTTGTTTTGAAGACAGTTTATACTTTACTCATCATATAGCGTATTACTGCACAAAAACCTCTCCTTACTCGAAGGGATTTACTGCAATCGTTGTACTTGGTAAAAGGACTGGTAATTAACAACACATTGGACTATGCTGTTTGTCAGTGACGACTGCGTGGCTTAGTGGTCAGAGTAACTGACTACTGCGCTACGGTTCCTGTGTTAGAATTCAGCCAGAGATATTTGTGCAAAATCACAAAAAGTTGGTATCCGGGTCGGATTGTATTGTCCACACACAACTTCCTAGCATACATCCGATCTTATTGCAAGAGCGTTACATTGTACGCGAATATGCTAAAGACGAGTATTTGAGCGTACAATTGTGACATTGTGAGACATGCAGGAAACCTGGATGTCTCACAATGTTTTCTTTCACCGCTGAGCACGTGGTAATGAACACATGCAGCGCTTAATTTACAGCTAAAAAGCTTTATATTGGCAAGCGGACGGAAGTATTTTACACATAACATAGCATTTTATATTTATATATATTATATAGTAGCAGTACAGCATAATTATTTCTAGTATGAATAATTTAAGATCTGTCTTTATTCTGCCATTTGTCGGAGGAATTGAAGAACTCGATTTTTTCTGGCACATCTCTCGATTTCTGCCGTCAACACACGGTAAAATTTACTATAATAATAATATAAAACTAGAAAGGTTATCAAAGCAAGCCATAAAATAACTAACAGACAAAAATGATAAAAATGAAGTGTACTTGTCAGACCTTTTCAGGTTACGGATTTCTTCGATTGTTAAGTGTCTTTTCTATTTTATTTCTACTTCATTAACCTTACGTGATGCTTCATTGTATCTTCTGCTCTGTAGAACCACAATGCATACACAGAGCCACGCCTTTTTCCCATAAAAGAAATCGTATACGGTGTCTGAAATACAACGATATTTTTGCAACAAATCATTGGGAGATCACGAGGGAAGTCTATGTGAACCAGGTTCAAGTCACCGTAATAAAAGAGGGTTTTTTTTTAAATTTTAGTACTTTGAATATTTGCGCAATTTAATTAGTTGTTATCAAGTCCAATAGATGGCGACAAAAAGTATTCTTTGTGCTGCCAGTCTCTGCATGTTGTTGATAAAAATTATGATAAATAATTAAAGAAATGACTTGTAATATTTTACTGGTGGCAGGATTTCTATGCAGGAATCCGTCTAGGTAGGTACCACCCCAGGGCCAGTTATTCTGCCATGAAAAAGTAGTGTGTAAACAACTCTGTGTTTCGGTTTGAAGGGCACTGAGAGCTAGTGTAAATTAGGTAAATGAGACTTAAGAACTGATGTCTCAGGGTGTCGGGCGCAGTGTGGTGTCACACAGAAATGTTCTGGGTGACGCAGCATTTGTTATGGGCAAACGTTGCACTTACCATCAGGTGAACGTTTTGCTCGTCTCGTCACTTTTTCCAATAAGAAAAAAGGAATATCTCAAATATTGCTTGTGTAATGATTCATACGACTTATGCGATAATGTTTCCTAAAAACGTTTCTACAATACAGAACAGTTGACTATAACAAGACATGGCAATGCCAAGCTTGCAAAAATAAAAAACCTGCGGGAGACAACACAAACACCCCAATACGCCCTTCCAAGATAGATGAACATATGGACAAATCTGAAAGCGATATTGAAGATGATAGACAATAGAGAAACTATGAGCAATATAGATAAACCAAATGCGGTCGATTCTCAATCTCCCTCGGTATCACGACATCTGAGTCCAAACAGTACGATCTACTAAAATTGAGATAAAAATTAAACGATGAACATTTCATAGCCGCTATACATATACATATATAATAAAACGAAAAACAAATAACCAAAAATAACAATTTCATAGCCTCTGTTTTCGATTTACCTAGTCGTTTTAACAACGCTAAACAACGATTGCGGGAAAACAACTTGGAAATCCAAGGCGTACCCGAACACCGGTCAGAAAATATTTTCTTCCTTATAAAACAATATGCTTACAGCATTAGGTATTTACTCAATGACTCTGCTCTTATCAGTTACACTAGAGAAGCAAAGTTAAATGAGAAACGTAAATATTACTTTAGAGTGTACATGTACAACAAGGCTAATCCAAAAGATAAATTAAATACGTCGCTACTCGGACTTCCCAGGGATAAGCAGCCTGTTTATATTTCAAAGCATCTATCACCAATAAATAAATCGCTGCATGTAGCTGCACGAAAGAAAGTTAAGAAGTTATCATACAAATTTATGCGAGTTCGCAATGGTCCTATTTCCGTTATAAAAGACGTTGTTAACTCACAACAAAAATAGATAACAAATTTTCAAAGCCTGGACTATATTAAATAGATACGAGTAGTTACCAACATTTGTAGTAATGTGTTCATCATTTATGGTCTTATCCATTTATTATCAAAATACATATTACTCGTATAAGCCGTAAGACATTAAACATTAATAATGCTATCTTATGTAATAATTTCGACATAGTTTGTCTCTGTGAGACGAGCCTGAGTGACTAAATGATGTCGTCTGATTTTTTTGATGGGAGGTTCCATGTTACACGAATTGACCGGGATGTAACGTTTTAATAAACAGCACGGATGCTGATTGCAACGTCTCTAAATCTTGATATGAATGTTAGATATGATTGAAATTCTGAAAGTGTTGAAGATTTATGGATACAAATTAAAATTCATGAATCAATAACCATTGATCTATGCACTGACTATCTTCCAGAGTATTTACCTGCCTCTATTTTTTCTGAATTTGCTCGAAGGTGTAAGAAAATTACGAACGAAAACAATCTCTTTCTACATTAATTAATCATTGGTGACTTCAAATTACATAAAATAGTCTGGTCAATGGAAACTTACATCCCATTAAATCACAATAGCTGTCAAAAATCAAAAGCCATTTATGGCCTGTTACAAATGACCCCCTTACGTCAATTCAACACCATTCATAACTGTAACGGTAGAATTTTGGACCTGATTCTTTGTGATAACCCTGACCACTGCTTTTTAACATCGGCCACATCTATAAGTGCCTAGATGATCACCATCCTCCTTTTGAAATTATATTTCGTTACATATCGTATAGTCTAAAATAAAAGACTCTCAGAAAAACTTTGTTTCTATAAAACTGATTATGAAAATTGTATAAAGACTTACAACAAGTTGATTGCGTACAAAGTGTAGAAAATGTAACCTGTAATGAACTTGTCCATAATTTTTATTACGTTCTTTATCTTACAATTGAAAAACACACTCCTAAACAAAAAAGTCGAATTAATTATCACACTAGGTACAAACTATCAGGGAATCTACTAGAGATTAAGATTTGTATTTGATGTTAAGATCAAGATTTAAACTTCTATTTGACTAATATTTTAAGCTGTATATTAATCAAATAGAAAAAGACCTTAGGACCAACATAAAATCTTTTTTTGGCGTTTTACAAAAAGTAACAGAATTACAAACAACTTACCCAGTCACATATTTTATAACAATATATCTGCTGACATAGAACAAGATATCGCATACCTCTTCGCAGATAATTTCTAATGTGTCTACGATAGCAATCCTAAAACCATATACACGCCATCATTTTCACTATCTCAATTCTCTATTAGTAATAATATAGTAATTAGTATAAAGACTTCATGGGATGATGTTTTAAAACATCTCAAGGATATCAATATTACTAAAAATGCAGGAACGGATGGTATTCCTCCTATATTTGTTCGTATGTGTGTAAGTGCCCTCACTAAGCCTTCAAGCCAAATCTATAATAAGTCTCGCCGTGAAGGTGTTTATCCGTCTTTGTGCAAACTAACTAAATAAACACATGCAGACAATAAAATCATACCTTTAATTAAATCTGGTACTACATCGGACACCGCTAACTTTAGACCTGTTGCCGTACTACCAACATTAAGCAACATTTTTGAATATCCTAAATTGTTTCACAAAAACCAATTTGATTTTACAAGCGGTCGTTCTACAAGCGATGCAGGTGTTAAACTCATTAAAAATATATTTGATACCTGGAAGAGTTCACAGTATGCCTTGGGTGTTTTCTGTGATGTTTTTAAGGCCTTCGATTGCGTTGATCATGAAACACTTATTAGGAAACTTTATCATTACAGTATAAGAAATTCTGCACTTCAACTTCTAACTTCATATTTGAGTTATAGGAAGCAGAAAGTAATTATCCCCGTTACGTGAAGCATCGACGCTCTAGAAAGTCTGCACTTTGTACCCATGTTCTGGATCATCCCACACTCTGGACCACAAATGAGGATGATTCGCGAGGTTATTGAAGACAGGCTGAAATTATGATGATGATAATGAACCAAAAACCAAGCATACCTTAATTTATCTCGCAGGGTTGGATTCTTGGCCCATTTCTATTTCTTATTTACATTAATGACTTACCCTACCTAGTAGGAGACTGTTATGATATAGTGTTATTTGCTGATGATACATCTTTGATTTTTAATATAAAACGTCAACTTTTATTATATGACAAGGTGAATAATGCTAGTTCAAAATTTGTAAATAGGTTTAAAGTTAACAATTTGCTTTTAAACGGCAATGAAACAAAATGTATTAAATTCGCAACACAATGTTAAACGATTAGATGTAAATTTACTCGTAAATGGGGAAAAGTTGAGCCTTGTGGATACCACTCTTTCTTGGAATAACTCTTGACGCGAAACTTCAATGGGGCTCCCATTTATCTAAACTAGCAAGTAGACTTAGCTCTGCAGCTTATGCTGTAAAAAAATTAGGAACTTGACCAATGTTGAAACTGATAGATTAGTTTATTTTAGTTATTTTCATAGCATAATGTCTTGGTATTTTGCTATGGGGAAATGCGACTGATGTAGAAGTGATTTTTGTTTTGCAAGGTGGGCTTATAATCTTGGGTTATAATCTTAGCTCTAAAGTGTCTCTTGTCTCTAAGAGATAAATTTAAAGATATTAATATACCAGGGAATACTTAACCTAGTTTTGCCTTGTCCGGCAAATACGGTGGTACCCGGGTAAGCGACCCCGGCCTCCCGAGCTACTGCTATCTCCCCCTGTTTCTTCCGAGAAAGTAGTATCCTACACCTTATCGTTCCTTTTCAAACTCCCGCATTCCCTACCCCAAGTCCATTTCCTACCTAATCCTTTTCCCTTCCACTCCGCCAAGCCAATGGTTGCCGTGCCGATGGCTGCGTGGCTAGGGGCGAGCCTAGTCGCTAGCGTGCCGACCTGCCCTGGGACCGGGCGACCCCAGAATAAGGCTAGCCTTACTCAAGCATGCGGGGCTCTGTTTGGGTGGACAGCATTTTCCCTAGCTGCTCGTGGGAACGCAAAGGGTAGTAAGAATTTTGACTCATACCAGAATGGCGGCGATGTGGTTCGCCACCCGTCACGTCTCGTATCCCGTGGGGGCGAAAAGCGGGCTGCGGATAGCCACTTTGCTACGCTGAATGTTCGAGGAGGTATGAATGATAAAATTGAAGAAGTATACGAGATGATGAGCGAAAGACGGATTGATGTTCTTTGTGTGAATGAGACCAAGCAGAAGGGATGCGACACCACCACGCATGGACCCTACACAGCCTATTGGTCGGGAGTTCCGGAAACCAGTAAAAGCTGTCAGGGAGTTGGTGTAGTGCTTTCTGCTAGAATGAATGAATGTGTGACTGACTATAAATGTGTTAGCCCAAGACTCCTCTGGGTGAGGTTGAAGGTTGGCCTTACTCGCATCTTTATATTGGCAGTTTATGCTCCACAAGATGCGAGTTGGAACCGCTCTTCAAAAGCCCAAATTGAGAGACAGGAGTTTTGGGATAGTGTGAAAGATCTTTTAAACAAATGCAACAAAAATGAAAGGATCATAATGCTAGGCGATTTTAATGGGTGGGAAGGAGTGAAGCGTGATGGATATGAGAGTGTGGTAGGAAGGTTCGGCGATGATAGAGTGAATGAAAATGGGGAAAGTCTGCTTGAAGTGTGTTTGGAGTGGAATCTTGTGGTAACAAACACAATTTTTGACCATAAAAAGATCCACTTGTATACTAGAGAAGAAGGGAACCTGAAGAGTATGATTGACTTTGTGATTGTGGATGAAAGACTGAGAAAGAAAGTGCTAGACTCTCGGGCATGCCGCGGTGTCGGCGTCAACACAGACCACTTTCTGGTGTTAAGCCGACTAAGAGGGCTCTTTAAGCGATGGCGGCATCGTGTGCATGAACCTATTAGTGTACTAGAGCGCATAAAAGAATTTGCAAGAGAAAGAGGTGAGAGAAGAATTTGTTAGTAAACTGACCAAGCAGTTTGATACTTTAAATGAGGAATGTGAGGTTGAAAAAGTATGGAAGCCGTTTAAGCAAGGAATTGTGGAAGTTGCTATTGAAGTATGTAGTGTAAGTAAAAGAAGAAAAAGGTGTAAGTTAAAGACTGTGTGTGTAGTGGTTCAAAAGGCAGTGTCCGAGAAGAAGAAAGCTTGGCTGGACTGGTTGGCTACAAGAGCCAATCAAAGAATGCAAAAAGCAACGAATGAGGACGTAAGCATGGCAAGGAGTGAGTATAACAGGTTAAAAGGTGTGGCAAAAGAGGTTGTGAGAAGAAAGAAAGAGAATGATAGAGATGAACTTGATACGAGGTTATCTGACGACTTTCAGAACAACATTAAGTTTTTCTGGAAATCCATAAGAATAGCCAGAGGTCAAAATAAGACCTCGCAACTGGACAGAAACCAGGAGAGAAGTATTGTGAGAGGTGAGGAAAGCATTCTAAAGACATGGAAGGAATATTTCGAAAGCTTATTTGAGAAAGAATACATACGAGCACAGGCCCCATCTGGGGACATGAATGAAGGTTGCGATGAAAGAGATATTAGTATGAAAGAGATTGTGGAAGCGATGAATAGTATGAAATTTGGAAAAGCTGCAGGGTATGATAGAATTACGATTGAGATGCTGAAAGCTGGACAGGGCGTGGTAGCTAGTCAGCTGTACCGCCTTTTTAACCTTTGCTGGAGGAGCGGCAACGTACCAGTAGACTGGTGTAAGGCCGTTATCGTACCGGTTTACAAAGGAAAAGGGTCGCAGCAAGACTGCAAAAACTACCGAGGCATTAGCTTGCTCAGTATCGTCGGCAAACTGTATGCAAAGGTTTTGATTAAGAGAGTGATGAATGAAACTGAAGAGAAGATATGGGATGTACAAGCGGGATTCAGGAGAGGAATGGGATGCATGGATCAGGTCTTTTCCTTACGAAGCATAGCCGAAAAGTTCTTGGCTCAAAGTCAAATGGTCTATTGCGCATTCGTGGACTTGGAAAAGGCCTATGATAGGGTAGTGAGGACTGAATTGTGTTCGTCATTGCATATGTATGGGGTGAACAGCAGCTTGATACGAGCACTGAAATCACTCTATAAGGATTCCAGTGCTTGTGTCAGGGTAAACGGAGCTTACACAGACTGGTTTAACATCGAAAAAGGTGTTAGACAGGGATGTGTGGCTTCGCCGTGGCTGTTTAACCTATTCATAGACAATTGCTTAAAAGATTTGAAAGAGAGTGTGTTTGGATTAAGAATGAATGATTTGACCGTCAAATGCCTCCTATACGCCGATGATCAGGTTATATTAGCATCATCGGAGGAGGAGCTGCAGGCGATGGTTAATATTATGCACGGTGCTCTACAAAGCAAAGGAATGAAAATTAATGTAGATAAGACGAAAGTAATGGTTTTTGAAAGAGAAGAAAGTATGTCGTATTGCAAAGTTCTGATTGAAGGAGAAAGAGTGGAACAAGTGAAAGAGTTTGTGTACCTGGGTTCTAAATTTACGAGAGACGGAAAGTATGACTGTGATATTGAGAGAAGAGTATTAGCAGGAAATCAAGTGAATGGGGCTCTGTATAACTTTATGTGTAGCCAGAACGTATCTAAAAAGGCACGACTGGCTGTACATAGGGGAGTTCTGGTCCCCACACTTATGTATGGTAGTGAATGCTGGGTCTGGCAGAAGAAGCATGAAAGTAGGATTAACGCTGTGGAAATGAGAAGTTTGAGAAGTATAGCTGGAGTAACTCTGATTGACAAAGTGAAAAACAGCGTGATAAGGGAACGTTGCGGTGTGGTTGAAGATGTAGTGAAAAAGATAGAGAAAGGCATGCTTAGATGGTTTGGACACGTAGAGAGGATGAATGAAAGGAGATTGACGAAACAGATTTATGATGCAAGTGTGAATGGAAAATCCGGTAAGGGTCGACCTAGGCGTACGTATCACAATCAGATCGGTGAACTTTTGAGGAAAGGTCACGTTAAAAGTACCCGCAACCGACGAGCGTGTGTGAAAACGCTAATGAAAGTAGAAGAAGCTAAAGATGTGTGTCAGGATCGTAGCAAGTGGAAAGATGTGGTCTCTGCCTACCCCTATGGGAAGGAGGCGTGACTGTATGTATGTATGTATGTATGTATTAATATCTTAACCTTGACCTCTCAATATATATTTGAAAACGTTTTTTTTTGTACACAAGAATTTAACTTTTCACTAAAAAAGTTATGTTCATAATGTAAATACCAGGAATAGGCACAACTTAACAATGCCAGTTACTCGACTTCACAGAGTCAATAACAAAGGAGAGAAAGTTAACTTTCTAAGATCCGTATGCAAAATGTAAAATGGTGTGTACGAGTATTACCTAGTTTTGAAGAGCACCGCCCGCCCTCCCTCAGCACCGTGCACGAGAAAACCAATACCGCCACCGGGAGCCGCCACCAGATATCTTCCACCACTACAACACTACCACTAGGCAATACACACCCCTGAAGTCGAGAACACTACACGTGTTTCACCTCAAAACGAGGCATTGTCAAGTGATATTGACTCTACGACAGTCAACCGCCGAGTAGACAGACTTTCTAGGTCGAGGTTTTCTTGTAAACGCTGTTGAGGGAGGGCGGGCGGTGCTTTTCAAAACTAGGTAATACACACCATTTTACATTTTGCATGCGGATCTTAGCAAATTAACTTTCTCTCCTTTACTATAATGTATTTCCGCAAAGTAACACCTGAGTCTGAACTCTTTCATAGGGAAAACTTCAGAAAGTGCGCAGTCTCTCAATCAAAAAGTTCAAAATTTTTATTAAACACAAACTTCATAAAGATGGTTATTATAATATTAAAGAATACATGAATTATGATAACCCCTGGGAATGAGGTGATCGCTGCCAAGCTATATCTACATCTTTTTAATACTACAATTGTACATTATTTTTAAAATGACTTAAAAGAAAACAAAATATGCGCGCTAGGTTTCTTAGTCGTTCTTCCCAGGATAGAAGCTTTTTTTGTGAACTAGTACTTTAAAAAAAAACTACTTTCAATTAGTATTATGTAAATAATCCATGTTGAATAAAAATTTGTTCTATTCTATTCTATTCCTATTTTGAAGGCGAGAGACAAATGCGACGTCACAAATTATCGACCAATCAATATACTGAACTGTTTTGCCAAAATATTTGAAGGTATAGTTTACGACTGCCTATATAAACTTATTCAGCCCCAGCTTAACATACACGGTCACGAATTGGTTCGTATAAAATCATACCTATGTATGAGAATAATTTAATGCTGAAATGCAAGTTGACACGGTGTACATAGATATCACAAAACCATTTGATCGTGTCAATCATAACATATTATTAACCAAAGATTGTCACATGGAAATCCATGGTAACCTTGTCCAAAATCGTACACAATTGGAAATTGGACTGATCTATGTATGCTTTACAAAATCGCTAATGGAAGTCTCGACAGTAATTTATTAGATAGACTAGATTTTAAGTTACCTACCAGATCCATACCAAATATTACTGACTGAAAATTTGTATTTAAAAGATTGTGTTATACAATAACCCTAACACAATAAACCATATAATTACATCCTCGAATATTATTGCGTAAAACCTATTTGTCTCTTTATTATTAACGCTGCGTAAAAAAGCTATTAGTTGGTAGACAGGCCACTAAGATCGATTACACAAGGGAGTTTCTGGTCGAATAAGGTAATTTGCCTCGTCTCATCACTAGATGTATTTTCTAATGTTATTTATAGAAATTTATCAATAAACATTATGCTGTTATTTTTTTGTTTTTATATAGATACGAAACGTGAAAAATATTTTACTACCCTAACTGCTCTTCTTCATATCTAAATATAAGCATATTTTTTATTAAAAAAAATTGGAAAGAAGCGTTGATCCTAATCGATAGTCTAACCCTCTGTATGATCCTTCCCCTTCTAGATCCTATGATGTATTAAAATTTTTATTTCAACTTATTTTGCTATTACGTTCTGAACTAATTCTACGTCGCTTTTTGTAATTTTTATGTAAGAACCTCCTGGCTGACGTAAACATGGCTACGTCATTTAATTACCAGTACAGATAGGCTACATAGATATTAATTAGGGCGGCCATTAGGCCACAGTGCGATGAAGTATCCTAAAATGTGCAATTCGAAAATTTTAATTTATTTAATTTTTATAATTTTATTTTAATTTTATTTTATAAAGTGACGAGACGAGACGAGCAAAACGTTCACCTGTTGCTAAGTGCAACGTCTGCCCAACAGATGCTGTGTTATTTAGAATATTTCTGTGTGAATATAAATGAGTGATCTTACAATATTTACATTAATTTTAATGTAAATTACAAAATCTTTGTGAAAGAATTAAGATCTTTACAACTTGAAATAGGTACAAATTGCTCATAATTTCCATGATCAGACTAGGACTGACACCTCAGACGTCCCGATATCATAATTAGTTCGGGCTACCTTCAGCTTTTAATTATTGTTTTTGCACTTATCTACGCAGAATGAGCTTACTGTGTCTTGAAGTCTTTTAATAGTTTGTTTGGTTTTTTATTTAATTTGATTAATTATATGATCCTTAGCCGGAGATAGTACCCAACCATTTGCTCTATAGAAATAAGGATGTTTTTTTTTATTATTTCAATAGCCTCACGAATCATTCTCGGTAAGAATCGTTGTTGTTTTGCAAGAATTTACGGTCTATCAAATCTGATATAATGGTTAGAATAATTGAGAATATTTTATACGTCCTCAATCTGTAAATAAAAAGCGCTCTTACAACCTACCACTTTTTATTTTGTTTTTTTATTATAGAAAGTATAATAAAAGTTTATGCTTATATTATATCATGTTTGTAAAGTATGTTTTAAATTGCATGAAGCTTTAAGTATAATATCAGAATTTAGGCACTGCGTCCGTGACTTCATTTAAATAAATAAAACATGTACCTTCACTGCGTTGTACAACACATTTTGGCTTCGACTGGATTCTAACCTAAACCAAAGAACCAACTTAAGTCTTTCCCACTACTGAGCAGGCAGGTATTTTAATCACTAAGCTATAATGTCTATGGTACCTAAAACATAGAAAAAAATAAGTAATCGTTATCAAAAATCAAATGGAACGACCTCTATCCTACGATAGTCTACTGTAGACCTCTACCAAGTTGGGGGATTCCCGTGATCGCCACGCTTGCGGCACATTGTCGATCGTAGAACCAATTATACCTCAATGTCTCAAAACTAAAATCTACAACTAGTGCATGTTGCCAGTGATAACATACGGAACCCAGACGTGGTCCTTCACAGCAGGCCGCACAATGAAGCTCAGAGTTGCTCGGCGAGCTTTGGAAACGTCTATGCTCCGAGTTTCCCTGCGAGATACAACCTGTAAGGATGATATTCGCTGCAGAACTATAGTAACCGATATAGCCCTAAGGATCAGCAAGCTGAAGTGGCAATGGGCCGGTCATATAGCTCGAAGAACCGGTAACCATTGAGAATAAAAAGGTTCTGGAGTAACAACTTCGTACTGGAAAACGCAGTGTAGGGCGACCCTCGAATAGATAGAGCGACGACCTGCATGGTTTTGCAGGAAGTCGATGGAAGCAGGTGGCTCAGGACCGTGATTTGTGGGAATCTAATGGGGGAGGCCTTTGTTTAGCAGTGGACTGAGATAGACTGAAATGATAATGATGATGAGTATTGATTTCGAATCATATTATACTTCGAATACTTGAACAAAGTTATTTACTAGTTTGCAAGCCCTTTTAAAATAAGATTAATAAATGATTTACCTGACATAGCATCTTCAAGCGTTTTTTTTTTATATATCGTCACGTTTTCATTTTTACGGTGTTTTAACTATTAGTATATTCTCGCCAATAGCCAATTAGGTATATCGTAAAGAAGTGTAAATTTGTTAAATATTCAGTTGTGTAAAAACACTTATACTGACCTTTTCGACTTTAGATATTTTATTGTATACAGTCGATCCTATTAAAGAAAAGCCCCATAATTTTCCAACTATTTTAATTTCCTGATGCTTTCATATATTTATTGTGGTATTTAAATAAGGTCAAAATTGAACATTTAAAGCTGTTTTAACAGTTTTATAATACTGTAGACTAATCATATCAACACACATCACATATTTATTTGCTGTATATTGAAAGGTAATAGAAGAATGTAATAAGAACTAATTACATCTCAGTACATCATATACATTTTGTATAGTTGTTGCAAATAATGTTTATAACTTTATTTAACGCTAATAACTACTATCATATCTCTTCCGAGTCTTGCGTTAAGATATTTTCAAATGCTTTTAAGAGGAAATGTTATCCCGTTTCACTCCTCTGTACAATTGGATAGATGTTGTTTGCTTTTCAGATGTCATCGAGTCTTTGTGTGAGTCCATCCTTTGTACTTTACGAGAATAACAAAAATACATGCCCTAGGAGTAAAAACTCAATCTTGTTTTTATTATTTAAAAAATGTACTTTTTGTTGCACTATGAAAACAAACAAGACTATTAGTATACGAGTATATCCATATTATATACTCGTGGTGTGTGTAGTGGCTCAGTTTGTAAACTGACATAGATCACTAGAATTTCATCACACAAACTACTAGATATTTATTTATTTTATGAATATATATTTTTACCATTTACATATTGTTTAACAGCTCAAAAATTCAACTTCACGAACGCACACATGCACTAGCGAACAGAGAAAGAGACACGCGTACACAGTAACACATAGGCACACACGCGCACGACGCAAGCAAACACAAAAAATTATTTATATTTATTTATTCTCAATAATTATAATCAACATCGTCATGATGTCAGCTCACCACAAGTGCACTGCTGAAAAAGGCCTCCCCATAGATTGCCACAAAACACAGTCCCTATTAATATTTGGTAATAACAAACAGTAAATCGTCAGATCGACAAGGGCCTGGTAATCAGTGAGACAGGGCAATCTAATACGGATATCAATTTCTCACAAAGTACCATTTATATAAAGTATATATATCTTAACCTACATATCTATATTCACATGTTAAGATACATGTGAATATAGATATGTAGGTTACCTTGGTCTCAATATGTATATGAAAACGGTATGAATGTAAAAAGTGATGTTCATAATGTACCAGAGACAAGAACAAATTAATAATGCCAGTTACTCGACTGCCAAGAGTCTGTAACTCTTTTATACTATTTTTTATACTAAACGTTTTTACAAAAAAATCCCAGAAAGTTCACAAAGTCTTTCAATCAATAAGTTCAAACTCTTTATTAAACAAAGCCTTTAAAGAAGAATTATTATAATATAAAGGAATACATGGATGATGATAACCCACGGGAATGAGGTGATCGCTGCCAAGTATTTCTACATCTTTATAATATTGCTGTAATTGTACATTATTTTTAGAATGACGGAAAAAAACCACGCTGTGTTTCTTGCTGGTTCTTACCAGGAAAGAGGCATTTCTTTGCGAACTAGTGTGTTTAAAAAAATGACATTCAATGTGTATTGTGTGAATAATTTAAATATATTAATAATTCTATCTTAAATACCGTTATCTATGATTTTTTCCAACTTTTTGAAAGATAAATTAATGACATTGTATTTTATTTATTATTTACATCTAGTTTTGACTCACAACACATAAATAAAGTCTTAATTGCTCTCGTGTTGTTGGTGGTGAAGTTTAAAAGTGGCAAGACAAGGCAACGCAAGGCAGTTTGTTTGTTTATCTATTTGGGATTGGTTGCTCGAAAACGGCTCTAACGATTTTATAATTATAATCTCTAAAAACTTTGGGTTTGAAAAAATTGGGTCTAAATTTAATTTTAACGTAGTTCAAACTTTTAATTTTATTTATTAATAAAAGGACTTTTTCGCTGAGCGACCACAACGTCCCAAAATTCCCTAATCCAACTAGACTGCCCAGCAATGTTGGATCTCAATTACCAATTCATCGGAGATCGATCTACCTAGTCGAACTTCGTTTTTTTTTTTTATTGCATAAATTGATGAAACCAGCAAAACGTTCACCTCATGGTAACTGCAACGTTTGCCCATAACAAATGCTGTGCCACCCAGAAAACCTCCGTGTGACACTACACTGCGCCCATCACCCTGAGACGTAGGTTCTTAAGTCTCATGTGCCCAGTAATTACGCTAGCTCACAGTGCCCTTCAAACCGAAACAAAGTAATGTTTGCACACTACTGCTTCATGGCAGAATAACTGGCCCTGGGGTGGTACCTACCTAGACAGACTCCTGCAATCTGCCTGCAATAGGAATCCTGCCCCCAGTGAATTGTTATCGATGTTTCGAAAATTAATTTTTAGTCTACAAACATATCTTAGAACAATAACTGTAATAAATTGTTATTTTATAAACTAGGTTTTCTTTAAGTAGTGTGCTTAATTATCAACTGATATAAATATCTCACACAACCAGGTTTAGAGAAAAAAAAACGAATGACCAAGAATAGCCAGGATCGTTAAAAGCTTTTTACTTTAAAAACATACAGTCGCATTCTTTTGCCGCTCTATTGAACAAACTCCCTGACCTCGTTTCTTTAGCTCATTTATTTCTAATACAAATGCTTTAATAAATTTTTTGACATTGGTTTATGGGTGGGAATCATTAAACGGGCTCGCAGCGATCCAGGTTTCTTCTTATTAAGTTTTATTACGTAACGCTATATTATTTTACAAAACAATACAATAAAATATTATTTTATAAAACAACACATCGACTATGTAACATAAACAATACAAATATGTGTCCTGGCACAAGAATGAATCTTGTGTAGGCCGTGTACCTACGACCTGACGTGTTTGTAAAAAATACGCCGCTATGTTAATCATGACACTAAATAATATTGTAATGACGTAATTTTTGTATGTAAATTATAAAAACTTCATGCCCTTCAAGTTGCACACAAAATCTTATAAAACTTATAAACAAATATTAGAATTATTATTTATATGTATCTATTACTTTATTTTAAACTTCTGACATACTTATAGATATGGTGATAGCATCATCATCATCCCATTTAACGTGTTGAACTCCACCTAATCCCTCACCATGCGTAACGAAGCAACTTTTTAACAGTGGTAGAGCCTCGCATTTGCTATTCCTGTTGCATGAATGGGCCGGCTCGACCGGGGAAGTACCACGACCTCACAGAATACCGGCGTGAAGTAGATGTACAAACATGCTTCTGCGTTTCTCCTGGTGAATGATGGTAACAGGAAGCTCACCCATCCCACTCTCCCCCTATAACAAAATGGTAGCGGCATTGCAAAATCTACCCTAAGGGGGTCCGGCACCAACAGTGCTGGAGAATCCCCCACTGGGCATCCGCGCTTGGAATAACCTACGCTACCTGAGCGTGGATGCTCAGGCTTCCCCGCGTATTCTTGGGGGACTGAAATTCCGCTCTATACGCACTCTGCTCGGGGCAAACAGAGCAACAAGACATCGGCACGTCTTACCACGCTCGACATGGATTTCTGCAATATCCGGGGACTTCATTCCAATCTCTGCGCTGTCCACTACCATCTAGAGACAGCGATGCCCGCCTTGCTCTTTCTTACCGAGACGCAGATATCCTCTCCGACTGATACCGCTTATCTCTCCTACCCGAGGTACAAACTGGAGCACTACTTTGTGCCACGGGCTGGGGTTTGTGTATACGTCAGAGAGGATATATGTTCTCGACGCATCGGCAGTCTTGAAGGTACGGACCTGTCCACCCTTTGGTTGCGCATAGACAGCGACGACCATCCCCGCGTTTATGGGTGCCCATAGCGGTAACGCTGAAACTGACCGACTCATTGACCACATCCGGATGGTTACAGATTCCGTGGTACAGCAGATCTCATCCGTAGAGATCCTAGTATCAACTAGGTGATTTTAACGCCCACCACGCCGAATGGCTAGGATCTCGTATTACCGATCACGCGGGGAGATCTGTTTATTACTTTGCCTTGACATATGATCTGACACAACTTGTGACTTTGCCTACGCGGGTTCCAGACGTGGAGGATCATATACCTTCCCTGTTGGACCTTCTGCTGACTTCTCAACCGGACAGCTATCAAGTCTCAGTCGATGAACCTTTGGGTTCTTTGGACCACTATCTGATCCAGAGTACGGTGCCTCTCACGTGCCCCTTGCAGTCGCGATCAGCTAGATGCCGCCGTGTATGGCACTATAAGTCGGCAGATTGGGATGGGATGCGGTCTTCTTCTGGTCTCTCGCCAAGGCTGTCCTTGGAAACTTTTGTAAACCATCGCTTCCATCTCTGCACAGGGAAGACGATTTGCTGGCCCATGCCGCAAAAAGAAAGCTGATCATTTAGGCTCTTTCTTTGCGTCCAACTAGACTCTCGGTGACAGGCAGAACTTGCCGCCTACCATCCCGCGGTGTGAGTGCTATGCGAGACATCCGATTCTGGCAGAGCTCAGTGCGCAAAGCACTATTCTCCCTGGACATCAACAAGTCGAGTGGGCCAGATGGAAACCCTCCAATCGTGCTGAGGATGTGTGCTCCGGAGTTGGCACCAGTTTAACGCGTCTTTTCCGGTACTCGTACTCTCTAGGCGTCGTCCCGAACTCATGGACGATTGTCTTAGTACACCCGATCCCTAAAAATGGCGACCGCTCAGATCCGACTAACTACAGGTCAATTGCAATCACCTCCTTGCTCTCCAAAACAATGGAGTCCATTGTTAACTGTCAGCTCTTGAGGTACCGCCAGTTGATTTGTGATCGCCACTACGGTTTCCGACGGCATCGCTCGGCTGGGGATCTTCTGGTATACCTCACTCATCGATGGGCGGAGGCAATTGAGACCAAGGGAGAGGCCCTGGCAGTTAGTTTAAATATAGCAAAGGCCTTCGATCGGGTCTGGCATGAAGCGCTTCTATCGAAGCTGCCTTCCTACGGGCTTCCCGAGAAATTATGCAATTGGGTCACCAAGAACTCACAGGTCGGAGCATCAAGGTCGTAGTCGACGGTAAATGCTCGGACTCCAAGCCTGTGAATGCTGGTGTTCCACAAGGCTGAGTGCTATCACCAACTGTGTTTCTTCTGCATATCAATGACATGTTACAATTTAGTAATATTCATTGCTATGCAGATGGCAGTACTGGTGATGCCTTATACACCGGCCGTGCCAATATTTCTCGGGAACACGTCAACGAGTGCTGGAACAAACTTGTGTCTGAAACCTAGCCTATTAGGTAAAATTTCGATATGGGGCCCTACTAAATTTAGTCCAATTCAACTCTAAGAAGACACAGGTTTACGCGTTTACCGCTAAAAAGAAACCCTTTTCCCTTCGCTTTGATAATACTTCCCTCACTGCCTCAGCTAGTATCGGAATCCTTGCCGTTGACATATCTAATGACGTCAGTTCGGCGGTCACCTGGAAGAGAAGGCCAAATTGGCCTCCAAAAAGCTTGGCGTGCTCAGTAGAGCGGGCAGTATTTCACGTCTGCAACTTTACAAGGGGCAAGTTTGGCCTCACATGTAATACTGTTCTCACCTCTGGGCGGGGGCACCCCAGTGCCAGCTCCTTCCATTTGACCGAATCCAACGAAGAGCGGCTCGAATCGTCAACGACCGAGTTCTTTTCGATCAGCTCGATCCACTGGCTTTGCGAAGAGACGTTGCGTCTTTTTGCATTGTCTATCGTGTTTATCATGGGGAGTGTTCCGAGGAGTTGTTCGGATTAATTCCTGCTGCTAAATTCCACCATCGTACATTGCGGCACATAACAAAATTTCATCGAAATCACCTGGATGACTGGCATTCCACCACTGTGAGCCACTGTGTGCCTCTGCCGCCAGCAGTTTTTCCGGACCGATACGACTTAGGTACCTTCAAGAAAAGAACCTACTCTTTCCTCAAAGGCCGGCAACTCATTCGGAATTCCCCTGGTATTGCGGATGTTCATGGGCGTCGGTGATCACTTACCATCAGGTAAGCCGCTTGCTCATTTGCCCCCTCTCCTATAAAAAAAACTTTCTACTACGACGTTTTGCTGGTGAAAGGATCGTCCTTTTTCGGTCGAGCAAATTCATTTATTATGTAACCTTATATGGGGTGACTAAAAGGCGAGACTGTATGTATGAATGTAAATGCTCCGAAATACTTGAATTGAACGGTATATTAAATACTCTTCTCTATAGCATACAAAAATATGTTATGATTTTAACAAAATATTATATCACTTTATTTTTACAGGCTTGAACTATAAATGAGGCTGTTATGTTATACATTTTTTATAAGTTGTTGTCGTTTTCCATTTCACATTTAATATTAATCACGGCATTTCAATTTAAACGGCAGAAGAGTTTTCAAACAAATTACAATGAGCTTAAATGCTACACTAACGCAATTTAAAAGCCGATTTCATTATCCGGAGATAAATACAAAATGCCAAAAAAACATTAACTTCGCTTTTCCTCCTGATTGTATTTTCACTCTGAAATAATAGAAGGTACATTCTTGCAAACAAATGGCTGTACCACCTTTTTTGGCTTAGAGTACAATTATTGCTAATTACCAAATGTAAATTTTCTTTCGTTCTTTGTTTTAATAAAGATTATTATTATTATTATTATTATTTCACTGGCGCAATGTAGCAAACGTTAACTTTGCTACTTTGCGCCAGTGTAAGAAAATTTACTGTACATATTGTTTAAGTAATATTTTGAAGAACTCATAAGTAGATTTCGTGATTCTTTTTTTCCTGTTCCAACAACGAACGCCATAGAGTATAATCAATTTAATGAATAAATAGAACATGTCCAGGAGTCAGTAATAACTTTTTGCTTCGTTTTTTGTAAATAAACGAAGAATAGCTTACAGAATTTATTTGACAGCCTGTGTTAGGAATCTAACATTCCGTCTTATTTTAGTGGTGTAAGAGAAGAGAAGCGGGGGATTGGCAGCCGAATACTTTTTAAGAAAACTTTCATTTATGTTGGCATATAGGTAAGGCTTCCAATGGCGAAAAATGCTAGTAAATAAATAATAGGAAATATAACATATAATATAACATATTACATATTATTTACCAAAAAAGTATTCACAAAAAAGGTATTAGTAACAAAATTTTGTGTAATTAAAACAGATGTGCTAAGAAATATTTTCTTTGCCTATTCGCTCGTTTAGAGTTATGGTATGGTGGTGTAAGGTGTACGTAGCTAATTTCGACGACCGCGTTACCAACATTACTGGATGTTTAGTTGTTGGGTTTAAAAATATTTACTTTCTCACACAAATATTTAATTTTCTAAAAGAATAAATACTTTTTTCAATTTATGAACGATGTTTTTTTATATATTCTTTTAGATACAGTAATAAACCTAGTGTGGGAATCGTCTTTTAAAAAACATACAAGTAATGATAAATCAAGATGAAGATGCGATCTTTCCAGGAGGACTGATGAAATGTAGTAAGTAGAAAAATAAAACTCTGTAAAAGTTTTACTATTTTACTGGTGGTAGGATTCCTATGCAGGAATTCGTCTAGGTAGGTACCACCACAGGGCCAGTTATTCTGCCGTGAAGCAGTAATGTGTAAACATTGCTGTGTTTCGGTCTGAAGGGCACTGTGAGCTAGTGTAATCACTGGGCATATGAGACTTAAGAACTGATGTCTCAGGGTGATGGGCGCAGTGTTGTGTCACACAGAAATGTTCTAGGTGACACAGCATTAGCTATGGGCAGACGTTGCACTTACCATCAGGTGAGCGATTGGCTCGTGTCATCACATGATCTAATAAAAAAATAATAAACAAAAAACTCTTCACACACTTTCTATCTGTATACCTATAGTAATATGGGCTAGATCATCATCATCCTTTCTGCCCAACACAAGTCCACCGCAGAACATAGGACACTCCGACAGATTGCCACGAGGCGGTCCTGAGCCGCCTGCATCGACTTCCCCTAAACCGTGCATGTCGTCGCTGCATACATAGCAGGGGGTTTCCTTACACTTCGTTTGCAAGTACGAGGTTGCCACTCAAGAACCTTACCTCATAACGGTTATCGGTCCTACGAGCTATATGGCCGGCCCATTGCCAGCTTCTGCTTGAAAGTCAGCGTAGCGACATCTATCACCATCACATGAGAAGCTTAAGAAATATTTAATACATTCCATAATCGCGCCTAGAATGTTTACTGAGATGCGAACTATATATACAACATCTAAATATTACTAGTCGGAGGAGACGTCCTCCCCAGATCAGACCATTCGATCTGGCGGGTAGCTACCCTTTTCCTTGTCACCATCAATCGCCAAAATGGCGACCCCGGTATGAACATCTGCAGCCAGCTTCTCCGAACCACAGCAACAACGTCATTGGCAGCCATCACAGTAACAGCACCAGACTACTGCAGGCACAACGCGTGCTTCCTAGTCTCTCAGCCACACACAGTCTCTCACTCTCAGAACTATATATACAACATGCAAATATTACTAGTATGGAGGAGACGTCCTCCCCAAATCAGACCACCCAATCTGGCGGGTAGCTACCCTTTTCCTTGGCAATATTATCCGCCAAAACACATATGCCTTTGAGGAAATGTGTCGCTTACGACTTTGTTTTGAATCTTATTATTTGGGAATATAGTTTGTTTCCGGCTTATCTTCTAATATATACTATAATATATTCATTCTAATATACACTCAGCGTCACAAAAATCGCACCTCCGAGTTTGCGCGAAAAATGGCTGTAATGGCTAGAAACGAATTATATTTATATAAATATTGGTATGTTTGAAATGGGTATTTGAATAGCTTTACATTATTAATAAAAAAATCATGAAATCATTAAAACATTTATCATTATAGAGCGTCAAAAATAAACACTGTCAAATGCTCGTTAGTAAGGACGCTAGTTACACGACCTAAAAAGGGTATAAAAGGGTCGATCTGGATGAAATATGGGCCAGTCGTAATTTAGACTTTGCAGTGAACACACGTGAACAAGTAACCCAAGTAAGAACAAGTAAAGATGGACACCAGCTCTGAAGAAGCCGCTCAAGTGATTGCCCTATTGCAGTCGGGGATGCGGCAGTGTGACGTTGCTCGACAGATGAACCTGTCCCGTTTTTCAGTTCGACGGGTGTTCCAACGTTTTCAGCAGACTGGTGGTTATGTTAGAAAACCGGGATCTGGAAGAAAACGGTGCACATCAGAAAGAGAAAATAATAATAATAAATTTATTTATTTGTTTCACAAATGTTTTACACACCATACTTATGAGTCTAAACAGTTGGATACAATAATTTATCACTAAATGTACTGCTGGCACTTAAAAAAGGGAATCCCTGTGCTATAAGTGCCAGCATCCTTCCAATGACACGGATAATGATGAGAATTGAGAAGTTATAAGTAATAAATATGTACAGTTTGTTACAAACTATGTTATAATAAATGTTACATTTTATATATTAAAACTCTTAATGATACATAATCCGACATAAGTTCGGCAAGCATGAAGCGCGAACTAGTAAACCTTTCGCATATGAATAAGTTTATTTTTAGTGGTATCGTGTGTGTGAGAGAGAGTTTGTGTGTGTATGTGTGTGTGAATGTGTGTAAATGTGTGTATGTGTGGTACATTATGATGATTATTTTATTGGGAGAAGGACATTTTCAGTTTCATCATAGCTAAGTTTTTGAAGCCATTCAGTAAGTATCTTTTTACATGTGTATTTATTTGTTCTATCAATAGCCAATATTTTGTTAACCTTATTATAAATAAAGGGTCCGAGGAAGTAGAAGAATCTGTGACTAAAACGTGTCTTGCAATTGTTAGCAATCGGTAGGCCACATCTACGCCTAGCCCGCTGCCGCGAAGATAAAGAAAATTTACTGGATTTGGACAAAGATAAATGTTGCCGCAAAATTATCTGAAGAACGAAAAGCTGGCGCACAGATAGGACTTCGCAGTACTCATAAAGGTCTTGTGTAGGATAACGAAAAGGTTTAAACGTACATACTTTTTATACTGCTCTCTGTGCACGCTCAAGACTGATCAAAAAGGTTTTACAGGCACCACCCCAACAAAAAATACAATAATTTAACAACGATTGACACAAGGCATAAACCGTCTTCAGTATTATAGGTTCTGCAACATGTCTCAAATGTTTAAAGACAAAGATAAGTTTGCGGACTTTCCCTGTCAATAGTTTAATATGCGGCACAAAACTTAATTGCTCATCCAGGACCACACCTAAATATTTTGTAGTAACAGAATGATTTAATTTAGGACAGTCGCACATAAGATGTCCATTAGGTATGTGGTTATGGGCAGTGATAAAGAACCTGTTTTTGTCTAATGCTAAATGTTTTTTTATACTAAAAAGCAAATATTTGGTTTTGTCAACGTTAAGAGAAAGGGTATTATCTGACAGCCATTTTGTTACTTTATTTATGCCCATTTGGGCTACTTTAAAAACTTGATCCCATGTGTCTCCTGTGAATAATAAGGCCGTATCGTCTGCGAATGCCAGTAGTTTGCCATCTTCCAGGTCTAATTTACACATATCGTTGATATATATTAAAAACAGTGTAGGCCCAAGTATGCTTCCTTGGGGGACTCCGTGGTCTACAGAGAGGTAATTACTTGCATGTTCACCAATTTTAACACACTGTTTTCGGTTTGATAAATAGCTCCGAAACAATTTTAGCTGGTTATCTCTGATTCTAACCCTTTCCAATTTAGAATTTAGCTTGGGGATAGAGACCGTATCAAAGGCTTTTGCCAAATCAAGGAAGATAGCAACACACTTTTTTCCTTTATCTAACGTTACAACAATATTTTCAATAAGATCATGAACAGCATTATTAATTGACATCTTATTACGGAAGCCATACTGTTTGTTTGAAATAATGTTGTTACTATCAAGGTATTTTTTAAGGCGATAGTTCATGATTCTCTCCAAGACTTTAGACAAGGCAGTCAGCACAGATATGGGTCTATAGTTATTAACACTATTTACATCCCCAGACTTATACACTGGGTGTATTAATGCACTTTTCAGTATATCCGGAAACTCTCCAGTGCGTATACACAAGTTTATTATATAAGTTAAGGGCGGTACCAAAACCATTTTGTATTTCTTTAAGATGTTAGAAGAAATGCCATCAATACCAACTGCACAGTCGGAGCGCAACGACATTATAGTTCGCTCAACTTCCGATTCATCAGTTTCAAGAAATACAAATGAGTTGCATGTTGCAGCAGTATTAATTTCCATTTGTACGTTGTGCTCATTTCCTGGGAATTGTGTGACTTGTTCAGCTTAGATACTAACAAAGATACCAGACAGAATTGTAAGAACAATTTGAGATAGATCACTGTCTGAGGATGGAGCTATATGTTCGATAGCCCAATTCATTCGCTCATACGGAGACTCGTAATGTGCGTTGCTTGAAAGTGAACAACTGTTACCCATTTTTTATACACCTGTTCCATGTCTTAGGATGGGTTATGTAGAAATCGGGGCACAAGCAGAGATGACCGTTTCATCGTTACGACCATCTTTACGAAACCGTTTTACAAATGCTGTTGAGTTGCAACAACAGCTTCGATCAACTCGGAGAACATCTGTGAGTGTTTCTACGATAAGAAGAAGGTTACACGAAAAGAGTTTAACAGCCCATAGACCTGCTTAAGGTCCGAAACTTACTGCACAGCATCGCAGAGTTTGCTCGCAATCATTGCGAGTGGACTCTAGAACAGTGGCGGACCGTACTCTTCTCTGATGAGACGAGGGTCTGTCTCTTCTGCAATGACAGACGTAGAAGGGTCTACAGAAGACAGGGGGAGAGGTTCACACAACCCTGCTTCGAAGAATCCGTCGAATACGGGGGTGGCTCGTGTATGTTTTGGGGCGGCATTTCCGTCGACGGGAAAACGGAACTTGTGTGCGTTTCCCGGACTCGGGTGGCCGTGGGCAAGGGTCATTAAATGCTGGTCGGTACATTATTGAAATCCTGGAGGAACATGTGGTCCCGTATGCTGGTTATGTCGGTGATGGATTCATGTTAATGCATGATAATGCTCGTTGCCACACCGCGGCTATTGTACGGGATTATTTACAGGAGGTCGATATCCCTGTTATGCATTGGCCAGCACGAAGTCCAGACCTTAACCCAATAGAACATCTCTGGGATGACCTAAAACGGCGCGTGCGAGGTCGAGATCCAGCTCCAGCCACTCTTCAAGAGCTCCAAGTTGCGGTACTTGAAGAGTGGGAACAAATACCCCAAGAGGCTGTTGCGATCCTTGTAAGGTCCATGAAAGATAGCATTGAAGCCGTTATCAAGGCAAGGGGGGGTAACACTAGGTTTTAAGAACTTTTTTTGTATTTATTAAGTTTGTTTTTAAATTATTAATTTGAAAATTTGTACATACCCTGTCGTTTTCTTTAATTTCTCTTTCGTCTCGTTATAAAAGTAAAATTCAATTAAAATTCCTGAAAGATAATGAAATTACCTTTGGAATGATACCCTCAAACCACAACATTGCCATTGGCCTTTGGGTGTTAAAATAGTATTTAAATTATTTTTTTCGGATGTGCGATTTTTTTGACGCCGAGTGTATCATAGTGATACATACATTCACGTCTCATTCCCATTAAAAGGAGTAGGCAGAGGCCACTCACTTAGTCCTTTTTCGTCCTCGCAAGAAACGAAACGTGACGTGTGGCGAACCACGTCGCCGCTATTTCAATACGAGTCAAAAAATTCTTACTCTCATTGCGTTCCCACGAGTAGTAAAGTGACAACATTGCATATTGTGGTATTATTCTGCACGCATAAAGTTCGCTTAGTCGCCTCTTATGACACCTCTGTAGGAAAGAGGTAGCTGCCGGACACATCAACTATATGTAACATGAGATGTAAAAGATAAAAAATATATAAGAAAGAGATGTAAACTTAACTTAACTTTTAAACTGGTGGTAGGATTCCTATGCAGGAATCCGCCTAGGTTGGTACCACCCCAGGGCCAGTTATTCTGCCGTGAAGCAGTAGTGTGCAAACATTACTGTGTTACGGTATGAAAGGCACTGGGAGCTGACGTAATCACTGGGCATATGAGACTTACGAACTGATGTCTCAGAGTGACGGGCGCAATGTGGTGCTACAAAGAAATATTTTGAGTAGCACAGCTGTTATGGGCAAATGTTGCACTTACCATCAGGTGAACGTTTTGCTCGGCTCGACACTATTAAATTTAAAAAAAAAAATGGAAGTTTGGTAAAATTTAAGTAAGGATCAAAAACTAATACATCTTATATTACAAGGCTGTTAAACCGCAAGTATGTAAAAAAGAAAATCAATAAATTCTCAATTAGAGTAGCAATTATTTGGTTTTTAAATTTAAATTTAGAGCATGCAAAAATATCCATATATATATATATATTGGAAGTAGAATTTTAAAACTTAAGAATGCGACGAATAGTGCACCATAATCCAGAATTAGTCCGGCAGGTATTACAACGACAGACAGTGTGCCTGGACGAACTTTACGTTTATGTACTGTGTGAGGTACTACTTCCACCTCTACTTCCACTAAGATATAATTCTATTATTTTAACTTATCAGGGCATAGTTCAAGAAACTGCGGTCAGATCAAATCAATTTTCACTTCAACTGTATCTTAATGCTTAAGCAAAAGAGTGAAAACGTTACGAGCTGTGATAACGAAATAAAAATTGCGCTTTTGTATTTTAAAATCGATGTTACATAACTTTCAAACATCTCGGAAAAGATTAAGTCTCTTCACCCAAGTTCATCCTTTTTCTTTGAAGTAAAGTTCCGTTAAAGAACAATTAAAAGCAATCACTTTGAAAGGTACTTTTATCTTTAGCTCAACGTTGAAATATTAACGAGGATAATTTTTCAAGACCCTTTCATGAACTTTTTCTTTATCATTATACTAAAGGAATCTTTCTTTTTGAAATGCATTCAAATGATATTTTCTTTTTAGACGCTAAGTCTCTTAGCTTACTATAAAGGTGTTAACTTTTTTAACCGTTCCCCTTAAGTGAAATGTAAATCATAAGGGTTAATAATAAAAATGTTTTAATTAAACTTTTACAATGAAAAGAAAAAAATTAATAGTGGTACAGTGGGCGGTGTTATCGTATAAAAGGGATTTCTTCCAGACTATCCTTCTATATTTTCGCTATAAACAACAACAAACAATACAAACAAATACTAACTATTTCGTTTCACAAACTCAATCCTACTAATTTAAAAAAAATAACCTTTTTTTAATTGACTATTTCAGAAGTATTCAAAATGGTTTCTAACTACTAGGTTTGTTTTACATTTACTTTTAATCTTAAGATCAACAACCAAACAGATTATTTTTCACACCCCGACCGACATAATAACAATGTTTTTGCCGCGTACATAATAATTGTTTATTATTTTTATTAAACCTATATCCCTTCCAAACAACATGTTCACTTGAGGAATAGAGAAATTTAATTACGAATCATATTAACATTAAAATATTTCCAGAAATTTTTAAAAATATAATCTACTTATTTATGCTTTTTAATCTTATAATGGCAACAGTTCGTCTACCCTGATATATGTTCACATCCTCGTGAACTACTTACATTATGCACACATAAGACAGTTAGTTTTCATATCACCACAAATGTATAATTAAAATAAAAGTTGTTTAAAATAATAACTATGACAATTTTAAAATATCATAAAATATCCAGCGCACGGTGCACTTGCGCACTTTGTGCTTCATATGCAAACTTTGCACTACACTATTTATGTGCAGGTTCCGCATGCGAACGTTGCGCTACACATGCACTTAACTGGATTAACTTACATTATTTACATATTTTGTTGTATTATATATGACAAATTTTTTTTTGTACCCGGTAAACTAAAAATACGTGGAATGATATGCTATATTAATACTTACCTAAGCCAATGCTAGCCATTTTATCAAAATATGTTATATTTACGCAAATACTGCACATTTAAATAAACAATTTTTTAAAGATTTTTATCGCGTTTAGTTTTAAACTATTTATAACCCGACGTTTCGAGCGCTTTACAGTTTCCATTATAAGCGTTGAACAACCTACGGAACACCTGGACCTGAACTCACGATCCTTCGCGCAGATAAATGTAATGCTACGGTAGTCATGGATACGTCAGATTAGAATATTAAAATACAAGAACTTTTGTCGGACGAAAGTTACGTATAAAAAGATCCAACCCCTAATACGCTTAAAACGACTAGCGATCTTATTAAGAAACGCTACGAGAAATTGAATCTGGACGTTTTTGGATAATACCATTCCGTGCCAAACCACCGAAGTTGTATGGGTTACCCAAAATACACCAACTCAATGCTCTGCTACGTCCAATAGTGAGCCAGATCGATTCACAAACTTACAGAATGGCTCAGCATATGGCTAAAATACTCTCAGCGCTCAGAGACGAGACACAAAGAATTCATACTATTTCGTTAGTGAGATTAATGACCTAATGACAATGAAACTGTGGTCAAAGTTTAGTAGAAGACTGCATCTCAATTGTATCTAGGACGCTAGCGATTCTCCGCTATTCTGGCGGCATGTTGTTTTCGACATGCCAGCAGAATATGCAGAACTACTTAGACATTGCCTTACATCTGGCTATCTATTGTGGAAGGAACAGTACTACAAGCAAGTAGATGGTGTGGTGATGGGTTCATCAGTATCTCCCATTTTCTCCGATATTTTCATTGAAGACTTTGAGGAGAAAGTCCTCCGTACTTCTCCAGTAAATCCAAGATTCTTCAAGCGGCACGTAGATGATACTTTCACAATTTCACCATCAGATAAAGTAACTGTATTTCTAGACCACTTTAACTCCCTAAACTCTAAAATTCACTTTACAATGGAGTTAGAGGCAAATAATTAGCTTTTCTAGATGTTTTAGTTATTCGTAATCTTATTAACACCAGTCCATCCGTCACAGTTAGCTCCTCTGGGTTAATCTTTGTTTCAGACAGCACGAGGAACCTGTGACAGGAAACACCTGGCCACCGAGCTTCAGCATGTCAAGCAAGTTTGCACGACCGAGTGAAACCGGCCTCAGTCTAGCTTGTACCTACTATTCTACCTTATGTCAGAGGAGTCACCGACGAGATAGGATATATCTTGAAGCAGGCTTCCGTAAAAACATTCTTCAAGCTGCCGATGAAGATAATCGGTTTTTACCATCTGTTCAACTTTAAGTTTAAAGTGTAACATCCCTCTTCAAGATGCAGGAGTATACAAACTAGATTGTGAATGTGGTCTCTCTTACATAGAGCAAACAATAAGATCAATAAAAACCCGCGTAAAAGAATATTGCTGATTTGAAGCATCGTCGCTTTAGAAAGACTGCAGTTTGTGACCAAGTTCTGGATCATCCCAACCATTACATCAGATTTGATAAGCCCCAAACCCTTGCTAAAGAACACCGATACCTACCAAGAATGATTCGCGTGGCTATTGAAATTAAAAAACATTCTAATTTCAATAGAGAACACAGTTGGGTACTACCTGGGTTGGCTTGGGATCCCATAATTAATTAATTTTATCAAAAACCAAGTATACAACTGCAAGATTTAAAAACACAGTAAGCTCTTTCTGCGTAGATCAGACTAAAAATAAATTAAAAGCTCCGGTTAACTATGACATCGACTTTTGGCGCCAACTCGAAAAGTGGCAGTAGAGTTTTTATTTAATTTTGTAATTTCTGTGTATATTTGGAGTTTTGATGTTGAATATTGATAGTTTATTATGCAGCAAGGGCTCCTGAACGTGTAAATGAAAAATTCAATTAAAGACCAAAATTGTGCTTTTCGTTTTGTCTCCACCAGTCCAGCAAATCTTCAGTAAAAGTCAACTATCAATTTACTGTCGATCAAAATTTTGTATCTTGCTGCTTGAAAATTGTATACTTGGATATGTTACTTGACACTGGAAAATAGTTTATGACTGTTTCCAATAATAAATAAATAACTATGACATCAGGACATCTGTCACCTCAGTACTCCGGTGACCATGGGTGTTGTAAAGCGCTCGAAATGCCAGATTAAATAGTTCAAAATATAGGCGATAAAATTCGTAAATATTTGTTTTATATAAATGAATATCACGCCGTGTGGTGGCGGCTCGATAAAACAATACTACCACTCCATCTCATCCAATGGATCTCGTAAAAGGTGAGTAAGGAATTAAATTGCACTGTGCACCCAACACCGCATGGTGGCGATGGGCTCACCACCTATCACACCAAGTGCATGATATTGTTTTGGTGAAACATGGATTGTGGCAGTCATCTGTTTTTGCATTGAGTGCCCAGTCTCTGACTATCCCTTATGGGATACAGTCGTGATCTTATGGATATGAATATCTTATTTATCTTCATTTACTCGTATTATGGATTATTATAAAAAAAATTAATTTAATTCGTTGTTACAGCCTATCACAAGTCCACTGCTGAACATAGGCCTCCCCCATAGATAGCTACAAATGTTTGTAGCTCTCATATTGGAGGGATTTTGCCATAGTTGCCACGCTTGGCGGACGGGTTGGCAACAGCAGTTTTTTTATTCAGATGTTCTAGGAAGATGCTGCTGCCCATCTCCTAGTTTTTATTTCCCTCTGTCGACTTTTACGACACTCACGGGATGTCATGGGGTGGTAGATTCTCTTAGGCCGCTACCACACGGCGGTATTTATATTATTCTTCTTTAATTAAATTAAAGAAGAATAATTAATAATATCACCTTGCTGGACAGCCCCATAATCTAGTGGAGCAGGCATCGTCTTTTTGATAGCCAAACGTATTTTTTTTACAATATACGACCGTTAGACCGTAATGAGGTTCCTCTAAAGTTTAGAGGAACATTTAGAGTCTAAACGAAAAAGAAGTAAAGGCTCTAAGCTACGACGGTCTTTGGATCATGTGCATATAGATATATTTTGAAAAACCTGTTGTACTTATCAATTTTACATGTAACTGAGAATTTTAACAAAGAATATCCGCAATATAAAATATTTTTTTTTCTGTAATAATGAAAGTTTACATGCTGAAAAAAAAAATTGTTAAAGTTCACTAAAAAAATTACATAACATTTACTGTTGTTTTAATTTACCCAACATCAAGATAGTTCTCAATCTTTTCTACTAACTATCGATCTGTTTGCAGGACGTCGCCTTATGAGTTTTATAAATAAATTCATAAACGGAAGAACAAGCAACATTTATCTCGCATTAGTATGTTACACTAATGGAATGAAAATATTATGACAATGGAATATATATACCCCTAAAATGTCGACATAATCTATCATTGTAACAGCTCTAATCTGCGACACTCGTCATACAAATGACAAAATCATTTTTCTTTGAATTGAAACTGAAATTACAAACATAATAGCTCATTATAGATCATTTGTTAAAAATTTATATTTTTTCTTGAGCAACGCAACTTAACAATAATTCAAGAAAACTTGTCATATGAGACGAGAAAAAGGGTTACACAATTAAATACGTTTCCAGATATCACGGAATGTTGGCACTGATAAATTTCAGTGACCAATCTTTCTACAAACTTTCGATGATTTTTTATAATGCTATCTTAAAGAAACCAGTCTATGCCATCAAGGCAACAAGTGTTAATTGCACAAACGATATGCATTAGTTCACACGACATACTTAAATTTATTGATGATTAATCAGTTTAATCATTCATTTTGCCCTCATGATATTTTCATTAGAAAATGATTATTAATATCGACTTTTTTTATTGGAAAAGTGGCGTAAGAACAATTCAATTCGTCAAACAATTTCTGGGTCACACTGCGCACCACACTGCGCTCACCCAGTTCTTAAGTCTCATATAACCAGTGATTATTTATTAAAAAAAATTAAAATAGAAACACTAGCAGTTGCTCTTCGGACCGAAACACAATATTGCTTGCAGACTTATTATTGCTTGACAGAGAGATTATTGCTTGACGGCAGAATAACTGTGGTAGGTACCTAACTAGAAGGATGAAACGAAATGAAATGAAAATCATTTACTCTTTAACGTAAGAAATATAAATTTCGTTTGTCAAACGTCATTTTTTTACAATCTATCACCGCTTCGTAATGAAAGAAACTCTTAGGTATTTTTTTTATCTTAGTCAAAAGTGCATTATAAATAAATTTACAAAAAACAGTCCCGCAAAAAACACAAGCACGCAACAAATGAATGAATGCATTGCAAACTCGAGCAGACCAGCCTTCACCAACAGCACCTGTTCATAAGTATGACGCATGTGTGCAGATTCCAGCATAGGTATCCTTCCTCTAATAGTACTTTTAAGTTGTTATATTTAGATTTACGTATTTATTGCTATTATTGCAGTTTTTACCATCTGTCAAGTGTAACATCCCTCTACAGGACGCAGGAGTATACAAGCTAGATTGTGAATGTGGTCTCTCTTACATAGGCCAAACAAAAAGATCAATTAAAACCCGCGTAAAAGAACACATAGCTGACGTGAAGCATCGTCGTTCTAGGAAGTCTGCAGTCTGTGACCATGTTCTGGATCATCCCAACCATTACATCAGATTTGATAAACCACAGATCCTTGCAAAAGAACACCGATTCCTACCAAGGATGATTCGCGAGGCTATTGAAATCAAAAAACATCCTAATTTCAATAGGGAAGATGGTTGGGTATTACCACCAGCTTGGGATCCAATAATAAAAAATTAAATCAAAAACCAAGCATACCACTGCAAGACTTCAAGACACAGTTAGCTCTTTCTGCGTAGATCGGACCCAAAAATAATAATTAAAAGCTGAAGGTACCCCAGGTTAACTATGACATCAGGACATCTGTCACCTCAGTCCTCCCGTGACTATTTAAATTTATTTATACGTTATGTACTAATGAAATCGCAAACTTCATGAATATAATTCACATTAATATATTGAAAACTTTTTTAATTTAACACGTCAATCACATACGAAGCCTACTTAAGCAAATAAAGGTAATGTTTGTCTTATTTGTATTTAAAAGTAATAAAATTTTAAGCACAGTCTTTATTTATGACACATATTAATTATTCGTTTCAAAACACATGTTACATTTAAAATATTAAGCAACATTCATAGAAAAATGCTGAATTTATTTATTTGTAAATATGATTCCTGCGGAATTATTTAATAAATATGAAATATCATTATAACTATTTTGCAACATAGCCGTGCACAGAGGTTCTCAAAGGCAGATTACTATCTAGAAAATTAAATATGCCCTGGCAGTTTTCTGTCCAGTTAATCTGCCGCCAAACAGAAATGCATTACTGTACTGTACTGGCAAGGCACTGTAGCTAGTGTAATTACAGAGCACATAAGACTTAAGAACCGATGGCTTATTTAGATGAGCGCAGTGCGGTGCGGCACAAAACTTTAGTGCAAAGTTGTAGGTAACACCGGAACTGTACTAGGATAATTCGATTTAATATAAAGGAAGAGACTTTTCTTTCATTTTCGATTAAATATAGATTTAATCGAAAATAAAGTACCGCTGACTCTGACTGTTTTTATAATATTTCAACGTATAAATGTAAATGTGAGAAAGTTCGTGTGGCCGTAATTATTAAGCTTTTACATTTTACCTCTAAACAAAAGATGGCCTTGTAATCATTCTCTTGAGCACGCTTTCGATGAGGTTTCTTATTTTCTCTGGTGGCTTACGTTCACATGCCTCAGCGATTGTACTACGACTAATTCTGATTCCCGTTTTTGTACGAGTATGCCTGTACATTGCCAGAATGGTAAAGGCGAGCGTTGTCATCATCAGAATCATAAAATCATTAAGATAAAACTGAATATGCCATTATTCAATCACCACTTTATTTCATTTTTAAATTCGATGGCGGCCCTAAACATAACCGAGCCCCCATCATCAACGACGACTACCACATAACTGCATCTGATGAGCTTTCCCTTTGTTATAACATCTACCGACGTCGATTTTCACCAAATATCCGGGCGATTCACGATTTATCCGAACTTCCAGTCCTTTTGGCTATATGAAGGAAATCTTACTCAGTAAAGAGTGGTTGTCTTAGTGGATCAGTATATTGTTTTGATAAAAGTCTTGTCCTCCTCTAGACCTTATATCACTGACTGATCTTCTGGGTAATTGAATGAGTCTCATTTAGGTGCTAGGATAATAAATAATGGTAAAATCTTCATCAAGTAATGGTATTATTTTTCCTCTCCGCTCGTCTTACTACACAAAAAAAGTATTTTAGAATCATTCGATGGACAGTCGTCGACGTCGTCGTTTCAGCCTATCACAAGTCCACTGCTGAACATAAGCCTTCCCCATAGATTGCCGCAAAAATTTGTAACTCTCACTTTGGGAGGAATTTGCCATAGTTACCACGCTCGGCAGGCGGGTTGGCTACCGCAGCATATTAAATGATATGATAAATATTAAGATGTTCCAGGAAGATGCTGATGCCCATCTCCTGGTTTTAATTTTCCCTCTGTCGTCTTTTACGACACTCACAGGATGAGATGGGGTGGTAAATTCTCTTAGATCACCACCACACGATGGACAGTATTTGGTACATTTACAGTATTTGTTATATTTATTGATTATTATTTAATGGTCACTTCCTTGTCTTAATAATGAGGATTGCATTTCTTTTCAAAATTGATGAAGGCTTTCTTGTTGATCGAGTTTGTTAAGTCAAATTAAAAATGATATTTATGTTTTATTTAAAATAAAATGTATTTAAATTAATATACGGTTGGTATTACAACTAATATTAAATATGAAATTGGTAGGGAGTCAATTGTAACCAAAAATAAACTGTAAATATGTTTTGCCTAGGCAATAGTATAGAAGTACATAGCAGGTTGCCATAATTTACATATTAATAATGTTTTAGAATTACCAGTATACCCGGTTTTAGTTTTCTGTTAAATTAATGTTATTTGCCAACTTTATTTAATGAGTACCACCACTTCAGATACAATATGATCAAAATCCTCTTGTTAAGTTGTTTTGATAATATGAAAGCCTTATGTTGATAGATAAAGACGCTACAACACTGCCAGTAATCTAATTGCGAACACACAGTAAAAGTAAATAAAGTTTTATAGCATAGAAGCATAGCGCCGCAACTATATTTAATTTGATATTCTCAAAGACTAAACTTGTTATTCTTACAAAGTCCGTAAAACAAAACGAGCTCTATTTTCCCTCACGGAAAACCGCACATCCTATAAATTACAAATCTGTTTTACGTAGAACATAGAAATCGAATATGATGCTGCAGAGTTCATTCATATTTTTATAAATTATCTGTTTACGATACTAAAATTGCTTTAATTTAAACCTTCAAATCTCCAATACATTTTTACAGTCTTTACTAATGGTATAATATTAATTTTAATCAATACAGCTAAAGCAAATATTTTGGAGCGTCGGAGAAACAAGTTCAGTTCAATGTTTTTTTTTAATGTACAGCTTAACAAAAAAAAAGTTTTAGTTTTTTTCGTATCAAGTTATTCGTATCAAGGTTTAGTACATATAACATTTTATATTATAATACCAGTTATTATTATGAGAGTGAATAGTACTGGAAAAAATATTAGGAGTATTGATTTATCCAAACTTATATTAATATTATAAATGCGAAAGTAACTCTCTCTGTCCCTCTGTCTGTTTCTTACCTTTTCGCCCAACCGATTAAACGAAAATCGGTTTTTGTATCCTGGATACGGACATAGAATACCTTTTAAACGGTTTTATTTAGCCTACCACGTTTGTTGTTGTGTCTTGTGTGGATCAAATCTAGTAATTGAGAATTTACCTTTTCCTATTATAAATACCGGATTACATTGTTTTTCAACCACCTCAATCTGCACCTCAATCAACCCCTATCTAATGAAAGGGCTTCACTAGTAGAATATAGTAAACCATGAAAAAATCCCTGATGGCCGCCACCGCAAAATAGCGGGTTACTTTTTTTCCTCTATTTGGATATAAGTTGCATAAGTTGTCTGCAGAAGATGCATCCAAAACATACCTATAATTATATGAGCAGTTGTCGGTAATAGAAATTTGACTCGCCCTACAATTTTATTTTAGTCTGATCAATGCTCTAGATTGATGAGGAGAGTGGTGGGATGACTGGTATTAAGTACCTACTTAATTATTTTTTTAGCTTTTATTACATTATCTGCATCATTATTATATTTCTTAACAATAAAACCGTTAAACTTAATTTTTTTTTTACTTTTTTATTATTCTGGAAAATCGAAGAGTTCCCACGGTATTTTTAATAAACCTAGATTCACGCGGACATAGTCTCGGGCTTAAAGTAGTTTATAATGTTTTTTGATTAACGTTCAACAATGCCTTAATAATATACCCGCATATGTTTGATATTTCAGACGCAAATAATACATGCAATTATAAATATGACCTTCTCTATATATCTCCACAATGACATTCTCTATAACCAGTAATAATGGTTCCCTAAACGTTTGTTACATAAATGTGATTTGTACCCATTCATGAAAATGTACTGAATCATAACTTTAATTACCGCATAATGTAAATAGTTATTCAGCTAATAGAACGAAGTGTAACATTTTCAAACGATATTATTTACCTCCCTATTTTCTATTCAGAATTATAAAACTAATAAACACATAAATTGTCGATATATTATTACACGTGTTAAGTTTTAGAATACATGAAGATAAAAATAAATACATACTTACATACATTAAGTCACGCCTCTTTCCTGTTAGGGTAGGCAGACCACATCTTTCCACTTACTACAATCCTGACACACATCTTTCGCTGCATCTACTTTCATTGGCGTTTTCATACAATTTCGTCGCGGGTACTTTTGATGCAGCCTTTCCTTAAAAAATTTTCAATCTGATCGTGATAGGTTCGCCTACATTGATCCTTACTGACTTGTTCGTTCACGTTCGCCTCATGGATCTGTTTCGTCAATATTTTAATAAATTAAATAGATATGGATAGATAATTAAAACGCTCTGAGAAATGAGAGAAGGCTTGTGCTCAGCAGTGAGACATTTATAGGCTGAAACTTTACTTTACTTTTTTGTAGATAATTTAAAGATTTCCACTGAAGTACTGGGCACCAGAGATAATTTCAAGAAGTCATTACTGTTATCGGGTAATATAAAGTACAGATATTTTACTTTTAGTTATGAACTGCAATATTGTATTGTTAATATATAATAGTTATTTGCCGTGTGGTAGTAGCGTAAGAGAATCTACCACCCCAACTCTACTCAAACCGTGGGTAAAAGTCGACAGAGGGAAAAAGAAAACCAGGAGATGGGCAGCAGCATCATCTTTCGAACATAAAATCAAATAAACTGCGTTTGCCAGCCCGCCTGCCAAGCGTGGCAACTATGACAAAATCCTCCCAAATTAGAGCAATAAATTTTTTAAGATGGGATAATCACCAGATCAGATAATCTTTGGGGGGAGGCCTATGTTCAGCAGTGGACTAGCGATAGGCCAAAATTATGAATATATAAAAAAGAACACTACGAGACGTTAGAACCTTATATCTGAAAATGTAATTCCAATTACTTTTAAGATTATTTTTAGCGGACAAAAAGGGCCAGTGTGATCCAGTATTCATCAAAGATAATGGTTATTTAATTAATTTTAGTGATTGCCGTCTGTTTTTTGACTCGTACCAAAATGACGGGGACGTGGTTCGGCACCCGTCACGTCTCGATTCCCGCGGGAATCCAATGTGGAATAATAAATCCACCAAAAACAAGAATCGAACCACTCAAAATAATAATCGAATCAAAAAAGCAAGTTATAGAATTTCATAATTATGTGATCTGGAAGATTTTATGAAATAGCAAATCGAATCAACAAAATAACTAAAAGAAAAATATCGAACCTGTCAACAGCAGATTTGATTAAAAAAAGTGATTGACGGAATAAATAAAGGAATGTATTACGCATATTATATCATTTAAAATTAAATTCCATTAAGACCGAAAACAGAAACTACTACTATAGTATTTTTACTTGTTGCAAAAATAAATCTAAGGAAATATTGTCACCAATAAATGATCTAGGCATCCTGATAACCTTCAAATAAAGCTTTTAAAAGAAATATAAAGCATTAAATTGAGATAAGATAAACTGTGAAACATCTAATAATATCTTTTCATCGGTTGATAAATTCTTGGCGGATCTTTCATCGAAATACTATAAAAATCTGACAAATACATACAAGTAAATTAATTCCACTAAAATCTTATTTATCTTGCTTCAACCCATTACCATCAAACAGTTTGAAAAAATAACTGACTAATTTGACGTTTACACAAAAAAATTTTGATTGAACTTCAGAAAGAAAGAAAAAGAATTTATTTGCTAGAAACGGACGTACACAAAAGTAATACATAATAAAAAATATATAAAGTACAAAAATTTACAAAAAAAATAAACTAAAACACCATTATTACCTAAAATAAAAGTATGGAAATTGTACGCCGTACTCCTAGCAAACGAGGTTGACAACTCAGCATACACTGCGGCGGAAGCGAATTCCGTCACAGCACTGTTTTTCAGTGTCAACCCCCGTTGCACTCCGATGTCGTTTAAACTAAAAAATATATTATAATGTAATATATAAATAAATATAATATTACTGTAATTATTTATAACATTTTATTAAAATTTGGAAAAAAAATACGTACCTTTCTTTTTATTATATATACTTATTCCGTAAAACATCATGGCGAATCTTATTTCGTGCAAGGAAAACTTAACAATTAAATTAAATTCTATAAGATGTTCTAATCGTAAAATACCTTTATGTATATAGTTGTTTGCATCTTTATAACAAAAGAGTGCAATTATTAAGAAATGTACACAATAAACTTGGAGATGTGGTTCATTGATGGAAAGAATATAACTACGAGCAGAAAGAAGCTACACCGTGCCAATTAAAAAAAAGAAAGAACAAAAAAAAACTATTGCATTAAAATAATCGAAGAAATTTGTTTCAGGTTTTAAATTGTTTTAGAACTGTTGTGCTGTAAGAGGCTGCACAGTAATGAGTGGACTTACGAGTATCATAGATGATAATGATAATCGAACACATTACAGAACAACCAATGTCAAAACTCACGAGGGCCGCCCTCAACACTTCAAATCCCCATCTCGCTCAGGGGCCATACAATTTAGGTATGTACACAACTAGATGAACTTAATTCATTTAAGATATTTTATTTATATGCAACATCTGTTTGATAAATAAATATGACCTTAGTTCACAAGGGCTAATTAGCCTTTTCTTAGCCATAAGTAGGGTATTTTTTTTGTTCCCCAAGAAGAACTTTTTTATAGGCATTTAAATGATTTGACTGTTTTCAGATCCCTAATTGGTGGTGGGAGATCATTCCAGCATCGACTGACGGCATGTTTAAAGCAACCCTTGAAAGCAGTTGTCCTGTGCTTAGCAGTTATCAACGGCCTTGAAGAAGACCGAATGGTAGGGTTGGAGACCTAGTCTGCTTCCAATCTATTATATCATATAAGTATTTAGGGCTTTTTGTGGCAATCACCCCAAACATTAGACAAGACAGGTGCAATTTTCTCCGTGCAGCCATCTTCAGAATATTGTTACTGTTTTAAATTGGGGTAATGTGGCCTCTTCTAGGAATTTGAAAACAATAGCGAGCACAAGCATTTTGTATACGTTGTATCAAAAGCTCTGTTCTTCTCAGTAGGCATGGTCCATAAACGGCATCCTTCAAAATCGATTAAGCATGCGAAAATACAGGTTGACGGGACGGACTCGGATATCGACTTTAATAAAGAGAATACATGAAGACAGTATGTATCAATTTCGCTTAATATAAATAATTACTAATTTTATTTAACTACTCATATTTTGTTAGCTGTCCTTTAAGTTGCGCTAGGAGATAGTTCACAACAATAGTCGAATGGCGGCCTCGATGCTGCGATACATATATATTAAGTTCTCGAATCCTTTTATTCCTGTTAGATAAATGTCAATTTAACTCGCATGAATGTGGCCCCTAGCTGATGGCGAAATAACTATCGACAATATACCAGACATACTGAGACCGAAGACAAGAAACAGCGTCTATTGTGCAAAACGTCAAGTAAGGCGATCGCTTATCAGTCGGTCAAGCGTAGTGATTACAAAGCGATTGCGAAACTTGCAGCTTTACCTTGGGAGCGGCCCATATTCTATAGCAAATATCTAATGTGACGACGGTTGCAAGGATGGCCTTCCGTGCACCAATAACATTTTTTTTTTTCATTTTGTAAAGCAATCGTACTAGAGTATCGATTGTCAGTTTATACTTGAGCTTTATATCACTAGCCGTGGTAGCTCAGGGTCGCCATAAATTTCATAGTAAGCGAGTGACCTGAGTTCGATCCTCGGTGCCTGTACCTCTAAAATGGTTCTGTAATTTTACGTACTGATTTAACACGTGTTCAGCTGTGAAGGTAAACATCGTGCGGGAACCTGCATGTCTGACAAATAGAATTATTCCAAGGACCTGAGCCGCGTGCCGGACTCTTCGAAGCTCTAAAGCCCTCTTAAAAATAGGTGGAGGCTTGTGCTCAGTAGTGGGACATTTATAGGCTGTTACTTTGCTTTTCCACTTCGCAGTCCTAACATGCGAAGTAAACAATATTGAATAAATAAAAAAAAGTTGTGAAGATCATGGACCTTAATTTTGTAAAAAAAATAAAGTAGTAAGTAGACATACACAAGTTATACTGACACACCCGACTGCACACACACATACACACACACACACACACACATACACACTTAATCTATCACACGTCGATTCTCTCCAAACCGGGTCTATCAATCGTGCGTCGTCCTAACTGGAAAACTTATGCGCCGTGAATGTGTATGTGTGAAAAACTTGCAGTTCCGAAATACAGATTCACTCTAATTGAAGCTCCATTTCACTTCGGTAAATAAATGAAGAATTGTCAGATCACTTACACTTACATGTTAATAATGTAAAGTAATAATCAAAATATGTCTTTGGTGGAAAGTAATAAATCATTTTAATTTTCAGTCAATTTTCATGTAAGGCAAGTGAAGACATTTCTTTCTCCGGCATTTCGTTAAAAGAGACATAAATTATAAGAAGAAACACGCTGTCCCGGCTTTCATCACTGACCTCATCACCGCTTTTTAGTAGGTGATATGGTCGAGCATTTGATTAAAATAATAAAGTAATGCTCACTTTAATTTGGTATAACATTTTTTCTTATTAAACTAGTCTAGACTGAAAAATGTTTAGGGTGAAAATTTTCAATTTCATGCAGCAGTATGATTTGAAAAGCTTTGGTCTGCAACTGCTGCGAGTATTGATAAAGTCAATGATATTATCGCAATGAAATGAAAATTGAGTCCCTAGCAATCAAGTTCCTTTAGTATCAAGACAATTCCGAAAAGATGTGGATAGAATAATAAAATTGCTTTTCATTCCATTTTCTTCATTTCCCCAAGAAAACGGTTATTGCAATATTCTAGCATATAAATAATTCCTGCACTACGGAATAATGGAAAAAAAGTAAAAGAGTTTATTCCGGGAAAACATTCTTTGACGTAACATTGAATTATGCTTTAGTGAAATTTATTGTAATTATTAAACAAGCATACGACATTACAATCGTTAAAATTTGATAACTAAAATTATAATCGTAAAAATTAAATGTTCAAAAAAAAATAGAAACGACCTTGTCACCAACGATCACAAATAGTCGCGAATACAGTTTCTTCAAAGTCATTATTGTTCGGGGACCTTACTTAAACGGCACGAATACGTAATCTTTAATTACCCGTCTACGGCGTAGCAAATTTTTGACCAGTATGTATCTGCTCCCTCATAACGTCTAAACTACTAATCATAATTTGACAAAGGTGAAGGTTGAGGTATCGCTTGAAGCATCTTGATCTTCCACTGGTTATATATGACGTCACATTAAATTGAATATGGCGCCCTCTAGAGGACATAAAGTCATGAAATCAATATTTTTTTAGTTGCCCTTTTAGGTATCAAATGAAAGGGCTATATATAACACGAAAAATCTCATGACTTCTGATCACTTGAGGAATTAAAAAGATTAAGGAGTCTTTCATATTTTGAAATATAATCTTATTGATAATAAATTTAGTATATTACATATTATATGTATATCACGTAAATTAAACAAGTTGTGAAGCGGCACTGTACATACTTTCTTAAAAAATAAAATCCCAAAACAATAAATACAAATCATAAGTTTTAAAAATTTAATACATAGACATGCCACTTCATATACCGCTTTGCCCTAAGGATTGCTTACTACTGTTATAATGTATTGTAATACTAAGAAATATATTGTTGTGTAAAAAAACCTTAGGATAAGGAGGCATTCGACCACGGCTGTCCTATGAACATCACTATGTATTAAATTAAAAAATATATGTAAGTTGTCTACTTATTAGATAATGATTTCTTTTATTTACGCGAATACTACACATTTAAATAAAACTATTTTTTACGGATTTTATCGCGTTTAATTTGGAACTATTTCTAACCCGACGTGTGCTTTACCGCACCTATGGTCACGGGACTCCTTTCCATGTATGTTAGAAAAAAAATTCATTCATACATACAGTCGCGCCTTTTTCCCATATAAGGGGTACGCAGAGGCAACACCCTCTTCACCCCCGTGGGAAACGAGACGTGACGGGTGGCGAACCACGGACGGGTTTTGTAGACGGTTACTTCGCCACCGATCGGAAGCCATGAGATTTTATAGGGATTTCCCTAAGTTGACTTTTTCAGAACTTTGGAGTGGAAGTTTTTTAAAGCACTACAGTAGCTCGTGAGCTACCAGGTTGGAATTATTTCTTGTACGATAAAAAAGAGGCAAAAACACACGGGCTTTCTCAATTTATAATTACCAATTTACACTCAGTTATACAAGATTGACTTTATTTCACCATTTTATTTAAAAAAAAATCACGTTGTTGTAGTCACCAATAGTACACTTCGCAACGCTAGTATTTTTAACTTTTAACCCTCTTCATCCTTCAGAAGATAAGAAGTTAGTTTCGATTATTTGTCGTAAGTAAAAAAAGAAGCACGATGAACTTATTTGAAGTTTGTGTCAGCGTTTTTGGCTATTAGAACTAATACTGGGCTTTTGATGAAAATGAGACTTTTATTGTATTGTAATACATTTATAAAAAAAACTTTTTAAAAACTAAAACAAGCCCTTAAGCTAAATTACTAAATAGTCTAGAGGTTAATCTTTTTAACGTTAAAAAAATACTGTCCGCCCAATAACAGCTTTAATTTTGATAAATCTAATTATTTCCTAAATCAAGTAAACCCTCATCTACGACTTACAATGCTCCGACTTATAGCCATTGTCAACCCTAGGAGATGAAAAAAATAGTTAATAGGTGCAAAATTTACTAAAACAAAATGAAATGCTTTCACTTTTATAAAATGGATTGAAATTTGTAGTCCTTTAACGTACGAACACAATGGAGCCTTTCTATTTGTGGAAATATAAAGGCTATTGTGTTGCATGTTGTTTGTGAAGTTTGGAAAGTTTCTTATACCATATAGTATGTGGTACATTTGTATTCATAGCTTTGAGGTACTTCGATAATTTATGCGACAAACAAGATTAAAAGTTCCGCCTTTGTTACATTAGTTTCCGATCGCCTCAAATAGCCTCCATAGAAGGCAATAATGGCTAAACAAATCGTTTCACACGCAGACTTAACGACTCTCTGCCTGTCGGACAAGCTGCTTTCCGGTAAAGCTTTCGCTCATATATTTTCGGTGATGTAATTACTGTTAGCCTTCTCGTCTTTTACAGCTTCATCGGATACTGTGCTCGCGGGCCAGGGGCCCGTGTGCCAGGTTTGGTTTGACCCAAACATAAATAAATAAATAAAAACTCCTACAAAACCCTCGAAGTTCGGACTGAGTCGCGTTCGCTGCGTGCTTTCGCGGTTTCGAAAATCTTAAACATAAGTCGTCTACTGACCGTCCGAAGGAGGCTGCGCGCGTCCATTCGGACTGTCGACTTGTGTGTCGGTAACTCTGGGCGGTGAGAACCGCCCTGGAACACGGGTGAATCTTGTGTACGCGATGTGATTATTGACTATTGCGCGCCGCTCTCTACGGCGGTCGCGCGTCGTGGTGCGTGTTATATTAAATCTATTGACTGTGTGTACAGTGTGGCCTGGATCGTGACTGACAGTATCGTGGTCAGGAAGAGCTGAGACGTCCGTGTCGTCTAGCACGTTTCGCGGGCGACGTTTGCGTTCGGTCGCGTTTCTGTTTGGTCGGTAATTTGCTGCTTTAACCACCAGCGGGTTTGAATAAACCGCGGCTTTTTCGAAAAACCGCCGTGATAATTCTCTGAAGTGTTCAGAGATTAAAGGCATTTCACAGTCGCTGTGAAGATCTACATTGCGTTGATACCAACCGGCTCCGGTGGCAGTTCGCAAGAATCGATTTTGAACGCTCTGTAACTTCTTTAATTGATTGCCCGTCGCGTGAGCGAAAGCGACGCAAGCATAGTCCATTACGGGTCTTATGCAAGTCTTATAGAGGCGAAGTTTGTGTCTTAAGCACATTTTGCTTGAGGAGCAAGTTAATGGGTATAGACGGCTTGAGATAAAAGCCGCTCTATTGCGTATGTTTTTAATGTGTGCAGCGAACGACATCGCTGCGTCTAAAGTGACCCCGAGGTATTTGACGCTCTTTTCCCAGGGAATAGGGCGTCCGAACAGGGTGATCGTGCCTAGCTGATTGTTGCCGATTGGGTGACATCGTCTAGCGGGCCTTGGTGTGCCCCTCGAGAAGTATATCGCTACACTTTTCTCGGGGCTTTCGCTCATGAATCACATATGTAGACATCGGCAGATCATATGCACATAGGAAACTGAGAGAGTATGTGTAGTAACGAAACGAGGTATGTTCCAGTGTGCAAAAGACGATGGATATGAGTGATTGACGAAAATGCTTAGTCGCCAACTATGAAAGAGGAATCTGTTCAGCGATGAAATGTATGTGTGTACTTTACGTGTTTAGAGCTAAAATGGTAAATTATAACACAATAAAATTATGGTGTATATGTCAATGGTATAAGTCAACTTTCTTGTTGTAACCGCCTTCCGTGACTCAACAATGCTTTTATAATTCCAGTACAATAGATCTTAACCGAATAAAATCATTTGCCAACAAGTTGTACCAAAAGGATCTTTCTGAATATACAAGACAAAACAAACCACAATAAAACTCTAGGAAGACCTTGTGACATGCACATAAAAAAAATTGGCTTGGTTAATGTTCTTTTGAGCTAATTAAGCTTTTTGTGTACAATATAAAGGCGCGGACCTTGTAATTTATAAAATTCCAAAACCTTGAGATCATTGGACTTTAACATAATGTGATAAATGATAAAACGGTGTGCACTATCCACAAACATATGCGAAGAAAATGTCTAATAAAACATTAGATTTTTTTTATTTTATTTATTAATATTGTTCAAAATATTCAGCTTCCTCAGATTACATACATACATACATAAGATAACGACTGTATCCCATAAAGGGTAGTCAGAGACTGGGCACTCGCTGCAAAAACAGATGACTGCCACAATCTACGTTTCACCAAAACAATACAATGCACTTTGTGTGATAGGTGGTGAGCCCATCGCCACCATGCGCTGTTGGGTGCACAGTGCAGTTTAATTCCTTACTCGCCTTTTACGAGATCCATTGGATGAGATGGAGTGGTAGTATTGTTTTAACGAGCCGCCACCACCTCAGATTACAATGTTTCTTAAAACAATTCGCATTGCTAAAAGCTAACTTAAATGAAGTTACAGAAGGTGTCTGTAGTCTGTGCTAGTATTAACCGTGTAACAGACACCGGCACTTTCTCTTACACACAACTTACTTCACAAACAAGTTTTTTAATTAACACGACGCTGATAGACAACAAATTTTATTTAAAAATAAAACAACTGGTAGAAAATATGAATACATGCGACGAAAGCTTGTATGGGAACTGAGTAATTGAAAAAATTATAAATATGAACATTTGTGGCATTTGATTATAAATAAAAGTCAGTTGTAACTTCGTTTAACTTGGAAAATTATCCTCTAAGGTAGTAAAATAGAGACCAAAGTTTGTATGGGTAGTCTTTGAAGTTATAAATATGGAAATTGGTGTTAAAGCTTCTGTTTGTAAACAAAAGTGAGATGTATCAGCATTTTTTTACATTCATCACCTAGGGAATAAAATAAGGTATGAAAGCATGTATAGGAAGTGCTACTCTGTTAAAATTAGAAATGTGGTTATTAAACTTAAGAAAAACTTCGAAAGTTCGAAATACGTTTTCACTGATTTAAGGGTTGATTTATCAATAGGGAAACGCCACTGATTGAGCTAAAAATAAAATTACGAAACCCGCTTATAAACTGCCGAGGAGGAAAGAGATTCAGGATTTTTTTCTTGAAACACATATAATGCAACAAAGTACTGAAGTGTGAAGGTTAAAAAAAATTCTAATTTCAAAATAATGAAACGTACTTTTTTAAATCAGCCTTCTAAAGGTTGAAATTAAGAAACGCCACGGATCGAGCTAAAAATAAAACTACGAAATCCGCATATAAACTGACGAGGAGGAAAGAGATTCAGGAAATTTATCAATATGGAAACGTAACGGATCGAGCTAAAAATAAAACTACGAAACCCGCATATAAACTGACGAGGAGGAAAGAGATTCAGGAAATTTATCAATATGGAAACGTAACGGATCGAGCTAAAAATAAAACTACGAAACCCGCATATAAACTGACGAGGAGGAAAGAGATTCAGGAAATTTATCAATATGGAAACGTAACGGATCGAGCTAAAAATAAAACTACGAAACCCACATATAAACTGACGAGGAGGAAAGAGAATCAGGATTTTTTTCTTGAAACACATGTAATGCAACACAGCGTTGAGTTTAAATAAATATTCTAATTTCAAAATAATGTAACGTACTTTTTTAAATCAGCCTTCTAAAGAAATTAAATGATTTATTTTAAAAACCGCTTACCGAACCGGCCTTTAATGACAACAAATACGTCACTTTGCCTTATAAAGCACTAATGGATAGACACAACAATGAGGATCAAATACTTTTATGAAATATGTAGTATGCTTTTAATTACATGAAAAATCATATTTCATGTATTTTCTTCTAAATTTTGTAAAAATATCCCTGTCGAAATGTTTGTCAATGTTAGGTTCATGGATTTTTCAGTTATGCTTATTTGAACCCCGGTAGACAAATGGCTTTACAAAAATATTATTTTTGATTATTATACGTGTTTGTAAAAGGTACAGCAAAATCATAGTTATGATATAAGGAGTTATAACTTGTGCGTCTTCAGACTGTTTGAAGAGACAACTTTTATATTATATTATTATCTCACTCACCCACTGCTATCTCCGCCCGAATAGCAGAATAACTATAAAAACTAAAAAAATCACGAAAACAAAATACTGAAGAAAATTTAATTCTTCGTAAATATTCCGTATACACCGCTATCTGTAACAACACCAAGTGACACATGACAGAAACAAAACTTATATTATTTTGTATGCTTGACTGTTCTGTGGCAATAAACACTTTTTTTTCCTTCTCTGACAGCTTATTTAAATACGCGGTCTTTTCAATACTGATGTAACATTGAGCTAGCTATGCAGATTGGCGCCGCAATTTATCAGCATTTTTTTTCGAGTTTTCACCAATTTTCATTCAGCTTTTGACTGTTATTGTATTTGTTAGTCAAACGGTATTTCCGAAGGTCCGAAGAAGTTCACTTTGTGAGGTTATCAAAATATATAACCAATTTGCCAGTGTCATTTACCATGCCGCGAGCCAGAACATCTAATCTTCCACATCGACACCGTAATGCAATTATACTTCATAATATTGGAAATCAATCCATTGCAGATGAAAATTACAACACTCCACGTTACAATGCGCCATGAATGTTGTGTAGAAGAAGTGGAGAATACGGAACAATCCTAGTGTTGTCGACCACAAAATCGTTTCTATTCACTTCCGTTGTGATAGTTCTACCGTTATCACCGTGCACGGTCGACGGCAAGTATTCAAAGCATTATCCACGAAATTTGAGGGCGGAAACTGTCACTGACAACGATGGTTAACCAATATGTCGTCGATATAACTGTAGAGAATCGTTAACACCGGTAGCACATCGTTATATAATTCTAAAATTTAAGTGGAAAACCTAAAAAGAGAATCACAAAATCCGACCATGTAGCTGTGATCGTTTGGCTTCAAAGTTTCATACTTAAATGTAATTCAAAAATCAAACTCATCGCGTCACGTACCGGAACAAGCAAGACATCGTCTGCCGGGTCAGTTACTTAGTATTGTAATTGTGAATGTTTTGTATGTAAAATGTTAATTGCATTACGAAATAAAGTAGATAAAAGAATACGGTAGGAAACATTAAAAATACATAAGCTGTTGCAAAGAATTTTCAAACAAACTTAAGTTAGTTAACAACTACACGTAGTGAATTACCAAATGCCATTATTCATTAAATGCCATCTTCTTACTTGTTCGTGATAGTTGATGGCACACGCAAAGGAATCTAAAGCCCAATTGCATGTGTGGCGCGTGCTGATGACGATGAATGTAATATTAGAAATGATTATTCTGCCATTTATCATCCTCGGAAGTCACAACTAGATTTTTTGGTATTTATAACATTATAGCTACTCGTTCCATTTGAAGATCGCTATGTCTATCAGTGAACTGTTTCACAGACGACTAAAGAAGAAGATAAGGGAAATTGACAACACTTAGTCTAACACTAACGCGGCGTGGCCTTTTGGTTAGAGTACCTGTCTACTGCGCCGCGAGTCCTGAATTCGAATCCCAGCCAACATTTGTGCAAAAACAAAAAAGGTATTTAATTCTAATGTGATGTGATTTGTCCTTATATCTCTGATACTGCGTACTAGCCTACCTCCGGTCGTATCGCGTTGGCATTATATCGGAGCGTGAGTTTGTTCGGATAAGTACTCACTGATCAGCAAAAGCAACCGACTTTTTTATTTCCTCGTTCACTTTTGCCACTTTAATATCTCATGAGCTTTGATAGATTTTTACAAAAAAGAAGCGTAGACAGTATGCTGCCCGTAAGATTATAAAAATAGGAAATTCAATGTTCTTGCTACATTAATATTGCGACAGTATAGACTGTACTCGGCATTTGTCATAACAGTTCTCACAAGTTGGTACCATTTTTTTTCATACGTACAACTTTACACGCAACACGTTATCATACATGCAGCCGTGGTGGCTCAGGGACTGAACGCTTGTCTTAAAATTTCATAGTACGCGAGTGACCTGAGTTCGATCCCCGAAGCCGGCGACACTAAAATGGTTCTGCAATTTAGCACGGGCTCAGCGGTGAAGAAAAACATCGCGGGGAAACCTGCATGTCTGAGAAATAATAATATTTCGATGACATGAGAAGTCCGTCAACCGGCATTTGGAGCAACGTGGCGGGTTCATCCCCGCTCCGAAGCAATTTCATTATTGTATCGGTTATTGACAAAACTAAGCCGGAAATTAATATAAATATTAATCGTTCTTAGAAATATACCTTTTAGGAAAAAATAAAAGTCACTAGTCACCTGCTAAACATAGGCTTCCTATGGGAACTAACATTTGCGGCAATCTATGGTAGATTACCACAAAAGTTTGTAGCTCTCATTTTGAGTGTGTTTTGCCATAGTTACCACGCTTCGCAGGCGGGTTGGTAACCGCAGTTTATTTATTCAGGTATTCCAGGAAGACGCTGCTCACCATCTTCTGGTTTTAATTTACGTTCTGTCGACTTTTACGACATCCACGGGAGATGGGGTGGTAGATTCTCGTAAGCCTTATCTGAAGATAAAGGAAAAAAAGTTTATTTTTAACTTAAAAAATTAACTTTCTTTCCTATATTATAATTGATTTCCTCAAAGCAACGCCTGATTCTATCATTAACCTATTCTTATTATTATTTCGTGCTAGTGATTCTCATTATATAGAATATTAGATATATACTCGTGTAGATAACTTCATCAATTAAGTATAACGACAATCTCTAAAACCTTTATAATTAGAATGCCAAACGTGAGAAGTGATTTAGGATCACAGATAAAAACATTTCACGATAGTGTCAGTGATTCATGCATAGATCTAACCCATATAAACTTATAATTGAGATGCTTTACAGACACCAATTGGTCCCTCGAGTAGTTTGCCATTTGCCACATAACGTCGAACAATTTTTGGAAAATTGGAAGTTATTATAGTCATAATACAACGGAATATGTTGATGAGATGTGGATGAGTTGACTATCATACTAGCAGTTTCGACATTGTAAAGTAGGCTACGAAATGCCTAGAGTTAAACACCTGGTGGTAGGATTCCTATGTACTGGTGGTAGGATTCCTATGCAGGAATCCGTCTAGGTAGGTACCACCCCAGGGCCAGTTATTCTGCCGTGAAGCAGTAGTGTGCAAACATTACTGTGTTTCGGTTTGAAGGGCACTGTGAGCTAGCGTAATCACTGGGCATATGAGACTTAAGAACCTGTCTCAAGGTGATGGGCACAGTGTGGTGTCACACAGAGGTTTTCTGGGTGACACGGCATTTGTTGTGGGCGGACGTTGCACTTACCGTCAGGTGAACGTTTTGCTGGTTTCATCACTTTGCAATAAAAAAAAAAACCTATTATATGCGTTTCATCAACAACCAGACTCTGTTACATACTTCTAGGTTTTGGTAGTCGCCATTAATTTGTATGTTCTTTTTCCCATTTTTTTACGGATTTTATCGCGTTTAATTTAAATTATAACTTTCTTTTTCCCAGTCTCACTCATTACTCAAGGCAACACGCGCGTAGTTTTTCCCGCGCCTTTCTGTCATTCTAGGTTTTGTGTTACTCATCATTTAATTTTCTAAATATCTCGATTAGAAATTGTGGTTATTGGGGAGCTAAAATAGATTAGATAGATTTCACTAAATAGATGCCTCTAAGCAACCAATCGTGCGCCTCAGAGCTGCAGTCTACAGAATTAATAAATTAACTCTTGTGAAATCGCCATAGTCAATTACGTAGATTAACTTTTTATGAGTCATCACATATTTTATGACGAAGATAATGACGAAGTTCTCCTGGCCGATTATGGCCTCAATTAAATTTCCGATTACTATTAGAAGTATACAGGGACGCAAAAACACTTATCCGTCCAGAGTAACTCGTATATGATAAGATGATGATGAGACGATTACAGCGTCAGAGACCAGAACAATCACAATACATCCAGATCTGAGAACCAGTAATAGGTGTGTTGCATAAATATTGCCTTTGACTAGAAGTCGATCCCAGGACCTACTCCGTAGTCAGGTGCGCTGACTACAAAGCTAAGCTACCTTGCCGTCAGATAAGAACGTATAACTAATGACACATGTGTAAATAATGTTTTGTAACAGTGATTTAAATGAGATCAAAGCGGGTAAATCGTAAAAGGGTTTTAAGGCCTACACGAAGCCCTGATCTATCTTTTTTATCGATTAGATTTTCATCTTTGGGGTCACATTCATTTTTTTTAATTATTCATTTATGAGCGTTGCCAAGTCCTGAAGAAGAACTACGAGTAATACCAAAAAACGCACGTGACTGAGAAAATAAGGGGCACGTTTCCATCACGAGTTGCACATGGAGCAAGATGTTTAAAAAATGATAAATATTATTAATAATGATTTATATTATTATTTATTATACACCTTTGTTTCATCCAAAATAAATTGATGTCGTCACGTCATTAAATTGATTCTACCTAGGACAAGTGTTAATTAAATTTGATAGTGTTGTTTTAGTAAAAATATCAACTAAAGCTAAAAACAGCTTATTAAATAGATTATAAAACGAGGAAAATGTGTTATTCATTTGTACTTTTAGTGTCCTTGTGATTGTTTAAACTATGATGTTTTTAGTAAGCCACGTAAAAATTTTCAATAAAATAAAAAATAGTCGTGTTTTTGGATAAATATTACATATTAAACTTCCTTGCTAGGTTACCTACAAATAAAAAAACACTTCAACTGCTTTCCATAGGCCCTTTTATGTCACAAATGTCTAAAATTGGACATTTTTCTTAAAATCTCAAGAACTATAAACGTTTAGCCATACATTTAGGGATTTAATTGGTAGCATGCGTGTGTTGCACCCCCACCTGACCCTGCCGGGAATCCGTCGAGTTTCCTGCTCCTGATCCTGAATCCTGCATGAAATAAATTTCCTTGTAAACATAGCACATACGGAAAAATTTAGCGGTGGTAGCGGCTGACGATAATCTACCACCCCATCTCCACTCGTGGGTGTCGTAAAAGTCGACAGAGGGAAAATTAAAACCAGAAGATGGGCAGCACCATCTTCCTGCAACATCTATATAAATAAACTGCGGTTGCCAACCTGCCTGCCAAGCGTGGCAACTATGGCAAAATCTCCCCAAAATAATAGCTACAAATTTTTGTGCCAATCTGTGGGGGAGGCCTATGTTCAGCAGTGGACTAGTGATAGGCTGAAATGATGATGATGATGCCACATAAACTGACTTTGTAAGGCTTTGAACTTCCATAACTATTCATAAAATGTATAATGTCTCGTAGATTTTGAGTTCCGTTAAAACACAGTTCCGGACAAAACTTTGTACTAAATATATAATATATTCTCTCGGCTGATGAATAATTTATAATAACTTTCAAGTAACCTACCTGATCCCAGTACATAACTCATTTCACTACACGAAGTAACTTCGCTGAGTTTAAAACATTTTGCATGTTACAAAGTCAAAGTCAAAATTTCTTTATTCAGTTTAGGCTTGTAAAATAAATCTCTTATTTACACCGGTTCAGTTCAAAAAATAAGACCTTCTCAGAGAAGAACCGCCAATCATGTATAAAATACGAGTACATTATTTGATTACATCATCACATATTTGGTAGCTACTGGATTTGCAAGTTCAGAGTAAGAGTTATTTCCACACATCTTTGTCCTCTATGTAGTGATCTATTTTATAATACGTTTTTCTAATAATGTCTTCTGGACAAGTTTGTTGAATTCTGTGTCAGTTCTTTGCGTCACACTTTTAGGAATCATGTTATATTAAACTTTATAGATCTACTAATAGCGATAATATCTACCTAGACGAATTCCTGCATGTAAGTCCATCAATCAAACTCAGAGAAACTCAGCCTGTAGAAACTGCGTTTTTCTCTCATTTAAAGTTGGTTTAAAAAATTAGTGCTAACTTACTAAAGCCAAGCATAAAGTTAAATTAGCAGTCAAAGACACACAATTGAAAAAAATTTAAAAGTTTTCACGACACCGCACAACTGTCGTAATTAGTAGCTGCATATTTTTGTGCTATGGCAATTATTATTGTAAATCACCTGCTACAGTTTTAAAGTGTTTAGCATCTTCAAATTGACCGCTGACCGACTTCGGTCACAGTAACATTTCCCGGATATGTGTGTCATAGTCACTCTTTGTTTTCACCATCTCATAATCGATCTTACGATCATGCAATAAAATCGAAAGAGGATAAGATGCAGTGTTGACGGCGCGGAACTATAGCAGTCCCAAAAAACACTGCTTTACGTGTCGCACAAATATTAGCTCCGGCTAGGAAACGAAACCAGGACTTGCAACGGGGGCACTCTGACCACTTATCTAAGCAGTCATCGGATACAGCTAGGTAAAAATGTTAAGCAAAACATATTGTAATTGTCTAAATCAGCAATATCACTAAATAACCGATAGGTGTCGATGTGTATATAATATAATGACGATGGTCACATACAACAGAAGCTATAAGAAGCAACGATATTTTTATGCGTATAATACGAATATGTTTGCTCTCACTACATACCTTCTTTACACTAGCTCTCAGTGAACTTCAAACCGAAACACAGTAATGTTTGCACACTACTGCTTCAAGTCAGAATAACTGGCTCTGGGGTGGTACCTATCTAGACAGATATATAGCATAGGATACCTACCACCAGTAAAAGTAGTTAAAACCCAAAAAAAAATCGACACTATTAAAAATAGCAGTGATAGAAAACGTATCAACACGTGTGTAAGAAGTATAACTTCGAAGAAAGAGTATGTCTATCCTTTGAATCAATAACTTAATAAAATATAAAAAAAATAAAATTAAATAGTAAAGCAATAATATAATTAATATAAGAGACAAATATAATTAATATATATAAATAATTACTTAAATCATTAGCTAATAAATACTGAGTCAAAATACAAAGTTACTTACAGTTCATATTGATTTTAGTATTTAGTGAACTAATATTTAAAATATATTAAATAATTATATGTAAATAACCAAATAACGAAATTACCCATAAAGAAATCAAGTTTTATTTATTTAATAATCATCTTATATATATACGGACATAGAAAATAAACCAGTAGTGCAATCCAATCCACCTGCCAAACAAGCCCATAACGGCAACTACTCCCTTCGTGGAGAAGAGTCCACTACTGAACATAAGATGAGCCAATTCAGTGGGATGTTTTGAGGCCAAGAGCGTCATATATTATATAATTATGATGGTCACATACAACAGGAGCTATAAGAAGCGAAGATATTTTTATGCGTATAATACGAATATGTTTGCTCTTACTACATACCTTCTTCAATTCAAATTACTATCCTTAACATTTAAAACACATTTACTTCTCTTTTGTCAGAGAATGTGGCGAGACGATCAAAACTTTCACCCCATAACAAATGCTGTGTCACCCAGAAAATTTCTGTGTGGTACAACGCTGCGCCCGTCACCCTGAGACATCAGTTCTTAAGTCTCATATGCCCAGTAATTACACTAGCTCTCAGTGACCTTCAAACCGAAATACAGTAATGTGTGCACATCATTACTGCTTCGTTTATAGTAACTAAATTATCACTTTTTAATGTACGTTTGTAAACATTACAGTTATAATAAATTACATACATACTTACATAAGATCACGACTGTATCCCTTAAGGGTAGCTCTGACTACCCCTGGGGTACTGGGCACTCACTGCAAAAACAGATGACTGCCACAATCCACGTTTCACCAAAACAATATAATGCACTTGTTGTGATAGGTGGTGAGCCCATCGCCACCATGCGCTGTTGGGTGCACAGTGCAGTTTAATTCCTTACTCGCCTTTTACGAGATCCATTGGATGAGATGGAGAGGTAGTATTCTTTTAACGAGCCGCCAATATATACGAAATATTAACAATACTGGAATAAAAAAAGTCATTCGAAATGGTTAACAATTAAGCTTTGAGAATATAGATTGTAAATTTACATAAAAAGAACTTGAGAGCTAAACAAATATAATCCTTAACGTAACAGTTTTATGCCTACTACGAAATGTATTTTCTTCAAGTATATTGTTTTCATTCTCTTTCATGTTATTTACACAGTAACAGTATAACAGTAGTTGATTAAAATTTTAGGATTATGTCTTTTCCTACATGCCCTTTTTAATGGTGTTAGGGTTTAGGTTGTTCGAGAAAGTACTGAGAGAAATCGGCTTGGTCGGCGCGGGCAACGAGACGTCCGAGTGGCGAACCCCGTCGCCGCCATCTTGGCGCGAGTCAAAAATAATTCTTACTCCCTATTGCGTTTCCACGAGTAGAATAGTGACAGCATTGTATATTATGGTGTTATTCTGGACGAATAAAGGCTGTCCTTACAACACCTTAGTCGCCTTTTACGACACCTTGGTAGGTGCAATTCTACTCTGCCGGCCTCATATCGGTTATTTAGTGACATGACTGATTTTGACAAATACGATATGTTTTGCTTAACATTTTTATCTTCCTGTATCCGATGACTGCTTGGATAAGTGGTCAGCGTGCCCCACGTTGCAAGTCCTGGTTTCGTTTCCTAGCCGCAGCTAATATTTGTTCGACACGTAAAGCAGTGTTTTTGGGACTGCTATAGTTCCGTGTCGTCAACACTGCATCTTATCCTCTTTCGAATTTATTGCATGATCGTAAGATCGATTATGAGATGGTGACATACATATCCGGAAAATGTTACCGTGGCCGAAGTCGGTCAGCGGTCATTTTAAAGATGCTAAACACTTTAAAACTGTAGCAGGTGATTAACAATAATAAATGCCATAGCACAAAAATATGCAGCTACTTATTACGACATTGTGCTGTGTCTTAAAATATTTTAATTTATTTTCAATTGTGTGTGTTTGAGATCTAATTTGGCTTTATGCTTCGCTTTGGTAGCACTCATTTTTTAAACCAACTTTAAATGAGAGAAAAACGCTGTTTCTACATGCTGAGTTTCTCTGAGTTTGATTGATGGACTTACATGCAGGAATTCGTCTAGGTAGATATTATCGCAGAGCCAGTTATTCTGCCGTAAACACAGTAATGTGCAAACATTAGATTGTTTCGGTTTGCAGGGCACTGATACCTAGTGTAATTACTGGGCATGAGATATGACTTAAGAACTTATACCACACAGAAATGTTCTGGGTGACACAGCGTTTATTATGCGCGGACGTTGCACTTACCATAAGGATAACGATTTGGTCGATTCGTCTCTCTCTTCTATTATAAAAAATACAAATTATTTTAGAGCCGATTGATTTATAGTCCATGGGCCAATCGCCAGGTCTTATGAAGACCGGAACATTGATTTCGAGATGCAGGACTGGGTAGGTGCATTTTTACAGAACGACGTTTGAAGTTCGCTGTCTTACACGGTGCAGTATTGCGGATACATAATAATAATTCCTAAAAGTGTAACGCAAAGAACTGACATAGAATTCAACAAACTTGTCCAGAAGACATTATTAGAAAAAACGTTTTATAAAATAGATCAGTACATAGAGGACAAAGATGTGTGGAAATAACTCTTACTCTGAACTATCAATTGTAATGAAATACTTGTATGTCTAGTGCCTAATTTTTTATGTATTTGTGTCTGTGGCGTATTTACGCAATAAATGTTTTCTTTCTTTCTTTCTTTCAAATATTGTACTCGTATTTTATACATGACATTATGTTATATTATATTGAAAAATCACTCCACATTTATTGAACAGGAACGTATGACCGACAACTCAATAGGCAATGAGCCATGCACCTTTTAATTTTGTTTCCATGACTGATGACATCAAAAGCTGATTAATGTAGGAGAAAAAATTACTGAAAAAGTTATTTTTTCTCCGACATAAAGGTTTCTCGTTTTTTGTGGAGTTATATGAATGACTAACAATATCAATTATTTGTTCCTGAGACTTGTTTTAATTGCTTCATTATAATATATACTTACTTTGGTATTTCTTGCATCACGCGAACGGTGTCGCTGTAAACAAGCCATTACCTATACGTTTACATCGTTACATAATCTATCCAAATGAATATTTGCAGTTAATTAAATACATTTACAAGTTAACTCGTGTACAGACTGAACAACTTACTTTACTTTTATTTTATTGAACCACTAGGCAAATGCCTGTCCTGTGTGGGAAGCAACTACGATTTCCATTACAAAAACGGCAAGTAAACAATAACTCAAACTACTAACAAAAATAATGTGCGGGAAAAGCATTTGAATGAATATAGTAATTTCAATGTAGTTAACAATTTTAATTAAAAGGTTTATGAATTAAATTCTAGAAACAGGAAGTACATAATTAAATTTATAAAGGGCATATTGAGAGTCCATGAGCAATAACGAGTCTGATTGTGTGTGTGCATGTGTATATGTGTGAGTGTGTATGTGAGAATGATGATTGTATGTGTGGGCACAAGTGGCATTACCTAAAATAATGTTTGTAGGCTCTGAATCATCGGAGGGATCAAACAGATGTGTTTAAGTTTAAATTTTCATTAGAAAACAGTTTTTATTATGTTTTCTGACTCAGCATATGACCATTTTAAAATAATATCTGTGAGAGATAATTTAAATTGCCTCACCGAGCTGTGTTTAAAAACAGACAAGCTTACTCATTTGTTGTATAGACGTCGAAAAAGGTATAATCTAAATCTTTTTTCAAAATTAGTCCTTGATGCTGGTTAGGAACTCTGAAAATTCTCCTCTTAAGCATCTCACCATACTTGGCAGAGGTGACAACGGATTTGTGGACACCCTCACCAGGAACAATCGCCTAACACTAAGAACCTGCGCAATATCGTAAAGATCATTGGTCGGGAATCTAATGGGTTTATTTAGAGCTACCTTTAAAACAATTCGTATCTAAATTTATTATTTGACTTCACAGATTGTTAATACTTTTTTAGATATCTCATAGTGGCATAAATATATGTTATAGCAACAGAAACCACACTTCTTATACATATTACAGTATGTGGTAAAAAAAATAAAAATAAGCCTTGAGATGACGACAATTGGCGATAGAAAATTATAAATTAAACCAGAAACTACCTTGAGTAATTGATCGTAGTTGCCTGTCTGACAATGAAAATATTAAATAATACACTATATGATGACAATTAATTGTTTTTTTTTGCGTAACGCTATTAATGAAGAGGAATAGGTTTAACGTGATTAATTTTTACTAATTTTATTTATAATCCGGTATAATAATAGTTTTACTGGGTTTTATGTTATAAAAGTATTATGCAACGCTTGGAGATTTTGTACTGAAATGCGTTCCCTATTTTTTTTATTTTCAAGGTAGAGCAAAAAAGACCTTGCTTACTGCTACTGATACCGTACCATACCCAGCCTTTCAAAAACTAAATGTATCCCATACCTTTAAACAATTGACAGTCAAAGTTTCTGGGCATAAAACATCATTATCAAAGTCATACTGTTAGGTCTGTTACAATCATACACAAAATTCAGCAGAACTTAGGGTACAAAAGATTTAATTGATATAAAAGCTCTCTTGATGTCATCATTCAGACATCCGCGACGAGACAGACGCTTGCTACCAATTTCTTGGCCTAAAACTCCGTCAGGACCGTCTTCAGGGATATATATGCAAATGGTTGACAGATCGTTAACGTTAAAATTTAGGTACCAATCTATCACCGTTCCAGTAAAGCTTATAACAAGTGTTTTTTGTTAAAACTCCCACAAAGTGGCCGTCGTCAGACTCGCAGCATAAAATTTTATAATGAGATTTATGTTCTTTACGTGCCAATAATTAACTAATAAGCTAATTCCCAAAATTTATATTCTATGACGGGTTTGTTAAGCGTGTATCATGGGAAGAACCAGCAAGAAACCCAAAGTGTTTTTTTATTATTCGATTATTCACCGATGCAGTAATATTATGCAAGAGGATGTTAATATACCTTGGAACGATCACCTCATTCCCGGAGGTTTTTAACTTGCATTTAAAACTTACGAACCCACCACCCCTTCTCATCACGTCGGTGTCGTAAAAGTCGACTAAGATACATTAGAACCAGGAGATAGTTAGCAGCATCTTCCTGGAACATCTGAATAAATTAACTCCGGTTTCCAAACCCCTTGCCACGCGTGGCAACTATGGCAAAATCCCCCCAAAATAAGAGCTACAAAATTTTGTGACAATTTATGGGGAAGGCCTATGTTCAGCAGTGGACGTGGAGGTAGTGATTAGGCTGAAATGATGATGATGATTTTAAATAAATTACTTATTCCAAAAAAAAGATTTGTGCACTTCCTGGGAATTTTTGTAATGTGATATATATTGTCTTTAAATAATTATGTAAGGTTGTTTTAGTTTCTAGTTGTTACATAATAAAATATGTTTTTTTATTATAGTGTCTTAATATATGCATACATTTCTACAATTCTGTGGGGTAAACATTTAGAATTTTTATTTTTATTTTCTCGTAATAATTTGAATAAGCAAGTTTTCAAATAGCTTTTGAAATTAAAATAGGTGACACCAGTCGTATTTCCCAATGGTAGAATATCGTATGATATTATAGGATATGGATATAATGACATATAATATTTTGAATATGAATTTAAAAATAAATTAATTGTGCTGTTTCATCCGTTGGCCGGGATCTGCCCAACGGATGAAACAATAATTTTTCTAACTGTTTTTGGTGCAGAACCGAGTGATTTTTTTTATCATCAATAGTTTTTGCAGTGCACGCCAAATAATGACTTTTATTAGTAATTTTTTGATACCTTGAGTTACATTATAGCAATTTTCGTAAGGATCGCAGTTTTTTTTTAATTAAATACAGCTCATGTTAGTCGCTAATAACTTAGCTGTATATAGGTGAAAGAATTTTTAAAATCGATTCAGTAGTTTCTGAGTTTATTCATTACACCCACACAAATATACAAAAAATCAAATCTTTTCTCTATATAACATATTAGTTTAGACGACGTAGCATGAATTGAAGCATTCACAGTAAGTAATGTTTTTTCAACTCTATTTTGAAATTTAAGAATTTTTATCTCAATCCTTCTCGCACACTTCTAAGTACCGCCTGACATATGTTTATAAATTACAATACAAAAAACATACGAGTCTGTAAAGGTTCATCAAAACTGATCATCTAAATATCTCTAGAACGAATATATTTTTCTATAAAAGGCGTTTGAGGCTCATTTAAAATTATGTCGATATTTTTAAAACTGTCTGATATATTATCCTAAAACAATAAGCTTTCCGATCCAAATCTTTAATAAAATAACGAATTACTGAGCTGACACTAATTGGGATCTATAATAAATCGGGGCGTGTAGCAGCTTCCATTTCTAGTCATATCGATCATTAACTTTAAAATGTATGTTTTGTTATTTTACGCTTCTTTGAATAATTATGTTATTTTGAACAAAACAGCGAAATAAGAAAATGTATCACGTAGGTCATTGACTTCAGTCAAAACTTGGGTTTCTACCATCTCGACTCTGATGTTTTTATCCATTTAATTAATGAATAAATAAAGCTATTACAAAATTCTAAAATTAAAACATTTAAGTTTGGGTACGTAATAAAAATCATTTTTTTATAAACAAAGTGACGAGACGGTTAGTGCATCGTCTGCCCATAACAGATGTTGCGGCATTCAGAATATTTCTGTGTAGCACTACACTGCGCCCGTCACCCTGTGACATCGGTTCTTAAGTCGTATATGCCTAGTGATTACACTAGCTCTCAGTGCCCTTCAGACCGGAACACAGTAATGTTGGCACACTACCGCTTTCCGGCAGACTAACTGGCCCCGGGGTGCCTACTTAGACGGATTCCTGCATAGAAATCCTACCACCAGTGAAGGTGAGAGATCTTGATATTGAATAGTCGAATTATAAATAGTTATATTATTATAGTTCAATATATCGTGCGCAAATGACCTCCCCCCCCCCCCCTCCTCAAGAGTCTGGCCACGCGGAGGCCACGGGGCCAGGATACTTGCACTCGAAAGCCCACCGCCACTCCTCCCCCCCAGCAGTCCACTATTACCGCACCCACGGTACATCCAGCACGGTACCCCAGCTACCCGCCATCGCGACTCATGACAAGGCGAGAATCCATTCCGGGGGGCTATAGTTAATACCTAATCGGCGATATTCGATCGGTGCAGTCTTAAGCTACACTGATTTATATTTTATTTGTAGCGCACTAAAATGATCGCGGTTCATCCATAAGTACATCCCTCGCTCGTTCTCCCGTTCCTCGCTCACATGTGGGCGTATTTGCGATCTTGTAGGCAGAAAGTCAACCCGAGACCACTACGGTCTCGATCGTCAATCCGAACTTTTATCTAACACCGTTCTTATTTTAGTGTTCCCTGTTCTGATACTCGACAATGGAAACATGTTGCGTTTAAAATTTTAAATTACACAGCGAAGTATAGATGTTTAAACAAGTAACATTTTCATAAAGTAACAGCCAAATGCACCAATGATCAGACCTACTAATTTTAAAGTCTACGCGAAAAATATTGCAAAAACGGTTTGACGTACAGATCCACAGACCAGATGCAGGTGTACAATTAAAAATATTTCCTCGATGAAGAATTTGCTACCTGTTATTAATTCGCATCTTTGGCTTTCTACAATATCACAAAATGAAATAAAAAACACAGTGCCTTCTAACAAACAAAGGCATGTACTCGTACATGCCTTCTCGTACATGTACTCGTAGATTATAAGTAAAATATTACTATAGCAATATTTCTAGAATATTTACAGAATTTCTTATTGTACAACCACTCTATTTAATTTCTTGAAATCAGAAACATTTCAATTGCACTACGTATTTATAAAAGTATATTCTGAGTCACATAGAGATATGACGAGAGGCAGTGTCAAAAATCTTTTGAACGATTCACTAAAACGAATTTCGTCATCGTTATGATTTTAAAAACACTTACTTACTGCCGCAGCTACCCACTTAAAAAATGTGATGCATTGGAGTTTTGGTCTTTATCTATTTCAATAACAAAATAATGTAAAGTTGTCATCAACTTCAGACTCTATGTTGTCTTCTGCCTGAAATATGTATCTTCCTTGTGGTTTGATTGATTAACGACCGCCGTACCAGACACCTCGTGCTTGAAACCCTGCTGCCCGTCACCAACATGGATATTTTAGTCTACCATATTACAGTAAGAGAAAGTGACAATATCAGCAAAACTTTCACCTGATGGCAAGTGCAATAGGCAGACAGAGGCTAGGTAGGCACCACACTGCGCCTATTTATCCGATGAAGCTGTAAAAGCCGACAAGGCTAACAGCAATTACATCACCGAAAATATATACTGCGCCTGTCCCCCGGAGACAATGAAATTGCCCAATAATTACACTAGCTTTCAATGCCCTTTAGACCGCTGCACACTACTGCTTCACGGCAGATACTGTACTGATCCTGCAGTGGTACCTAACAAATCCACTAGTCCTTAGTCGACTTTAACGACACCAACGGGACAACATAGAGTGATGGCTGGATGGATATACGGCAAATAAGAAAATGTATTTAATTATTTCCAAACGTTTATTGGCTCCACAAACACTTCAAGCTATTTCATATTACACAATTAAGCTGTATTAGCGAATTCATAACTCCACGCGAAGTCGCAAATACAACTAGTTAAATATTAAACTAAAACCCATTAGGTAAATTGAAACGTACTAACGGATTCCATTTATATTTACACAACTTTCAATTAGATATAACTATGATAACGTTAAATTTTGTCCTATCAACGAGTGTTTTTTACAGTTTGTAAATACTTACGTTTAATTTCGTTCGTCTCTTATAAAAAATTAACTATTAAAAATTCAATAACATAGCGAATGTACACGTATTTTACGAAAGATTGCACTGTTTTCTTAGCCTTTACGTCAGACATAGAACAGCAAATTTAGCAAACACAGTAACATAAAAGGATAATCGAGAGATATCGAAATAAAATACTCGTGTCATCATTTTGGAAAATGCAACTTACTAAGCAAAGCTTTTTAAATCATAGACATATATTGACGATTGCTTGGGTTTATTGTTTTGAGTACCTAACTTCTCAGTCGCAGGTCCTGGGTTCGAGTCTCAACTGAAGCCAACATTTGTGCTAAATCAGAAATAGTTGGTTTTCAGATCTGGTTAAGTTATGATTGTCCCCGTGGTTCTAACACAGCATCCTAGCCCACTTCCGTTCTTATCGCATGAGCGTTACACCGGGCGCAAGTAGGTTGAGACGCCTCTGTGCCTTTGTGTTTGCAACTGGTAGTTTAACTCGTGGTAGGATTCCTGTGCAGAAATCCGTCTAGGTAAATACCACCCCAGGGCCAGTTATTCTGCCGTGAAGCAGAAATATGCAAACATTACTGGGAATCAGTCTGAAGGGCACTGAGAGCTAGCGTAATCACTGGGCATATGAGACTTAAGAACTTATGTCTCAGAGTGACGGGCGCAGTGTGGAGCTACACAGAAATATTCTGAGTGACACAGCATCTGTTATGGGCAAACGTTGCACTTACCATCAGGTGAACGTTTTGCTCGTCAACGCACTCGCGATTCTTCTGGTGTTGTTTTGCCCCCCTCTTCTATTAAAAAATATTTGAGAAATGTTACACAATATTACTTTATCTTAACAGGGAGTGCAACATAGGTCGTAAAAGATGAACAAACAATGAACATCTGTTAAAATGTATGTTTCATAAAACATTTCTATTAAAAAATCGTTATAGTCAGTCAACGTCTAGACAATTTTAGTCTATATTTCAACATTATTATTATCCGTGTAGTAAAAATACTATCTATGCCTTTCCCAAATTGGAAGGATTTTGTCGTAATCGCCACGTACTGAACCAGATCGATGTCACTGGCAATTAAATTACCCGTAGAAATCACATATCTGTGATGAACAACTGATTACAATACCAATAAACTAAGTAAACTACCTAACATAAACTTTACATTAATGAGTACATTATGTAATTTACTATCTAAAAGATAACGTATACATATCTAAAATGGAAAACCCATTTGTGTACAACTGATAGAGTTCTTGCACTACATTCTTGAAAAGCCTTTTTCCAAAACATAATTAAGAACACTTCACACGTCACTTGAAGTTTTCCATTAATGTAATAGTTTTTACGTTCACCTGATGGTACGTGCACACGTACGTATCAGTGGGTGTCGTAAAAGTCGACAGAGGGATAATGAAAACCAGGAGATGGCAGATGCATCTTTCTGGAACATCTGAATAAATAAACTGCGGTTGTCAACCCGTCTTCCAAGCGTGGCAACTATGGTAAAATCCCCCAAAAATAATAGCTACTTTTGTGGCAATCTATAGGGGTGGTGGAATCTGGGGGTCTATGTTCAGCATTGGACTAGCGATAGGCTGAAATGATGATGATGAATAGATCTTAATTAGTTGTAATGTTAAGCCCTGATTAACCACGTAGGTGAAAGAAAACATCGTGATACATAGCATTTAAAATTATTAGAAAAACTCTTTGATAAATTAGAGGTCTAGTCAGTGAAACATTTTTAGACTGTTACTCGTACTTTACATGGTTTGTACTATAAAAGCTATTTGTTAATATAACATAATCTATTTGATATAATATTAACAAAAAGCTTTTTAGCTTAAAGCTGATATTTTTTTTTTATTATTAAATATCAATCGCACAGAAGAAAATGATTGACCTGCAAAAGATTTTGGATGAGCGTTACGCGGCTTCCTATAAGTATAGTGTAGCGACATAATAATTATATATCTGCTCATCATAATTTTCAAATAGGAAGGAAAACTCTAAACAATATATGGTACAAATATTTTTAAATAAGACCTTTAAATGGAAACTTAATAAAAAAAAATTACAAATTAATCAAAAGTTGTCGCCGTTATCATCATATATTCATTCCTCCTATTTTTGAATATGCACCACACTACAATTTCTTCTGTATTATAGGTGCGTTTAACAGACAATTTACGTCTACGTTACGGCACATACGCAAGGAACTATACCGTTACTACCATCTGTTTGGCTAAATATTTGTCGAATACGGAAATCAAACCCGCGGTCCATAGCGCAACCAATTATAATAATTCAGTGTACAAGTATAGTTTAGTAGTTTTTGTAAACTTAATGCTGTATGTAACATTTGACTCAACTAGCTTTTCACATAACCATTCAAGAATTTTGAAACCTTTTTACTTTAAGTTTTGTGTCTAAATAAAAAAAAAGTTATAAACATTTAACAATAATTTGACATTTTTATATAAAAATAAAAATATTTTGTACATATTAATGTTTGATTTCATTTAAGAATTGTGAATTTCTGCGCCAGGTTTTTTCATTGATTTGGGTACCGACAAGCGAAATGAAAACTAATTTCAAATAAACGTTAATTGAGACGTTAACCAAAATAATATAACAATATCTAGAATTGAGCTTGTAACTTATTTTTTTTTTAATTTAAATAGAAATAAATTGCGTATGGAAATCGTTGACCGATGGGTTCTCGTACTCGAATAATTTAATGACGCTGTCAGTTAAAGTGTACAAGAGAAAGTGTACATATAATTTCGGTGATGTAATTGCTGTTAGCCTTTTTGGCTTTTACAGCTTCATCGGATATTGCACTCACGGGCCAGGGGCCTGCGTGCCAGGTTTGGTTTGACCCAAACATAAATACTTAAATAAACTCCTACAAACAAATCGAAATTCAGACTGTGTCGCGATCGCTGCGAGCTTGCGCGATTTCGAATATCTCAAATGATTTTAAGTTGTCTAATGACCGCCTGAGGGAGGCTGCGGGCCTCCATTCGGACTGTCGACTTGTGTGTCGGTAACTCTGGGCGGTGAGAACCGCCCTAGAACACGAGTGTATCGTGTGTACGCGGTGTGATTGTCGACTGCTGCGCGCCGCTATCTACGGCGGCCGAGCATCGTGGTGCATGTTATATTAAAACTATTAACTGTGTGTACAGTGTAGCCTGGATCGTGACTGACCGTATCGTGGACAGGGAGTGCTGAGACGTCCGTGTCGTCTAGCACATTTCGCGGGCGACGTTTGCGTTCGGTCGCGTTTCTATCTGGTCGGTAATTTGCTGCTTTAACCACCAGCGGATTTGAATGAACCGCGGCTTTTTCGAAAAACCGCCGTGATAATGCTCTGAAGTGTTCAGAGATTAAGGGCATCTCACAGTCGCTGAGAATCGCAGTTCGCAAGAATCGATTAATTCAGCGTAGCAGACAAAGTTTCCTTTCATAAAGGACTTCTTCCTTTATGAGAGGAAACTTTATTGTACCATTCGATGATACGTACAATCGATAATCATGTTATTGTTATTTCAGTGCACATAGTGAGTGACACTCAACACTGCATTATACGAAGTAAATTACTTCAACAAAGAACCTCATCATCATACTCGTAACTGTTTAGCAAACGAAAATAGAAAATGGCCATTTATTAATTTTGACCGTGCATTGTGGGTCTTTTAATTATAGTTTTCCTTACATTTTTAATGAAATTCAAATTCTCACGTGGTGACACTACTCTACCTGTGTAATAACAAACTTTGACAGAATACCAACGTAAAAGCAGCATAACGGTTCTATATGTCGAGTTGTGAAGAATCAGGGCGCCCATGACAAGCAACAAGGCATTCAATTCTCAGATATGAAAACGTACTTACATATTAGCTGTGCATTAAGAAATGGACACAGGCTGATAACTCTGCCGCAAGGACGACTGGACCGTTATGTTGGCCGAGTGCTCGGTTGTATCCATTACTAAAATAAGAAATATCTATAAAAGTAACAATAGAATTCATTTTAAATCTTAAAAAATATGGAACTAGCCACAAACTGTTTGCATTAAAGCACTCATAAGTCACGTAACAAGCTGAATGATGAGAATGTCTTAACTTAAAAACCATTTCCGAGTGTATCTGTCTTTTTAGAAGCAGTGACTAAAATAAGAGTATGATTATTTTTTTACGTTTACGGCAATCTGAATGTTATTTGTTATTGGATAAACTCTCGAAACGAGCAAAACGTTCGCCTGATGGTTAGTACAACGTCAATCAATTAGCCCTGTGATCATCAGTCGGATTCTTGCATAGGAACTAGTAGAGTTATCTTCGTGTTAGTGCCATATGCGCCTAAATAAAGATCTAAGTATCTGTCGTTCACAGTGATCATTATCATTAGGTGTACATTTGTATACATTTTTCGGCAGGGAAGAAAAATGGGATACGGATGTGGCCCCTGCCTACCTCTTATAATAAAAGTAAAATGGCGTGAGTGTATCAATGTATGTATAAGTCTCAAAAGGTTATTAGGCAGCTGAAATAATTAAAAAAAAAAACATTGTTATCACCTCGAAAATATTCGAGTAACTATATTCAATTCACGTAAATGCATTTTCATGTTCTGTAACACGCTATGAACTACAGAAGTTTCTGAATACATATTTTTGTAATTAAATTTAATTAAATGCTAATAATCGAAATACCAACTTTCTTGTTCAAGTACTAACTCTGTCAAAGTAAAACGTTTTTGTTGCGACTTTGTAAACTCACGCTAAGTCATTTAAATATTAAAGTAACTCAAGTATACCAACAGTATTAAAGGTTCTTTATCATGTAAAAACTGAAAATGAGATATTTTTACTTATAAAAAAGATTTAAAATTCATCTCGCAGTTCAAAAAGCCTCGTTAGAAATGTTCTTGCGACAACACATTTCTTTATAGAAAAGTAACTTGTAAGTTGCTCGTGGCGCTCAAAGAAAGCAGTGATAAATAAAGTCAATTAGTTTTATAGATTTAGACAGAGCAAGTACAAATCTGCCTCTAGGTCCTTCAAAAGAGTTATTGCTACGGATAAGTAAATTGGCGGAATTCCACCAATTTGCTTTGACCAATGCAAAAGACCTTTTGACGCCAATTGGCGAGAAACTTTCGCCTTTCTTCGGGAGCCCGAGCTTTCTGGTCTCTCGGCAAGGCTGCCTAAGGAATTTCTGTCAACCATCACTTCCATTTTTGCACAGGGAGGACGATACTGCTCCATGCCGCAAAAGAGAAGCCCCTTCCTTAAGACTTCCTTTTTGCGTATATTTCGACTCCTTATAATTGAGGGAACTCACCGCTGACCATCCCGCGGCGCGAGTGCTCCATGCCGGACGTCACGTTTCTGCAGAGCTGTCTGTCAACTCCAAAGATACCTTGAGGGGCATCAACTGAATTATTAAACGCCAGTACAGATTCAGTCCGTCGAAGTTCTGTGGTTCTGGGTTTAACGAGAAATAATCCAATTGGGTCACAAGTTTTTCACAGATCGGAACATCAAGGTCGAGTTTGACGGTGCATACTCAGACTCAAAGTTTGTGTAAGCCCCAATCCTGTTTAGATTAAATTAGATTAGATCATTTATTTACAAGACCAAAAGGGTACCGACAGATGTTAAATATTAGCTTATAGTTACTAAAGTTATTCTAACATCCGGTGGGCAAATGTTTATTTATGTTTTGTATATAATGCATGTTTTTGCAAAAGTGGTTCCGAATTGAAAAAAAAATTGATATACCAGTGTCTAAGTTATTATTACTCACTTAAAAAATTAAAATACTCCATTTTGCGTAGATTGGCGCGACTTTTATTAAAAGAGCTGCCGTCGAAAGAACTCGCAAGTACTAGGATAACATGAAGCTTAAGGAAATCTGTTACGAAGTAAATCTGTGAGTATGATGCCGATGTTTTTCGACCTTATACTAGGGGAACATAAATGTCATGGAGAATAAAACGTACTTTTAATTTGTCTGGTTCGGTCAACGACCTTCTGAGTTAGGGTCGCGTAACGTTGATAAATAATTTTATAGTTTTGTATGGAAATTTTAGTAAGTATTCGATTTTGTCATTAAACCTTTCACTATTGTATTTATCTGATCAACGTAGCAAGGATAGGTGCCGGAATGTTTCACCATTTATGGAACAAGTTGTATATACAGATTGCTGAGAAACTTGCCATTTATGGTTTTACTTTTCAAAGCTTGACTGGCATAATTACTATTTGACAGATTGCTTTTTCTATGTTGTCGCCAATGGATATTAGGTCATGTGTTATATCAGTTAGGTAAAACATTTAAAATTTATTTTATGGGGATATATTTAATGGCAACGTACTTTTAGCATATACATAATAGTTAACACTAAAACTGAAAACAATGTGACAGCTTGATAAAATAACTGTGGTAAACGGTGTTGGGGTGCAATACGCACTATATTTTTGTACTTTTTATTTTAACCGAAACTTCGAGGACATAAAAAGTGCGTTATCATACCGGAACACAACAATAATGAAATGACTTTTCCTTATAGATAGAATAGTAACAAGCACAAGCACACAAAGTTTTTTAATAAAAAATCTCCTATTAACCTAAATACAAGAAAATATTTAATGCATAACTAAATATTTAGTACTACTGTTACATACCTTATGTTTTAATGTAATTAAAATGCAACCTTTTTAAAATAACTCACCTACGCCTAATCTAATCCTAGCTTATGCTAATCCAGAGCCAGAATTTACATCGCAAACAATGTAGCAAATTTCAACCCGAACTTATTAAGGTATTTTTTATTCAGAGAGCAACAAGTTGACAAAAAAAATATTTTGAAACATAGATGAGAATGTCAAGTCAAGGGTATGGTAACCTATATATATTCAATGATTTGACCTATATATATGTGTATATAGGTTACATCAATGAAACTTCATTCTTATCATATCTGTGTCATTTAACTTTGAAGTAGCTGGGACATGGCGATATGAAACAATAAAGTGATTAAAAGAAAGAGACAGCTATGTGCGCTCCATTTCATAACTTGTTAATTAAATATATTAGGGTAATACATTTTCGGTGATGTAAATGCTGTAAGCCTTCTCGGCTTTTCAGCTTCATCGGATGCTATATTAGAGTAAGGCCAAGTGTCCTAGCCATATGTTAAATATGGCTACTAATTACTAAATATCGTAGCATACATATCATACGTATGCTACGATGTTTAGTAATGAAATACAAAATGATAACTCTAATTTATTTCTTTATTTAAATGATCCAACATAATATGACCAATAATCACTTTGACAAAGTGAATCAGTGCCATCTTGTTTTGGAAGTGCGGGAAAAAATTAAATATTGTTTTTTAAAGTCTTATTGTATAGTTCCATCGCTTGCATAAAGATGCCGTTCATGACTTGAGGTAAAGGTTATTCAATATTCAATTCTATTGCAAGGTTACAATTAAAAACATGGTTCTACATGATTTATGTTTATCAAATCTATACGAAAGATATTTGAAGATTAAAAAAGGTTTTACAACGAGAATAAATTTTGTTTGCTGTCTTATTATTAGGTCCTTACATATGAAAGTGGCGTTTTGTCGTACTGGCCACTTTTATCTGAAATATATCCTCTTATTTTATTAGTTTTTTCTTAGGCGTCGCTCATTTCGCGCAATGGAAAACTTTAAATATCTTTTTATTTACGAGTACGAGTTCTACGGTTGCACCAGTGCTGCAGAAACAGCCCGAAGGATTAAAGATGTGTATGGCGCTGGTGTCGGAAAAGAAAACACGGTACGTTTTTGATTCCAACGTTTTCGTTCCGGAAATTTCGTCCTTCAGAACAAGCCCCGTGGACGGCCGGAGATCAAAGTGGATAATGAAGAATTAAAGACTGTTGAGGCAGCGGATCCACCGCAAACCACTTCAGAGTTAGCTGCAGGCTTCGCTGTGAGTGATAAAACTGTTTTAATCCACTTGAAGCAAACAAGGAAAGTAAAAACCTCATGACACACTATTTCGTGCCCTCAAACACAATTTACAACACCATAGTGCATTAGTTCAATCCTTTGCCGCCGAGTTGAGATATATAATCCCACTGATCAGTAATACTTGATTCGCGTTATATGATGTGTTTACGCGATTGTGAATGTTGTTGTTTTCTGCAGCCCTGTGACTTCTTGTTATTTGAACTTGTTTAGTCTATTCTAGTTTTTTGTTTTAAGTGTTTGTGCTCCTTATTTGTTCTTTTTTATATTAATAATACTTTTTACATGAAATAAAGCAATTAGTTAAAGCAACAATATGATTTTTTTTTTATGTTTATAGGAGGCAAACGAGCAAGCGGCTCACCTGATGGTAAGTGATCACCGCCGCCCATGAACATCTACAATACCAGAAGAATAGCAGATGCGTTGCCGGCCTTTGAGGAAGGAATAGGCTCTTTTCTTGAAGGTTTTCTTTTTTTTCTTTCTCTTCTTCTTTTCTATTTTTTCTTAATCTTCTTTCTTAATCTTAATTTCTAGTTTCATTGAATTATTATTACACACCTACTTTTGCAGTCCTGAATATGAATACCTTGTGGTATATGAATACCTGCTGGTTTCAATAAGAATTAATTATCAAGTATGTCTTTATTCCAATGTTAGGTACATAATATGGCCGGCCCATTGCCACTTCAGCTTGCTAATCCTTAGGGCTATGTCGGTTACTTTAGTTCTGCTGCGGATATCATCGTTACGGATTTTATCACGCAGAGAAACTCCGAGCATAGCTCTTTCCATAGCTCGATGAGCGACTCTGAGCTTCCTCAAGCGGCCCGCAGTGAAGGACCAAGTCTCGGTTCCGTATGTCATCACTGGCAACACGCATAGCACATAGCGCCGTGTGGTAGCGGCATAAGAGAATCTACCACCCCATCTCGTCCCGTGGGTGTCGTAAAAGTCGACAGAGGGAAATTTAAAACCAGGAGATGGGCAGCAGCGTCTTCCTGGAACACCAAAACAAACAAACTGCGGTTGGCAACCCGCCTGCCAAGCGTGGCAACTATGGTAAAATCCCCACCAATGAGAGCTACAAAGGAATATTTGACTAATATCAAGAAACTCTTTTATGTGTATGAGGTTGACACTGGTTCGAATAGCACATAATATCTATTATTAAGTTTCCTGATGTTGATGAATGTTGAAAAAAATAGTTTTTGCATATATTAAAATATAGTCACAATTTCGTTGAGACACAAAAATATTTTTGGAGCCTTAATTCCACACATTCTCCTTTGGTTAGCGTTAAGTTACAAGGTAACCCTCTAAAATTGATAGAAATAAAGTTGCCGCTTTTCTTAATGGAATGAAAGCAATTAGCAAAACATTGCACGGCGTAAATTTTCCGCAATTTGGCGCGGACAAATTGCCAGGACGATAACGTTTCGCCTGCGTTCAATGTTTAAATGATATTTACATAGACTGAAACTCGATTTGAAAATGTAGTGACTATAAAAAAAATTGCAGTGGATTATGAAACCACATGGTGACACAGAAGAAACGAATGTCAAGTCACAAGAAGAACAAGTCGAACTAATCATCAATGAGGAACTTAAAGGCACAGTTTAAGAAGGAAAGGCATCAATTCTGGCCACAGGGATACAATCTTTTTTTTTTGATAATGTTAATTTGTTTTTGATTATTGACGAGAAGAGCAAAACGTTCATACTGTGGTAAATGCAACGTCTGCCCATAACAAATTATGTGTCACCCAAAACATTTCTGTGTGATACTACACTGCGCCCGTCACCCTGAAACATGAGCTCTTAAGTCTCATTCCCCGTTATTACGCTAGCTCTGAGTGCCCTTCTAAACGAAACACAGTAATGTTTGCCCAGGGGTGGTACCCACCTAGACGGATTCCTGCATATGAATCCTACCGCCAATAGTACCATACCCTGCGTTATGGACTATCGCAAGAATGTTTTGGACAGCATTTCCATTTCCATAGGGAAATTTTCATCGTGGAAAGGTGTTTCAGCGCCGTAGCCAATGTCGTTATAAAAAACAGATCAAGAAGCATTTGCCGATGAGATTTAAGGTTACTAAATTTAAATCATCATTTAATGATTTTTCGAAACACTGAACCGGTTTATAAAACAGAATAAATCGTGAACTGTAAATAACTATGTATTTTGACTCAGTATTTATTAGCTAATGATTTTAGTAATTATTTATATTTATATTAATTACATTTGTCGCTCAATGTATTTAAATTATTGCTTTACCTACTTATTCAAATGATAGACATACTCTTTCTTTGAAGTTATACTTCTTACACACGTGACGATACATTTTCATTTACTGTTTGACTACTTATTTCAAAAACAATAGCAAGATTTGGTAATTTTGTAGTCTTTGTACTCACTTTGTAGTCACTAAAAATATTACTTCTGATCTTTATCTGAGGTAATTAAAATCAGTCTTCTTTATTAAGAGATTTAGAGTATCATATGTGTTGTAGGTAGTCTTAGGAAATAATATCATTGTCTTAACAAAAGTATAAAGAATCTACCCTCATAGTAGTATATGTACAATTGAAAAGTTGAAATGTAAACGTTAAATAAACAGTCGTAACATAGACGCCGTTTTACTCGTACCCTGTAATACTACATGGTGTCAGGTGTGGCACATTTGTGTCACAGTAAAACTTTGTGTGAAAAGTCACTGTGTGTCAAATTTAACTTATACTAAATAAATTAAACAATTTTGGGTGGTAACTAAAAACAAACTGTTGTGAATAATGCCGAACAGTAAAGATGAAAGTGTGGCGTATACTTCGATACAACAACCGTTGCCGTTAGCTCAGGAAGGCAATATAGCAACAAATTGGCGGAAATGGAAATCGTCGTTTGATTATTTTCTTATCGCTTCTGGAAGAGAGACAGCGCCCGCAAGAGAAAAGTGTGCTCTGTTTATGCATGTCATTGGAAAACAGGGTCGTGATATTTACGAGGAGCTAGAAATTAGTGAAACGGAAAAGTATGATTATAAAGTATTATGTCAAAAATTTAACGAACATTGCGATCCAAAAATAAATATTAACTACGAAAGGCACATATTTTTTGAAATTTGCCAGAATGAGCAGACTTTCGATAAGTTCTTAGGCCTTTTGAAAATAAAGGCTAAAAATTGTGAATTTGGGTCCTTGAAAAACAGTCTCATATTGACACAACTAATTCGTGGTCTTAAAGATGGACAAATGCGAGAGAAACTGTTGTCAAAGTCCACTTTAACCCTGGAAGAGGCGAGCGGATGGTGCAGGGCATCGGAAAGGGCAGGCGAGCAAGTCACGGCCTGTAGTACACGTCAAATAAGTGCAGGCGCAGGCAATTCAGTGGAGTACATGGTGCAGGCAAGTGGCAGACCCGTGCAAGGAGCTATGCTGAGAAATGCGAACCGGGCACGTGGCTATGAACGTGGATGGGCAAAAAATGATCGTGACCAGCGTGAAGAAAAATGGAGAAGCGAGGGCAATCAATCTAAGAAGAGATTACGTGCTAATAATAGTAATAAATGTGATAAGTGTAATTTGTGGCACAGTGTTCGTGATAGTAGGTGTCGAGCGTATGCAGTCAAAAGTTATCGATGCGAAAAGATAGGGCATTTCGCAAAGTGTTGTCGGGTAAAGTTTGCGCGGGAGTTGCTGGATGCAGGTTCCGAGGATAAGGGTTATGAGGATTATGGTGAGGACAGTGAGCCGGACAATGGTGAGTTGCTTATGTATAATATATCTATCGAGGCTACAGACTGTGGCAGGAAATCGTGGTATGCTGATATTAAAGTTGACAGCGTCGTTTAAATGAAACTAAGTTTACGGATTTTATCGCGTTTAATTTATTACTATTTATAACCCGACGTTTCGAGTGCTTTACAGCACCCATGGTCACGGGAGGACTGAGGTGACAGATGTCCTGATGTTATACTCGTAGTTAACCTGGGGTACCTTCAGCTTTTAATTATTATTTTTGGGTCCGATCTACGCAGAAAGAACTAACTGTGTCTTGAAGTCTTGCAGTGGTATGCTTGGTTTTTGATTTAATTTTATTTATTATTGGATCCCAAGCTGGTGGTAATACCCAACCATCTTCTCTATTGAAATTAGGATGTTTTTTGATTTCAATAGCCTCGCGAATCATCCTTGGTAGGAATCGGTGTTCTATTGCAAGGATCTGTGGTTTATCAAATCTGATGTAATGGTTGGGATGATCCAGAACATGGTCACAGACTGCAGACTTCCTAGGACGACGATGCTTCACGTCAGCTATGTGTTCTTTTACGCGGGTTTTAATCGATCTTTTTGTTTGGCCTATGTAAGAGAGACCACATTCACAATCTAGCTTGTATACTCCTGCGTCCTGTAGAGGGATGTTGCACTTAACAGATGGTAAAAACTGACTTATCTTCTTCGGCGGCTTGAAGAATGTTTTTATGGAAGCCCGCTTCAAGATATAGCCAATCTTGTCCGTGACTCCTCTGACATAAGGTAGAACAGCAGGCACACGCTCGACTGTGGCCGGTTTCACTCGGTCACTGCGACGTAGGCGCGGAACCCGAAGCTTGTTGTCGTGCAAAACTTGCTTGACATGTTGAAGCTCGGCGGCCAGGTGTTTCCTGTCACAGATTCCTCGTGCTCTCTGAAACAAGGATTTACCCACGGTAGCTAACTGTGATGGATGATGGTGAGATTCACCGTTTAAATATCTGTTACTATGGGTCTTTTTTCTATACACAGTGTGACACAGGGTGTTATTAGGATTTCGAATTACTAAAACATCTAGAAAAGCTAAAGAGTTATTTGCCTCTAACTCCATTGTAAATTGAATTTTAGAGTTTAGGGAGTTAAGGTGGTCTAGAAATGCAGTTACTTTATCTGATGGTAAAATTGTGAAAGTATCATCTACATACCGCTTGTAGAATCTTGGATTTACTGGAGAAGTACGGAGGGCTCTCTCCTCAAAGTCTTCCATGAAGATGTCGGCGACAATGGGAGATACTGGGGAGCCCATCGCCACACCATCTACTTGCTTGTAGTACTGTTCCTTCCACAATAGATAGCCAGATGTAAGGCAATGTCTTAGTAGTTCTGCATATTCCGCTGGCATGTTGTTCTCAGCTAGCTTCCTAGATACAATTGAGATGCAGTCGTCTACTGGTAGGCATGTGAATAGAGACTGGACATCAAAACTGACCATAGTTTCATTGTCAGTCAGGTGTAGGTCTTTAATCTCACTGACAAAATGGTATGAATCCTTTGTGTGTGCTCTAGTGTGTCCTCTGAGTGGTGAGAGTACTTTAGCCACATGCTGAGCCAATCTGTAGGTTGGTGAATCGATCTGGCTCACTATTGGACGTAATGGAGCATTTGGTTTGTGTATCTTTGGTAACCCATACAACTTCGGTGATTTGGCACAAGATGGTATTATCGAACTAACGTCCAGATTCAATTTTTCGGAGTGTTTCTTAATAAGATCGCTAGTCGTTTTAAGCGTATTAGTAGTTGGGTCTGATCTGACCTTTTTATATGTACTTTCGTCCGACAAAAGTTCTTGTATTTTAAAATTGTAATCTGACGTATCCATGACTACCGTAGCATTACCTTTATCTGCGCGGAGGATAGACGACTGCATCTCAATTGTATCTAGGAAGCTAGCTGAGAACAACATGCCAGCGGAATATGCAGAACTACTAAGTGGTAGTGGTAATACCCAACCATCTTCTCTATTGAAATTAGGATACACAGACTGCAGACTTCCTAGATTCCATCGTCGTTCTAGGAAGTCTGCAGTCTGTGACCATGTTCTGGATCATCCCAACCATTACATCAGATTTGATAAACCACAGATCCTTGCAAAAGAACACCGATTCCTACCAAGGATGATTCGCGAGGCTATTGAAATCAAAAAACATCCTAATTTCAAGCATACCACTGCAAGACTTCAAGACACAGTTAGCTCTTTCTGCGTAGATCGGACCCAAAAATAATAATTAAAAGCTGAAGGTACCCCAGGTTAACTACGAGTATAACATCAGGACATCTGTCACCTCAGTCCTCCCGTGACCATGGGTGCTGTAAAGCACTCGAAACGTCGGGTTATAAATAGTAATAAATTAAACGCGATAAAATCCGTAAACTTAGTTTCATTTAAATGTGTAGTGTTCGCGTAAATATAAGAAATCATTGACAGCGTCGTAATGAAATTTAAATTGGACAGCGGTGCAGACGCTTCGGTAATGTCACTAGAATGTTATAAAAAGGTTGGCTTTAGTATAAATAATTTAAAAAAATGTAATACAGTTTTGCGAGAAATAAGTAAAAAAGTTTACCTGTTGTTGGTTATTTCAACGCTTTACTGCAATATGGAGAATACTACACCTATGAGAATATTTATATATTAAATGTAAATTGTAATAACTTATTGAGTTTAAAAGCATGTATTAGTTTACAACTTTTGGCTAGAATTAATAATTTAACATTGTGCAATAAAAATGTGGATGAAGAAATTTTTGAAGGTCTTGGTTGTTTGCCGTATTTATTTAATTTTATAACAGACCCGCGCATTCTGCCGGTAGTTAATAGTGCAAGAAAAATACCAATAAAGTTACGTCCTAGGTTAAAAGATGAATTGAATAAAATGGTGAAGATAGGCGTCATTAAAAAGGAGGAGAGTCCTACAGATTGGGTTTCTAACATTGTAGTTGTTGAAAAGCCTGATAAATCTTTGCGCATTTGCTTAGATCCTAAAAATTTAAATAAGGCGGTCAAACGGAGCCATTTTCAATTGCCCACATTAGAAGAGATTACTAGCAATGTATCGGGGGCGAAGGTATTCTCTAAATGAGATGCAAAGAAAGGTTTTTACATGATGCGTTTAAATGAAGAAAGTTCCAAACTATGCACTTTTTCTACACCCTTTGGCAGATATAGATTTTTACGTATGCCTTTTGGGATTAATTGTGCGCCAGAAATGTTCCATAATGAAATGTGCAAAATTTTTAAAACGATAGGCGTGGAAGTTTTCTGTGATGATCTGTTGATATGGGGTCGAGACCAAAAAGAGCACGATGAACGCCTGGCACAGGTAATGCGTAAGGCGAAGGAAAATGGAGTCAAATTCAACAAACAAAAATGTTTATTTGGTGTCCAAGAAATAACGTTCATGGGCCACACATTTAATGGTAACGGTATTAGGCCAAACAATGACAGAGTGGAGGCAATTTTAAAAATGGCAACACCAACGGACAGGAAGGGGATTGAGCGATTTCTAGGGGTAACGAATTATTTGTCGAGGTTTATTCCCAATTATTCAATGATATCAACACCGTTAAGAGAATTATTAAACAAAAATATAGAGTTTAATTGGTTAAATGTGCATGAACAAGCTTTTAATGTCCTTAAATGTAAGATCAGTAACGCCCCAGTTCTAAAATATTATTCACCTAATGAACCAGTTACGGTGTCAGTTGACGCAAGTGCACATGGCCTGGGTGCCTGTCTCCTGCAAGACGGACGACCAGTGGCGTATGCATCACGTACGCTCACATCTACAGAAACCCGTTGGGCTCAAATCGAGAAAGAGCTACTCGCCGTGGTTTTTGGATGTACAAGATTCCATCAGTATATTTATGGACATGATAAAGTAACTGCAGAAAGTGACCATAAGCCACTGGAAACCATTTTAAAAAAACCGCTCAATGAAACTCCTGCCAGGCTTCAGCGTTTGTTATTGAGGTTGCAACGCTATGCTATTGATTTGCAGTACAAACCTGGAAAACTGCTATTTATCGCGGACACTTTGTCAAGGGCAGCTACGCAAAAAGGTCAGAATGATTTAAGTAATGAAGTCATGGTTCATGAAAATATGACCTACGGTAACGCTGAGGCATCTACAGAAATGTTACAAAAAATTAAGGAGGAAACACAAAAGGATCCTATTTTGACGGCCCTCGGTCAGTATTACCAAAATGGATGGCCTTTCAATAAAAAGCAGGTTTCAGGTGTAGTAAAACCCTATTGGGATGTCCATTATGAGTTACATATGATTAAAGGGGTTTTGTTTAGGAACAGTCGTATTGTTATACCACTGTCATTACGCAAAGAAATGTTGCGTAGAATACACGAAGGACATCTGGGAATTGAAAAATGTCAACGTCGCGCGCGTGACGTAATGTGGTGGCCAGCTATGTCAGCGGACATCGCACGAGTAGTGCAGAGCTGTGAGATATGCCACCGGCATCGTGCTGCTAATCCGCGTGAGCCTCTTGCGCCACATCCCATGCCGTCGCTGCCCTGGGAGACCTTAGCTGCTGACATTTTTGAATTCAGAGGAAAACAATATCTTCTTGTTGTAGACTACTTTTCGAAATTTGTTGAAGTGTGTATATTAGGTAATTTGCAAAGTATTACAACGATTAAGGCAATGAAGGAAATATTAAGCAGATTTGGAATACCTAAAAAAATTATTACTGATAATGGAACACAATTTACATCTGAGGAATTCAAATTTTTTTGTCGAACATGGGGTTTCGAACATGTTACGAGCTCTCCTCATTACCCTAGGTCTAACGGTTTAGCGGAAAGAAACGTGAGAACAGTTAAGTCAATATTAATTAAAGCGCATGAATCAGGTGAAGATTGGCAGCTGGCACTCCTAAATTTTAGAACTACGCCGCTCACAGGAGAGGAATATTCGCCTGCTCAATTATTAATGAATCGTCGACTTAATGCGAGATTACCTATGCAACATAACAAGTTGCATCCTAAAAATGTAAATAGACGCTTAGTGAAGAGAAATTGTTTGAAAAAAAATTAAAAACAAAAAGAGTATTATGATAGGGGTACTAAGCGATTGACGACACTGCATCCGGGCGAATCAGTACGAATGAGAAATAAAGGTATATGGGAAAAAGCTAAGATAACAGGTGCAGCACGTGGTGAGCGTTCATATTGGCTGGAAACTAAAAATGGTCGAGTTCTTCGTCGTAACAGGCAACATATAATGACGCTGCCGTCCACATCACATTCGGACTTCAGGGACTTAAATAAAGATTATAATAAAATTAATCGGAGCTCGAGGATAGATTGGGATTTTGAAGGTACAGGGATCAATTTTCTACCGCGCGGGATGAGCGGGGAGATGCCGACTCAGGAACAGCTCTCGCCAAAGAGAGTACGTGTCACTCGAAGCGGAAGAGTTGTACGTCAGCCAGAGCGCTTTGAGGTGATTAATTAACATTGAAATTAACAGTTTTAAAAGGCAAACAAATATAGCATGTATTTTTAGGAGCTTTCGTAATTCACATAATTAGTATAACTATTATTTTGAAATATTTATTTATACGTAATTATAACCTTCCTAATGGGAGAGTTAGGATAGGTTTGATTATAAAATCCGATTATTATTATTATTGTAAAATCAAAGGTCAAGTTTTTTTTGTATTATAGTAATTTTACGCTAAATTCATAAGTATTCAGATCGGTTATTCAAATTTGCGTGTACGGAACCAGTGATAAAATATTAATTGGTAAATAAGGAAATTTTACTCTTGTTAATATTAGAAAAGCTTATTTTTTAATGTAATTAGTCTATTTTATATTATTTATTATTATTTATGATTTGTCTCCAATTATACATAGTATAGTATTTACAACATAAATTATGTTTTCCACGCTAAAACTTAATTCTAATTTTTTTTATTCAATAGGGAGAATAAAGAGACGGTCATCAATTCATGTACTTAAGGCTTAAGTGTAATTGTAATTTAAAATATAGTAAACAATTGTGTAGTAAAAAAGTGTTTTTATGTAACTTGAACTTTCATGTAAAGGGAGATGTTGTAGGTAGTCTTAGGAAATAATATCATTGTCTTAACAAAAGTATAAAGAATCTACCCTCATAGTAGTATATGTACAATTGAAAAGTTGAAATGTAAACGTTAAATAAACAGTCGTAACATAGACGCCGTTTTACTCGTACCCTGTAATACTACAATATGAATTTAAGTTTACTAATTGTCTTAATTTTTCTGACAGTAAAGAATAAATTAAAAATTAAACTAATTAAAAATATCAAATAACAATTCACTTCTCCTCTATATGAAGCTTAATTTAATCATTTATAATTTAAATAAGTCTTTCAATAACCCGAGCTATTATATTAACACATCACGTGTTATGACGCGACAATACCCGCGGGGCGTGGGTTCTATTCGCTCTTGACTTACTTGTAAATCTGCTCAGAAGTTTCCGTTTTATCATATAGTAAATTGAAGTATGCTTTAGAAGTAGTTATCATTTTTAACCAGATTTACCAAGTTGTCATAATTAGTTTAGTCCGTTAGATCTAAACACAAGTTGCCACATGGCAGGCGGATTTGCAACCGTAACACAATCAATTTATGATTTGCATAAAAAGTTGCTACCTGTCATCTGCTCTATGTACTACTTCTCTCTTTTGACGACTTTTCAGATACGAAATGAAAATAAGTTACTTACACCTACATAACATGGCATGTAAAAGTTATTTATACTTAGAAGTCTAAACAATTATACATATTCCATAAGTAGACAGTGATTTGAGAATATTTCGGGAATTCCCACGATGATATTTTGATATCGCGTGGCAACGACAATACTGCAAAGTACTCTGAATTCAGAGCAATTTACAGTTTAGCAAACCATTTGACATTTTAATGTCAAACATTAATTTACGTCTAGCATAGTTTGAAATGGTTATTTCGCCTCGTATCGAACCCCTTCATTACTCTCTGGCATTTTCCTTCAACGACTTTTGTTACACCCCCGGGACGAGATGGGGAAAAAATATATGGGAACGTTTTTCATGATGGCAGCAAACTTATACCTCAGAGTACATCTCCTCTTTGATTAATATCTTTTTTCCTGTGTTAAAATTTAGTGTTTTTTATTTATTTATTCGAGGTGGTAGTTCACTTGGTGGATTTAATAAAAGATTAGCAGTTCAGCATTATGCCATCTATAAACTTCCTCCGACTCTCAACAGTGATGCAGGCTACTGATCACGGCCTATTATAGGCTAGCAGAATTCTAACGATTAGTATTATTTTTTGGGCTAACTAAATATAATAACTAAACGTATAAAAATAAAAATTAATAATACGTAATTAATAAAACGTAATAAAAATATAATTAAACGCAAGAATGTTGTATTTGCACTATGTGTAAACTGCAAATCAATGACAGCAGTAAGTCACTTTCTTAAGCACAAAACTAAAGCCAACAAAAAGCGCTACTTGCAAAGACCAATCCTCATTGATTTTCACACCTGTTTGAAAAAGTACCTGGAAATTGTCGAAATAGAAATACTCGTAGTTTTGTTTACACTATGCGAAACTTACATTATTGATTGAGGCATGGCGCCTATAATTTATAATAAACTACCTTAATGACAAATTTTAATATGACTAACTAGCTAACCCGTGCGAATATATGTATTTGCACAGGATCGTGATCATGAACAGATGGCGTAATTTACCTTCATTATAGAATGTAAACAGCTTCAACCGACAGCTGTCGTGCACGTTATTTGAAGAGACTGTCAACAGATGGCGGTTTCTACAACTAAATTAATTAAATCAATCGTTCAATATTTTTTAAACGAAAACTAACTTTTGACATTTACTTACTTTTTGTCATTAAAGGTAAATGTCGAAATCTACAAAATGGCGTATCAAAAATTAATTTTGATACAGTATTAAGGGAGATATTTTATACCAACAAAAGACTCCTTCTAGAAATAATATACATAGAATTTTTTTTTATTGGATAAAGTGACGAGACGAGCAAAACGTTCACCTGATGGTAAGTGCAACGTCTGCCCATAACAAATGCTGTGTCACCCAGAACATTTCTGTGTGTGTGACACCACACTGCGCCCATCACCTTAGACATAAGTTCTTAAGTCCAGTTATGCCCAGTGATTACGCTAGCTCACAGTGCCCTTCAAACCGAAACACAGCAATGTCTACACACCACCGCTTCACGGCGGAATAACTGGCCCTGGGGTGGTACCTACCTAGACGGATTCCTGCATGGGAATCCTACCACCAGATACTCGTAGATAGATAAAGTATTATTTGTAAGTGATTGTGATTTTCCGTTTTCAAATAATTGGATGATTTATTGAAATTAATTGATTGGGAAATTCGCACACCGATGCCGGTAAAATATGTTGGTCCTATTTTATATCATCCACTCCATCACATACGCACGCGTTGAAATATGTTTTTGATAATAAATGTATATTTATCTTTTATCTTTAATGCCTTAATCAGTATCCGACTTCTATTTTATACAATGATTGGGTTTATAAACAAATCTTAATTTGATTCATTTTCCTTTTTACTACTACTACTCTAACTAACTCTCAAGAACTCTAATATGTCAAAAAACATCTAATGCCAAATAATATATTTCTTTAAAAACAATATATTTTGTTTCGAGCACTTGTTAACCCTTTAAAATATTCATTTAAGCCATTTAAGCCATAATAGTCCACTGTTGAACATAGGTCTCCCCCACAGATTGCCACAAAAGTTTGTAGCACTCATTTTGGAGGGTTTGCCACGGCAAGCAGGTTGGCAACCGCAGTTTTTTATTCAGATGTTCCAGGAAAATACTGCTTGCTGCCCTTCTCCTGGTTTTCATTTTGCCTCTGTCGACTTTTGCGACACCCACGGAATGAGATGGGGTGGTAGATTCTCTTAAGCGGCTACCACACGGCTATTAAATATATAAATAATATTTTCATTAATTTCTACTTTCTTATCAATGGTTATTTTAATAAATTGTCACAATAGTTCACTGCAGGACTGTCGACTGTTGTCCACAAGATCCTTCTCCTTTTTCAAAGAACGGCAACGCACCCGGAATTTCTCTGTTATTGCGGATGTTCATGGGCGGCGGTGACCACTTATCATCAGGTGAGCCACTTACCCGTTTGCTTCTATAGAAAAAAGCATAGGCTTCTTCCAAGCTGGAAAGATTTGCAGTAATTGCCACGCTTGCTAAACAGGATGACGATCGCAGTACTAAACACCTACCTTAGACGCAGCAGCTTCTCCCGATCTGGATAATTTAAGTTTGGCATATATAAGATAGTATATCATCAGTCGGAAGCCATGAGACTTTACCGACTTTCGACGCTCACACCTATAAGTTAATTGGTACAAAAATATAGCCTATCACTATTTTCTCGTGCCTGTTCCATAAATTTACTTCTACTATTATTCAATATAATCCATACTACTGTTCAACATACAATACCTTATTACTTCTCTTCTTATTAGTTTACCAAATTTGTTTTTAGTATTATCGTAAAAAATTACACAAATGAGAAAATTTATTGCACTGATAATAATTTCATTTTATTAGTCTATTTCTAAATAAATTTAGAGTAACTGTCAATTCCACCTTTGAACGAATTCAATGAAAAACAATTTCAGGAGCTCAAATCGAAGGTTTTATGTTTCTGATGATTGACGTATTTCTCGGGAGAAAAATACAATTTAAAAGACAAAAGTAAATGCAACTTTTATAATCATATAAATTAATAGATGAAGTAACTTGTTCTGTTGTGTATCTTGTCAAGCGCTGCTTATACTATTATCACTCACATTCTACCTACATGCGTCCTACACACCACTTAAAACATTAGCAAGTTACGTTTAATATTACATGATATGCACATTGTATTGATAACGTGTAATAAAATTTAAAGTATACTGCTATAGCAACATAATAATATGTAATACGACTTAAGAAAATAGCTTGTGAAATTGAGACAAAATATGTATATCTGGTATATGCAAACACGGAAATTGAAAACAATAGACGATGCCAAAGGAAGTCACTGTGGTGTGTTAAGGAATATCGATTATAATTTACGGCGCTACGTTAATCAATTAATCAAACGTATTACGATTTTGTAGTTTAGCTTGACTTTTGAACCTTTATAATTTGATTTCCCTTAATTTCAGCAAGGGTGACAAACAAGCACACAGTCCACCTGATGGTGGACGGGCAGTGAAACCTACAGACGCCTTCACCCGATTGGAACCTTATTTTTGCAACGAAGATCAAATTTATGCATGATTCAAAAAAGAGAAAACGCGAATGTTTTTACTAGTAAGGATTTTTGAAGTAGTTGCTCGTCCAACATCCGATAGACTGATTTACTAATCACTCTCAATAAGCAGACATTACTACAAGAACATTACTGTAGAAACGCAGCAGTGTATTTTTTTTATAGCACTAAACAATGAGACTATCGATATATACATATCGTTTAACTTATGATATGTGCTAGGGCTGCCCATAATAATAGTAGTTGCAATTTTACCCAAAACTTCCAATAGTAAGGTCTTGTGTGGCTTTGAACTGCACTTTGAGACGTCAATCATTTAGTCTTATGCGCCCAGTAGTGCCTAGAATAAAGCTTAAATGCTGGATTCTGTACCGATGACTTTAGTATAAATTAAAAGCTCATGTGATATAGATACAAATATATATTACTGCTTGTTATGCAGTAAGTTCTGTACACATTTGTACTTGGTACAATATGTACCTTTTACCTAAACTTTGGTAGTTAGTGATAAATAATGTTAATATCGAGAGAGAGATAATCACAGACTAAATATTAGTACACTATTCTCAGGTTATTCGGCGTTTCGTCATAACGGTAGTTCTTGCACACTACCTATTGCTTTTAACAGAATAACAGGCAGCACCTGCCTGGAGGGACTTCGTGGTGAAATGCAGGGGTCCAACCAATTGACGTTGATATTTTGTGAGCGCGTGGTACATTCCCGTCGAGCTGGCCCATTTATATACTATAGCCAGTATAGCTGCGGTGTGGATATACCACGTAGCAATATGTGACGAGCAATTCGTTTTCGTTGTATTTTTTAAGAACCACAAAATATATACTATATTATACTGCCACGTCTTAATAGCATATGTGTTACGTGATTTGATTATGGAATAGAAAATGAGATCACGTCTATGTAACGCTGTTTTGCAAGGACGTGCTTAAAAGTTTCATGTTATAATTTGGAAAACAGCTTTATTACTATTACGTTTGTTGACAATAAAATTTAGAAAAAAAACAATATTCCAGCCGTAGCTCCTATTTCTGCAACACACAAATTATTGGTTAGAGAGTTTTTTTATATGAGAAAGTGACAAAACGAGCAAAACGTTTACTTGATGGGAAGTGCAGTCTGCCCATAACAAAAGCTGTGTCACCTAGAACTTTTCTGTGTGTCACCACATCGCGCCTATTCCCTTGAGACCTCAGTGTTTAAATCACGTGTCAAGTAATTACACAAGCTCCCGGTGTCCTTCAAACTGAAACAGTAATACGTACTACTGTTTAACGGCAGAATAACTGGCCCTGCTGGTACTTACCTAGGCGGATTATTGCATAGGAATCCTACCACCAGTTATGTTATGTCATGTATTTTGTGTTGTGACTGTCCCTGGTTTACTGATAATGTATCCGTATCTTCCTTCACTGCATCCTAGCCTACCTCCGATCTTATCGCAGCAGCGTTACATCGGGTGTGGGTAGGTTGGGACGAGTGAGTGCCTCTGTGTTTGCGCGTACACTTGTGGCACTATAATATCTCCTGCGCAGTTTATGGCTCTCGACAGTAGTCGGCAGTTGTCGCCGTGGTTGAAATCGGCTAGGAGAACATCATCATCATCATCATCTTCCTTCAATCAATATGCTTAGGGTTTCTATCAGAATCAGAAGGTGTGAACACAGGGGAGCACCTATGTGCTTGTCTTGTTTTGCCGACATTCACGATGTTAAAATGTTTCCTGTGCAATAAACATCTTCAGAACGAAATCATTCTACTATTTAGAATTTGTTTTTTATTTTATTGTATAACATATGTATCTTAATAGATAACCTTCAAGAAACTTAGGTTATTATTAGTGACATTTTCCTTAAGACTTCACGCTTGATTTGTCCAGCTCAGCCCCGACGACAACTATTGGTAGGATTTCTATGCAGTATTCTATAATATGCAGGAATCCGTCTTAGTACGATATATAATACACATTAGATGAGACTAAGAACTGGTGTCTGAAGGTGATGGGCGCAGTGTGGTGTTACACAGAAATTGTTATGGGCAGACGTTGCACTTACCAAGTGAACGATTCGCTCGTTTCGTCACTTGATCCAATAAAAAAATCTCTCTATCTAATCAATCCCTATCTCGTCCGGTGAGTGTTGTTAAAACTGTATGGGCAGTATCGTCCCCTTGATAAAAAGAATTCACTATGCTGCGCTTACTAACTAAGCGCTTGCCTAGAATACTGCCACGCTTTTAACATGACAATTATCTTCCATATCCGTAACTAAATTATTAAATTATTTGTTTACCAATGGACGCATTTGATGTTTGATTATAATTAACTACGCATACACGTTAAATAGGTTAAGTTATTAATATAAATCTGAGTACTTTTGCATAAAATAAACTGAATATGAGTAAAGTGCTTCGTTAAATGTGTTAAGCAAGTGACTGCAGATGCAACAAACTTCTTTAATTGAATGCCAAGTTACATTATAGGACTTGCATGTTACTTCCTATTTGTGGCAAATCAATCATTTTAAGAAATTCAGCTTTACTTACTTAACTTTGGTACATAATGTTATAAAAATTATGTATTTTAATAAGGAGTTATTTTAACATTTATGAGAAAGTAGCCCGCTTCGCTCATCGGAAATTTAAATTTAGAAAAGATTGAATTTTTTTTTGACAAACATTGTCATAAAAAAGTATCCTGTAACATTTTCTATGACAAAGTGTACCTCAATGCTATTTTTCATTAATATCCCTTCAGCCGTTTGATCGTGATTGAATGACAAATAAACAAGCGTACAAACTTTCACATTTAAAATATTATATAAGAATAATAAGGGTAATGTAAAGAATAATGATGATATCACAGAGTACATTGTAGGTGATATGATCGATTTCTAACACAGTAGCATTTTCCGGTTTAGTTAACAAAAAAACTGTGTCTCACGCTGCTGTGTAAAATTATCTCACGGAAGCACTATGAAATATTTAACAATAATAGCTAACGATTCTCAGTCGTTACGTATTTATATAACAGAAAAACACCACGCATATCCCTTTCCATAGCTTAATAAGCAACTTTTAGCTTCCTAGTACTACTTCTAAGACCTGAAAGTATGTGGGCACTGTGTTCTGCAAACACGTACTCGAGTTGACTCCCCTGAAGTCAACAATGGATCGCCTTATTAGCAATAATTGAATATTTCGTTCTATGCTGGAATCCGTCTAGGTAGGTACCATCGCAGAAATGGTTGCTAACCCAAAGATGTCATAGAGACGTCGTCAATTTCTCTGTATCCGCATTTACACATATCAGAACCAATTCTGTATTTCATATTACTAACAATTTAAAAAAAAGGGACGAAACAAGCAATGCTGTGTCACCCAGATCATTTCTATGCGTCCGTCACCCTAAACCACCAGTTCTTAAAGTCTCATCAGCCCAGTAATTACACTAGCTTTCAGTATCCACAGCACTGCACTGTGGTACGGGTGGTAGGATTCCTGTGCAGAAATCCGTCTAGGTAGGTACCACCCCTGGGCCAGTTATTCTGCCGTGAAGTGATAGTGTGCAAACATTACGTGTGAAGGGCACTGAGAGCTTGTGTGATCACTGGGCATATGAGACTTAAAGAGCTGATGACTCAGGGTGACGGGCGCTTGTGGTGTCACACGGTTCTGAGTTACACAAACATTTGTTATGGGCAGACGTTGCACTCACCATCAGGTGAACGTTTTGGTCGGTTCATCATATTACCCAATAAAAAAACCAAGACGAATTCCTGCATAAGAGTACTACCAGTACCTACCACCAGTATATAATACGACCATTTAAGGTCAATAATGTAAAGCGTGCAATTAAATATATAAAGACAGCAGATTTAATTGCTGAATTTAGATCAAACCTTGATTTTTTATACCCATGAGCACTTTGGCATACAATAAATTTCACCCATGATTGCTTTATTCAAATTGACAATTATTGATGTAATGTTCGTCAGCTTGTGTTGTCAGCCAGTACACAAACAATCAATTATAGAATTTATAGATATAGATCTAGAAATTATAGTAAATATAGAATTTAATTAATAATGAATTGTTTGTGTAACAATCAATTATAAACTAAATTCTATATTTTTTAATGAAATTCAATGTAACTATCGATTTTATGTAAAAGTAAGCCTTATCACGTTTATATACAACCTTATATATCCTCGCTTTCGCTGTTGTAGAGTATACACCAAATAATTTTTGTTTAACGACTGAATTAATGATACTCAAAAAAACCCAAGATTCGTAGTTCCATACAAAAATCCCTTAAAAAAGCATCCTCGATCGATCAATAAGTAAAAATAAAGACAAAAATCACAAATTAAATCTTATGCCCACGACATAAAGTAGCTTTTTAATTTAAAAGATAATTCCATGACGTATTTCAATTTGTTGTTGTTGACACGGCTGACGTATTGCCAATCGAAATGAGCTCATTGTGCGCTCTATTATTGAGGACGTTTTTTAAGTAGCTTAATGTGTTTTTTTTATATTAATGACCTGAATATAATCTTTGCGTAATAAGTTAGTGAATGTTTCATCTTTCAGCTAAAAGTTTGTGATATTAAAAAAAGAACTTGGATCGGGTGCGTATATAAATGCAAATAAAATGTAAGTCATCCTGAAGTCATCTTCACAGAATTTATTATGAAACCGTATAAGCGCACGCACTATGGCACCCATTTCATTCATCGCATCGTAGAAAAGCTATTCGAGAGTAATTTAGATTATAAACCTAGAGCTTGTCGGAGCGGCTTTTAATTCAATAAACATGGAGGACCTTTTCCACGCAGTTAAAAATATGTATCCGCCGAAACCGCTAAACATAACAAAATATATAAACAGAGCACGAAATAACATGTCGTCGTGTAAAATGCCAATCAGAAATTATACAGACCAGTTTTCGGCAGCATCGAAGGTGCGGAGTGTCTGCTACTGCAATCCACCTGCCATGTACGGCGAATAAAGCAATTCTCTCCTACTTGGTAGAGGCCTATGCCCAGCAGTGAAGTAACAGGGTGAAGACGACGATGCCTAAATATTTCTACATGTACGACACATGGCAAAACCAGATATTTTGCGCTCTAAAACGGAAAAGTAGATTATACTTACATGTACATATACATAATTGTACCTACTGCTTTTTGATAAACTGATTCTATTTTTTTAAATGCGGTTTTCATCATCATCATCATCATTTCAACCTATTACTAGTCCACTGCTAAACATAGGCCTCCCTCACAGATTACCACAAAAATTTGTAGCTCTCCTTTTGGGGGGGATTTAGCGATAGTTGCCACGCATGGCAGGCGGTTTGGCAACCGCAGTTTATTTATTAAGATGTTCCAGGAAGATGCTGCTGCCCATCTCCTAGTTTTCATTTCATTTTCCCTCTGTCGACTTTTACGACACCCACGGGATGAGATGAGGTGGTAGATTCTCTTCAGCCGCCACCACACGGCTTATTTAAACGATATTACTTAATATTTTAACTATATTTACATATATGTACAGATAAAAAAATAATAGTGTCGGGGTAAAATAATCCATCAGCTAATTTGCGAGAATTGACCGAGAAAAAAAATAGCGCGGGAAACTCAGTACACGTGACAGAACTGAAACTTATACCGTAAAACTTGGTGACTTTGCCCGGCATGGTATTCTTCAGTTTACTTGAAAAATAGCCGAATCTTTTAAATGGCAGTAAAATTTTAATTATTTCTAGCAATGCTAAAGTAACTAATTTTTTTGTACCTCACGTCAGTAATCTGTTAAAATTGGTCATGTCTTTTGCGGGCCAAATCAGTAGTAAAAAACTTCATCGGAAAACCACAGTTGCAGTTACTGCAGATTAGTAATTTTTTAGATACCGTTAGTTTGTAACAGATTAACAGTATTAAGCTAAAATTTTACACGAAATCTCTCACAAATTCGGGAATATGGCGATGGGCAAAATTATCCCAGTGTTACTGGAACGCTTCTGACGTCTTTGCCCACAAAAAGCTTCAGTGTTGTCAACTAGACATGACCTAAATATAAGTTTGTAAATTTATTTTTATGAAAACGTACATTGTATATGTATTACCGTATTAAACTATAGATAATGAGTTATTCCACTATAAAGAACTTAGGTAAATTCGTAAGTGCCTGCTGCGTAAGTTATATTACTAGCGGTACACCAAAAGATATTGTAAACGGTGTAACAGTCACAAAAATTAATACGATTAAAATCTAAGACAATAATGTGCAGGCCAATTCGTTTATTATCGTTAATGGAAACAGGCGTTACTTTGCGGAATTCCCATGATAAAAGACTAGTATTTACAACAAAACAATGCTCTAAGAGAGACAGATACATATAATGAAAACCCAAGTACTTCAAATGAACAAAACAGGATCAAGAAACGGAAAAATATAACAACAGGAAAGAAGATACAAAGTAGAAAAATTAATATGAATAATAAAAAAATGGCAAAAGCAAGCAAGCAAGTTACAAACAAGAAGAAAATAATATATATTGAATCCAGCTCTGAAAATTCTGATATTATGAGTATTATTGACACACTTAATTCTCAATATGACACATTTGAAGATTACATAGCAACATGTTCAAAAGAACAAGAGAAGGAAAATAAGGAGCCAGAGAGCCTAGATAATATACCGTTTCAGTACAGGGAAATTGAATATTTCATAGGTGTTTTTGATAATTTAAAAAATGATTGTGGCAAGATTCTCAATAAAGAAGTGAAGAACTTAGATGACGTGATTTTGGATTCGCCTTAATTAAACATTTCCTCGCCATGTGGTGACGGCTTAAGAGAATCGACCACCCCGTCACATTCCGTGGGTGTCGTAAAATTCGACAGAGAGAAAATTCAAACTAGAAGATGCTCAGCAGCACCTTCTTGGAGGGTCAGGGGCTAGGCGCTCGCTTTAAATTTCATAGTACGCGAGTGATCTGGGTTCGATTCCCGGTGCCGGCACCACTAAAATTGTTAATTGCAATTTTAAGTGCTGATTTACCACGTGCTCGGCGGTGAAGGAAAACATCGTGAGGAAACCTGCATGTCTGAGGAATAAAAAATATTTCGAAGACATGTGAAGTCCGCCAACCCGCATTGGAGCAGCGTGGCGGATTCTTCCTAGCTCCAAAACCCTCTCAGAAATGAGAGGAGGCCTGTGCTCAGTAGTGGGACATTTATAGGCTGAAACTTTACTTTACTTACTTTACACTCAATCAGACCAGCCTCCACGTGCAGCAGCTGTTTACAAGTATAGCGCGTGTGGAAGCCACCATTAACTTTGGACTATCCAACCAGGACCAGAGCGAGTAGAGCAGCACGAACCGATAGAAATCGGAACCATACGACAGTTAATCACAAAATTAACAGTGAGTGAACGGAGAGACGTCGTAAAATATGTAGTTTCATTAATAAATGGTTATTATTGTATTAAAATTATTCTTTATACTTTTGGAAAATGTAACTGAGTCAAGATTAAGACATATATCTAATATTTTTTTATGATCTAAACTATACGATAGATCTTATTTCTGATCTGTTTTAAGTACAACCAAAAATGACAAAACTGCTTCTAGGAAGGAGAGCAAAGTTTATCAACCTTTCTCTTTGACGGTAAATAAAATCAGAAATGTCTATGTTCCTATATTGTTAATTAAAACGTGACTTATGTTCGTTAATCCGAAGTTTTGTTGTTATTGTTTATTTTATTATTTCCGAGTGTAAGATTAGTACTACCTAAGTATTTAAGCTCTTTACATGTTGTTAACAAGATTCATAAAACTAGAGATGTTTTAGTTCATTTGATTTATAACAGTAGTACATAATTTGTAATTTTTTATTAAAATTTAATTAAAATAAATTAAGTGAACCAGTGCCCCGCTTCGAAATAATAATAAATTAAAAAAATCTATAAAAACTATTTTATTACAAAATAGTTCATAAAGGAGTGACAACCCTAGATTACAATATTTTTTGGACGAAAAATCTTCTTTTCGGCTTAATGACTTTGCCCACATAACTTTGGGGGGCAATAAGCATATTTTAACGCTTTTTATACTGATAGGGGACATCATTAGCATAAGTTTGTTAATACCGGAGTTATAGAAGTATAATGTGTGCTCAGTGCGGCTTTCGGAAGAAATCCCAGCCCACACGTGAACAGAGCCTTCGCCGTATGGTACTTTTTCTTCTTTACATGCTTGGTTAAAGCACTCTCCCGGTCTTCTGTACACTATTTTCCTCCCGCCGTGCTTGTATAAACAGAATCTAGACTCGTCTGAAAACATGACTGTTATTCAAACAGTCATTCAAAGTCCAATTCTCGTGTTCTCTACCATAACTCAACCTTGAGTTTCTGTGGTGTCATTCTAGTTTTGGGCCATTCGCAGGTCCTTTAAATTTGCTTCAGCCAAACGCCACCTTACTGTATCCGGTCTCAGATTCTTTCCTTCAGTTCGTAAATGATGATCCTTTATTTCAACAGCCGTAAGAAAGCTATTTCTAAAAAGTGTTGAAACCATATAGCGATCCACCCACGCCGTCATGCACCTTGTTCGACCTGTTCCTGGCCTCCGAAGATTGGACACAGTTTCATGGAAACGCTGGAGTACTCGCTCAACTGTAGAAAGAGTCACACCAACTGTTCTCGCTGTATTTCGCTGACTGTGCCCATCTTCAAGCATTGTCATGATGACTTCAGAATAATAAAATTTATAAGGCAGAGATACCATATTTATAACTTTTTTATTGCAAAACTAAATCACGCGCTTCAATTGATTTGGATTTTTTGGTACTAAATTCAAACACGGCCATTATTTTACATTTTAATTATATACATTTTATTGCATAAAGAGATGAAACGAACAAAACGTTCACCTGATGGTAAGTGTAACGTCCGCCCATAACAAATGCTGTGTCACCTAGTAAATTTCTGTGTGACACCACACTGTGTCCATCACCGAGACATAAGTCAGTGATTACTATAGCTCACAGTGCCCTTCAAACCGAAACACAGTAATGTTTGCACACTACTGCTTCACGACAGAATAACTGGCCCTGGGGTGGTACCTAACTAGACGGATTCCTGCATAGGAATCCTGGTAGGACAAATAGAAATACAATTATCAAAAATAAATAGAAAGGTTTTATATATTATTTTATGTGGCATTAAATATTCTTTAATTTAGTCATTATACACACATAATTTATTTCATAAAGCTAAGTCAGTTACTTTTGAAGATATTGAAGATTTTTTTAACCGACCCTTTTTCTTTGCGGTCCACCGTATAATGTCGAGCAAGCTCAACATAAAATTTGTAATTAATTTTAAAAATAATAAAGAAATAGCTACTGCAACTCGAAAAATTGGGCAAAGCTGTCACGTTTTTCTTATATATTACACAAACACTGTAATGGGACTGTATATATCATAAATTGATAAATATTAATTAAGAATAACGGAACCGTTGCACGAAAACGTTGCACTCAAATTCAACTTTGAAAATTTATTCTTATAGCGACCAAAGAAATTTCACTTCAAAAAGCCTAAAGGAAGGAACGCAGCGTCCTTTGTTTCGGCTGTTATCCCCAGCTACAAAACGTGTGTGTGGTCTTTAAGGTAAGGTAATTTCACGCCGAGAGAAACGAGACGTTACGGGTGGCGCACCACGAGCAACATGTTGGTACGAGTCAAAAAAATCTTACTCCATATTGCGTTTCCACGAGCAGTATAGTGACAGCATTGCGTATAAATAGTGTCATTCTTCACGAATAAAGGCTGCCCGTACAATACCTTAGTCGCGTCTTACTTCTTTTACTTCTTGTTCTTACTTACTTTTTTTGGTTTGTATTTTTTTGAACAATATTTTTTTTATTAAAGTGACTAATAAATAAAAATCAATCTTAGTATTATTTTTACAATTCTTAAAACTTCCATTTGGTATAATTTTTTCAATGACTTTGAACGTACGTTGTACGTTCAATACAATAGTACAATTAAAATATTATTATTTAACTAACATTAAACAGAATTTCTCAGAATTAAATCATAATTTTTGTAACAATAGCCAACAGTACCCAACAGTAACCAACCAAAAACAAATAAATATAGAACTTCTGACTCTAAACTAAGCAGAGACTGTATCATCGAAGTCGGCGCTCTTTACAAGTTTGACGCCGACTAGACTAGTAGATTACAGTGGATAAAATATTGTAACTAATTAAACTTAGAAATACATATTTGTATGCGTGTGCGTGCGTGCGTGTGTGTATAATTCTCAAGCTGCTCTATACATTTGTCTTTATGAATATGCACGCCTATAGCAATTTTAATCTGGAGTGTAGATAAATCAGTAATAAATAATTTCACTGTGCAGTTTTTTTTAATTCCTACTTATTTTGTATTACTATGCTAACTTTTCGATTACAATATTATCTAATTTACCGACTGACCTACTACGAAATACTAAAAACTATACTGCGTCTCGGTTTGATGGCGTCGACCGTACAAACTATTCAGCCATGAAGTTTCTTCCTAATAGCGTACAATAGCAGGACAACTTTTAGCTTCGGGAGTGGGCCCGAATAACCCATGCAGACGTTCACACCTAAAGATAAGACTGGAAGCCAATCTACCGAAGGGTGTTGCCGTAAGTGCATTAGAATACATTAACATAATTAATATTATGATATTATGTAATATTATATAATATTATACGACAACGAATAACATAAAAAAGCTTATTGTTGGTTTTCGAGTCTGGCAGTGTTGTGCATGTGAATTGTATTGCTGTAAAACCAGCGACACAAGAAAAATCCTACTGTGGGAAATTGGCCGCCGTATCAAAAAAGCCACCTTAATGAAATGTCTTCATATTATTATGCTTCCATCTTATTCGATTTTATCAGATTAGGTTACCATATCCTGAGTGTAAGTAGGCGAGGTCAGAAAGAAAAACTTATTATACCGATGTTAAATTTCAATAAAATATTATATAAAATTTGATTGTGTAATCGCAGTTTTTCTTTCCGAACCTGTACGGTAAACGACCTACTTACATATTAAATATTTTCACTTCTATTTTACAGCGAATGTGTTAAACATGTTTCCAGGTTGCGGCAAAAGTAAATATTTATACTGTTTTATTTTTATATAGGAGAAAGTGGGAGACCACACCTGAGTAAGTGCAACATCTGCCCATAACAGATGCAATACACTGCGCACGTCACTTTGAGACATCAGTTCTTAAGTCTAAATTGCCCAGTGATTACACTAGCTCTCAGTGCCCATCAGACCGAAATACAGTAATGTTTGAACACTATTGCTTCACGGCAGAATAACTGGCCCTGGGTGGTAGGTACCACTAGACGGATTCCTGATAGAAGATTTTAACCAAAACCAACGTAGATAATAAAATGCAGGATGTTTCTACGTAAATAGAGGTAATTGTAAAGAAAACAATTTTCGAATACATTAAGAGTATAATTTTATAAAATATTTTCAGCCTATCGAAACATAATCCTACGGGATCTAGAAAGATATTTACATAAACATATAAAAGGCGGAGCCACACCGTGGCTTTTATTCGTCGTGTAGACGCTCTGGAGGGAGGAAGCCGCGCGCCGACATATTGTCGGGGGCGGGGGAGGCGTGCGGGGCGGGGGAAGCTGCGGGCGATGCCGCCGGGGACGCGCTGCCCAAGGGGGAGGGAATAGTGGCGTACACAGTTGGCCGCGGTGGCTGATATGAAGGCGCGTAGGAGTCGCTCCGTGGGTTATAGAACGGCGAGTCGTCAGCACAACAGTCCAAGTTGGGTGAGTACGGCGTCGCCGCACCGCAGGACGGCGCGTCGTCGCTCGGCCGGTAAGCGGGGGCGACCGGCGCGTACACGGTCCGTCGCGGCGGCTCGGTCTCGGGCTTGTGGTGCGACGACGGCGCGTACGCGTCCGACCAGCACGCCTTGCTCGGCGTGAAGTCGCCCTTCACGAACAGCTGGATCGGTCGCCGGAAACCCTTGCTCGCGTGTTGCGGCACGCCCAGTATGCAACATTTACTGAAGCCGACCTCCGGCGAGAGCAGGTACTCGCGGAATTTGTTCGGGAACAGTTCGATGGAATTGAAGTTTTCGTAAATTGTCGGCTGAAACATAATAACAAAACGTCGCAAAAAGGTTACAAATATGAAGTTAATTTTAAAGTGCATTCTTCTTCTTTGGAATGGTTGCGATTTGAAACTTGATGAAACGAAAAAGCGACAGTAATAAGAGACCAATACAACACAGGCTAAATCCTGCCTGTAGTAGTGTAGTAGCCTGTGGGAGAATGAGATAGAGTATACAGTGTTTCCTATTACATATATATTTTCGAATTCGTCCAAATCTTCGATTTCTTCGTAGATTATGCTCTCATTAGCTCGACAACAAAATCAAACTGTCGCAAAAACAGTAACTGACGCTGTATTACAAAAATATATTGGTCAAATCCAAACCAAAGCATTTAATTTCATACATTAGTTACTATAAGTCACTAGTGTCATTTGTTGAAATTGAAAACTTGGAGCCTGTATAATGTAATGTAATTTATGTAGAATAAAATATAAAATATTTTTAAACTTTGTAACTTTGTAAAATATACCCTACAGTTATCTTACTCCTGATACTCTGCATTTGTCTCATTCGATCAAAGTTAAGTTTTCTGAAGGCTTCACTTCTACCGCGTTGAACTCCACATATGTTCTTTTTAATTATCGTCGACAGTCAGTTAACTTAGAACGATTGGCGTAATCTACTTATGTGTGTAAGTAAGTAAATCTACAGTGATCTACTTATGCTCATATTCGGAATGAAAGTAAAAAGTGAATGTGTATTGTAAGAGAAAATTAAGTTGTACCCCACAAATAAACATTAAATAAACGAATTGTTGTTTTGTGGGCTCGGTTGGCGCAGTGGTTAAGCCCTTGAGTTCTCCGCCGCGGGTCGCGGGTTCGATTCACGCACGGGACAAATATTAGTTTGGCCTACTGATAGTGGATTCCGGATCTGGGTGTTTTTGTGCATGAGGAATGTATGTATGTAAAACGCACCCACGACACAGGATAAATCCTACTGTGGGGCATGGTTTTTATTAAAAATAAAAAAAAACTACTGAGGAATGATTTTGTTTACTGTAACAGATCGCAATACAAACAGAACATTAAGTGTTGTTTTACATATTATGTATAACAATTTGTAGTAATTTATAATTATAATCATGATTAAGGCACAATAATGTTTCAATAAAAATGGCTTTTTACTGTTTCGGGAATACAATAAAATAAATTAAAGATGATGGCGAAGTGAAATATAAAATAACTTCAAAAAAACTGGCAACTGACTGTGCATGGTAACACATATGGGAAGAGATAATGCAAAGTGGCAGTAGCAAAGAGAACCAGAATAAAGCGGAAATAAGAAAATAATGGATTAAGTATGGCGTAAAAGTGAAAATTTTCTTTTTTATAAATCAGGGGGGAAACGAAACAGCCAGAAAAACAGTTTTGTTCTACATTTCGCTTTCTTATGGTGTTATGGAAGGTATACAAAAAAACTCCACGATGTTGCCTTAAACTTAAGCTTCACTGACCAGGAAATGACAAATATCATTATCATCATTTCAACCTGTCATTATGACAGGTGTACTGCCAAGCATAGTATAAAGGTGATATAGTCAATTGTATGGTTTATTTTATACCTCTTATGACACCAATGAAGACAGACATTGGATAATAAATTCATGTCTTTATTTCCAAAAAAAATCATAGATGATTGTTCACAGAACTAAATTATAAACTTGCTTAAAGTCAAAAGTTGTTACCGTTAGACGCTTCTTCTTTTTATAACTAGCCCAGTTCTGAGCTTCCAGCACCAATTTTCCACCAGGGCGGAGATCGGCAAACATCCGACGAAAAGCTCGTTTCAAACCAGCATCACCCCAATTAAGATGTAACCATTTGGTTGTAGATAAGCACAGGATCAGATCAAATTGTGGACTCTCCATTCCCGATCCTATCGCCATGTCCTCACGCGGAACGTAGTTGCCCTGGAAAATAGAGAAAAGCATTGATAAAAATAATCACAACACATATTAATTCCATATTTTTTGTATTGAGCTTTATTTTAATATAAAATTGGAGGAAAGTTGCACATGTATAATATGGCAAAATTATTATATACAAAGATGAAGAAATGAAAGTGAAAATTGTCATTGTTAAATTTTCATTTTTGTACCCATTTAGTTCTAATATCTAATTTTCAAAAGACGCGCAATGGTAACAGGCACAATGAACCTATACATAAGGCTAAGACCAAAATGTCGGACATGGCCCATCATATCTTGTTTCCCGCGAAGGCGAAAAGCCCCTGCCTGTCCCTTATATGGGAAATTGGCATGACTTTAGTAAAAGGTTAAGAAATAGAATTCTCCCCGGCGTGGAATATGACCTTCTAAAATCGTAATGTCCCTCGTAACATTTCAACTATCCGACACTCACATTGCCGGTTGTTATTTTTTTAAGCAGACGTACAATATGCGCGATGTAGTCTGCCAAAACCGTTAGGAAAGTGTTCTCCCCTCCCATTGGAATTTCAAAACTATTAAGCCGCCATAGTGATATAGTATTCCGGATATCCTGTGGTTAAAACTTTTCGAGTTACAGAGACTAAACTTTGTCAAGATGTAACCGGAACCCTATAGTATGCATAGTCTTGATATGACATGCACTTCATAAATTTTCAGCTTTTTATTGTTCAGTTCATCTCTCATGAGGTGTGACTTTAGCAAACTAAGAGTTTTGGAATTTGAAATGTTTCTACTCTATGTAGAAAAACATGATTAAATAAACATTTCTTTTACTTTTACTTTGACTTTCATCAAGTACTGACTGGGGCCTGTAATACATAACACAAATGAAACACTTCACAGAAAACAACAAGATAAGATGTGAAAGATTACAGTGGAGAAATATTAACACAATATCAGAAAAAACTGTTTACCTGTTTGAATGTTACATTGTGAGGAAATATAGGAGGTGATACATCTGCTGACGTATTACCAAGCGGTCCATACAACACTGACATTGACATTGGAAAGAAACATTGCCCCTGATCTTGCTTGTTCACTGCCTTCCTATTCTTTCTTGGCTTTTTAATCCTCCTTCCAGACAATGACTTTTTACCATCATCCCCCTTATCTTGTTTCTGATCCACAGAAACACACTCATCACAGTTTTCTTGTTTACACTGATCACAGTCTACCTTTTTGTCATCCTCTACCTCTAACTTCTTGTCTTCCTCCGTCTTTGGAACTTCTGATGGAACAGGTATAAATGCCTTTAGATTCTTTCTCGCCCTGCCTATAACGTAAGACAAAAGAAGATTGAAAATTTACTTAAATATCTATAGTCTATTTTTCTATTCTATTAAACTCACGAAATACAATATATACATAAAAGTTTAACATTATAACAACAGCGTAATGAGACAAATTACACATTCATTTCCTAGATCAAATAAATATAAATGTGAAGTCTCAGATTATTCTGAGACTTGACTTTTATGTCTTGACTACAATGAATTAATGTTCAAAGTCCGTTACAATCACCAGTAACATTAGAGAGATATATAACTTTGATGTTTCTTTTTTTACTATTTTTGTAGTAGTTATAAATAAATAGTAAAAAAAAAACGCGATAATATCCGAAAAATTAGTTTCATTTAAATGTGTAGTGTTTGTGTAAATATAACAAATCATTCTTTTTGTAGTAGTAATTAAATTACTTTTATTTAAAGAAAAACATCAGGAATCAGGATGCAATAAATTAATAAAGTAACAATACTTATTTGTTTACAGTCATGTGATGCCCTCCTGGCTGACTATCAACCACATCAACTACTTCTGAATACTGTAAGTAGCTATTAACAATGTGAAAGCTTAGAAGTTTTAGCGCATGAGATATATTATAGTGCATGTGTATGCTCAAACATGGAGGCATTCACTCATCTTAACTTACCCGCCACCAATGTAACACTTATGCAATAAGATTAAGGGTTGTCAGAGCCATGCTAATTGTCACAATACAACTAGACACAAAGACCAACAATTTGAGTTTTGCATAAATGTTAAGACTCCAGCTGGGGATCGAACCTAGGACCTGCAGCTTAGCAATACTGAGACCACTGGGCCATGGGGTCCATTCAGTCAAAAGAATGCACTGTAAGCATATTTACAGTAAAATTGTTGCATTAGCTGCATACTTTCACTGACTACAAGTATTACTTATTACATGAATAGTAAGTGCCCAATTATTGTGAAAGCTTAGAATTTTTGTTGTAATTAAGACATTTATGAGTACACCGATATGTAGACCAGTACACTTGCACTTGGTTACAATTGAAAACAAAGCCATTTACACATATTAGGTAAAACAAATTTGTAACTTAACAGTTGAAGCTATTTTTTATTATTAAAACTAAATAATTGATTACAGACAAGCAAGTTGAGTTTAATTTAAAAATATTAATGATTTATTAGTAATATAATGAACTATATACCAATGAGAACAGGGTCTATATCAATGCCAACAACGGATCTAGCACCAAGGGTACGTGCCACAGCTATAGATATGTGACCAACATTACATCCAATATCCAATACATCCTTATTCTGGAACAAATGCCTATGCATCTCAAATACTTGCAATCTAATATCCATCATAGCATTCAGATTACGGTATCCATAATACCTGGAAAAAATAGAAATTTCAATCAAAACAACACTTAATTGCAATGAACAAAATGATTACACCATTCAACAACAGATATTTTTAAATAACAATTACTTCCAATGCTAAGCCAATATGAAATAAATATTACCTGTCATAATTTCCATATTGATATCTTGAATTTTTTGGAAGAAAGACTGGTAATTTTTGCTCCTTTTTACAGTCACTTTTTGGCTTTGCACGATGAGGTGATACTGGACGCTCTGGTTGCGCAGGGCGCTGTTGGTGTCTGGCTCGCATCCAGGCACCTGGTTGTGGAACTACAGGACTCACAATTTTATCTAATGAATCCATACGCCTTAATTTTTTATTGTCTTTCCCTTTTTGTAATGCATTTTCACTCTCACTGCATGATCTCTTTCTTGACTTAGATGTTGAAGGTTCTGGTGGTAGTGGCTCTTTCATTTTTTCCTCTTTTACTACAATTACTTCTATGGATGGGGTTGTATTATCCGTTGTACGACGTCTAATTCTTGGCTTCTTCCTTGGCTTTCGCTGCTGCATTTCCAGCCTCTTCTCATATTCCTCGTTATCTAAGGGCTCCATTAAATTTAAAGGATCTCGAATATTTGGAGGAATTATCACATCTATTTTGGCCTTGTGCCTGGGTGGTGTAGGCAATGGTGAAGACTTGGGAGTTACTGCATTCATTGCTCTATTTATATCTTCATCTTGTAGACTATTCAAATTCAGGGGATCAGAAATATTACCACCAAGCAAAAATTTAGTAGGAGGAATAAAAGTTTCCTTTCGGGGCCTTTTATATGGAAGAAAAAATTTTGAAATAGAGGGGAAACTTTGCGCTCTTTTTCTAAATTGCTTAAATTTTGTTCCAGTATAATGAACTCTGCGAATAGTGTTCCTATCAATATTATCCTTTGTTGTCACATGACTTTTCTTGCCGTGACGAAATTTCTTCTTTGGTTTTTTCGATCCTCCCGGTCCAATAGCTTCCTCATCTTTCGTCAAACTTGTATCTTCTGCTGATGGAGCTACAGATACATTAACAGATGTTTCATTAGAATCCGCCGCATCGGTATCGGAAATGTCTCCCGCCTCGTTCTCCATATTATCAATTTCACTTTTAATTTCACAAGCAAACACGTTTTTTTCATAAGTCTCCATTATTAAATGTATCTTTTAATTTTTTTTTACATATTAGAATACTAACATTCAAAAAATTAAATTTACCGCCTCTTCAAATCTCAGAAAATCTACAAGGACATCCGCTAATGATGATAAACAGGGTTTAACAATGATATTGATAAAATAGTTATAAACATATTACATATCGAATTTTTACACAAATCATACAACCAATAAGATTTTTATGTTTACTTCTCCCAAATTTATCAAACTTAATATGATTTTTACAGTATTCACCACACCACAAACACAGAACTGACTAAGAAAAATGGCAATTCTGTTTGACAATTTCAAATGTTGCCAATATTAACGCTGTATATGTAGGTAATCCGAGATAATTAATGCGCTAATAAAATATCATGCTTTCTTTTGTGTTACGTATTGTAGCTTAATAATAATTACGATATTATGATATTGTAATCAAATCATGAGTGAAAATAATTGTATAAAATTCACACAAAAATACCAACCTTGAAAAAGTTTTAATCTTCGATTATACTATTTAAATGAGGTTATATTTTTTCAGAATACCCTAGAAGTATATGAATGAATTAACGAAATATTAATTTGGTATGGAATTTTTGATTCTTTTAAATAACCAAAATGATTTCTAAACAAAAAACCGATTCTAGTTGCAAATAGTCGCGACTTTAGTTTTTTCGCAAATTTGTTCACAATTAGTAACATATTTCGATTTGTACTGACCGGACATAAAGCAAATAGGAAGGAATCTAATAGAATAGTTTAAATAGATACCAATTGAGAATTCAACAATACACACAGATGAATAAGTTAAAGTTATGAAACAAAATAGAGTAACTTATACAGTAAACCAACGGTTTTCCAGCCCTTGTCTAATCCGACGCATTCTGTAATCCGACGTACCAAATATTTCACCCTAGATTTAGAAAAAAACTGAACTAGCAGGTTATTTGAAGTAAAAATTTTACGTGGAGTATTTTTTGGTGTAAAAGTAAAAGATTAAAAAATGCCATTACTATAGTAAAGTAAGTAACAAAAGTAAAGGTAGTTTTATTTTCGAAAGGAAAGCGTTATTTCAAGCAATTTGAGGCAAGACACAAATACTGAATTATTTTTTTCTATCCCCTCCCTCCCTCGCTCCCTCTATATATTTATATAGTGTGTTCACTCTTGGTGGCAAAATAAGTTTTATTTTATAGTTTTACGTGCCGGAATCCACGATAGCTAAGATGTTGGTGGTAACAAAGTATTTGCAACTATTTCTATACTAAACGTTGCATTTCCGGTTTAAAGTATTGACAAGCATTACGGAATATTACAGATGTGAGTCAGACGGTCAAGTAAAACTGGGCTATCACATAATGTTAGGGCAGAGTAACGTTCTGGTATACATTATCAAAAATCCTCTAAAATGCAATCAAATTAGTCAATACAACAATTCATATTATCAATATTTATATACTCAATATTTATAAATAAGTAACTTAATGTCCGGTTTACACAGGCCAAATTTTTAGCGCAGTTGGTAAGCACAGTTCGTAAAGACAGTAAAGTAAATCGATCGGACTGTGGCGAGTCAACCTCAATTGCAAGCTGCCTTTCCAATGGATCAAAAAATAATCCGTTCCTCATGCTCATGCGCGATGGTTAATTCGCCACTAGCTTCGTGTAAACAGCACGGAGGACAGATGAGCGTAAGCGCATATAAATTTTACACAGACTTTGTATTTGACTTTGTTAGTCTGAGGAAATTAGAGTGAAGTTTGTGAATTAATATATATCCCACGAATGTCTATTAAATAACAAAAATACATTTTTTAAAATTGTTCATATGTTGAAAAAAATGGTTTAATTTGCTCCACAGTTATTACAAGTATTTTGCAAAGAATCGCATGAATTTCATGACATTGATCCTCCATCTCGATGGCTAATCGACACTTGACTGTATGTAGTGTAAACAGTCACTGTCCAGGTGCTCGTCACTGTCCATTAAACTTGCACTCGCTACTTCAATAAAAACTTGACCAATGTAAACCAGGCTTTAGGAAGTATGCCTCTGTAACTGCATTCCAATTTAAAAATTAAATGCTACATCGTTTTCCTGTCCGAGATTTTCCGAAGGAGCTGTGATAGTCTCCTCTCCAGGTAAAACTGTACAACATATTAAAGTTTTCCTGCCGACAGACAAGACAATAAGGAATCAAGTTTTGGCGTCAATTAGAAAAATGACGGTAGTATTTTAATGAACTTTATAATTTCTGTGTATATTTTGAGTTTTGTTGTTTAATATTGGAGTTATTTTGCAGAGAGTTGTCATGAAAGCTTTCAGTGATTGTAAATTATATTAAAGACCAAAATTGTACTTGTTTTTATTTGTTTTCACTTGTCCAGCAAAAGTTAACTATCATTTTACTGTGTTGCAGATTGTATACCTGGATATGTTACTTAACACTAGAAAATAGTTTTACGATTGTTTCCATAAATACATAAGAATGAATATTTAAATTAGCCATTGGCGCAAAAAAAATGTTACGGGTTACCTTATTATTATTTATTTATTAATGGAAACAGTCACAAACTATTTTCCAGTGTCAAGTAACATATTCAAGTATGCAATCTTCTAGAAGCAACACTTCAAAATTTCGATCGACAGTAAAACGATAGTTGACTTTTACTGAAGTTTTGCTGGACTGTTGGAGACAAAACGAAAAGCACAATATTGGTCTTTAATTGAATTTTCCAATGACTGTACACTTTCAGGAGCACTTGCTGCATAATAAACTATCAATATTAAACATCAAAACTCCAAATATACACAGAAATTACAAAATTAAATAAAAACACTACCGCTACTTTTCGAGTTGCCGCCAAAAGTCCACGGGTTACCTTGTCACTGGGACAAACTAAGTTTATATACAAATATGAGTATTACTATATTAAAAAATCATAAAAGTTACATAAACGTTGCATAGTATGCACAGCGCTTGCAATAAAATATTTTGCTAAGACACTGTTTTATTTCTGCTTAATAATAAAATAAGATTTAGCATTTTTTTTTTATAAAATAATGACCCTTAGAAATCTGTTGTGGAGATATAACTTAAATATTTTTTTAAAAAAATCAGAGGCTACCTGATTTACCTCCACCAGATACCTACCAGCATTGTAACACTCATACCACTGAAATCAGACGGACAGTTCCCGGTGGTGGTATAAGTTCGTATGTGCACGCTGTTGTAGGAGCGCGGGCGTTGCTGTTCAAAACTTGGGCAATACACACTATTATTAATTTCACATACGGATCTAAGCAAATTAGCAATTAGGGAAATAGACTTGATCACATAGCCATTCTCAAAGGTTACATGTAAAACATATACAACCGCCAGGGTTTGTGATAACACTAACACAAATAGAATTAACGACTCGAATAGACCAAAAATTGTTTCCAAATGTTGTCCACAGATGCAGCATTACCACACAAGTTCAATATTACCACACAGGAGGTTCAGCATTGGCGCACAGTTTTAGCATTACCGCACAGTTTCAGCATTGCCACTCAGTTTCAGCATTGCCACACAGGCTTAGCATTGCCACACAGGCTTAGGATAAACTTTCCAATATGGACCATCGATTTAAATGCCCATTTTTTGGTAGATAGTACTCACTAAAAGAAAGCGTTTTGCAAAGTTTTAGGTTGCGGAAACTTACGGTTCATGAGATAATTTTTTTTTACTTTTCATACAAATTGGCAAATAACACGCAATTACAAAATAAATTTGACAAATAATTGATGTCAAACGTCAATCACTTCACCTTTCAATAATAAGGTGTATGTATGTAGGTTCCGAAAATTTGTATTTCCTAATAAGTACAGCTTTTGTACTTGTATTTCATTGTTTTCAACTTTCTGTATTATCTAATTCTTACTGCACTACATAAAGTGTTTACTTACTTATTTACGTTATATAAAATATATAAAAGAGCTCGGAGGCGCGGAGGGAAAGATCGCCTTCGCAGCTTCGGCTTCTTGGCCTCAGCCGCTACGATGATCTCGGTGCCCGCGCTTCCCTACGCTAGGGCGGAGGGACTGCTCATCCCGCAGCGCCGGAGCTGCCACGGAGCGCCAGAGCACGACTTCTCCGCTTCTAATCCCCCCCCCCCCCCCCCACTTCCCGCTATTCTAACCTTAAAACTTTAACCATGAATATCTCCATAACCATGGGGTTCCGCAGGGTGGGGATGGCACAGAGGGGTAATGTTGGTAGAAAAATGTAACATAAACAACACAATAAAACTTTTGGTGGCCCTAGATTTGACTATCTTCGATTGAAATATCTTTCGTCATTATTAGTTCTAGTATTTAATGTTTTATTTTCATTCAAACATAAACATTTAATAACATTTAAAACTTTTTATTGGAGAATCAGTAATCAGTAGCCATCAATTAAAACAAGTAACTTTAACATTTACAAAAACTTGAACATAAATCGAACTGCAATACAATTATTGCAGATTTCATATCGCCCATCGACAATGTTACCGTCGTGATTATTAATCAACACGACTTCGCGACTTCATCGTGTTTCTACTGATGCCGCCATCACCATAACAACAACTGTAAAAATCAAAATCATAATCGAATAACTGTTTAAAATTACCACACGGGAAATGAAAATAAATATCGGTAAAATGTCTAATTTTGTAAATGAGAAATAATGTAGGAACTTTATAGACAAAATAATACAGACGAAAATAAAATAATAAGACTTTAGCCTTATTTTTTTTTCGAAAAACATTTTGTCAAATCGAAAATGCCATGAATATCAAAGGTCTTTACAAAGTTTTAAATGGAGTAATCAATCGCATCGTTTATGTCAACTATCTCGACATTTACACTTTTCATACGCGTCACCTTACCGCCGTTATTAAATAAATTTCCGAGAGTACAATAACCCGCTCTCATTGAAAAACTTTCCCCACAAAATAATTAAAAAGAAAATTCTTTAAAGGTGGCAAACGAACAAGAACACTGGGCAATCCCACTTCTGAAATATTACGGACTATTACAGATGTGAGTTAGACGGTCAAGTAAAACTCAGATGAATACTTTAAACACTTAATGTTTTGGCAAAGTAACGTTCTGGTATACGTTATCAACAATCCTCCCTTCACTTTTTTTTAATGAGATGATGGTCACTGTTAGCTTTCACAGCTTCGCCGGATTGAAATCGCTGTTAAAGTTTAAAAATGGTTGGAAACACCAAAATAAAACCTGCCCAAGAGAACATCTTTTAATCGCGGTGTACATTTCGCATATATCGCATATTGAGGTGCGTCGATTATTCGGTGAAGGAAAAGATCTTAAATCGTTTGAAGTTAGTCGAGCGGCATTTATGTACGTGGGCATTAATTCCACTGGTGACCATGCGCACGACTGTAATAAGCTGTGGGCTTTTAAGTTATACCTACGAATATATTTTAACTTAAAAATTAAAAATAAAACTAAAATCTTATTTATTTAATTAATTATGTATCTTAACTACCTCTTTAAAATATAGATTAACTATGTTATAAAATCAAATTTTAAATGATATTTATTGTCTCTATACCGAATACGTTTATGGTAAGACCTAGTGCGTATGTATTTTATGTGTTGCAACCCAACAGAAGCGTAAATATTTAAAATTTGAATTGAAAAATGGCCGTTTAACTTGACAAAATTTGTGATTGTTAGTGTTTTGTGTATGTGGTGTTTTTTTGTGGAATTTAAAGGTAATATTTATATTATATATATACCATAACTCTGTCTCTTTTCGAATACACGTTTTTTAAAAAAATATGATTATTATAAATGTTTCTGTATTTAAATATCCAATTTTAATGTATCGTAGTGTATAATTGTTAATCATCATTCGGTAATGATGATAGAGTGATGCTGTTAATATAGAAGTTATATATTACTCTATTATTGAAGTCGAATAAGTTCAACGTCTAATTCATTTTATTTAAACAATTTCGTACATATAATTTATACTCTCTCTTCCAGATGTCAAGAATTCCCAAATTACCTATAGCTACAAAAGAAAATAGGCTCGGTCTATTAAATGGAAGACCTAGGACATTAGCCAATGGCCTTAGTGATGCTGATAAAAAGAGCCTCATCTTAAATCATACAAGACCACTTCGTAATGGGGCTACATCAACTGTACCAGCTCCACGTTTAAAGAGATCCGCTACGGCTCCTTCAGCTACAACTGTGCCAGTAAAATCTGCTAAAATAGAAAAAAAGGTAGGTACTGTTGCACCGAAAATTCCTCCCTATGACTATAAAGCTAGATTTAATGACTTACTGGAAAAACATAAAGCAATTAAATCAGAATTTAATGATTTGAAAGACAAACATATAGAAGTTTCAGATGACTATGAAAAAATTAAAGAAACTGCTCAGAGTAGTGCTACTGAGAAAGACATTTTGAAAGATAAACTACTAAATGCTCATAAAGATTTAAAAGAGAAGACATCTGAGCTCCAAAGTATCAAAATAGACTATGAAATAACAAAACACGAAAATGATGAACTTCAACATAAAACCAAAGTATTAGACGAGGTTACTAGTAGCCTGAAGCAAAAGTCACTGGATTTGGACAAACTCCAATCTGAGTTTGATGATTTATCTCGGCGTCATAAAAGCCTTAAAGAAGAAGCAGAAGCATTAAGAGTTCTATCTGAACATTTAAAAAAGGTCTCTATTGAATATGATAAACTACAGCTTGATTACAAAGACGCTCAAGAAGCTATTTCAAAATATAAATCTGATTATGAGGCTTTACAAAATATTTTGGCTGGAATGTATAAAGATCAAAGAGATTTAAGGAATACCGTACAAGATTTAAAAGGAAATATCAGAGTTTACTGTAGAATAAGACCTCCACTAGTTTCAGAGACTTCTAAGCCTCTCTTTAACCTAAATGTCTTAGATGCTTGCTCTATAGAGGTTGAAAAGATTGAGTTATTAAATTCTGCCAGAAAAGGTAAATCACAACACTCATTCACATTTGATGGTATATTTACACCACATTCTTCACAGGAAGATGTTTTTGCTGAAGTGTCATCAATGGTACAATCAGCATTGGATGGATACAACGTCTGTATTTTTGCATATGGTCAAACGGGTTCTGGTAAAACATACACTATGGAGGGAGGTAGTGGTAGAGAGAATTATGGTATTGTACCCCGTTCAATTGACATGATATTTAATTGTATGGAGGACTTAAAAAGAATGGGTTGGGAATTAACTATAAGAGCTACCTTTTTAGAAATATATAATGAGATTATCTATGATTTGCTTGATTCAAGCAAAGATCAGGAAAGTCATGATATAAAGATGGTGAATTCGAAAGGAAATGATGTATATGTGTCAAATTTAAGAGAAGAGGAAGTAAAAAGTTCTCACGATTTCATCAGGTTATTGATATTTGCCCAACGTAACAGACAAACTGCCGCAACACTAAACAATGAGCGAAGCTCCAGGTCCCATTCTGTAGCACAAATAAAAATAGGAGCTATTAATGAAAAGCGTAAAGAGAAATTTACAAGCAATTTGAACTTGGTGGATTTGGCTGGATCTGAGAGTGGAAAAACAACACAAAGAATGGATGAAACAAAACATATTAACAGATCTCTATCTGAACTTTCCAAAGTCATCCTTTCACTGCAGACAAATCAATCTCATATACCCTACAGAAATTCAAAATTGACCCACCTGTTGATGCCCAGTCTTGGCGGCAACTCTAAAACACTAATGTTGGTCAATATCAACCAATTCGATGAATGTTTCAGTGAGACTTTAAACTCTTTAAGATTTGCTACTAAAGTTAATAGCTGCCGAACTACTAAAGCAAAGAAAAATCTCACTATGGTTGACACATTTTAATTTAATTTTCAATTATCTTTGAAAAACAGTAAGTCGGCTCTAACTATACATTGCTTAATGGGGCTGACTATTATACTTAATTGTTAAAGAATTCAATCCTGTTTAGTGATAAATATGAGTTAAAGTGAGTTAAAATTACTATGAAGAAGATAAGTTAATTTTTATAAGAAGTTATTAAAGAGACTTTTATAACTTAAAATATTCTAAATTATGACATAACATGAATGGTGGAATGTACTGCTTCCCAAATACATTTAGCTGATTTTAATTATTATCAAGTTTGTATTAATACTTAGATGGTATAATTTACTTTAAATTGTATTTTGGTTAATTTAGTTTTTAAAAAAAATCATGTTTTCCGAAATAAAAAAATGGTTTTTGGTACTTTAATAATATGATGTTGATTACAATCACAGTTTTGACTATATATGTTAAAATATGACTTCCCATTAGCTATTATGAAGTGTTGATAGGTTAAATTCTTAAGAAGGAACAGTAATATATTGTTAAAAAGGATAACCTTAAAATTGAGATTTATTCTTATGTTCCAATGATAGAGCAATAACTTTTAGAACATTTGTTGTTAGCTTTGAAACTAGGTAAATACCTTGTTCTGTTTTCTCCCATTTTAATAACTGCTGGACAGACAAGCTGGAAAGATGACTAATTTTAGACCCTGCATTCGAAGTTTTCACAATTTGAGTTAGCATTTAAAAGTAGGATAGGTCAAAACCTTCTTATAAGTTATAGCAGGTATAATTAATAGTCATGATCATTCTCACATTATGATTTTATTAAAATGAATAAATGTAACTAAAATTTCTTATTTAATGCTTTTGAATACCTCGGCCCTAAAATACAGATTTCGCTTGGTTTGTAATATTATGACAATATTTATGCTGTTTGTATGTGTTGAAGTAATGAAATATTGCAGGAGATATATAATTTAGATTATTATATTTATAGGTACTATAAATATAAAAAACTAAATATAGTCTTAATTAATAAACATAAAATGATTAAGAGCTACTTAAATATATAAGGAGATGTTGCATGTTTCTTATGAACATACAGTTTTCTTACTCAAACAAAAATCTAAATTTAGCTAGCGACTTTAAAATATCTTTATTAATTTACACATTATGTTATATTTGTATTATATTGCGGGAATTATATTGCGTAATCGTACAGTAATTCCATTAATGATTTACAATTACAATAAATTTGTACTTCTAAGAAAATATCTTGTGTTTTTAATAAGAGGCTACATGCATGCATAGATGTTTTGCTTTGCTGAATCAATCTCAGGTGTTACACCGCTTGATTTAAAAGCACATGCACAGGTTATATTGTTTTTAAAACCACATTCTATCAGGCCTATAAATGTCTTACTGCTGAGCACAGGCCTCCTTTCAATTTTGAGAGAGTTTGGGGCTAATAAGAGTACCACTTTTCTTCAATGCATGTTGGTAGACTCGTGTCTTTGTAATAATTTTATTCCTCTGACATGCAGGTTTCCTCACGATGTTTTATTTTGCCGCGAAGCTCATGCTCAATTAGAACTAAAAATGGAAGAACAATTATAGAGGTAACGACACCAAACGAGGAATCGAACCCGGATCGCGAGAGTACTATGAAATTTAAGGCGACCGCCTGGCCCTTGAGCTACTACGTAGTATATCGTAGCTACTATAATAACCTATTTCGTACTGGCTGTTTCTCGCCCACTTCGAGTACATAAAATTTAGTAATGATTTTTATTATATTTTTTTTATAAAAACCTCCTGTAACGTTGTCCGTTACAAAGTGTTCCTCTAATTATTATAACAACGAAAATCACCTATAAAGGAAATGCTCATTCGAACGCCAAATCTCATTAGAATCCCTTCAGCCGTTTGAGCGTGATTTAATGACAAACAGACATACAGACAAAAATTTATAGAACGCACAAATTATAGGTTTTCGGGGTAGATCATTTGTGTCAGACCGTCTCCGCTAGAGAAAAGTACCTTTGATACGACTTTATAATCGTTACATCCGAAACTGGAAAGGATACACGAGGTATGGGTCGTCATCACCTTCCAGACAACCAAACGATATCACTTCATTGATTACGTCATTGACGGAGTGCCTTTGTGTTTGGTTTGGGCTACAAGGCCAGTGCTTACAGTATTGGTACATTTGGCCTGGCAACTTTTTTCAGTAATAGTATTATATTTAATATACTACCGAAGCTTTAAAGTCGCTAATAATATGTTATTAATTTAATTTTTGTCTCTTCATATTTTAAGTAATTCATATATCATTAAATCATTCCTTAATATTTTTAAATTACATTCAAAGCAATATAACCAGTATGTTTTATTACATTTTTTGAGAATCAATTTTTTTCTAATAATCTTGTGAATGTAGTTTATGTTTATTTCAAAATATGGCGTTACTTATCTTTTATTATCAGCCTCTGTACAGGATAATCTTTCCCCCAGTTGAAAGGATTTGCTGTAATCGACACGTTTGGCAGGTGGATTGGCGAAAGCTGTACCAGACACTTTAGTCGCTGCTGCTAATCATGTGTGTGAAGAATTTACAACTGGTAAATTTTAAGTACGTTATTCCGCCATCTGTCGGAGGCTATGGGTTTTTTTTAAACATTTCCCTTTTTAGTTTTGTGAAAGTCATGGGACGAGTAAGGTTGGTAGATTATATAACGCCGCCACGACACGGCGCTTTATTTGTCATTAAATATTGTTATTATCTCGTGTGAGCTTTTTCCGTAGTATATTTAGTAGGACAAAAAACCTTATGCTCTCCGATCTCTTCGGACAAAACTGTTAAGGCCCCCGTAGGGATCTACAATGCACCTACTAGAGACGTACAAACACTTCATATATGACCGCCGTGTATTATTTTTCCCTTTCCAAAGAAGTTAAGCAACTTCGTAGTTTAGTATCACGTTTTGTGTCTCCACAGAATTCTTCAGTCCAGTGTTGACGTCGACCTTCGTTACAATAAAGGGGCGTAGTCAGTGTCAGTTGGCTGAACTTGACAACTTAAATCGATTGATTTATTGAAATTAACAGTGTATAAAGTTTATACTCGTCCCGTTCAAGTTTTGTTCTTCATGTCAATATTAATCTTCCAAGTACATTGTTAATGATGTACTTACGTAAAAAATCATTATGTCTAAAATATATATTTCAGAGAAGTATATTGTATTATATTTTCTTATCCTATAGTTTGGATTATTTATTTATTAATTTAATCTCTGCTTAATTTATACATTATATTATATTAAAATATTATATATAATCCGGAAAATTTTGAACAGAAGATTCCTTATTAAAAAAAGTAAAGTATCAGCTTGGCCGCGTATTATGAAATATAAGGCGCCAAAACTACTACCTCTTGTAAATTCTGTTTATTATTGATTAAATGTTCTACTCTACTTATAAAGTATTGCCGTAGTAGCTTAGTGGTTGGTAGCTCCTCCTTTATTTCATAGTACGCGAGTGACCTGAGTTCGATCCCTGGTGTCAGTCCTTGTTCTGCAATTGTAAGTGCTGTTTTACTACGTGCTCAGCGGTGAAGGAAAACATCGTGAGGACCAACCCGCATTGGAGCAATGTGGCGGACTCTTCCGTGCTCCAACGCCTTTTCAAAAATGAGAGAAGGCCTGTGCTCAGCAGTTTGTCATAGACAAGCTATACTTTTTTACTAATCAGTAAAATTGACTATTGCTTAAATTTAAATTATATTTTATTTAGTTATTTAGGTTGACTTGACTACTTGTCTCAGTTACCTACTGCTTTAACTTCCGCCGAACATATTTGCCTACGCAGTCCTGCGTTAGGAGGAGCGTCGTTGTTTGCGCTGACATTAACAGAAACATAATTGACTGTAACTGTCAGATGTTTTTGCTAATGAAACAGTCAATAATTATTAAAACTATACATATGTTTTACTCACTTCCCTTTGAAGTTCTATTGACAAAGATTGATCTAGTTAAATAATTTTATTTTCTTTAGTTTTAGAAGCTAAATAATCAAGCTGGTATTTAGCTTAGTTAGTAGTATAGTCTTACTATACTTTAGCTAAGAGTATAAACTTGAATGTAAGCAATTTATAAATTTGGCGCTATTTTACATATACAACTGTGTATAACTTATACTACATTAAACGTACTAGTGATCGAAATAAAAATATTTGTAATTAAAAATACTAGACTAATCTTTACAAGCTATAACTAAATAAAAATTAAATCACTTCATAGGTTGTAAATAAAACATACAAACTACAAAAACATCATACTTTTATTTTAATTATTTAAGACTAGATCAATTGTATTGAGCGATCAACCGCATTCTGTTTCATATGCACAAACACAAACATAGTATATTCTGTACATCTCCATGCCTATACTCTGGCGCAGGGAAAGGAACAGTGGGGCGCATGGGCCAAGCGAACGGTTCAGCGACCGAAAAGCGAGTCCAGAAATCCCTTGTATCACGTTCAACGCGTCACGTCGGGTTCTTTTATCGCTTCATTGGTCTTTTTGGACAAATTTGCAGTTTCTATTATATTAATCAGTCTATCCAATCCATATAGGAATCCCTCTTCGTGATTCCCTTGTTTCCATGGAGCGCGATGGTTGACCACGACGTCTTTTGGCACATGTCGCGTCTTAGCAAAATCAATTAGCCAAGCGCCTACTCGTTCATCATCGTAAATTATGAAAATACTGCTGCCGACGATCTCGTGTGTGCGGAAGAATTCGGAGCGCTCGAACAGTTCTCTGATCTCGCGAAGGCGTGCTGCTATCGCACGGCGGGCACGCTCGTCGTTGCCTAAGAAGCGCGCTATCGTAGCAGCAAGTTGATGAGGCTCTCTCACTTTCTGCAGGTCGGTGAGAGGAGGCTGTCCTGGTAACTTCACAGCTTCGATCCTGAATCCTTGCTCAGCAGAAGAGGACCGCTGTTCTCTGAATTGCATGTAGCGCAATTTTGTGACAGCACGCGCGGCATGTTCACTTTCGGTGGGGGCGGTTGGATCCAGACGCACCATTTTATCGTAAAGGTCGGGCCGAGCACGTGCGTTGCAGACTTCATCTTCAAGGAAGGTACGAGTACCCATCTTAATGTCCATGACATGAGGATCACGGAAGCCGTGTAGGAGATCCTGTAGTTCAATGAAGTGTTCGCCACCGTACTCCAGCTCGCGATAATAGCGTGGAATAGCGGAACACATGTGGGGACAGGCAGCGAGAGCTTCATAAGTGTCGCGCTCGGGATTGTGCGCAGGATGATCACCAGCTGCCCGTCTTTTCCACACGGTACCCGGACCGGCAGGCGCCAAAGAGCCAGGGTGGCCAGACAACTGGAACCATTCCGAAGATCTTGATTTTAAAAGTGCGTCGGAAGCTGGTGCCGATAGCTCTAATGCATTCTGTAACAATGAAGAAGTCTCTATAGCAAGTATTTTAAATGACGTTATGACTGTAGCTATAAATATCGATTTAGGTCAAAACAACAGTTATAATGTTTCGATATAATTTTTATTAATTTATTTAAGCACTGATTTTTGTTTATTTTTATTATTTATTTATTTATTAAAACTTTATTGTACACCTTAATTAAAAGGGTAACCATGGGCGGACTAAATGCCTATTGGCATTCTCTACCAGTCAACCCGTGGGCGTGGAGAAAGTTGTTGTGTATTATGTATTGAAAGTTTATAAAGTTTTTTAATACTTACAATAGCTAAAAATTTGAGAAAATCTGAAGGTTGCGATGGGGATGTGGTAGGTGCAGGCACGGCGGTAGCGGACTCCGTTGACGAGGGTGCCCGTCTCCAACGCTTAAAAAGAGCACCTTCATCTTTGCCGCGCCAGCGTTCCTCCTCCTTTCCAGAAGCAACCTGAGGACAATGAAAAGCACGTTGAAACACCATATCACACTACAGAACACTCGTGAAACTAACTTCACTATTATAAAGACAAAAAGCACTTCACAATTTTATAACGTACCGCTAAAATCTTATTTGCGGCATAAAGTAACCCGCCAGGACCGAGACGGCTCAGTACCGTCTGGCGGGAAACACTGTTCATCTTGCTGGTGACTGTCATTGCCGAGAGTATATGCGATGTAGAGGTGAATACAAGTATAGTAGAAAAACGCGCGAGGAGCGATTGACTTGAATAAACTAACGTCTACTGCTAGCCTGCGAGTGGTGTCAGCGGGAGGGCCGCGGGTGTTTATATAGAGACCTCGGCTTTCTCGTGACGTCGACGCCGCGCCCGCGCACCGCAGGCCGCCCGCGACTTAATACTACAGTTTTCCTAGCGCCTGTTTTTCTTACAGACTCGGCTATACATTAATAGTTCCATCGCTACATAAATCACATCTCCCTACAGTTCTCAGCTAATGAAAAAAATGGTAAGTGATCAGCTAATGATTTTATTCAATTGTTTACATTTAATTTAATTGATATTAAAACTTGAAGTGAACTTATGTACTTATTCACGCTATAATATGAAGTAAAAAAAAAGAGAGAAGAGAAGAGTACAGTGTTAAAAGCGTATGAGGAAATACAGAGCCATTCGTCCTACGACCTGGCCGAGCCTAATGTAACGCCTGTGCGATAGAGTCGGCAGGATGCAGTGTGACTACTCGAAAACTAACATTTTATGATTGAGCACAAATTTTGGCTCCGGTAGGGATTCGAACCCCGGGCACTCGGCGTAGAAATTACTGACAGATTAGTGGTGAAACTGTCGCCTTTCTCAAATAAACCATAGCTAACACTTTCTCCCTTTCAAAAACAACTTTTATATATATATATATATATATATATATATATCCGTATCGTGGTGGCTCAAGAGAATCTACCACCCCATCTCATCTCCCGAGTGTCGTGAGTGCCGAAAAGTCGACAGAGGGAAAATAAAAACCAGGAGATGAGCAGCAGCGTTTGAGATAAAACCCCCATTTTGAGAGCTACTTACTTATGGCAATCTATGGGAGAGCCTTATGTTCATCAGTGGACTAGTGATGAACCTAATGGATAACATATTGGATCGCTGAAACGACGATATCTATAATTGTAGTTTAATACTATAAAAACTGCAAATGATTTAACGTTTCTCTGAATACAAAAACCAATGTTTTAAATACTACACACAACAATAATACAGTGCGTAAAAAGATTATTATATGATTGTAAATTGTAATATATGAATAGTGATTGATGTGGTAAACGATAACATATAATGGTATAAAAATTATAAACTTTTCATGACAAAAACATGTTGTTATTTTTGCGGAGAGACAATAAGAATTGATTTACACATAAAAGAGCTAGGGGAAAAACTTGACAAACAGACCGAGTACATCGTAAGTGAAGGCACATTTGCAATGCCTTCTTTGAGCTTTATAAACATAGTTTGAAATATAGGACATTTCGTTAAGATGATAATACTAATTTCATCGTCAATCTATGCTATCATATTTTGTAAGTTAAACAAAGAAACTACTATCATAGGCAATTTAAAAATTAATCATGGCTTCATGCATATTATTTTAATTAGGATAATGTTACAGCTTTTTATAAAATTACATTATTTTTAAAAGAGAGTAAAATGTGTATGTATATCGTTGACATTTACTCTATAGAAACATAGTCGCCTTCGGTCGCTGTCAGATGTCGCTGCAAAAAAAAAATCGTCTGCTAACGAACAGGGGCAACCGACCGTAACTAACTTACATTATCTGTACACTTTATGACGATGACGTACGTAGACAGTGTTTAAAATACCTATATTCATGAAAAGTATAAATAATGTTCTATCAAAACATTTAAGTACGTACTAAATATACATTTAAGTACGTATGTGTGCAGCAGAAATTAAATTACAAGAAAAGGAAGCGTGACTCGCTGACGTGGGCAATGTGTTGTGTCCTTAGCGAGTGACGCAGGGGGAAGACACGGTCCAAATACTGTGACGACTGACACCCGATTCATGACAATTACTTACGAAACCGATTTTTATTGGCTTCTATGATGAGAATAAACTTTACATAGAATAATGAATGTGATTTTTGTGTGCGCGAAAGTTAAGTTGATGAAAGTAAATGAGCATGATGTGCCAATAAGATAATTTGAAAAACATGTATATCATAATCTCTTATACAAGTGCCGTAAAACAAATGACGTAATAAGTTTCACTTTCATTTATATGGTTATCAGTTACTTATCAATTTGTCAGTTTTCAGTTTCTATTTTTTTAACAAAGTGTCACCGGAATTACTAGAACTAGAAATTAATATACTTATTAATTAGTGTCGGCGTTTGAAATGACCTAAGATTTGCCTTGCTTAGAAAAAAATCTTAAATTAATATTTTTAAAACGATGATAAAGAACTAAGAACCGAATATAGAATAAAATTGTAACAATGCTGTGTTGTGAGCATAGCTTTCAAAGTTTCAAACATTATAATACTTACATACTCTTTGCATTATATTTAAAAGTGACTTAGCAATGACATACGTTAGACCTGAGCAAAGATATTTTTGTCATTATAAATTTTCGAACACCAATCCAGCTGCATCAATTTAATATCAAGTTGACAGATTTGGAATTACATAAGCTTCTTTTAATGATGTTGTAGAGAAACCTACTAAAGATATTTTGTTGTTAATTAATATAATCGTTCTTTTTCCATAATATGGCGTGGCGGTATTTATGAATTGTGTGAGGGTAGTACTTCCCTTGCCGAGCTGAGTCAGTCTGTCGGCTATCAATTGCACAGAAGATTACAGTGTTAAAAGCGTATGAGGAAATACAGAGCCACTCGTCCTAAGACCTGCCCGAGCCTAATGTAACGCCTGTGCTGTGGGTCGGCAGGATGCAGTGTGACTACTCGAAAACTAACAATTTATAATTGAGCACAAATTTTGGCTCCGGTAGGGATTCGAACCCCGGGCACTCGGCGTAGAAATCACGTACTCTGATTACTGACAGATTAGTGGTCAAACTGTCGCCTTCCTCAAATAAACCATAGCTAACACTTTCTCCCTTTCAAAAACAACTTTTAACATCCTATAGGTTATTTCAATGGGAAGGATGTTTATATTTTTAAATAGAGTAAACTTATTATCGCGGGACACCCACGCTTTATCTATATTTGAGGTTGTAATACTTTGGATACAATGTCGGTGTGTATTAGTTCGTATTCGTTTTTTATTTCAATCCAAAAAGCTCTTTAACTGAAAAGTTATAAGACAATCAATTAGACGATAATTGCGCACAATGATTATGATAGTGTTTGTTCATACATGCTCTACGTATTGATTTATTAAAAAGAAAATTGAGCTTCTTTACATCCGTCCGATGAATTTGCGACGGGCCTCAACGGTATAGTCACGCCACTGATCTTTCCAATTTTTTTTGTAATGTGGATAATTTTGTTTCTCTTCTTTCATAAGTTACTAAACTCATCCAGACTTAGATTCGTTTCTCGAGCGAACGTGAAACGAAAGCACCAGATATGCTTTATAATGTTGAATGTTGGTTCTAACTCATATACTAAAGTGGTATAATTTTTGTTTTCGTATTTCTGAAATATATTACTCAAAAATTACTAAAATGACATTCAAATTGTTGATTTCCTTCTTTATTTAAAATATTATATTAGGTTATTAAAAGAGTACATCAATAATAAAATGAGACGCAAACGTAAAAAATAACTTATTGAGAAATATTTCTATTTTAATATTTCAAGAATTGTTAGCCTGAATTGGAGCCACGTGACGACTATTACGTTCAAGGTAATAGACATATAAAAGTTATTTGTTTATATTTAAAGTGCTGAATTACAATAATTTTTCGCTCATATTATATACTACTATTATCTAAAACATTGTAAACAGTAACTGATTCCCGTGACTGATAAAACTGTTACTTACAAAAGGAATGGGGAACAAAGAAGAAGTGCATTGTCAGTTATTATTGACATGCAAGTATTCCGTACTTTTCCGATGTTTGCGGTGTTGCCACAGTCGTGTTCATATATAGGTTCAAATCAAATATGTTTAGCACCAGCTAATAGATTACACTCAGTTTGCACAGGCGCTAGGACACGCGCGAAATATTTTGTATCATAAATTAGTCCAACCTATTAAACAGGTAATAAATACGAGTAGTTGCACATTTATGACGTTGTGAACAATTCACATCAATAATATAAATGTTAAATATAAATAAAAACACATGTATGCAAATAATTTTACCTCTGGGTGACGCGAATACTTTTCTGGACGACATAAACTTATAGTCATGGCAAATCTGGGGCGAGCCACTTGCCTTTAATTTTATAGAAGAAAGGAAGAAAGAAAGAAAATACATTTATTTGTAACGACAGTACATTTACACAAACAATACTCAAAAAAGTGTTACAAAAATATGTCGTCACAAGTCGGTCCCAGCTCAGCCCGGCTGTTAGCAACCGGCGCTGGTCTTCCGCTGAGGCCGTTTTGTGATATCACGGTCCAGCTTCACAAAAGCATGTGCTTTTATATATATATATATATATATATATATATATATATATATATATATATATATAATATATATATATATTAGATAATGACCTTAAACAATATATTTTTATAATGAGTTTAATATAAGAAGGAAAAACAAAAAAATATTATCTCTAATGTAAGGTAAAAAGAAAAAAAAATAAAAAAAAAGAATAATGTTGTACAATGTGAATGCTGGCAAAATGGTTTCACCTACCTTCAAAATATAATAATAAATCGGCTATAATCTATAAAAGGCTTCAAGTCATTACTTGCAGCATAACAATACATATAAAATAAAATTAAGCATATTAGCAAAACGGTAAATAAAAAAGTGAGTGATTTACTTATTCTTGTTAATTTTTAGTGGAAGTGAAATATTAATTTACAAGAATAAGTCATATAGCATTTGTGTCTAGTTTTTGAATTACCTCATTCTTTTGGTGTTCGTAAAGATATATTTTTAATTTATTTCTAAAACCACTAATATGTTGCAGGTTCCTTAATGGCGATGGAATGTTGTTCCAGCATTTGGATGCAGCATAACGAAAACTACCCCTAAAAGCAGCTGAACTATGTCGTTGGGTCGCTAGCTGCTTCGCGCCTGGACCCGTGTGGAACCAAGACAACTTTTTATATAAATAGTTTGGTGCTTTATGTTTTAAAACACCAAAAAGAAGACAAGCTAATTGAAGTTTGCGACGATGTTTCATTTTAAGTATACAGTGCTTACTTAAATATGGACTCACATGAGCTCTTCTGGGAACGTCGAAGCAATAACGGGCACAAGCATTCTGGACTCGCTGCACAAGTTTCTTTGTTCTTGATAAAAGTCGTGGACCAAAAACTGTGTCTATATAATTTAATTTTGATGTAATTATATATTTATTTATAGCATGCGAGTGACCATTATTCGACCTGCTTCTACCGCTAAAATTGTGTGTGGAAAACATCATGAAGTAACCTACATCTTAGGAATAAAAATTTTTCGAGGATATGTCAAGTCCTAACTGAATAAACGAGGACCGCAAGAAAAGATTAAGAAGTAGAAGAAGTAGAAAGAAGATTGAGAGTAGAAGATAAAAAAAAAACGTAACAGGACACTTTGGTTTATTGTGCATGAGCAAATAAGCTTAAAAAGAAAAATATTTATTAACAAATTATAAATAAAACGACAAAGTTAATATTTAAAAATCTTGTCCATATTGTTTACTTACATTATTATTCATCGACGTGATTTAAATAGTACTTGGTATTTTTAATTATAAATAAAAATAGAATAGTCTACAGTCTGCTCATGATTTTGATTTTTTTTCTTTTATGTATTTTTTTTGTAATACCTTTTTATGTTTTTTTTGGTTTATTTGACAAAATTAGATACGAGTATTAGTAAAAAAAATTGACTTTATGTCCCTCCTGATTGAACTAAAATCCCCTGTAGCGTTTTACATGCATGCACTAGTGGGTTAGTACCCTCTTTAAAAAGAGTTCAATTTTGACCTGCCTAATAAAAGTTCGCGAACACAGCTTGTCAAATATCTTACGTTACAAATTATTATTTCTCATTACATTATTAAAATATAACGATTCGTTGTAAATGGAAACTTAATGTGCCGCCATTAATGACTGATCGAATTTATTATACAGCGTACGTTTTTTTCAATGACTATTAGTAGAGTAATGAATTAAAAAGAGTTATATATGAAGCGCTGCGAATCCCACTTTTTAATTTATTAAAACTTTTATTAGTAAAACGATCGGCTTATTACAAACAAAAATGTATACGATCGTAAACCATACCGCTTTTGCTATTTCTGACCGTACCGTAATCCCAACATGGAACTGTGGTTAAAAACAGTATTTTAGTTATTATAAATGTTAGTAACATTCTGTATATTCCTCTCATTGTTAGAGCCGGAAAGTGTCGCTACCATATCCAATCCAGGTTAGTTCCTTCACATGTCTTCGAAATATTTTTTATATCTTAAATGTGAAGGTTTTCACAGTGACTAGCTCTTGATAAACCAACACAAAATACCAATCAACAGTTTTAGCGGTGCCGTCAAAAGAGAACGAACACGGATTCCTGGTCTCTACCACCTCTGCAAAACGGTCCGGTTAATAAATAATCAATAATTCTGATATTGTATTCATTAATTATTACTATTCAGCCACGTAATAACAGTTCAGTTGTAGCTATATGCTCTTTTACCTTTGAACCGTTTTTGGCTGAGTAAAAAATTTGTATTTAAAAATTGGTCGTACTTTTAATATGCTGCTGTACACATCTACCTAAGAGATTTATTCTTAATTGTAAAAAAAATATTACAACTACTTTACAAATCGTCGCGAGGTCCATACCAGACAAAAAAGGAAAAACTTCAGAAACTTACTATATCAGCCTCCTTGCCATAAATATATGTAATAAAAATGTATTTAATATGTGCACATGTGTCTACAACCTACTTCTTAATGACTTAAAACTGTAGGAAGGTAATAAATTTAAAAATAAATTGCGTGACTGACTCTTATCTAACTGCTTCTATAACATTAAGGAATACATTGACTTTTGTAATACACTCAGCGTCACAAAAATCGCACCTCTCTGTGTTTGCGCGAAAAATGGCTGTAATGGCTAGAAACGAATTATATTTATATAAATCTTGGTATGTTTGAAATGGGTATTAGAATAGCTTTACATTATTAATAAAAAAATCATGAAATCATTAAAACATTTACGCTCATTATAGGGCGTCAAAAATAAACACTGTCAAATGCTCGTTAGTAAGACCGCTAGTTACACCACCTAAAAAGGGTATAAAAGGGTCGATCTGGATGAAATATGGGCCAGTCGTAATTTAGACTGCAGTGAACACACGTGAACAAGTAACCCAAGTAAGAACAAGTAAAGATGGACACCAGCTCTGAAGAAGCCGCTCAAGTGATTGCCCTATTGCAGTTGGGGATGCGGCAGTGTGACGTTGCTCGACAGTTGAACCTGTCCCGTTTTTCAGTTCGACGGGTGTGCCAACGTTTTCAGCAGACTGGTGGTTATGTTAGAAAACCGGGATCTGGAAGAAAACGGTGCACATCAGAAAGAGATGACCGTTTCATCGTTACGACATCTTTACGAAACCGTTTTACAAATGCTGTTGAGTTGCAACAACAGCTTCGATCAACTCGGAGAACATCTGTGAGTGTTTCTACGATAAGAAGAAGGTTACACGAAAAGAATTTAACAGCCCATAGACCTGCTAAAGGTCCAAAACTTACTGCACAGCATCGCAGAGATCGCCTAGACTTTGCTCGCAATCATTGCGAGTGGACTCTAGAACAGTGGCGGATCGTACTCTTCTCTGAAGAGACGAGGGTCTGTCTCTTCTGCAATGACAGACGTAGAACAGGGTCTACAGAAGACAGGGGGAGAGGTTCACACAACCCCGCTTCGAAGAATCCGTCTAATACGGGGGTGGCTCGTGTATGTTTTGGGGCGGCATTTCCGTCGACGGGAAAACGGAACTTGTGTGCGTTTCCCGGACTCGGGGTGGCCGTGGGCAAGGGTCATTAAATGCTGGTCGGTACATTACTGAAATCCTGGAGGAACATGTGGTCCCGTATGCTGGTTATGTCGGTGATGGATTCATGTTAATGCTTGATAATGCTCGTTGCCACACCGCGGCTATTGTACGGGATTATTTACAGGAGGTCGATATCCCTGTTATGCATTGGCCAGCACGAAGTCCAGGCCTTAACCCAATAAAACATCTCTGGGATGACCTAAAACGGCGCGTGCGAGCTCGAGATCCAGCTCCAGCCACTCTTCAAGCCGAGCTCCAAGATGCGGTACTTGAAGAGTGGGAACAAATACCCCAAGAGGCTGTTGCGATCCTTGTAAGGACCATGGAAGCCATTATCAAGGCAAGGGGGGGTAACACTAGGTTTTAAGAACTTTTTTTGTATTTATTAAGTTTTTTTTTAAATTATTAATTTGCAAATTTGTACATACCCTGTCTTTTTCTTTAATTTCTCTTTCGTCTCGTTATAAAAGTAAAATTCAATTAAAATTCCTGAAAGCTAATGAAATTACCTTTCGAATGATACCCTCAAACCACAACATTGCCATTGGCCTGTTGTGTTAAAATAGTATTTAAATATTTTTTTTCGGATGTGCGATTTTTTTGACGCCGAGTGTAGATTAAGGAATAATAATCCTGTTACATATAATATTTAAAAATATTGGGGAAGCTCAGGGGCCGGGTGCTCGCCTGTAATTTCATAGAACGCGAGTAACCTGGGTTCGATCCCCGGTTCCAGCACCTCTAAAATTGTTCTACAATCTTAAATGCTGATTTACCACGTGCTCAGCTGTGAAGGAAAACATCGTGACGAAACCTGCATATCCGAGGAATAGAAATATTTCGAGGACATGTGAAGTCCGCCAACCCGCAATGAAGCAGCGTGGCAAACTATTCCCCGCACCAAAACCCTCTCAGAAATGAGAGTAGGCCTGTGCTCGGCATTGGGACATTTATAGGCTGTTACTTTACTTCTTTATTGATATAATTAGTATAATAAAATATGAATAATTAATTAATAATTATAATAATTATACAATAATATAATAATATTTACGCGTCTGCTTGCAGGCAGAATACTAACGACTGCACTAATAATGTAAGACCTAAATAAATGTTGAATCTTAATCTACAGTTTGTGCAGTGTTGCCGCCAGCAACAACAACTGAATATCGAAAATATATGTCGTATGATAAGAGGGGTTTGAGAATGTCAATTTAAACATTGTGCGAAAATAAACGGTAATAAATCGTAAAAAGACGTTGTTGCTATTTAAATAAAATATAATCAAAATCAGCCTTTTAATTTTAACAGTTCATGGTAGGACATAGGCCTCTCTGAAGTTGGGCCGAGTTGCTTATAATCTCTATACTTTAAAGGCGGATTGGTGATAGCAGTGGTTGCAGTAGCAGATACCTTGGAGCTTAGACGCTGTTGCCGATCATCGGTCTAGACAGTTCTGGTAAAATATTTAGGATCAGTTAAATAAATTATAAAATATAGGGCAGAAACTAATTTCATTCAATTGTTAAAAACTATGCGATGACGTCAGCGTGCATATGTGTCAGCAAGCGGTGAATAACAGTTTAGTTTAATGAGGCTATAATATTATTCAATGATCAGTGTTATGTTGGGTTAAAAATTAGCTAAATGACGCAGAAGACGTAGCGAAAGGGACAGGTGTTCACTGCGAGTGTTGACACAGCCGCTGTATGCACCTGCCCCGCTACATTTCACACCTACGAGTAAGTTGCAATCAATGGGGAATGACTCATCCACGAGTTTTATATTACTAATGAAAAGTTCGTCACCAGCCTCCTCAAGTTCGCATCGTAATGATTACAGTACAAAACACCAGAACTAAGAAATGTTCCTGTTGTTTAATTCTTAACAAAATATTAATATTTTGTTCAGAATTAAACAGAATTAAGAAGGTAAGAAAAGAGAAGAACTTCTTATTGAAGTTAAACTTCTTTGAGCGCGATGAATTTCAAGGCCGAATTTGATTGCTGCGTTGTCATGCAACGCTTTTTTTATTCTTTATTCATATTTATCGATTCATTAATAAATCATTGTTTATACAATTAGCAGTTATTTTACACCGGTCTAAGAGAATCTACCACCCCATCACATCCCGTGGGTGTCGTAAAAGTCGGCAGAGGGAAAATGAAAACCAGGAGATGGGCAGCAGCATCTTCCTGGAACATCTGAATAATTAAACTGCGGTTGCAAATCCGACTGCTAAGCGTGGCAACTATGGCAAAATACCTCCAAAATGAGAGCTACAAACTTTTGTGGCTATCTATGGGGGAGGCCTATGTTCAGCAGTGGACCTGTGATAGGCTGAATATTTTTGTTAATTTTTATTAATTTATTTTTTATTAAATTTCTGAAGCAAAATATTCGCTTCACAAACTGAGAGCTCCTCCTTTTTTGAATTCATTAATTATCACATAGAATTAAAAACAGTAAACATTTTAAATTCAACATAAGGGGTCAAAAGAGGACGGGAAACATGCGTGCTGGAATGTTATTCCGCCTAAATCATAGACATAACAAATGCAACCGGGTGGCCACAAGCAATATCAAATATCTGAAGCTCGCATTACAATGGACCTTAGGAGGGAAAGCGCAAAACAAATTTAATGCTGATTTAACAATGCAATGCGCGATACCTTGGTGAATCTAAATCAAAACGTAACGTAATCATTGACAAAGACGAATTATTGCTTTGAGGCGGAGGATAATCATCACGAAACGTGATTTTGAGCCGTATCGTCCAATTGGGGGTCAAATGTTAATAATATCAGCAAGCGGAAACCCGCACTGTCGAATACAAAATATGTATACTAAGTGTGGATCAAGCGGAACTTACGCAGTACCTTCACGCGATGGCTAGAGGACGACCAACGAACCGAGCCAAGGCGATATTAGATATCAGAAGACCAGACACTGTTTCGCTTTATATTATTAAGTTACCATTTTATGACAGAGATATTGTATTTTCAACAAACTTAATATAAAAAGTAATAGAAATATTGACATAATTGCTACGTCTACGAAACAATTTATTTTTGATTAATATAGCAGATTTTTTAAAATTAAGGTAACATAAATGTAAACATCTTTATAACGAAATTACCATTGATTTTTCCATAAATCGATAACGAATAATTATCAACCTCATACATCTACGAACATCTACTTCTGTTTGTCATATCAGTTATAAAAGTGTATTTCAAAAACTAACAAAGTACGACGTTACTTTTGACGTTGTGCCAAAATTCTTGAATGTTCAGAATTTTAATAGCAGAATCAAGGAAACTAATAAAATATTTTACGATCGCCACGACACCGCAAATATAGATGCTATCTGTGAAACATTTCGTCATTATTTACCTAGACATCTCAAATAAATTTGAATAATAATAATTTAGGATACAAAACTGCATAATCTATATTGTCTCGAGTGCAACATATGCACCTGTATGTATTTATGATTAAACGAGTATATAGCTGTGTTATTTATTACCAATATCGATTTCATTTTATTGAAAATCGTAATGATTTACAATCATCGTGTCTAAACAATTTTTTACTTCGAATGATATTATTTTTAACCAAAAAATTTAGCATTTAAAATTTAGCAAACTTTAATACATAGCTAACTTTCAATTTAATGTTTAAGTATCGCGTTGATTCAATATTTCGAAGGTGTTTTTCTTACAGCTCCAGCTATAAAGAGTAGATAAGATAAAAAATGTTTTTGTTTTCTATTAGAGAGTGAGTTCAACACAGTTAAGTATGGTCGTTGCATTACATATTTTTCCGGCGAGGTTAACTACCATAGGTATTATGTAGATAATAATATCATTGTTCGCACGTTAATTTGTGTCGACTATCTGTAACCGTTTATAAGTTACGGATAACAAAAACTATTTATTTTTTGTTCTTACGTAATCTTGAACAGATAATTTGTGAGACGTGTGAGTGCGTTCAGTATACAACATGTACTCGTATACCTGTCAAACGACAGTTAAGAATGACCTACTTAAAAATATAAACATTAAAAAATATTTTATTTCAGCTACCATAACCAATATAGTATAAATATATTTGTAACCACTGTAGCCGAGTGATGGCGGCTTAAGAGAATCCACCACCCCATCTCATCCCGTGGATGTCGTAAAGTCGATAGAGGGAAGATGAAAACCAGGAGATGAGCAGCAGCATCTTCTTGAAACATTTGAATAAATAAACAGCGGTTGCAACTGTTGTTATTAAATAAATAAATAAAATTGCTAGTGTTTCGTATATTTTCGGTGATGTGATTGCTGTTAGCATTTTTGGCTTTTACAGCTTCATTGGATACTGTGCTCGCGTGCCAGGTTTGATTTGACCCAAACATAAATAAATATATAAACTCTCTCTAACAAACATCGAAATTCGGTCTCTGTCGTGTTCGCTGTGCGCTTGCGCGATTTCAAATAACTTAAAATATTTAAGTCATCTAATGATCGTCCGAGGGAGGCTGCGAGCCTCCATTCGGACTGTCGACTTGTGTGTCGGTAAGTCTGGCCGGTGAGAACCGCCCTGGAACACGGGTGAATCGTGTGTTCGCGGTGTGATTGTCGACTGTTGCGCGCCGCTCTCTACGGCGATCGCGCGTCGTCCTGTGCTGTCAGTGCGTTTTACAGACATACGTTTTTCATGCACAACACAGCCAGGCCCGAAAACCAACGATTTGTGTTTTGCACAAATGTAGGCTCTGGCTGGGATTTGAACCATGGTCTTATGGAAACTATGTCACGTGCCTATTTAGATCTTGAAACTTTTGTTCCTTTCTTTCACTAAAAAAATTACTGACGTAAGCTAAAGCACATTAAGAAAACCAAGCAACCACAACAGCAAGCGTGTAATTTTGGCAAGGGGTAACATTTTGGGGAATACCAATATTAATGACTGATAGTGCGGAATAATTATAGCATTTAATTATTATAACTCTATAATAATACTTAAATGTGTATTTCATAGAGACAGTATATTTTATATGAAAATCATTATTGTGCTTCAGAAATTAAATACGCAAATGGTTCGTAAAAAATATAACAATGATTTTTAGTTTAGGGAACATAAGTTCTACAAAGAGTACATTTTACTTTTAAATGGTTCTTATTGATCAGGTTTTATGAAAAATTTTCGTGTAACTGACAATATTTGCATTTCTATCGTATACATATCTTATATATAGTATTTAAAATTTAAATTTTTGTTAATATTAGCTTTTCAATGATATTACCCACTAAAACGCTTATTAATCACCATGACCGATATTTTTGTGGTGGCTGTGTAGAATAATCAGTCAAGCTATGTTGTCCTATCGCTGTCGTTAAAAGCGCCCAAAGGTATTCATAAAGAGATAGACGGCATGTCGTGTGGAACTTACCAGCAGAGCATCACACTCGTTGAAGCATGACTGTGTGACATGGCGGCACTTCATCCCACATTATTAAATTTATGAGGTAGGTTCATGCTCTGCAGTTGACTACAACGCGAGGTAGTATTTCGGTATTTCCAAACTTACAAGGGATACATCATCAATAATAGTTTTAAATTAATTTAATCATGATCTATCAGATCCTAGGATGCATTATATTCTTAAAAAATCAGTCATTCCAGGTAAGAATATATCACGTACAGGTAAATGCAATGACAATTAAGAAAATAATTTAAGAGGTAAACCCTTAGAATGTATAGGCCACAGCGCGAGAAGGGGAAGAAAATTCAGAAATAAAACACTGTAATCCGTTTTGAATTGTGGGTTAGGTAGCACATGTAAGCACGCTTGGAATTTGCTTTCCAGTTTTTTTGTATTTTTTGTCTTAAATAGTGGTTATTTTTCGTAAAAACAGTTGTCTTTGTCAATGTTTACGTGTTCTGTGATTAGGGGTGGTGTTAATCGTAGAAATAATTATGATGTGCACATTTAAAATAGTATGTATAATAAATATAAATTAAAGGTAAATTCACCAGACATCATCACGTCTATGGCCCGTTTATTTTTAGTTTAATTTCAGTTATATTCTATTTAAAATATAGAATCATTATATTCGTATTGTTAAGTTTCATATTTTACCGGTAAAAAAGTCATATTGTTGTAAATTTGCATGATTTTGATGGATAGATTTTTCTTCAATATAATTTACATGTACGCTTGTAGGGCTTGACTCTAATTTATCGTCTTCGTTAATTATCGAAATTTAACCACAAAATTTATAATAACATTGTATATTTGCGTTTTTCATTTTCAATATTTGACAAATTTTGTCAAAAAGGTAAATTTATTTTGCCATTTTCTCTCTGGATCCTATAAATAGAGGAAAATGGTTAAAAATAGTTGCAGCAAACATTGTCCTGATAAATATAAAAAGAAAACGAATAAATAGGAGCTATCTCAAGCGTTCAGTTTTATTACTAAACTTAGTTTTCAAATAGTCGTTAGCTTTCAATAGTAGTTTTAAAATTAATTTTTAAGAACCCTATATATACGAGTAGCATATGATCAGTCAAGGGAAATAAACATAATTTTCAAAGAGTATAATACTTTAAGAAACTGCAATTAAATTACTAATTAATTACATTAATTGGAAAAAAATGTATTGTTTGTCGATAGTGGTGGAACGAAAAATATCGATCACTAGTTAACACGCACAATGATAAATCAAAATTTGTCACGCGTTTTCGGGCTGTCAGTTCGTCTACACTACAGTATATTCTAAGTCTATGGATAAACCTTAGACGAAATCCTTCATTGGTTTCATTCACCGAACATATTAACATAGTATTATCGTTTGACTTTCCTCATGTAAGAGTAGCTGGTCGAAGGCTTTCGAAATAGGGCACATCGCAGCAAGGCTACAACGTGCGTCACATTTCACATTATTCAAATATTATTGCGACATTTTCAGGTTTAAATTTATTGATTCCTCGACTGATTCCGCAATATTAATATTAATACGTTTTTTGTCCCTAAAAACAAGTTCCGCCCAAGCTTTACGTTACGTGGATGTTTGTATCTTTAAATATTAAAAAAATAATGTCGGCTCGGTTGGCGCAGTGGTTAAGCGGTTGACTTCTGCGCCGCGGGTCGCGGGTTCGATTCCCGCACGGGACAAAATTTGTATGACCTACAGATAGTTGTTCCGGGTCTGGGTGTTTGTGCATGTGGAATTTATGTATGTAAAACGCACCCACGACACAGGAGAAATCCTACTGTGGGGCATCGTTTTAAAAAAAAAATATTAAAAAAATAAGTTTTTGTTATAAAATTATACACTTACATATATATACTCAGACTATTCATAGTTAAATCAAATATGTTTTATAAACACATAGTCACATTAATCTTATATGATGATAATATATAACTTATAATAATTTCTAACTGAAATTATTAACAATATATTATAATAAAGCAGGCTACCGATGAATAGCGCAGAGAAAAAAAATTCTTTACGTCTTTGAATTACTATTGATCAATTCAGGAGTAAGGTATCCTTAGAAAAGTTTTTTTGGCGATTATTAATAAATTCTAAATATTTTCGGAATTATAGTAACTTTTTCCAGAAGGTATATCTAGTTTACTATGACATGTGGTCTTGCTTGAGTATGCTACCTTTTATCAAATATCATAGGATATATTTTTTTACACATGTACGTGTTTTTCTCATAAATATACAGATATGGAAGTGATAAATTATTTACTCTAGATCCTACAATGATCCTCGAAGTCCTTTATTGTAAATTACTATTATTATATGCTTTTTCAATATAAATAATGTTTTAATTAACATTATTATAATAATTAGTATCATCGGAGCGGGAGTTGCAGACGATAGTTAATATTATGCATGATGCTCTACAAAGCAAAGTAATGAAAATTAATGTAGATAAGACGAAGGTAATGGTTTTTAAAATAGAAGAAAGTATGTCGGATTGCAGAGTTCTGATTGGAACAAGTGAAAGAGTTTGTGTACTGGGGTTCTAAGTTTACGAGAGACGGAAAGTATGACTGCGATATTTAGAGCAGAGTATTGGCAGGAAATCAAGTGAATGGGGCTTTGCATAACTTTATGAGTAGCCAGAACGTATCTAAAAAGGCACGCCTGGCTGTACATATATTCTGGTCCCCACACTTATGTATGGTAGTGAATGCTGGGTCTGGCAGAAGAAGCATGAAAGTAAGATTAACGCTTTGAAAATGAGAAGTTTGAGAAGTATAGCTGGAGTAACTCTGATTGACACAGTAAGAAACAGCGTGATAAGGGAACGTTGCAGCGTGGTTAATGATGTAGTGAAAAAGATAGAGAATGCTTAGATGGTTTGGATATGTAAAAAGGTTGAATGAAAGAAGATTTATAAGACAAGTGTGAGTGGGAAAGCCGGTAAGGGTCGTCCTGGGCGTACGTATCACAATCGAACATTTGAGGAAAGGTCACCTTAAAAGTACCCGCAACCGACAAGCGTCTATGTAAACGCTAATGAAAGTAGTAGAAGCTAAAGATGTGTGTCAGAATCGTACCAAGTGGAAAGATGTGGTCTCTGCCTACCCCAATGGGAAAGAGGCGTGACTGTATGTATGTATGTGAGGTTTTAAAGCAGCTTGCAGAGCCTTTAATTAAAATTTTAGAAGTCCTTATCCAATTATAGCCACAAAAAAAAAACTAGCAAAACTTAATTTGTTCGCCAGGCTCCCCATTTCAGCAACACAACACACATTTTACATCGTAAATTTTGTTAAATTTAGTTTTTACTATGTTCAGAAGCTAACTGTTAGCAGATTCATGTATTGAAATAATTAGTTCCAGAAATGTGTCGTTAACAAAATTACCATTTCTGCTATGTTGTCCACTATAAACGGTAGATCATTTATGTAAACTAAAAATAGAAATGGACCAAGGATCGATGTACCTCTGATGATCGACCTACCACAAAACATTGTGCCATTTAGGGCAAACTTTTTGTTCGCGATTAGAAAGATGAGATCTAATGCATTGCCACGAAGCCCTTAGGTAATAATACTTTTAATAATTAATTTTTATTAATTATGTTACGTAGTCAAAAGCCCTGAACTCGTCTTAAAAGTAGCATATTATTCCATGTAAGCTCTCGCATGCCAAACAATGTACGCCACCAGACTCTTCCTACATTTTATTTGCATGAAATTGGAAAATTCAGACATTAGATATTATACAGAAATTTTCGAACATTTCTAAAATTTCTGTATAATATCTTTCTTATCCACTGCTTCGCACGTCAGTCGCTGCTGCCCGTCACCAGTCTGGATAATTTATGTCAGGCATAATTAAGACCGTTATTCTGCCGTTAATCGGAGGTCAGAGTTGATTGAGAAGATGGTCAGAAAGATTTTTCTGGTATTTCTTTTAATAGTCGGCACCCACGGGATAAAATGGGGCAATATATTCTCTTATGTTGCCACTACACTTAATACCGTCATTAAATGAGAATAATAATTCACTATGCTACCTTATATCCATCACATAATACACCGCCATAAATACTACGATAAATCACTACCGCTTGTATTGAAGCAATAGTAATCGAATCAAGCAACCACGTAGATAATCCATAAATCCTTGTTTTTTAATTAATTAAATTGTTTCAATGATCTATTCACATTTTTCTTTGTCTTTCGGGCTAAGACGTTTGAATTGAAAATCTGGATAAATGTTTTACATGACATGTCATCCTATCACGTCATATTATGGTTATCAATTAACAGCTGTAAGATATCGTATATGCAGCATATTATAGCGGTGTGGTAAGTTTTAGCGCAAACACAGAGGCACAACCTCGACTAGAGTCCATTTACGATCTAACGCTTATACGATAAGAACAGAAGAAGGTTCAGAGGAGTGACGCTGAATAATCACATTTCAACCACACCTAAAAACTAATGAAATGTGCGTTACAGAAGCACTGGCCCCAGTTGAGATACTATCCCTGTACTTACAATGCTGAGTGATTTCAATAAACTGCTAAATTCAGTTCATCCTTGCTCGTGTAAAAATCTTGAGATGTTTGTGACGATGTTATCTATATTATCATTCCTTTATGGTATTATTATGTAAAAGTTCTGTATCTTAATGTAACATTTCGTAACAAATATTGTTTATTATTCCTTAAAAACATCTCTAAAATTCATTTGAGCAAAGTAAAACTTCCCCTGATGTATAAGTAATCTTATTTTGATTATATAACTCGTGCACTTGCCGCGTCCTTCAAAGTCGATTGCGTAATCTATAGGAGGCGCCATTACAGCAATGATATATTCAATTTATTATGCATTTCTCCGGCTCATTACACTGTCTGCCCGGCAAAAACACGCCAAAATGCCGATATTTTATATGTTAATGAAGAAGAATTATATATTGCGTGTTAGCACATTCTATAAGAATATGCCAAAAAGTTCCAGATTTTTAAAGCGGCGTTTCAATTAAAGCGCTTAGCTTCCACAGTTACATAGAAAGTTTAAAAAAGCTTCAAGTTATGGACTTATTACTTTTTTATGGTATGAAGTATGTGATGAGACGAGCAAGTCGTTCACATACCACGCCTGCATAACGGATGCAGTTTCACTCAAAAATTGGCAATGGAAAGTTTTATGTGTCACTGTCACCGTACTCCGTTTGTCACTATAACTACTATAGATAATAATAGTACGAGGCGCTACTTTGCGGAAATGCGACGAGACAAATAAAGTAAATTTGTTAAAATCTACTACAATGATGCATCATTTAAAATGGTGTGTATTGCCGAGCTTTCGACTTCCACAATAGCGTGCACAAGCAAAGTTATACCGTCACCGGGAACCGCCACCAGATACCATTACAATACTACCACTAGACAATACACTACCTACTATTTTGTATGCCATTAGCTTCAGTGCCCTTGAAATCGGAACATCATAGTGTTTGCACTGCTAGACTACAGAATAACTGGCCTTGTGGTGGTATCTACCACAGAAGATTTCCTGGACCCTGTCATCGTTAAACTTATAACGATAATAACATAGTTAAAGGTCAATGACAAAAATAAACTATTTAAAAATTGTTTCAAAAACCTATACTTTAAATTATTACTACTATCATCTATAATTTTGTACTATTAATTCAGTAATTACCTATTTAAATAAAATTTCATTGCAACATATTATGACGAAAAATTTCCAGTATTTCCAGCCTATTTTATCCCATTTTCAGTGACGGCGTGTCAATAATACAATGATGTCTCATGCGTCTGTCCCAAATGAGTCCAGCTCGTTGGTCTACAGTACCCGACGCGTATAAATAGTACGCGTCGGGTATAATAGTACGCATGTAATATTTACCCAACACCATCGATAAGGAACTGATAAATACTCACGAACTCATGCGCTTATTGGGAAACAATATCGGTACAGCCATTTGCAGATCAAATGACGCAGTCTAAATGGCTTTGGACCAAGTTTACTTTAATATAACCACCCAAAGCGACTACTGTTTACTTTTCAGAAAATCGAGCATAATTATAAAAAAGCTGTAGTCGTTAGTGATTTAATAAATAAAAATAATATAAAATTTTTAGTCTAATTCCTCCAGTGTTATTTAGGAATTGCAACAAAGGACAACAAGGAAGATAAGAAATGTTGGGTTCTTTTTTTAGTTTGGAATACTGGTTTCCAGTCCATTCAACAACTTTTCTTTTTTTTTTTAATTTAATTATGCGGGACAAACGAGCTACAGTTCTACTAATGAGAATGACGATAATAGACGCTCATCTCATCCTCAATTAATAATCAAGCTGCGAGGAATATAACTGAATGCCACGTTTACAGGTTTCTAGATTCTCCTATGTAATTAACATACGAAACGTAGTAATACTATGCGGCTACTTTATTCTATTAATACATGACAGCGTGGTCTCTTCAACCGCGACTCGACTACGAGCCAAATCCCATTTGTGCACACCGTGATCTTATCAAATGTTAAACTCGATGACACATTAGTTGATACAAGCAACTTCTATATTCTGTATGTGCTTGTATGTTACCTACATATTGTGTAGGTAACATACATATTGTGTAGGTAACATACAAACAATCTCGTTTGGTAATAACCCTGGACGTCTTCATACACAATTGCCTGTTTATTACATTGTCCGCCGTAACACGAGAATCCGTGTCATTTATTCATTATCTTACATCATGCTCCATTGCATGTTAAAATAATTCATACGTATAAATCATAAGTATGTGGAAGTGGGCGACGTGACTAATCTGGTTATTGGCAAATTTATCAAGATTTACCATCTTCATTATATTATAATATTATGCAGTGTAAGAAAAAAAACGAAAATTATCATATTAATTAAATATACATTAATTAAATTTGGATCACGTCCTCCAAATTTAATTTAATTAGTAGTAAAATTCCTAACTTTTGATGCATCATTAAAGTCACCAAAACCAAAAACCAAAACCACTATCATCTAATTTACTGTCAACGCCAACCTTTCTAATAATAGAATAAAAGAGATAGATCCGAGGTATTTAAATAATTACAAATCATACCGCGCCAAGGTAGTTTAAGGGCCGGTTGCTCGCCTAAAATTTTATAGTACGCGAGTGACCTGAGTTCGATCCCCGGTGCCGGTGCCGCAAAAATTGTTATGCGATAATAATTGCTGATTTACCAAGTGCTTAGCGGTGAACAAAAACATCGTGAGGAAATCTGCATGTCTGAGATGTAAAAATATTCCGAGGACATGTGAATTCCGCCAACCCTCATAGATGCAGCATGGCGACCTCTTCCTGGCTCCAAAACCATCTCATAAATGTGCTGAGGCCTATGTATATATTTAGCAGTTCAACATCATAGTCTCCAACAGCCCGTTAATCGTTAATTACTGGACAAAACCTCTCCTCAGAAGGGAGGATCGCCCGTAATCACCATGCTTGGCAGGCGGGTAGGCAATCGCAACACCTTAGACCTCGCACGTTACACGCTGATCGTTGGCAGTTGCAATAAAAATAATAAAAAAGATTTTTTGGTGATTGTTATCGCGTGATGACGTCCTTTTGGTAATACCCTGTTTCAATAAGTGTAAAGACAAATAATTTAAATATTCATAGATTTACAAAAGTCATAGAAGAGGTCAGCCGCATGTATATAAAAAGTATAGCCGCAGTAAATAGTACATTAAACTTTTCAAAATATACTAGGCTTTTAAAGATGTCATCCATACTATTTATAATATTATTCATGCGAAAGTAACTCCCTCTGTCCCACTGTCAGTTTGTTACCTTTTATCTGTATTCGACTGCTGAACCAATCTTGACGAAATTTGACACAGAGATAACTTACAGTTCTGGAGACGGACATAAAGTACTTATTATGTCGGAAATTCAAATAGTTATAAGATATTTTAGAAACATATATCCACGCAGACGAAGTCGGGAGTTTCAACTAGTATGATATAAAATGCTTTAGAAGTGGTATGTGTATACGGTTTAAAAGCTTTATACTTCTTGAAAGTTAATATCATATCATAGTAGGTAATTAGAGGTAGCGAATTAGCTAGCCGCTGTCACATCATTTATGTCGCGGGTTGATTCATTTCTTCTCGTAAGAGTTAATTTTTTTTTAATCGAGAATGCTGAGGTGTTTCTGGTGCCTCGGACATTTATGTTTTAATGTTAAGCAACTACAATATTCAGTCATATTTCATCTTGATCATTGTCAGGATCGTAGCAAGTGGAAAGATGTGGTCTCTGCCTACCCCTATGGGAAAGAGGCATGACTCTATGTATGTATGTATATTTCATCTTCAACTTCTATTAAATTTGCCAATAATGGAATTTATTTTTCTATTTAATAAAACATCTGTTTGTAAATATTTCCTCACCTTAAGTTATAAGATACAATCAGCTTGTTGTTGTTAGATTTAGATTATACGTGCAAATGAGGAAGTGAGTAGATTGACATGACTTCCGCTAGTTATCCACTGTCATGTAAAACTTATCATAGGCGGTCGACTCGATATTTATTACGTATCGGGCCGGTGTAACATGTTGTGTATCTATTTACATCGAGATTGTGTTACGAGCCACGCATGTACGTTTTCTGAAACTATGTTGTGACATGCCCTTTATTTATTTAATCTTTATTGCATATTTACACAAAAATAGGTGGGTGTCATAAGGGCGAACTTATGCCTACAGGCATTTTTTACCAGTCAGTTGTGTTTAGAACTTATGACAGATGTAGAAATAGATATTAATAAATTGCATAATATAAGATACAATAAATACATGCAGTTACATATTATTATATAGATTTTTTTAAATAATATCTTATTAAACACAGACACATACTAACAAACTTACATATACCTACATTTACAGATACATATATACATAAACATACATACCTATTTCCAATATTATGCAAATAAAGTTCTTGAAATAATATCTAGTAACAGTAAGACACTCATTAAAGAATAGATTCACTATTTTGCTCAGATGAAAAGCTAATTTTTATTGTTTATTTACATAGGATTTACCAGCTGTGCCCCGCGGTTTCACCCGCGTAAAAATTTCGACCCCGATCGATGATATACATATCCCTATTTGAATCGGATTTTGAGGTTATATTTTTTTTGTGAGGAACAATAATTATTTTTCAAAAATTAAAGTAACGTTAGTTACGCGGTATAATATCGACAATCATATCAATCAATATAAGATTAGCAAAGCTACGATATCAGATATAAGATTAGCCGGAATAAACAGAGAGACAGACAAAAATTTTAATAATTGTTTTTTTCTTAAAAGTATCATATATACATTCATAAGGATTGAGTAAAAAGCTGTTATTTTGTTATTACAAACAGACACTTAAATTTTATTTATTTGCATAGATTTATTTTGTTGGAATACGACATATTTTTAAAGTATAATACACAAATTATATTGTTGCCCATTAATCTCATAAAGATACAAGACCATAATTAAAGATACATCTATACATAGTAAATGTTGGTAAAAAAGTTCCTTAGCATCAAAACTCATTATGGTTAAAAAAAAGTTTTCATTAATTTATCACTTATATTAATTTATTATAATTTAGTTCGTGTTATCGTGGCTCTGATTCAATACCAGTTCGTGTTTCGGCATTGCTTACGTCAAGTAACTGTAATCGTTTAATAGTGTAATATAATGAACATTAAGCATGATAGATACTCGTAAATCAGACAAGTTTCTAACGGAGAAAAATCGATAAAAAAGGTGGTGCAAACATTACTGCGTTTCGGTCTGAATGGCACTGTGGTGACGGGACCGGTGAAGGGTGCACTGTAGTGCCACACAAAATAGTTATAAGGTGTATAGTTAATACGTGTAAGTTATAACGTTGCACTTACCACCAGGTGAACGTTTTGCACGTCTTGTCACATTCTCCTATAAAAAATAACTTTGACCTGCGTATATTACACAAATACAATGAATATGATTTATAAAGTTCGGCGCCAAATTGCTTTGCATAATTCTAAAGCTGTTTTCTGTCTTGTGGAGCAGTCCATAGCCTAGGATATGGACATTACACATTTTTCACTTACAGCTTTCTATTGTTAAAATTAATGTCAAGGGTGGACTTATCTACAAAAGCTATATATTATATACACCTAAAAATAAAATATGTAATACACAGTAAGTGTTTAAAGTTTAACCATTTTTTTTATTTTACGTTTCAGTCTACTATACATTATAAATACACGGATTACAAGCAATCGCCATGTCATGCAGACGCTGGTCTCCGACACCGGTCTGGATATTTTAGATCTGGCACATTTTTTTTTATTGAATAAAGTGACGAAACGAGCAAAACGTTCACCTGATAGTAAGTGCAACGTCCGCCCACGACATATGCTGTGTCACCCAGAAAATTTCTGTGTGACACCATACTGCGCTCGTCACCCTAAGACATGACATGACATGCACAAATGCCCATGTGATTACGCTAGCTCACAGTGCCCTTCAAACCGAAACACAGTAAAGTATTCACACTACTGCTTCACGGCAGAATAACTGGCCCTGGGGTGGTACCTACCTAGACGGATTCCTGCATAGGAATCCTACCACCAGTAACATTATTATACTACTACCCGTCGAAGGCTTCGAGATTTTCATGACTGTTACGACACCCATGGGACGAGGCTACCACACAGATTCTTTCTATTATGTAAACTTGATATGGATATCACCCAGACGTAGAAATGACATTGATAAAGTAATTTTATTTTGTTTAATGTCAAAGATAACATTCAATATTCATTGTACAAATATACATATGTTACACAAATTATAGGTTATCGTTATGTTTAAATACGTATTTCGAATAAGAAACAAGATTCTATTTTAGTCGATTAAGGCAAAAACTGTTATCTTCAAGCGTCAAATAATCGCGTGACATTATCGACGTCATGAAAACCTTAGCTCTTTGAATGCTGCTCCACATAGATGATGAAATTAATTACTCCCATTGCCACTGAGAAAAGTATGTTCAATAACAAAGGCGTAACTACAAAGATTTGTTAACTTTTTAAATTACATAACGAACATAACTCAACAATACAATCATAAAGACATAAATTAAATCTAAAACGGCATCAGATAAAGCCAACAATAAACAAAATGCATGAATATTGAAGAGTGATATCAAAGACTATATTTCTAAATCGAATATGTTATATAGGATACGCCATTTATCACTTTTATTAGTGGTTACTAACGAGATCAGCAAGTTGTTCACTTGAAGGTAAGTAGGTAAGTACCACGCCTGCTCATAAAACACACGGAATTACTAAGAAGTTTTCATTAGAAAGGTCTGTGTAGCACCGCACTGCGCTAGTGTTACACTAGCTTCAGTGCGCCTCAAACCGAGACACAGTGGTGTGCAAACACGGCAGAATAACTGGCATCGGCACTGCGGTGGTACCTACCTAGGCGGATACCTGCATCACTCGTCCCTTCTCGTTTCTTCTCTTAGGTGTCGTAAAAGTCAACTAAAGTCGCCTGCAAAGCGTGACAATTTGACAAATCTTCCTGACTTGGGAAAATCCTATATTAAACTATAGACTACTGAAATGCTTCTGATGATAATGATTATTGTATAAGATATAGTGATGCACATAACACAGCTCATAATAAAAATATAGATCACATATTACATGTGGTGTAGGCTAGATACAAATGTGCTAAATTAAAAAAGAATTACAGTCTTAAAGGTTTTTACTAAATGACATTGGTTATATCGCGTTTAATTATCCGAAACCACTGCATATTAATCCGTCATGGTTTACTTAACTTAAGCGATAAGCGGTCTATAAAAGTTGACTTAAAAGTATAAATTTGCTTGAGTTTGACTACATCTTTAACACCATGCAATGTATTCGTAATTCCACTGCAAGAACAAAGAACCGTATTTATGAGCCTGGAGATGGAGAAAGTGGAACGAATGATAATTTTCCTTTGTATTTAAAGACGGTTGCAAAGAACATTATGGGTTCACAAACGGATCTGTCGGCGAAACGGAACGGACCTTTGTGTTACATTGACGCACACGATACATATTATAAAAACAGTCACATACTGAGGACATTTAACAAATATTCATCAAAGGTGGCGTAGGCTGATATTTATTAAAGTACGACTTAAATACAAGCAATAACAGCACATTGAATCAAAATTCGTAGTATAACATACTAGCTGATGCCCGCGACTTCGTCTACGTGGACCTACGTTTTTTAATTATCCCGTGGGAACTATTTGGTTTTCCGGGTTAAATAGTATCCTTTGTCCGTCCCCAAGATTCAAGCTATCTCTGTACCAAATTTCGTCAAGATCGGTTGAGCGGTTGAGCCGAGGAAATGTAAGAAACAGAAAGAGGGTCAGAGAGAGTTACTTTCGCATTTATAATATTAGTATGGATTACATAAGAAAATTAAATGTAATTTAATCTCTCCCTGTCTCTCTGGTCCCGGAGTTACACTATATATTTAGTAAGTAAGAACAATGTAATTAGAACTAGAAGCAGTTGGTTTAAATCACACAAGTAATTTAAACCAACTGCTTGTGGCGCATATACGTCTCTTCATTTCGTTCCCCACAACCAGAACACTTCACTACTTTTGAACGTCTTCGTCGATCTTTTGCTGTAATTTTTTGATAAGTACTTATGCTTTTAATAAGTACTATTGCTTTTTTTTTGTATAAAACTTCGGTTTTCCTTTCCATTTCAGATAAAAGACTATATGCTAGTTTACCGGTTACTCTTTAAAGGTTACAAAGTTTTCATCGTAAAAAAAAATATGCAGCGTCTTAAGATTTTAACCCTTGGCATTGAGTACAGATAAAGTATGAACCTGTTTTACCGCTGAATTCTCTTGACGACCTCGTCATTAACAGTACATATACAAGTTTGTGCATCGAGAAGTTATTATATGATATATACCAACTTGTATTTTATCAGTGGGCTCTATTGATAAATGTTTTTGTTGATGAACACTTCTTCTGTTAAGCAGAGATTACAACCAACAAATAGAAAATATTCTGTGTGGGTTAGGGTTACTTTACATATTGTTTAGTAATCGCGCAAATTTATGAAGTAATATTATTTTTATTTCCGAAATTATTAATTTCTTAGCCATTAATGAAATCATGTATAATAAATTTATGATAATAATATCATTTAAAAAATAGCTAATAATTACTCTTATGTGCAAATAAACTCGCTCTTTATAATATTCGTATGAATTGAATGTGAATAACTTTAAACCTTTTAAAAACTTTATCCAATCTAACAGAACACAGCCGTTATTCGTCATCATCATAATCATCATTGCAGCCTATCGCTAGTCCACTGATGAACATACTCGTATCATCCCCCACAGATTGCCACAAAAGTTTGCAGACCTCATTTTGTGGGGATTTTGCCATAGTGGCAGGTTGGTAACCGCAGTTTATTTATTCAGATGTTCCAGGAGGGTGTTGTGAACCATCTTCTAGTTTTAATTTTCCCTCTGTCGACTTTTACGACCCTCGCGGGAAAAGATGGGGTGGTAGATTCTCTTAAGCCGCCACTTCACGTTTGCCGGCAGTTAATAATATACTATAATGTATTTACAGCGCCACACCCATAGTCTGTTCTAGACCTAATAACGTGGCCGTCGGATGTAAGTCGTGAGGCGATAACGGTGAGATACGGGCGGCGGAAGTAGTATTAACGCGGAAACGCACTTGCCAGATTTAGGCACCTACTGGACAATCTCTCTATAATAAATTTAGTTGGCTCGGTATGCGAGAACGCTCCGCGATTGGCTTCTGCACTTCGGGTCGCGGGTTCTATTACCGTACGGAACCATGTCTGTGTGTGGCAATTTACAAAGTGTAAATCCTAGTGTGGGACAACCTTCTATAAAATATGTAATTTATAGTAGTTCAATGAAAAAATGCTATTAAAAATGTGATCCTTAAATCCTAACAGCAACCAATCGGCAAATATTTAACTGCCGATATTGCGTTTACCTCAACTTAAATATCTTTCCATAATATTCATAAATATCGTATTATCCCAGTAGCTCAAGTTTCGATTGGCCCTGACGTAATCAAGCCATCATGACATGAACAGAACAGAATCAAGACATGAATATACCATCTGATATGATCATAAATTTAGCTATTATTTTGTGTATATCTCTCCTTGATTTCTAACTGAACTCTAAGCTTCCACCTAAAATAACAGGATATAACCGATTGATAATTCACAAGTTATGTAAATGTTAATGCTGTGCGATTGTTTATAAGACTATACTTTATAAGATTTCCAGATACACGCGGGTATGTATAACTGGTATAACTGGTGGTAGGATTCCTATGCAGAAATCCGTCTAGGTAGGTACCACCCCAGGGCCAGTTATTCTGCCGTAAAGCAGTAGTGTGCAAACATTACTGTGTTTCTGTTTGAAGGGCACTGTGAGCTACCGTAATCACTGGGCATATGAGACTTAAAAACTGATGTCTCAGGGCGACGGGTGCTGTGTAGTGTCACACAGATATGTTATGGGTGACATAGCATTTGTTATGGGTAAGCGTTGCACTTTACATCATGTGAACGTATTACTCGTTTCGCTCTATCCAATAAAAAAAAAACTATAAAATATCTAACAAATTTGTTTTTCATAGACACAATTAAGTTCTCAAAAATGATTTTTCTAAAAAAATATTTATCATCATTATCAGCATAATTACAATCCAATGCTGGACATAAACTTGTTCGAAGTTGGGCAGATTTCCTGTAACTGATAGGAAGGGACTTCCGCCCGTCACCATTCTGATTACATCAATTTTTTCATCGACATCATTCTTTTAGTCGGCTATGTTTGATTTTGATTGACTTTGTGACGTTTGTGTAGTCTCTCGAAGGCCACAAGTTCATTATTTAAAAAGTGAAATATTTAGAATACTGATAAGGGAAATCATAGTTACGTAATTTTCTAATTATAATTACATCATGTTTAACTGCAAACAATGCTAATTGTGCGATATAAAAGTGAAGTCAATTAATGCTCCCACCTCCCACGTACACAAAAACATTACTTTCCATTTCTCTCTAGAATTATTATTTTCGTTTTAGCGTTTACTGTAATTAATGTAGATTTGTGTGGATGGATGCACAACTATTATATCAATTCCAAGTTCGTTTCTTACTGAAGTATGGTATAAATTTGAAATTATAGAGCAATAATGTGTTAGCTCGACCGCGCAAGGCCCGAGCTTTTACACAATACAATCTTAAAATACAGAGGGACATGCTACTGTGTTTTATAGTAGAATAGAGTATTAGTAGAATATATTTGTCTCTTCATAATATAATAATAAATTCTCATAATATTAATTCTCATAATCATAATAAATTCTGCAAACATATCTTATGAGTTGTGAGAGAATTGACTGCATAGTGTTAATTTTTAGGTCATTGTAGAGTATCTGTCAAAACCCAAAAATAACGCTTTTTACATATGCTTATATACATATGTGAAGTATGTTTGAATAAGTAACGTAAAATTACTTTTTTGTATCATCATTTCAGCCCACCACTAGTCCACTGCTGAACATAGGGCTCCCCAATAGATCGCCACATCAGTTTGTAGCTCTCGTTTTGACAGGATATTGCCATAGTTGAAACGCTTGGCTGGCGGGTTGGCAACCGCAGTTTATTTATTCAGATGTTCCGGGAAAATGGTTTTTTCCTAGTTTTTTTTCCCCTCTGTCGACCGGATGGACCGACGGGATGACATGGGGCATGAGCCGCGTTAAAGTGGTATTAGAGAATCTGCCCTTTTCCTCTGATGGGTGTCGTAAAAGTCGACTAAGAGAAATACCGCAAAAATCTCTTGGATTCATGGCGGAGTAACCACTACAATTCTGCCAGACCTGTATCCAGTAGTACGCGAGTGATCTGAGTCAGTGCCGGCAGCTGCAAAATCGTACTGCAATTTTAAGTGCTGATTCACCACGTGCCCAGCGGTGACGGAAAACATCCTGAGGAAACCTTCATGTCTGTGGAATAAAAATATTTCAAAGACATTTGAGCTCCGCCAACCCGCATAGGAGCAGCGTGGTGGACTCTTTCCGGCTCCAAAACCCTCTAAGAAAAGAGAGGAGGCCTGTGCCATACAGTGGGCATTTATAGTCTGTTACTATAGTTTACTATATCCAGACTTGTGCCGGGCAGTGGTGTCCAAGTCCAATGGCGATTATTGTAAATCGTCCCAAGTTGGGACAATTTACTACAGACTTTTCACAATTTAACGAAGTCCGCGTATAAAAAATGGTTTTCTCCTCTCCTTCTCTAACTGTTTGGTGGTAGTAGGGGCGCTTAGTGAGCGGCGAGTGTGGTCACTGCCTACCCCTTATATAGGAAAAGGCGTGATTGTATGTCTGTTGTAGTAGAATTTAACATTTTACTAGTTTTACAAGTGATACAAAATCAAGACATGATTCATGACACAAATATTATATTCATGTTATTACTAATGCCTAATGAAAATTTAAAATTTGTTAGATTGACATGTTTTAGTACCCCATCATAATATATATAATATGTTATACATAATGTGATGCTGCGATAATGCGGTGTGACCTGTGGTTCAGCGGTCAGCCTGCTGAGTGTTAGGTCGTGGGTTTGATAACTAGCCATAGGCAATATTTGTGCAATTCACAATATATTAGTTTCGTGGCTGCATCTTTGACTGGAACTACTACCGGCATTTCCGGGTTACATCGAATGGCAACAAAAGCCAGTTATTATGTCGTGAAGCAGTAGTGTGCAAGCATTAGTGTGTTTCGGTCTGAAGAGCACTGAGAGGTAGTGTAATCACTGGGCATGTGAGACTTGATGTGTGTGAGACAGTGAGAACTGATGTCTCAGGGTGGTGCCACACAGAGATATTCTGGGTGAAACACCATTTGTTATGGTCAGACGTTGCACCATAAGGTGAACGTTTTGCTCGTATCGTCACAACTAAAAAAAATAGAATACAATAAAAAAAATCTTACGGATGATATATCGGCAGGAGCAAACGAACGAGTGCATCTATGTTGGTGCTAATATTTTCGGGACAACGAAAAGTGTAAGGTAGAAGATGGAATGGTTTAATTCTGACTGAAATACACCGTAATGTGATGTGTATATAATGTCAATGTATAGTGTTATTGCTCTAAGTGAGTAACACATCGCCAACTATAATTTCCGTTTCGAACTTTAAATATGGCATGACGTAGTCATTTGACGCTACACGTTGTGATATTCTTCCGTCCAGGGGCCTCGACAAATTGCAAAGTTCAGTCGTTAATGGCAAAAGGAAGTCACAAAATGTGTTTGAATGATATTTAAGACCACCCAGTGTTTTGGAAGGCTGATGTAAATCCTGGCGAAGGCGTTCAAGACTGCAGAATGTTAGGTATCCTCCTGTATGTCTGACCTAATTATTCTACTATGCATTGAGTACAGCGTATAAATCTTAAATAACTACAATATTTTGCATGGACAAGCGTCATTTTAATTTTCATAATTATGAATCGTTTAATTAATTTAGAAATGATAAATTTAAGCTTATATAAATATGAATTGATAATATGTTTTAGTCAAAGCTTTTATTTTACTGGTTAATCAAAGTGAGCTCTTTGTTATTATTGATTGTTTAATTTAATAAGCGTAACATAATTAAGTGATGTTGAGAGAAACAATACGAAAAAATAATTACTATAAAAATAATTACATTTTTCTGTTATCTTACCACAGTGATAATACTATAAGAAAAGCAAGTAGGTTATTGACCTCTTTTGATTGGAATCCCCGTTTGGAAATGTATTTATACGTCAAACAGAGACTATAAATATGGCGATACTGTGGCTGCTTACTTTTTGTTTCAAAGCGAAGCGCTTTAGGTCTAGTAGCTTCAGATATTGGCGCAATGCCCGCAGGTAGATTCTGACAGGCATTTCGGCGGGAAGAGAGACGGGCTCCGCGCTCCGGGACTCAACTCCCGTGCCACTCATTGTCAATGCAACACACACACAACCACTTTATTTATTCATAAGCACGTCTGATGGGGCCGTCACAGACAAAAACGCCTATCGCGCGTCCGAAGTGAACGTTGGTTCTACGCAACACTGACGTATGACGTACCGTGCGCCTCGCGCATGCGCAACCCGATACGCCGCGTTTGCAAAAAAGAAACTACACGACAAGTAAACCACGTTTGAGCGACTTTCCCTTAAAGAAGCTTTCAGGCCACCGACCTGACCCGCTTTTACTATAAATAAGAACTATTTATAAATAAACTCGAGACCGTGCGATCACTCTCGTCTCGAGCGTGAATTGCAGCTTTCGAGGTTGCCTTGCATACCTAGAGAGTCGGCCGACTTGTGGTTCCGACCAACAATTTTTTTTGATATTCGAGGTCGAACAATATTATAGCGACAGATATTTTTAAGACTACATTACTACACTTATTTATTATATACTTTTTTAATGTATTTGCTTATTAACTTTCAAAATCAAAATGTAACTTTATATTGAAAAACGTTCTTGGATTAGCACTTCTATCTGTAACGTCTTAAGGTGGTAAAGAGTCTAATGCAGGAATTCGTCTAGGCACGTACAACCTCAGTGCCAGTTACTCTGCCGAAAAGCAGCGTGTCCAAACACTGTTTCATTTTCGTATTAGACTTGAGAACTGATGTGAGTAATGCCCATGGCGGGCATGGCTTTAGGGAGATACAGAACTTAACCCACTCAATAAGTGTGATCGCAACTGGTATAAACTGGCATGAACACTTACCGTGAACGATTTGCCACTTATTACCATTGAAAAAAAAAAGTGGTCGATAAGCAAGAAATGAGACTCTTTATTATTCTAAGTGTTCTTTGTACGATACATTCTGAACAATGTTTGTTCTGTACCCTTGACTTCGTCTAATAAATCACGAAATACATAAAACACTTTTGCGTCAAACAAATGTCAACGATTACTTATTGTTACCACTTGAGAAGATATATCGTTGTCAATACAATAAGTCCTTAGAAAATACAAATTACTTAGTATTTTTTTAAATTATTGTTGAATAGCTTATAACACATGTTCACTTATTATGAATAGTCCTAAAGGAAAAAATAACTAATGTGTGAAATGAAGAACGCGCAAAAACTACTGCAACTTATCTTATGAATGAAAATGCAAATTAAAGCCGCGCGTAACACTCCTATCCGTGTAGCCTCTAATTTACTTCTGTTTTTAAGATTTTATTTAGCTGTTTCAGAGATTAGCTCAGTCAAACAAACAGACAGAAATTTAAACGCGTGTAAGAGTTTCGGTATGCTGCAAATATATTAATATAATTACTGTTTTTTCTTATACTCATCATCATATAAAACATATGAGATATGTATGAGTTTAAAAAAAACCATTTTGCGAAATTACAGACAGACACTCGTAGTTATTTGTATAGATTTACAGCATAATTTAAAATAAGTATTTACAACTAAACTGAACTAAAGTAACTAACCCACATTAACAAGTAATAGCCCTACAGTTAATTAAATAAATAAACAAAATTAAAATTTTCAATTTTCTTTAAAGAAATATGAAGACAAATACCATACGCAATTAGGCAAAAGTTGTCCTGTACATACACTTCAAGAGCAATGAATAATAAGTATTGCTTTTCGTATTGTAAATGGACGATTTTTAATAATAAAATATTAAGGAAAATACAACAATTACTGTTATGTTAATTCAGTACTTACTTTAGTTAGAAGTTCCTTTGTCAACATAACCTCTGTCGCTTCTCACAACCAAATTAAAACTTAAAAGTAAAATAATGAAATAATGCTTACACTTAAAAGGTGAATATCCAAAAACAATAACACTAATACAGATTAGATAAGGAATGTAACGGTTCTAAATACCACAAAAATTTCAACCGTATTGAACGAACTTCGCATCGTAGAACCCGTTTGATTTGACTCCTCTCCCCGCCATTCGGGAGCGTCCCGTTTCCTATAGAGACTATTCATATATTATGTTGCTTGTGGATATGCTGATCTAGTTGAATATTTTATAAACTACCTTACATCATTGGTAATAGAAGTCATTATTTTTTAACACCGAACTTCAATTGCTTCTTAATTATGACTTCTAAATGGAATTACAGATATTGTAATTGGTTATAAATATTTGAACGTAAATTTTATCCGTCGTTTAATGAAAACATTGCGTTTGTCTGCAATATAGTACTTGTGCTGGCAGGTCATGGTCGGTAACGTTATACTCTTTTAAAGAAGTACCCAATTATGAACACTTCTAAAACGGACCTGAGTGGAGTGATACGTATGGGTTATTTTGGAAATAAAAATGTCGATATAAAGATGGTTCATCAAAACTTTAACGATTAATGAAAAAACAAAAACTAATTAAACTTTGAAGGTCATGAACGGTACTCATTACTATAAAGGTCATTTTACAAAACTATATTCAGCTACGCGTTTAAATCAATAAGGATTATTTTCGTTCATATACAATAAATAATGACATATGTTAATTAAGTTTTATTTCGACGTTGTGTTTATGTGCCTATTTTGGAATAGGATTAAAAGATTTTACTGCGTCTATTCTTGTAATCTTATAGGCATACGTACATGAAAATAATAATTTTGTTTGGTCAAGAGAGAAAATAAGATAAAAGAAATAAGAAAATAAAAGATTTCAGTCAGTCATCAGTTTCTAAAAAAATAATCCGAATATGATTTGTTACAGTATGTTAATCAAATAATAATTACTAGTGGTCGCCCAATGGTCGAAATTTGACGGAAGTTCCCTAGCTTTTTGTTGATGATAGAGCGCAGAGGGCGCTTAGCCGAACTCCGATTTTATGGAAACTCATCTATCTACGCAAATCTCGACATTTAAAAAAAAATCAATGCCCCACAATGGCATTTCTCTTGTGTCGCGAATGAGTTGTACAGGCATAAATTGCATGCAATGCATAAATACCCATATTTGAAACCATTGTCTGCAGGCCACGATTTGTCTGCAGACAAATTTTTTTCCGTGCGGGAATCGAATGCACGATACGTTGCATTGAAGCCATTGCGCCAAGCCGCTCACTTAATAGTGGACATCTTGAGGGAGGAGCGCTGTACCGTACGTGACTTAGAAATACCATTCTGTAAGAGTGGTGCTTACTATCAGATGAATGACCTGCCAAACTCGTCTCCTCTTAATTCCAAATTAAACAAGAACCACAGGTTATTAACAGGAAATGATTAAAGAGCTTAAACTCAATTTCTATAAGGGATCTTATTAATTCGTTACATGTAGTAAAAAAAAAAAGTAAAGTTACAGCCTATAAATGTCCCACTACTGAGCACAGGCCTCCTCGCATCTCTGAGAGGGTTTTTGGAGCTAGGAAGAATCCGCCACGCTGCTCCAATGCGGGTTGGCGGACTTCACATGTCTTCGAAATATTTTTTATTCCTCAGACATGCAGGTTTCCTCACGATGTTTTCCTTCACCGCCGAGTACGTGGTAAATCAGCACTTAAAATTGCAATTAACAATTTTAGTGGTGCCGTCACCGGGAATCGAACCCAGGTCACTCGCGTAGTATGAAATTTAAAGCGAGCGCCTCGCCCCTGATCTACCACGGTTACATGTAGATAAGTATGTATATGTAATACCACTCCATCTCATCCTATGGATCTCGTAAAAGGCGAGTAAGGAATTAAACCGCACTGTGCACCCAACAGCGCATGGTGGCGATGGGCTCACCACCTATCACACCAAGTGCATTATATTGTTTTGGTGAAACGTGGATTGTGGCAGTCATCTGTTTTTGCAGTGAGTGCCCAGTCTCTGACTACCCCTTATGGGATACAGTCGTGATCTTATATGTATATGTAACTGTACATATTAATATGTATATATAGATATATATATATATATATATATATATATATATTTATTTATTTATATGTATTAATATTATTCATTTAAAAGTTTTTAAATAAAATAAATATGTAAGAATGATTAGACAGCTGAATTAGAGCTACAGCTAAATTACTATATTTTGCATACTTTCACAGTATTATGTCCTATGGCATATTACTGTGGAGATCTGGAGCTGGATTGGAAACAATATTTATTTTGCAAAGACATGCATTTCGGGCAATCTTTAACTTGAGACCTCGCGAGTCGCTACGAGAATATTTTGACACTTTTGTCTCTTCTTTGTCATTGTACATTTTTAAAATATTATGTACGTACGTAAAATCACGAAATTATTAAACAAAAAAGTGACCGTAACCTGAAGAATGGGTCCAGGTAACACGCTAGAAGTTCCTCTGTTTATATTGGCTGAAACTAGAAATTATTTTCTTAGTAGATCTATAAAATTTTATAATGAAATTCCTAAAAATGTGACACGTAGATTAAAAAAAACTTGTCAGTAAAATTTATGTAGAGGACAAAGATGTGAAAGAAATAACTCATACTCTGCACTAGCAAACTCCTTGGCTACTAAATTTATGATCTAATTTATAAATGACCTTATGTAATAAGGCACTGAAAAAAAAACAAAGATCCCAGAGTTTTTTGCCGATTCAAGGTCAAGTTTTGATGGTATTAAAATTTTAATAATATTTTAACACGGGCTCTGTGGTCAAGGGAAACATCGCGAGATAACCTGCATGCCCGAGAAATCCATACTTATATTACAAATGCGGTAGTAACTCTCTTTGTCCCTCTGTCTGTTTTTTACCTTGCAAGATTTAACTGCGAACCGATCTTGACGAAATTTAGCACAGAGATAGGCACCTTGGAACCCTGGAAAGGACTTTTTATCCCGGAAAATCAAATAGTTACCACGGGATATTTAAAAAATCTATATCAACACGGACGAAGTCGCGGGCATCAGCTAGTAAAAAATAATTTAAGGATATGTGCAGTCCATCAATCCACACTGAAGCTGTGTGGCATACAGTGCAGACGTTTTTGAAAATTTGGCATACACTAGTTTTTTTTTAGTTAGGGTTTCGAACCCAGAACCTTTATAATTTCGTCCTGTTAGTATGTCACAGCTATTTTACTTGGACATTATTTGCACTAAATGGCTAAAATAATGGTGGCACATCATCCTGAACAACTGAAAAAAAATGACATTAGCGTGTGAGGTATCGTTACACAGGTATTGAAAAATGATAACAAACTTTCAAAATAACTGTTTTATTCAAGCTAATAGTTGAATAACATGATGGCTAATTGTTGAACTATGCAGTGGAAGTATCTAAAGAAATTGTGATGGTAGAATGTAGAAATCACTTTCAACGAACATTGATTTACTCGTAAATGAGATATGTCATGTAGTTTTTGAGATATGGGATTTTTTTTTCATAAAGCGACGAGACGAACAAATCGTTCACCTGATGGTAAGTGCAACGTCTGCCCATAACAGATGCTTTGCTACTCAGAATATTTCTGTGTAGCACCACACTGCGTCCGTCACCTTGAGACATAAGTTCTTAAGTCTCGTATGCCCAATGATTACGCTAGCTCTCAGTGCCCTTCAGACCGAAACGCAGTAATTTTTGCACACTACTGCTTCACGGCAGAATAACAGGCCTTAGGGTGGTACCTACCTAGACGAATTCCTGCATAGAAATCCTACCACCAGTAAATATTTTCAGTTACAGCCTATTCCTCACTACGGAACCCTTCAATGTGCGTGGTCAGATACAAACTTGGCCGGTTTTTTATTAATCAAGTAAAAATTATAAAAATGCTGTTATTTAATTTATAATCATAACCGGTCTACTCCTTACTTTTGTAGATCGACATCGACCCTGTAGCGTCTGACGTCAATGGCTAGCCATGATATGATATGAAATTATAAGCCAGCGCTCACAGTCTCGCCCTGCTTAACTCAAAATCGCAATATATTTATATTTTTTATTTTATCAATGTCATACCTACTTTAATTAAGATGTCTTCGCGAATCAGTAAATTTCTGAAGTTTTATACTTCTCGGAGAGTTTTACTTCTATTTGGCTTCAAAACGCTTGATAGGTTAGGCTGTTAGCAAATTTTCATGTTGATATATTTAATCCACCAATTTCTTAGATTTATTTATACTTTGGAAACCTGAAATCAAAACATTTATTTATATAAATTACTTTAATGATCAGCGTTTGTCGGAAAATTTTGTATAGTCCCTCATTGCGTCCGGCCCGCCAAACTGAACGAGTACTATAAATGTCAAACTAGTAAGTTTTAAAGGACCTATCGAATAATAAAAATCACGGTAGCAATACACGTGAAATAAGCTTAAATGTGACGCGTAAACAAATATTATTAAGATGTTTCACAGCACAATATTTACTTACCGATGGAACGTAATTTATGACATTTTCCTGTATGCAGCGTCGACACACTGCACTGCACTGCACTTCCTCATTATATTATAGTTCAATATTGCACTTTAAATCCAAGAAGTTAGTTATTTTTAAGATAAAACACGGAATAGATTGTATTGAGTGTCGACATGTCGCTTATTTGTCGCTAATCAAGATGGCTCCTGCCACCGATTCGATATATGATGTGTGTGGTTTACAGGCAGTGGATGGGTTCAGCACTGGCTAGCTGGAAAGTGGGAGGTCTTTTCGGCTGTTAAAAATGGCGCCTAGGCGGCGGATGCGCAACTGATTTGTCGCCTGTGTCAAGGTGGTACGAAAGGAACCCAGTGGGGCTCTAGTAAAGGAAGAGGTGGAGATCCATAGCTTCACCACTGTATCAAGAAGGAGCCCGATAATGCTGCGGGTTGGAAGAGTGTCTGCCGTCTTTTAATACAGTAGCCCGAGGGGCGTCGGTTAGATAATTGTAGATCGTAGATTGCAACTGGCCCATTTCTGCAACTTTACGTCTATGCGCGAATTTTGCTTGTGTGCAGGAATGTTAGTATATTCGAGCCAACCAAGCTCCTCCAGGAATCGCAGCAATCCCTTTGTGTTGCCGGCGAATCGGGGAGCGATCTCGGTTCGCCGAGATACTTAGCCCGGTATTTCGCGATTATAGGGCAGTTGAAAAGGACATGGGCCGCTGTTTTGTACACCGTGGGGTTTTAGCTGATAGCAGTCCAGCATAACTCTTCGTTGCCCTAGCGGCAGAGGAGTAACTATGGTGATTTATGGCGATAATGATACCTTATAAAACAATCATTTTAATGTATAGAATACGAATCTGTATACTACACAACAATGTACATACGTCCTAACATTTATCTTGCTACAAAATGACGACGCAAAAATAATAATAATTCGATATTGCTTACGTACGAAGCTCATATGACGGGGAATATTTTCAGAAGATATTTACTTAAGTGCTACAACTTTTTTCGGTTTTAGTATAAGTAAATTAGTCAAGTAATCGTTCTCATTATCATTTTAGGCTATCACTAGTCCACTACTGAACTTCTCCCATAGATTGCCACGAAAGTTTGTGGCTCTCATTTTGGGGGGATATTGCCATAGTTGCCACGCTTGGCAGGCGGATTGGCAACCGCAGATTATTTATTCAGATGTTCCAGAAAGATCCTGGTGCCAATCTTCTGGTTTTAACTTTTCCGTCTGTCGACTTCTAAGACACCCACGGGATTTATATCGATAGTTACCGTTATTCGTGTTTTGGTACACAAACAATTTGTTTCCGAGTTCGGCATCCTCTGCTGTTTCCTCAGTTTCAATCCTCAGTTTCGAATAATTAACATTTAGGAAAACCCTCCTGAAAACAACTGAACATGATTTCTGAGAAACAGCGAGTCTAACTAGAATTTGAATACCATACGCAATACGCTTTAGTGAGTAGTATGAGTACATAAATAGTGTATACATCTGTTTTAAACCAGGAAAATTATAGAATAAAATCAATTTTTCAGTGCTAGAATTTTTTTAAATTATAAGCGCAAACAAACGGTTTTTTTTAAGTTTAAAAGTAAAAACAAATTAAATATACGTAATAGTAAATATGTATATCAAGCTTGGATAGTAATATATTCCTATGCAGGAGTCCGTCTAGGTAGGTACCACCCCGAGGCCAGTTATTCTACCGTGAAGCAGTAGTGTGAAAACATTACTGTGTTTCGATTTGAAGGGCACTGTGAGCTAGTGTAATCACTGGGCATATGAGACTTAAGAACCTATGTCTCAGGGTGATGGGCACAGTGTAGTGTCACACAGAAAGTTTCTTGTCGGCACAGCATTTGTTATGGGCAGACGTTGCACTTACCATCAGGTGAACGTTTAGCTCGTTTCATCACCTTATGCAATAAAAAAAAATGTGTGTAAGTAGTACCTATGTAAAAAAAAGGATATTCATAATTATAGTATATTTATCCTCAGTATTTTATAATAGTAATTATAGTAGGTCACAGTAGGATTTCTCCTGTGTCGTGGGTGCGTTTTACATACATAAATTCCACATGCACAAACACCCAGACCCGGAACAATTATCTGTAGGCCATACAAATATTTGTCCCGTGCGGGAATCGATCCCGCGACTCGCGGCGCACAAGTCAAGGCCTTAACCGTTGCGCCAACCTTCTTTATATTACGGCCACACTTTTTTATATTACGGATAGGAGAAAGAAAGGCCTAAGCGCCGCTTCTTTGATTTTGATTTAGCTTAATAAATCTTCATAAAATCTAAATTAGGTAACAATATACTTCTACTTTATATTTCTACTACACTAGGATTACTGCATTCGTGAGAGCGTTTACAGAAAAAATTGCACAAACTCACTCATTTATATCCGGAACAACTACCTCTAGGTCAGGCACATATATTTTCCCTACGGGAATTGAACTCGCGACCCGCGTAGCGCAAAACCAATCACTTAGCAGCTACGCCAACCTAGATATTATACACAGTATAAGTAATATTATACAAAGTAAAGATACTTAGTAATAGTAACATTATACAAAGTATCTTTACTTTGTATAATATTATAGTGCGAGTTAATATCATTTGTGTATTCTGTGGTTTATAAAGATTTAAAATACTCCACAAATCCTACACTAAGTCGGTACTGATTAGTCTCACCGGTAGGTTTAGCGAAATAGGTTTCCAACCTTCAATCGAAATCCAAACATGAAATCCTTTGATTTATTTATGTATGTTTGTGCCCTACCGGAGCTGCCAGAGCAGAGAGGAAGCTAAAGGTAACTTTTTTTAAATTTGTAGGACCACTCCACAAGCAACCACTTTAAGTAACAATTCCAATTTTAAATACTGATTTACCATGTTCTCGGCTGCGAAGAAAAACAAGATGAAAATATGTTTATGAAATAAAAAAAATTGCTGGAAAATCGTGACGGATTCTTCCTGACCCTTAAACACTCTTAAAACGGAAAGAAGTGCCCAGTAGTAAGACGCAATTAGGTTGTAACTTTTGAAATTTTTATTCATCATTATAATCAACATCCGTCAAAAACATTTAAGGTAATACAGGTTAGTTATAAATTAATATAATTACATGTATAGAAAGTGAAAACTGTTACTACGAATCTCTTCACCATAACTATGAAATACCACACGAAAGCGATTTTACATAAAGTAATAAATGGAAATGCCTAATTTATGACTAAGAAGACAACGATCCAGAATGGAAAAGTAAACGGTCGTTGAGTGGCTTTGTCAGCATTTTATCGGAGCGCAGGGAGGTGGCGAAAGCTAGCGCAGAAGTGAATTCCAAAGCGGACGCACAAATCAATAGCGCTACTAACAACGTGCAGTCCAGAGGCCGTTGACGTCATTTGGTCACTTTACATACATATTTATTAAAACGCACATAATTATTCATTTTGGCATAGTAAACAAATGTCGTTGATTTTTACGAAAGGCAGGTATTTACATAATGTTTTACTTGTATGAACTATTTCATATAAATTTGTGAATTTTAATACTCATTACAAAACTTGCCACAAGCTATGTAGTAATTTATATTTATTGCGAGCTTCTATGTTCTATGTTAGTCTGTATTTTTTTTATTTGTTCACCGATACTTCCGTCAATTGTGGACCAATTTAAAAAAAATATTTTTTATTTGTAGGAGCTTCTGCGGTGGTCCCATTTTCACCAAGTCAGGATTTGATGATGGAATTTCAGTGAAATTCGGTGGAAATCTTCAAAAATTATAGGCACATACAGTGAGTTTTTTAAGTTTTCGTAACTTGTTCAGGTGTTTGAGAGTTTTAGAGTCATCATTTCATGCTTCTGAGCTGATAATAAAAGCCACAACACTCCTTAACGATTAGGAGGTAGGGGATAATACTGCAATTTGTCGACAGACACTACTTAGTAGTGTCTGTCGACAAACGGGCAGACGTGGCGACATCAAACAAGGTCTCAATATATATAAATTTTATATGTATAAATACAGTTTAAAATGTTTTAAAGTATGTTCTGGCATAATTTCCTTGTTTATGACCCAATTTTATTATTGTTTTTTTGCGTTGAGTTCAGTGGTGCTACCAAGATTGGTATTGGACCTTGGACTTAGATAGGTACACTAGGGGAACTCCACAAGACTAAAAATAAGAAATACGTAGTGATTGAGGTATTGTTAGGTTTATGAACATCACAGAACAAGGTAGGTAGCTAACTATGGTTAAAGAGGTGCTGGACTTGACAGGACTTGGACTACGTAGGCACACAACGGAACTCTTTAACGTCAAACAGTACGTAAGGTTTAGTTATTGTAGCTATTATCCTTATAGTCATGGTCAATCCTTAAGGTACATTTCAAACGAAAAGCCACACAAGAAACAGTTCCAATTGCAATACTTTAGCTACCACGAGATTCTAAACAGAATCTTGCAACAGTTTGATGATACTGTAGCGACATATATGACGCCACATGAGAAGCTCAAGAAATACCTCATACGTACAACATACATACATAAAGTCACGCCTCTTTCCCATAGGGCTAGGCAGAGACCACATCTTTCCACTTGCTACGATCCTGACACACATCTTTAGCTTCCTCTACTTTCATTAGTGTTTTCATACAAGCTCGTCGGTTGGTACTTTTGACGTTGCCTTTCCTTAAAAAGATTTCAATCCGATCGTAATATGTTCGCCTACGTCGACCCTTACCGGCTTGCCCATTCACACTCGCCACATAAATCTGTTTCGTCAATCTTCTTTCAGCCATTCTCTCTACGTGTCACTACATACTCTACATCTTCTACCACACCGCAACGTTCTCTTAGTACGCTGTTTGTCGGTTTGTCCATCAAAGTCACTCCAGCTATACTTCTCAAACTTTTCATTTCAACAGCATTTTTCTTATTTTCATGCTTCTTCTGCCTGACCCAACATTCAGTACCGTACGTAAAAGTGGGGACCAGTACTACTCTATGTGCAGCAAGTCGTGCCTTTTTAGATACTTTCTGGCTGCAGATAAAGTTATGCAGGGCCCTATATAATTTATTTCCTGCCAACGCTTTTCGTTCATCACAGTCATACTTTCCGTCATTGGAAAATTTTGAACCCAAATATACAAACTCTTCCACTTGTTCCACTCTTTCTCCTCCAATCAGAACTCTGCGATCCGACATACTTTCTTCTCTTTCAAAAACCATTACTTTCGTCTTACGAGTATCTACATTAATTTTCATTCCTTTGCTTTGTAGAGCATCATGCATAATATTAACCATCGCCTGACACTCCTCCTCCGATGATGCTACTATAACCTAATCATCGGCGTATAGGAGGCATTTGACGGTCAGATCATTCATTCTTAATCAAAACGCACTCTCTTTAAGATCTTTCAAACAATTGTCAATAAATAGGTTAAACAGCCACGGTGACGCCACACATCCCTGTCTATCACCTTTTTCGATGTTAAACCAGTCTGTAAGCCCCGTTTACCCTGACACAAGCACTGGACTCCTTATACAGTGATTTCACCACTCTGTCATAAGCCTTTTCCAAGTCTCCAAATGCGCAATAGACCTTTTGACTTTGAGCCAAGAATTTTTCGGCTATGCTTCGTAAGGAAAAGACCTGATTCATGCATCCCATTCTTCTCCTGAATCCCACTTGTACATCCCATATCTTCTCTTCAGTATCATTCATCACTCTCTTAATCAACACCTTTGCATACAGTTTGCCAACAGCGCTGAGCAAGGTAATGCCTCGGTAGTTTTTGCAAATCTTGCTGCGACCCTTTTCTTTGTAAAGTGGTACGATGACGGCCTTGCACCAGTCTCCTGGTACGTTGTCGTTCATCCAGCAAGAGTTAAGAAGGCGGTACAGCTGACTAGCTACCACGCCCTGTCCAGCTTTCAGCATCTCTACTGTAATTCTGTCATACCCTGCAGCTTTGCCCAATTTCATACTATTCAACGCTTCCAAGATCTCTTCCATGCTTAAATTACTTTCTTTGCAATATTCATTCATGAATGAATGGAGCCTGTACTTGCATAACTCCTTTCTCAAATAAGTTTTCAAAATATTCCTTCCATCTCTTTACGTACAACATCAAAATTATAAAATAATTAATTATTACATAATAAGCAATAACTGCTTAATTACATTAAACAGAACAACAAGTTTAAAATTATTGTATAAAAAGATTTTTTTTTTCTTTTTAGTTGAGTTATGATATGTTTATGTGTATTGTAAGTCGGTTTCATTTTAAATATTTATATAAACCGCTTAATCACAGTTTTTTCGATGTAGATTATTTACATAATATTTTTGATACCCAGCAGGCAGCTTTGTCATTTTTCTTGTGGATTATTGTAAAAGTACAACAGTGTAACAAATATATATATTTTTTAAATGTAATGTTTTTTAATATTTACATCATATAGGAACGATACACTTTAAATACTACTGGCAAATAACCTGACAAAAAAGTTTCTCCACACGTGAACAAACAGCTCGCTGGCTGCAAGTAACGAAATCAGCTGTCCTATCTCGCTCTTTCCCTGCGGCTCTCTTTGGCTGAGTGCATAAAAGGCTCTTCTCGAAATGAAACCTAGGTAGTAAATACGGATGTGATATGTCGCCTTGTAACTAAATTATGATGTGGCGCTCACGATGCTTATGGTATCTTCTTCAATAAGAAAAGGGCTCTTGAGAGCCATCGCTGTCAGGGCTGCCTTATTGTGCGAAAATTTTCCCGTAGTCCTAACAAATGCCGAGAGGAACCCAATAGCAGTTGAGCCGTTAAGAGACACTCACCACATTTTCGTTGACCCCGCGGCGGCAGGATGATCGCCAGCAGTACATAACCAAGAAATACGAATTTTAATTTTAAATAGATTAAAATTTAATCTATAAATAAATAATATTAAAATATTTAATTTAATACACGTTACTTAAATAATTGCGAGTATAAAAAAAGAACTCTGTTGTCCCAATTTTGTATAGCGGGTTTCCGCTAAATACGAGTAGATAAAAATAAATATGCACAAAGCCATGACCAATGATTAATATCTAACTACGTATTTTAAATAAAATATTTATCTTTAAAATTTTAAAATATCCTTTGAATAATGTTTTCAAATGTTAACTTTTTACTTTATAACACTTAGTTATTGAAATCAACGTGTGAAATCTCTTAAATATACTACAAGCTTTTGAAATGTTAGATAAACAGTCTCGTCTGATGTTAAAAGTCAATCATCATACATCGCCATGAGTATGAACTACTGTCGAAAATAGTTTGCTTCTAGGACATTACGCATTGATAATTCAGTGGATGACGTCCTATATTTGCAGGACAGCACAAGATACTCGTATTTACGATTCTTCAAGTTATTGTTAATTATAAAATATACATTTGTTAATTTATTAGCCGATAGGCTGGCAGAGTAGAATGTACTTACCTCTTTCCTACCGACGAGTTATCGTAAGAGGCGACTAAGATATTGTACGGACAGCCTTTATTCGTGCAGAATAATACCATACTGCTCGTGGGAATGCAATGGAAGTAAGAATTTATTCTTGACTCGTACAAAAATGGCGGCGACATGGTTCGCCACCAGACACGTCTCGTTTCACTCACAGGATCTCTACCTACCCCTTTGAGAAAGAGGCGTGACTGTATTTATGAACATTATAGCTGACGGTCCGTGTAATAATAAAAGCAAAAATAATGAAGCACCGTGTGAAAATAATGAAGATTTCGATCAAATCGACTTGAAAAACAAAATACTAAAGATGTATGCAAAAACTGTCCAATTCTACATCTAAAATTAGCTCATGAATAACTTTAGCGTCTCTTTGTAAATTAATGTCCATCAAAAAAACTTACCTCGCTAATCGAAATAACGAGCCGAGTACTTTCAAATATTTGCACACATTGGTATTACTAATTGTAACATAATGATATTCTCAATTTCAATTTTGCCCAAGCTCCTTGTCCTTATGTGACAAATGATACAAATCGAATATTTCATTTAAAATCTTCGATCCTAGTTTAATTACGTATATAATTCGGTGTTGTGAACACTGCGACGAAAAGTTCAACTATTGTATACAAATTTTCGGAATTTCGAAATAGCGATATTGCTAATGAGTCTTGATTACAGAAAAATAAGCATTATACTTAACACTAGCTGTGCCCCGTGGTTTCACCTGCGTAAAATAAGGCGATCTAATAGCTTAAGTTACTCCTTATAATATCACTTATCTACCAGTGAAAATCCCGTTAAAATCGGTCAAGCCGTTTCGGAGATTATCCAGAACAGACAGACACACAAAAATTCAAAAAAAATGTTTTTTTTATTATTCATACTTACATATTAGACATACAGTCACGCCTCCTTCCCACATAAGGGGTACGTAAAGGCTGCTTATACGCATTTAGTAAAAAGCTGTTATTTTGTCATTACAAACAGACACTTCCATTTGATTTATTTGTAATGATTAAACGGCTTTATGTTAAAGGAAATTCATTGTTTCCACTTTCATAAAAAAAACTGTATAACAAATACAAAACAAATATTTGGGAATTCAATACTAGCATTATGGCTCATCTGAAAATAGGTAAGAAAACATACAGTCAATATATTCAATAGATTACGAAATATTGAATATACACTTTGTATTGAACGAATCATTATTTCAATTATCAATATAAAATACTAGCTGATGCCCGATACTTCGCACGCTAGGATTCTTTTATATCCCGTGGGAACTATATGATTTTCCGGGATAAAAAGTATTCTATATAGAGAATACTCGATATTATGATGTAAATTGCCTCAAAAGAGGGTCATGTTTCGCCCATCTAACTGCTTTGAGTTCTGGGCTCAAATCAAAGCCGGATAAACGAAATTATAAGATTTTAAGATCACGATGTATTGTGATTATAGCTGCATGTTTCTGCCTGTAGACGTTTCTCTGTTTTTACAGGATAGATATTTATTGGCATGAGGAGAGCCTGTATTTCAGTAATCACATTTCAATAATTATAACAATGCAACGTACTCTAAGCAGATAATACTCGTAGCCTCTGATAATAAATTGGAAAATGTCATCGTGGTCAAATTCGGTTAGAATATTCCAACGATCATCATTACCATGTAAGGAACCCTTTAAGACAAAACTGTCAGGTGGTCGTGTTAGTATATAATGATGTGTGAACAGTACTAATTAAAAGTTTAACATAACTTTTACTCTTTAAAATCTACCTGATTCTCGTCAATATTATTTAGCAAAAAAAAATAAGTTTAAAAACTAACTAGACTACTTGTAGAAAGTACGAAACAAGAAAATATTCTTGTCTGATATTCTTATCTACAAACTGTTAAATATTTATCACCTAATAAGTAGATAACTTACATATATATTTTAATTTAATACCTAGGCATAGTGATGTTTACCCGATCATCCCTTTCATTTGATACCCGACACGACTAGTAGTAGACATGATTAATAGTTCAGAAGTTACGGGACAGACGGGAACAGATAAACACATATTCATAACAACGGTTTAAAAACATAACCCTCACTTTGGCTTTGCCGTAGTCGAACAAAAATGTTAATTTTTAGATGAGACTTGCAACGTATTTCATTTTACTATTCAGCTGTGCTATTTCATATTTATCTTTTTATAAGGAGTTTATTTTGCTTTCGCTTTTGCATTAACTTTTGTTATATTACCACTGGCTTAGGATCCTTTTATTTTTCAAATTAAAGCAAAAACCAAGCATGCCACTGCAAGACTTCAAGACAAATGTTGAAGGTACTCCGGGTTAACTATGACATCAGTACGTCTTACATCTGAGTCCTCCCGTGAACTTGAGTGCTGTAAAGCGCTCGAAACGTCGATTTATAAATAGTTATAATTAAACGAGATACAATCTGTAAAGTTAGTTATATTAAATCTTTGTATCATCATCCGGTTCAGTTTAGTACGTTTTGCGTTGAAGAATCAAGGCAGTAAGTACCGACCACTTACTTGACTGTTACTTGACGCCAGTTTCTATTCTGTATATTATAGTTCACACACTAGAATTGTAAAGCCAATTTGTCAATTACATAATATAATAGCATATCATGATTTAAAAATGAGACCTTAATAAATATCAAATGACCATAAATAATATACATGCTACCTATGTATTTTTTATTGGAAATAGTGACGAGACGAGCAAAACGTTCCCCTGATGGTAAGTGCAACGTTTGCCCATAACAAATGCTGCGTCACCTTGAGACATCAGTACTTAAGTCTCATATGCCCAGTGATTACGATAGCTCTCAGTGCTCTTCAGACCGAAACACAGTAATGTTTGAACACTTCTCGGCTCGGTTGGCGCATTGGCTAAGCCCTTGGCTACCGCGGGTCGCGGGTTCGATTCCCGCACGGAACAAATATTTGTATGGCCTACAGATAGTTGTTCCGGGTCTATGTGTTTTGTGCATGTGGAATTTATGTATGTAAAACGTACTCACGACACAGAAAACCTACTGTGGGGCATCGTTTTTTTAAAAAAAAAAGAATAACTGGCCCTGGGGTGGTACCTACCTAGACGGGTCCTGCATAACTAATTGACTTCTTTTTTTTTTCACAATTATTTTTTGTTTACTGTATTCGCACAGCCATGGTAACTCAGTGGTTAATGCGGTTCTTATTTCGGATTCCGCACCGCCTAACATTTTTTTGGAATTTAAAGTAGTACGGACATAGCAGAGGTAAAGGACATATTGATAATAGACATCATACTTACATTATCTCCATCATACATCACACAGGTCGAGACTATCTTAATCGGTAAAAGGAATATTCCATCTTAATTTTATTCCAGCTTTATGTTCTGGAAGAGATAGCTTATTATATCACAAGAAAGAAAACATTTGAGATAAGTTTTTATTTACAGGTTTCCTATGTTCTATTCAAAATGATTATGCTGTTTCAAGTTTACATTTTATACATAAACAGTTTTTGACTTTGTCGTAAGCAGTCTTCATTCTTAACTGTCTTTGAAATTTGTCCTAAATTATACATTTTGTTTTTTTGATGACGCTCTTCGACCACGGCGATAACTTCTTCATATTGTCGGTAGTTTTCAACTACGCAGGAGATATTATAGTGCCCCATACGTATACGCGCAAACGCAGAGGCACTCACTCTTCCCAACATTATCGCGTCTGATGTAACCCTGACGCGATAAGATCAGAGGTACGCTTGGATGCAGTTTCAAAAACACGGGGACAATTACAACACAACCAGACCTGAAAACCAAGAAATTGTGTATTTTGCACAAAAGATTGGCTCAGACTGGGATTCTAACCCAGGACCAGCGGCGTAGAAGTTAGGTACCAGTGGGCCACGCGGTCGTCAAATAGATACAGACCTTAAACATCGCAAAATTGGAGAAATATACATACATTTTCGAATTATTACCTAGGTTTTCCGTAAGCAAAAAGATATAAAATTAAAACATATTTTTTTGTTGTCACATGATACTTGATTCAGATAATAGGGAACTGACATAATAAATAAAAAAAATTGACATCGTTAGTACTAATCAGCCAGTTTTACGTTTGTACAGTTTCTGCGATCAATTTAATTTCTCGTCATCGAGCTAATGTGCAGACATTTCTCACGGTATGATGGCATTGTTATGCGCATTTACGTACTATATGGGAGCCGGGAGATGTATTAACGGAAAGCGAGTTTCGTACCGTGCGAATGTTTACTATTGACAATGTTGCAATGTTTTGCCGGTTACGAGTACATGAATATTTTTTCCCTGTCGAGTTTGCGTGAACATTTGACGTTAGTTCTAAATACAGAGATATGTTTTATTCTTAGGCAAAAACTTATACGTTAGATATACTTAAATGTAGCTTAGGCGTACACATACAGTATTTTTTGCGACTAACTGAAAAAAAAGGATAAGTACACTAGTAATGAATTCGTATGTTTCCATTTGAATTATGATAAATTGCGGTCGTGGCAACTCGCGTTTTATTTTTAATTTTAGTTTAATAACGGCGCGAGCAATCGACAATTGGTTAGTGGTACTACTACTAACCAATTGTTGATTGTTATTACGAAAAGACTAACTACATTGTTAATTCTTATGAGTTATTTCTCATATTTACAGGTGGTAGGATTTCTAATTACGAATTAATTAGAATCTAGGTATATAATGTATGGCCGCAGGGCCAGTTATTCTGCCGTTAAGCAGTAGTGTGCAAATATTACTATGTTTCGGTCTGAAGGGCACTGAGCGCTAGTGTATTGTGCGGCCGATGAGTCTTGGCCAGTATGAACTTCGTGGAATGGCTGCGAGTGTGGTTATCGCTGTCTCTGTTTTGAGCACGGTCGGTTACAAAATTCGGTGGTAAAATTCGTTGTTGCAATTATCGTTTGTTGTTATTATTTTTATAAGTAAAATAAGTTTTTTTTTATTAGATAAAGTAACGAAACGAGCAAATCGTTCACCTGATGGTAAGACATTTCTGTGTGACGCCACACTGAGCTCTTCACCCAGAGTCTTCACATCAGTTCTTAGGTCTATTAAGACCAGTGACACAGTAATATTTGCACATTACTGCTTCACGGCAGAATAACTGGCCCTGAGGTGGTACCTACCTAGACGGATTCCTGGATAGGAATCGTACCACTAGAAAACTACTTTTAAATTTAAGTTTAAATAGATAAATAAAACTTGTGTTTGTAATAAATAACTTCAAAAATCTGCCGTTATCTAAATGTGAGCAGAACGAATATAAATATTTTCATTTTATAATTTTTTTTTGTTATCTCTTTATTGTCTTAAAGCGTTTTGGTATTCGTTTAATTATTTTCTATGTCTATAAATTTGATTATCTGGAAATAACAGTTTTCCTCCCGAGTGTACATGCGCGAAAGTTCGGACAGCCCATGAGACTAAAGAACTGATGACAACAGGGGGCGCAGTGTGTTGCCACATAGAAATGTACTAGGTGACACAGTATTTATTATGGGCAGACGTTGCACATAACATCCCATACCAGCTGCGGTGTTACCAGAATTTTGCATTTGAAAGTTAACTCCAAGTCACCATCAGACTTCAGCTCCTAAGTATGTCTTGTAATTAAAAACAGTTTCAATAGTTTGAAGGGCACTGTAGCCAGTGAAATTGCTGGGCATAAGTGAGTTAACATCTAATTTCTCTGGCATTGCAGTTTAAAGTTAAAGATAACACTGCCATGCCACTGCCGTGTGGTAGCGGCCTAAGAGAATCTACCACCCCATCTCATCCCGTGGGTGTCGTAAAAGTCGACAGAGGGAAAATGAAAACCAGGAGATGGGCAGCAGCATCTTGCTGGAACATCTGAATAAATAAACTGCGGTTGCCAACCCGTCTGCCAAGCGTGGCAACTATGGCAAAATCCCCCCAAAACGAGAGCTACAAACTTTTGTGGCAATCTATGAGGGAGGCCTATGTTCAGTAGTGGACTATTGATAGGCTGAAACGACGACGACGACCATAACACTGCAACTATTATAGGCCGGCATGGTACGAGTACTTGGCCACAGGTGAACCAGTTGCTCGACACGTTATTAACAACCATAAAAAACATATCAAAACCATTTTAATGAACATGTGGTATTCGTAATGTAAACCATTTATTTTCGTTCAGAGCCGCCTTTAATTTATTATTGTTTTAATAATAAAACGTTTATAATATTGTTATGAATTGTTTAATGATAAAAAATTAAAATTAGAACGAATCTTGTGTAGTCTGTTGGAATTTTCATATTTTTCTGATGAGCTAATATTATTCCATGTATCAGGTTTAATTTTTAAATTCTTATGAATAGGAACTTTTCATCACTTGTTGATGTTACGCTTTTGTTTTGTCAAAGGGTGCCTGGGTTGATAATTCAATTAAAATAATTAACTACAAAAATAAATCATGCGGTAATATAAATTACAAAACTAAATTTTTTTTTAAACTAACATCGCTTAAAATAGTAATTTAATAAATGGACAATTTTTATATAAAAAAATATGATTCATATATCTGAAGGTGGTAGAAAATATCCTAAGGAAATGCATATACAGAAAAAAAAATTACGTGCAATTACACACGTCGACGTCGGTAATATATGAATGCAAAAAAGTCGTTATTACAGTCACTATTTAGCACCGTAATGGTTAGATAATTAGTACAACGACTTGCTAATAATTTACGGTACTTTGAATTATTTACGCAACATACCGTTATCATTAGTGCAGGTAGCTGACAACACTATGATAGCATATATTAGTATTTCCTCCTTAATTACTGACTCGGTCGAGATGGCAAATGCCATGACGGTCACAAGTACTGTTTACCTATATGTACACTATACAGTTTATTAGCAGTGGAATGACACTGTTTTTAAACAGAGCAATAATCACCTACCGTGACGATTTAAGTTATTAGCTAAAATTATACTCAAATCACTAACAAATTCCTGTAAATTCTCAAATTCAATTCACAATGACTTAGACAATGAATTATCACAATGAAGCAAATTGCCCTTTAGCTTTTCTAGATGTATTAGTATTTCGGAATTGCAATAAAAGATGGACAACATACCTATACCAATTCAAAAGATGAATCTCACTATCTAATTTGCAGGAGTATAGAAGCTGGATTGAGAATGTGGGTCCTCTTACACATTGCTAACAAAAAGATCAATAAAAACCGTGAAGTATTTAAATAGCTCACAAAAGTCTACACTCTACAGTCTGTTCAGGATCATATAAACTATAATAACTAATTTGATAGACTGCAAATATTTGCAAAAGCACACCGATTCCTCACAAGGATGGATTGTTAGGCTATTAAAATTAAAAAAAAATCATTTCAACAGAGCTGACTGGGTAGTCACCAGGTTGGGATCATATAATTAATTAAATTAAATCAAAAACCAAGCATCTGCAAAACTTTAAGACATTGTAAGCTCGTTTTGCGTAGATAGGACTAAAACTAATATTTTAAATCTGAAGATAGCCCGTATTCACTATGACATGAGGATGTCTAACACCACAGATCTCCCATTGATGACATTTCGAGCTTTACAACACCCATTTTCACCTATGGTTGTTGTAAAGCTCGAAATGTCAGATTATAATCTGTAAAAATAAACGCGATATGAAACTCCTAGGCATCCCCAGAAATTACATCTATAATAGATTTACAAATCAAAGGTGAAGTTGTTTAACCGTCATAAATATAATGTCATATTTATATCGTGATATTCATTATTATTTCCTGTAATATTCTAAACCAAAAATCGGTTTTCAATTTGGCATTTACTCATTAAAATAAGAAATCAAAAACTCACAAAATCAAATTTTTGTTTTAAGAAGTTTAAAATCATTTCTGAAAGGAAACAGTACAATTTTGCTATTTCTATGCCATAAAATAATACTACTTATGCACTGCTATGCTACATATACACAAAATGTGGCTCTAAATAAATTACATCACAATTTTCCTATTATGGTACATATTTTATAACAATTATCCTGATTTGCAGAACTAACAGACATTGAATAAGGTAAATTCAGTCAAATAATTAGGATGATAAATTGCCTGAAAAGTCTGTTTTCAGACTGACATTCAAATTAACAAATCGGATATACATACATCGGTCATTTGGATTAAATAGAAGTATTTTCCGTTTGTATGTCCGAACGCCTATAACTGAAAAACAAGTACATGAAATTTGTATAGATAATGAACAGTAACTCCGTGAATAATTTAGTATTTAGTATAGTATATAAAAAATTAAGGTTAACATAATATCTAAAGTCCGTAAAATGTTAGAAAGTCACGGTCATAGCTTGTTATGAGCATGACTTATAAATAATCGAATGTAATCAATTTACTTGTAGTAATCGTACCTTGATTCAAACCGGACGTTTTTAAAATCTAAATTTCCTTTTCTCCGCAACGTATGGTTATGGTAAATTAACGTACTTTTTCACGTCTACGTAAACGGAACAAATTACGTAACGTTTTTAACCACATTAACGCATGAACTGACGTCATTTCATTCGAAAGTCAAGATTTTAAAAAAGGTATTTCTTTAGTTTTATAAATTTTGCTACTTTAAAGTGCGCATAAGCAAATCTGCTTGTTTTCTGCAATTTATAATAAATAAAATAATGTGTCTTGTTTGTATGATTGTCTCTGCGAATAGACACAATTTCAATTTTTTTTTAATTGTTTTTGTTTTGTAAGCAGTGTTTTGTAAGAAAACTATAACACAATTATCCCATTAAATAACCTAAGGTCCTCCCTACTAGATGAGGAAACTACAAAATATGAAATCGGATATCAATATCTATGAATAAATATGACCACAATCCACTACTGCACATACTCGTAGGTATTTCTGATGTAATCGCCACATTTACCCAGCTAGTGTCAGTTGCAGTTTTTGACGTTCCTTCGACGCGTGTGCTAAATCAGCGGCCTGAGTATTATATATGAGGCATATTTGATACCGTAGTGGCAATGGAAATGAGATCCATTTTGTGGGTACTGTGAGTCACTACGTGTACGCTAAATGGGACGACGATCTCTCTCAATGAAGTGGTTAACGAAAATCCGATCACTTTAGCTAAATTTTGTATATACTCATAGATTTTGGAGTACTAATGTTAACACCGTTTTCACGTTACTGTCACACTAGTATTTATTCTCAAAATCATAGTAAAAAATTTGAAAGATCGTAAAGCAATTAAAATAACTGGAATTAACATGCTGTAAGAGAAAAAATACCGAGTTTTATTACTAGAAGTTAGTGCGGGCCCGGGCAATAAGAGTCACGTTATACAAAATATATACAAAGTATATGTACATATGTTTTTATTTTTAGTATCCTGTGGTGGCGGCTTAAGAGAATCTACCGCCTCATCACATACCGTGGGCGTCATAAAAGTTGACAGAAAGAAAATAAAAACCAGGAAATAGGCAGCAGCATCTTCCTGGAAAATCTGAATAATGAAACTGCGGCTTCCAATCCGCCAGCCTAGCGTGGCCACTATGGAATAATTCCCCCAAAACGAGAGCTACTAACTTTTTTGACATTCTATAGGGAGGTCTATGTTCACTAGTTGACTAGTTATAGACTGAAATGATGATGACGTAGACGTTGATATAGACCCAACATTAGGGTCTCTTCCGATTCCTGGCAGCGTTTTACAAACATAAATTGAACTTGCACAAACACAAAGACCCGAAACAACTACTGAAACTAAGAAACTACTATCTGTAGTGTGGACCATAGAAACACTTTTTTGCGGACGAGTATCGGACCCTCGACCCGTAATGAAGACACTTAGCCACGGCGTCAACAGAGGTATTATACTTAGAACAACTTAATGCTCAGCGACTATGTATACTGAGCCGTAAATATCTGCACAAGTGCTGCCAACGTTTGTACAGGATTTGCTTTGATTGAGAAACAGGAATAGAGAAGGACCTAGTAAATAACATAAAAGAATTTCAAACCGCCTAAATGCGACATTCGCAGTGCGTGATGGTAATTACACAATTAAGTTGTTTTTATGTCCATTTACTGCCTATTATTAAACCTTAGTAATGACACGTCATGTGATCAATGGAGTAGTTATCATTCTTGAGAAATAAAGTTTTTAATTTTTTACCTATGAAGTACACTGGGTACTTCGCGTAATACATAATATTAAATAAATCATGCGATACTAAGTACCGAGATTCATTTATCAAATTACGCGACTTAATTCTTTATTGTTACCAATAAATGCAACTCACATGTTTCCTTATCTATCATTCAATGCAGATGTGACACTAGTATTACGAAAAGCTTATTCTTGCATATTTACTTTTGTGATAATAGTTGTTTGTATTAATTATCGTCCGTAAAAAACTTTAGGCGACATTTTTCTGATGTTAGAATTCTGCCACCAAACAGTAATGGGTGCTACTTACCATCAGGTGAACGACTTGCTCTTGAATTATATATTTAGTTATATATGTATAATTGGTTTCTCGAAAACGGCTTTTACGATTTGGATGAATTTTTATATTTAGATAAAGTTAAAAAAGACTAGAAGTCTAAAAGTTTTATGAAAATGTTTGAAAAAAGACTGATGCAAAACTGTTTCGATAACGAATGTTACATACAATAATATGTTGCATATCGTTACATTACTGTCATTGATCAAGATCTTAATTCAATAAATAAAATAAATAAATGCTCCATATAATTAGTCCGCCCTTAACGGACAATAGAAATGAAGCAAAGTTGCGGCAATTACTAGGTAATGTAGCGCCGGCGCAGTGGAAAGAGCCGGGAGCATCGCGATAACCCGCACTTGAACGGGCCGGACTAGTCCAGTTTGCTGCTTTCATAACGATATTAAAATGAAAAAAGCAGGTCTGCCCTGTATCATATCATCAAATTTTTAATAAAAGTAAATATTGAAATCTTAATTCAGTCTAATTATAACTGCAAAAAACATTCAGCAGAATGCATTCTACGCGTTGTCAAAGCAAATTCCAGATTCAATTTAAGAATTTTGTCTACCTCTCGCAAGATAATACTTTTGGAATTAAATTAAAAACGTCACAATTACAACACAACCAGACCCGAAAACCAAAAATTTTGTATTTTAGCACAAATGTTGGCTCCGACTGGGATTCGAACCGAAGACCCGCGGCTTAGAAGTCAGGTACTGTGACCACTAAGCAACTAACTATATATAGTATTAGCTATTCCCCGCCCGCTTCGCTCAGTGTAAATTATACAAACTTTCATTTTCTAATATTATAAATATTTAACAAGCCGATATTGTCTGGCAGAGTAGAATAGCACCAAGCTCTTCCCTACTAAGGTGTAATAAGAGGCGACTAAGGTATTGTACGGACTGCCTTACTATACATCATCATCATTTCAGCCTGTCATTTGTCCACTGCTGAACATAGGCTTTCCCCATAGATTGCCACAAAAGTTTGTAGCTCCCATTTTGGGTGATTTGCTAGTAGTTGGCACGCTTGGCAGACGAGTTGGCAACCGCAGTTTATTTATTCAGATGTTCCAGGAAGGTGCTGCTGCCCATCTTCTGATTTTCATTTTCACCACGGGAAGAGATGGGATGGTAGATTCTCTTAAGCCGCCAACACACGGTAATACAAACTTAATCAAACAATAGGACTGTCACTGCGCATCAAGAAAACAATCGCTTTGTTAACATATTGCGTGTGAATGTGGAAAGAGTTCTATTTAATGATTTCTTTTTAATAATAATAGTAAAAACTTTATTAACTATACTTATTACAGACAGACTTAGTAGTCTGTGATTACCGAACTAGGTATGAATACCTGTATCTCAAAAAATCAGCGCCCTCTTCCACAGTACATTATAACTTAAATGTGTCAACATAGTAATAAAAAATCCTTAAAATTGCAACGTCCTTAAATTTACGCGAATACTACACATTGAATAAAGCTAAATGTGCCGAATGTCGCGTTGGGCGTCCTGATGTCGTAGTTAATTGGTTTTTATTATTAATTTTGGTTCGATCTACGCAAACATATTAATTGGGAAGATCGGATCCAAAGTCAGAGTTAACGTAAGACGAGAAACTATTAATAAAAAAAAATAAGAAACTTTTCTAATTACAAAAAAATCAATAGTAATCAATATTTTTCACTATTGGTTATGGTTTCGAAACAAAGGTTAAAATCTGAGAAAAAGATTGCAAAATCGTCGTCGTTTCATCTTGACAAGTCCACGGCTGAACATAAGTCTCCTCCATAGATGGCCACAAAAATTTGTAGCTCGCATTTTGGGAGGATTTTGCCATAGTTACCACGCTTGGCAGGCGCATTGGCAACTCTCTTAAAATGTATTTCTTTTTTTTCTTAAAATATAGTCTTCAAATTAATTTTCTAGACTGTTTTGCTTACGCTTTTTTCTTTACATCTGGTCAAATTGTGGTCAAGTGATGTAATAAAAAGAACACAATACATGTAGTATAAAAAGTAGTATAAAAAACTGCACAGTTTTTGTACTGCTGTTCTATACTAAATATTCCTTCTTTTTTAGGATCATTACCTTCGCTATTTATAAAACTGGAAAGTATAAGACAAATAAACGAAAGAATTCTATAATGTCGTCTCATTTTTTTTCCGTAGATGTGTAGCTTATAATTCATCATTAATTAAATATATGTAGAATACATAGCTTTAATAGCTGTTTTTTTATTGGATAACTGCAACGTCTGCCCATAACTAATGCTGTGTCACCCAGAATATTTCTGTGTGACACCATACTGTGCCTATCACCTTGAGACATCAGTTTTTCAGTCACGTCTTCCCGTTGACTACACTAGCTCTCAGTGTCCTTCAAACCGAAACACAGTAATGTTTGCACAGTACAGTTTCACGGCAGAATAGTAATAAAAAGGATAGTCAACGCACACTCGTTAATTGTATAAATGGCAATTACACCGGTAAATTTAGAGTAATGGCAAGGATGAGAGATAAATATTGAGTATATCCTGTCTTCGTAGAACATAAATACGAGTAGAATAACAACGAATACTGGACGCGCCTTTGTCATAAAAGAGGCGTTGCGCGGGCGGCTGCATGCCGCGGCCATTACATCTTCATCAACACTTGTCGTGGAATAAGCAAGAAGATCAACGTGACCCGCTGGCTAGTTAAGCTTTTGCGTAGGTTCTTGTATTACGCAACAGTATATATTATTTATTAACATCTGACGTTGTTAAGAAGGAATGATCTTTCTCATTAATGCCGAGTCTTATCATTCATCTTTAGCTACTGCCATGTTTTCCTATGTTCGTAATAACCGGTCTGAATTTGTAAAAACGCTCAGCTGCTTTCATAACGATATTAAAATGAAAAAAGCAGGTCTGCCCTGTATCATATCATCAAATTTTTAATAAAAGTAAATATTGAAATCTTAATTCAGTCTAATTATAACTGCAAAAAACATTCAGCAGAATGCATTCTACGCGTTGTCAAAGCAAATTCCAGATTCAATTTAAGAATTTTGTCTACCTCTCGCAAGATGCGAGAGTGGAATAAGCAAGAAGATCAACGTGACCCGCTTGCTAGTTAAGCTTTTGCGTAGGTTCTTGTATTACGCAACAGTATATATTATTTGTTAACATCTGACGTTGTTAAGAAGGAAGGATCTTTCTCATTAATGCCGAGTCTTATCATTCATCATTAGCTAATGCCATGTTTTCCTATGTTCGTAATAACCGGTCTGAATTTGTAAACACGCTCAGCAACTTTCTGCTATCGAATACATTCTGCGTTTAATCTAAGGTAATTGTTTTTATACTATGTATTTAATGGATATGACGTTATTCCAAGTTTTATCATTTATATACAAACCCTACAGACATTTCACAAAGGTGCGTTCTCCGAAATCCATGTCAAGGTTTTGACTTACGAGTCTTCTTATAACGGATTTAAAAACAATGTTGACGTACATGTGTCTAACGACACGATTTTAAACTCGTCAGATTGTTAAAACATTTTAAGACAACTAACCTCCTTATACAAGAGTGCAAACTTTACACACTTCCTTCGTAAGGTTTACGAAAACTGCACTCGAGCCATTCTTATGGTATGTTGTAATTATCCGGCGACCGCGTGGCCTAGTGGTCAGAGTACCTGACTTCTAAGCCGCGGGTCCTGGGTTCGAATCCCAGCCGGAGCCAACAATTGTGCTAAAACATAAATTGTTGGTTTTCGGGTCTGGTTGTGTTGTGATTGTCCCCGTGTTTCTGACACTGCATCCCAGCCTATCTCCGATCTTATCGCATCAGCGTTACATCGGGCGCAGGTAGGTTGGGACGAGTGAATGCCTCTGTGTTTGCGCGTACACTTGTGGCACTTTAATATCTGCGCAGTTGATGGATCTCAGAAGTTGTCGCCGTGGTCGAAATCGGCCTAGGAGAACATCATGTTGTATTTATGTTCGCTGGTAAACCCCATCATAAGTAACAAAAGTACTTGTAACGATATTAATGTAATTGGTTTTGAAACGTGTTTAGTATCAAAAACAAAAAGAACGATGCTCTTTTTTGTAACAAATAACTTCACCTTCGACTACACTAAAACTAAAAACATTTAAAGTAAACAATTACCCGGTGTCGTCTACAAGGTAAGCACTGCAATACCAACAACGATTTCTATTTTTATTTCCATGCGTAAGAGTGTACCCAACGACTCACAATTGCGAAAGGTGACACCTATTGACGTCAATGTGTCTTCTCGCTTTCTCTAACCTGAATGAGATTCGCGATCCGCATTTGTTTATGTATATTATATTTATTACCGATATCAAACTAATTTATATAAATAGCTACAGCTATCAACTAAGGTGCTTTAGAGGCTTTTTTTTTTTTTTTTTTTTTTAGGATAGATGGTCACTGTTAGCCCGAAGGCTTTTACAGCTTCGCCGGATTGAAAGGTGGCAAAGTGCTGAGGGCGCTTAGCCGAAACTTTTATTTATGGATGACTGGCGCAAGGGCCCCCGAGAGGGGACCTCGGCTTGGACCGTCATCCTGTTCGCGAGAGTAACAGACTCGAGGGTGCCCAAGGGGGCCGTCCTCGGCTCGGTCAGTTACTGCAATCGGGAGGGCAATATTACTACTACTATAATTATTAATACCATGATTATTATTAGATAAGTTTACCACCAATTCGGAATGCGTTTCCGCTGGAGAAGAAATGGCGCAAGAAACTCCAGCGACGCTTCTGTTTATGACACTACTGCTAGGGGAGAACCGGCCTGAGATGCGGCGGTATCGCGAATAACTTTGTCTGATACCGACGGCGGGGGCGGTATGATGGTGATAATGTGTGTTTGTGTAGTGTTGAGTAGAGCGCTTGGGCAATAGTGGTCGCGTCGTCAGGGTCCTCGAGGACGTGCCTCGGTCTCCTTTTTCCGCGGGTCGAGTTTTGGTGTATCGCGAGGGGGTTGTAAGTGGCGGCACTGACAACCAGTGGGTTGGGGTGCGTGGCGGCAGAGTCGAAGTATCGGCGAGAGGCCAACTTTAGATATTGGGCTATGGTAGGAAGCCCTAAATCGATATGAAGGTTAGCATTACGCACGAACCACGGTGCTCCCGTGGCTTTACGCATGAAGCGATTTTGTATTACCTGAAGTCGGTGAATTTGACGCGGGGAGGCATGCGCAAATACGGGGCTTGCGTATGTCATAATTGGCCAATTGACATTTTGCTATTTTTATTTAGTAACGGATGTAATCGGCCGAGGACGAACGCCGCTCGGTTCCTTACTCGGTTAATATGTGGACCGAAGCTGAGTCTCGAGTCTAATAGGACGCCTAAGTATTTGACTGTCTTTTCCCAGGGGATTGGACGATCGAATAACTCTATGGTGGGGAGATGCTGCGTTATGCGCCGCGAGAAGTACATGGCTGCACTTTTGATTGGGTTGAAATCGATCCTCCATTTCCGAAACCAGTTCCCGAGGGTTCGGGCTGCGGATTGGAGGCGTTTAGAGATAGTGTCTGGATTACGTCCAGACACATAGAGGCAGGTATCATCTGCGAAGAGGGCAAGTTCGACGCCGCTGGTGTGCGGTATGTCGTTCGTGAAAAGGGTGTAGAGCACGGGACCTAGGACTGAGCCTTGTGGTACGCCGGCTAGGATGGAATGTGATTCGGATCGCACCCCCTCGACGCGGTAGCGGAAGGTTCGACTGCGTAAGAAATCTCGTATGATGAGTACGAGGCGATCTGGCACACCGAGTCCATATAACTTGTATATGAGCCCGTTGTGCCAGACCTTGTCGAACGCTTTCGCCACGTCGAAGAAGAGCGCTCCGGTATGAAGCCCGCGTATGAAGCGGGATTCAATGTGCTCCGTTATGCGGTGCACCTGCTGGGTACATGAGTGTTTGGCACGGAATCCAAACTGCTCGTGGATGGGGATCCCTCGAGACTGCATGAAGTCTCTTGAGCGGGCGAGAAGTAGGCGTTCGTATATCTTGCCTAAAGCCTTGAGGAGGCTTATAGGCCGATATGCGGTGGGATCGGACGGGTACTTTATATGCAGTAGATTTAATTTATAAGGTCAACCGGGGCAATTGCGTTATATTTTTTACACAAACATTTTTAATGCCGCGTGCGTAATAAGTGTTGGTTATTGAAGGATTAAAAATGCTATGGTGTAAAAGTATTTTAAGACTATCTGGATACAAGATGAATGTGTTAATTTCTTTGATATCTTGACATAAAAAGAGCAAATTGCGTTTTTTTTAACGGGAATTTGAGACTTATTTACCATTTTTGGCAAATGCGTCTTTATTTAATGAACATTAAATGGGTTAGCTTCCAGAACTGATATCAAGATATTGTGTTTAAGATATAGTTGTCTATTAGAATTTATAAATATTTATGAAAAATTGTACCAAGAAAAAGGTTGACGATCACTATTATCGGGGCAAATGCGTCATACAGACGCAATTCCCTCAAAAGAGTGTACGCATTTACCTCAACAAATCAAACCTAAACTCAAAACTTTCAGTCGTTACATTTCAACAATCAAAGCAATTACAATAAAAATAATTGTTTGTACATATAGCCAATAAATATTATTTACGTGCACTATTAAATAGGATAAACGGTAAAAATACTAATTTAATAAAGCCTTTGTCCACTCATGGCACGAGACACGATTTCACAGAAACAATGTGATTTTTAAAGTGGCTCATGGATATTTTTCACACAATGCCCTCCATCGATATTTTATATAATAAGTTTTCATCAAATAGATTTCCCTAGATTGCATATGATATTATAACGCAAGTAGTTTTCCAGTAATCTCGAATAAACGCTATTGCCCCAAAGACGTTTTTGGCCTTACAGCTAAAACATTGTTGACGCATTTTCGACGCATTGTGCGCATTAAATTAAACAAAAAGTTATGGATTTCATAGATACATTTTTACGCCGTCGCATTTTTTAGACAAATTGAAGGTTTATTCAAATGGCGTTTATGACATTTGGAAAAGATGCAACCATCCAGTGGCACGTCATTAATGCTTATTACGAGTAAATTCTATGACACGACGCTATCGAATCGATTTCTTTTACCGACCGTTACATATTGCAAAATGATATACTTAATATTAAATATGATTAATAGCGATGGTTAATAAAGTCTGGTGAACCACCGGAGTTTCTTTAAACGAACGAAATATGCTTTTATAATATAGATCAGTCAAGTACGATTCGGTCGATTTAATTTAATTATTGTAGGTATGTCTCTGATATAAATAAAAATTTTGAGTGAGGTGAATAAAAACATATATATTTGTAATTATTTCCTCCCATGAAACTAATCTTCTACCATTATGAGAAAGCATTGAAGTAGTATCCGCCAGCTTGCTAGGTTGACGGACGTCGAATGCCTTTAAATAATCCGGCTATAGCCAATCCGGCTGCAACTAGCGATTACAGCAGAATCCTTACAACTCGGAAGAAGCCTTTATAAAATTCACTTCTGGACATAACTATCAGTATATTGTATAAACTGGTGATAGTTATAAAATATAGTGATGATGTTTAGATATAAAATTATCATAATAATATATTTTTACGAGTACATGAATAAAATATAATATTTTCAATGACACTTACCCTAATGTATATATACAGAATAATTTACAAACAAAAAATATGCTTAATGTTTTCTTTTATTTACGCGAATATTACACATTTAAATAACTTTTCTTATTTAAATAACCTTGCAGTACTGCAAGGCTTCAAGACACAGTAAGCTCTTTCTGCGTAGATCGGACTAAAAATAATAATTAAAAGCTGAAGGTACTCCGGGTTAACTATGACATCGGGACAACTGTCACCTCAGTCCCCCCGTGACCATGGGTGCTGTAAAGCGTCCGAAACGTCGGGTAAAAATAATTCAAAATTAAACGCGATAAAATCCGTAAAAAAGTAGTTTTATTTAAAAAAAAAATGCTACGAAATAAAATATATTTTTATATGAAATCGCTTTTACTAATGGAATCGCTTTTTATAGTATTATTTAATGTGGTATCTTCCAAATTAGACCAGTCTTTGACGTCAACGATTTTAGCAACTTCATTAAAACAGGTTTGGTAATAAATTCGTGTGTTCACAGCTAAACAATAAAATAGAATATCGTAAAAAGCAGGTAGGTATAAGAATAGTTTACGTTTGTACCAACTTATGTTGATTTTATTTAACTTAAGCTTTTATTGAACATTTAATTTTAATGCAATTTAACGCCAAAATTTTTGGCTTATAAATAAAGAACTGAAGAAAAAAAGAAGAGGTAACCTTGGCCGCAAAGGGAATGCTTTTTATGCCCCAGCTCCACACGGGTGCCGTTTACTAATAAAGAAATAAGTGCGGTTAGCAAAAAAATATTAAGTCCGTTTATTTTATAACATGTCTTTAGTCGAACTGAAGTAAATTGAATTTTTGCAACACACCATAGTTTTTTTTTAGTTAAAGTAGTAGAGCTAAAGTCACGAAACGAGTGAAACGTTCACCTGATGTTAAGTGCAACCTCTACCCATAATAAATGCAGCGTCACCCTGACACATCAGTTCTTAGGTCTCATTTGCATCTCTCATCATCATCTCAGTGCCCTTTAGACAGAAGCACAGTAATTTTTGCGCACCATTGTTTCACGGCAAAATAACAGCCCCGAAGTGCTACCTTCAGTAGATGGATTCCCGCATAAGAATTCTACCACCAGTAAGTTGAATTTTACGATTTTGAATGCACCAAAGATATGAATCACCGCCGATAATACACTGAAATATCGCTTTCAATTCAATTATTTTTTGCAAAATATCAATATTCAATACGGAATTTGTTATTGTTGTGAAAACACGCAACAACAGAACTGTCAAACAAAGCAAATATTTTTTTTATATAAAAACACCATCCAAATTTCTGTCTTTTCTGGTTTATTTCATACAAACCTTGCCCTCATAATTACGAACACTATAAAAAGTATCAGCCAAATCGATCAAGCCATTCTCAAGTGATAATCATGATATAAAAAGATGCACCTGCACACGCCGTTAGACTCTTTAACTGCTCTGCGGTCAGTATTTACCGCTACAGTAGTAGTAAATAGTTTATATTTCCTATTCTGCTTTCTACATCTTACTCTCCCATTTTATATCTTTGGTTACGTATATCACGTGTATCCATAATAAAAATAAGAAACTGTATATGTGATGTCTGTCTTACTTTGCACTTTGCCCCCAAGAGATCTTCTTTGCTCAACCGAGGAAGATGGATAAAGAATGCCCCTCGCCGTTAAGTACACCTTTGTGTACATTTTCGTGCAAACAAAGTATAAATAAATAAGGAGGAGTCGGAAAGTAGTGAATTTTTTTTCTAAGACCGAAATGTACACATTAGGTGGGAAGAAACCAGGAAAATGAAAATTTTAGACTGCAAATCCAACTGATGGGAAAGGGTCCCACCGCAAGTCAACCTGTCGGTAAGAGCAACTTAGATAAAACTACTTTTTTACGGACTTTATCGCGTTTAATTTTGAACTATTTTTACCCGATGTTTCGGACGCTTTACAGCACCCATGTTCACGGGGGGACTGACGTGACAGTTGTCCCGATGTCATAGTTAACCCGGAGTACCTTCAGCTTTTAATTATTATTTGCAGTCCGATCTACACAGAAAGAGCTTACTGTGTCTTGAAGCCTTGCAGTGGTATGCTTTTAATTTTATTAATAATAGGATCCCAAGCCGATGGTAATACCCAACCATCTTCCCTATTGAAATTAGGATGTTTTTTAATTTCAATAGCCTCGCGAATCATCCTTGGTAGGAATCGGTGTTCTTTTGCAAGGATTTGTGGTCTATAAAATCTGATGTAATGGTTGGGATGATCCAGAACATGGTCGCAAACTGCAGACTTCCTAGAGCGTCGATGCTTCACATCAGCTATGTGTTCTTTAACGCGGGTTTTAATGGATCTTTTAGTTTGCCCTATGTAAGAGAGACCACATTCACAATCCAGCTTGTATACTCCTGCATCTTGTAGAGGGATGTTACACTTGACAGATGGTAAAAACTGACTTATCTTCTTCGGCGGCTTGAAAAATGTTCTTATAGAAGCTCGCTTCAAGATATAGCCAATCTTGTCCGTGACTCCTCTGACATATGGAAGAACAGCAGGTACACGCTCGACTGTGGCCGGCTTCACTCGGTCACTGCGACGAAGGCGCGGAACCCGAAGCTTGTTGTCTTGCAAAACTTGCTTGACATGCTGAAGCTCGGCGGCCAGGTGTTTACTGTCACAGATCCCTTGTGCTCTCTGAAACAAAGATTTACCCACGGTAGCTAACTGTGAAGGATGGTGGTGAGATTCACCATTTAAATACCTATTTGTATGGGTCTTTTTTCTATACACAGTGTGACACAAGGTGTTATTAGGATTCCGAATTACTAACACATCCAGAAAAGCTAAAGAATTATTTGCCTCTAACTCCATTGTAAATTGAATTTTAGAGTTTAGTGAGTTAAGGTGGTCTAGAAATGCAGTTACTTTATGCGATGGTAAAATTGTGAAAGTATCATCTACATACCGCTTGTAGAATCTTGGATTTACAGGAGAAGTACGGAGGGCTTTCTCCTCAAAGTCTTCCATGAAAATGTCGGCGACAATGGGAGATACTGGAGAGCCCATCGCCACACCATCTACTTGCTTGTAGTACTGTTCCTTCCACAATATTCGCTATATAAAACAATATATAAAAGTAACTGCATTTCTAGACCACCTTAACTCACTAAACTCTAAAATTCAATTTACAATGGAGTTAGAGGCAAATAACTCTTTAGCTTACATAGGGCAAACTAAAAGATCCATTAAAACCCGCGTTAAAGAACACATAGCTGATGTGAAGCATCGACGCTCTAGGAAGTCTGCAGTTTGCGACCATGTTCTGGATCATCCCAACCATTACATCAGATTTGATAGACCACAAATCCTTGCAAAAGAACACCGATTCCTACCAAGGATGATTCGCGAGGCTATTGAAATAAAAAAACATCCTAATTTCAATAGGGAAGATGGTTGGGTATTACCATCGGCTTGGGATCCTATTATTAATAAAATTAAATCAAAAACCAAGCATACCACTGCAAGGCTTCAAGACACAGTAAGCTCTTTCTGCGTAGATCGGACTGCAAATAATAATTAAAAGCTGAAGGTACTCCGGGTTAACTATGACATCGGGACAACTGTCACCTCAATCCCCCCGTGACCATGGGTGCTGTAAAGCGTCCGAAACGTCGGGTAAAAATAGTTCAAAATTAAACGCGATAAAATCCGTAAAAAAGTAGTTTTATTTAAATGTGTAATATTCGCGTAAATAAACGAAAACATTAAGAGCAACTTAGGTTTAGTCTGCCATTCCGCTTCCGTTTGCCCGAAGACAGAATTGCCACAGCTATGCGGTATCAGCATGTAGTCTCAGCTATCTTCAATTTTCAAGCTGAATAGCCTTACTGGTGAAAGTGTTGCCACTTCAACCCAATCGCGACTCTCTCACTTCTTAATACTCACACATACACGATCATAATTAGCTTACATAATAATAAGAGATGCGTACATAATAATAAGAGATGCGTACATAATAATAAGAGATACGTACATAATAATAAGAGATACATATTAACCAAACATTTAAGTCAACCTAATACGAATATTCGGAATGTTTATTTCACCATAGGAATAAATGATGATTACATATTTTAAAAGAATCATAATTTTTTAGCGAATATTTTTTGTCAGTTACAAAAAATGTTGATTTTGTGAATTTTTTGTTAATTTTTAAACTTTTTATTTTATTAATAAATGATAGTTACAAAAGACAGTCTTTGTTTCATTTGCAAATATAATTTACGGTTTTAAGAATAAAGCCTTTTTTTTAACATCTATCATTTACTACTAAAATAATATTGAGTTCTTAAAATTTGAATATTCTGTAATTATTCGGCAAACTAACCAAATATTCGGTCGAATACGAACATTAAAAAATATGCCGAACATCCGGCGAATCTCTAATAATAATCATTCGTGATACAGCCTGCAGGCTAGTTTTCTCTAACTTTAATTATAATTACAAGCGTCGCTTCTTGCGCCATTTCTTCTCCAGCTTCTTCAGCTACGCATTCCGAATTGATGGTAAATGTAGTTGTTTTAAACGTCAGTCAGTTACCTATGGGCACAGGGGCCGGGTGCTCGCCTTTAATTTCATAGTACGCGAGTAACCTGGGTGCGATCCCCGGTGCCAGCACCTGATGTACTACGTGCTCAGCGGTGAAGGAAAACATCGTGAAGAAACTTGCATATCCGAAGAATAGAAATATTTAGAGGACATGTGAAGTCGGCCAACACGCATTGGAGCAGCGTGGCGGACTATTCCCCGCTCCAAAACCTAGAAATGAGAGAAGGCCTGTGCTCAGCAGTGGGACCTTTACAGGCTGTTACTTTACTTTTTTTACAGGGTAACAGTCCAAGCTGAAGTCCCCTCTCGTGGGCCCTTTCGCCATTTACCCATTATAAAGGTTTCAGCTAAGCGCCCTTCGCGCTTAGGTCGTATTTTAATCCGGGCGTAGCTCAAAAGCCTTCGGGATAACAGTGACCATCAGTCACAAAAAAAAACGAGCGATAACTTAAGTGCAATGTGCAAAAAAAAACCGCGAATGCCAATGACACTGCCAAAAGTATCTGGCGCTTACGGAAAATTATTATAAGTTGGGATCCGACGCGCGAACGGATAGCGGAGTAACGGAAAACCCCCCTTACAACGTTACCTACAAAACCCAAAAATCCAGCTCACTTCGTCAGACTCGAGAACGTAAAAAAATACTATTACCTTACCTATGTTAAAATACTGAGTCAGTCGTGCTTACACATATCATACTAACTTCCTGGAATATCCTTAACAAAAGTGAGAGAGCCAAAAGAATGAAAAATGATGCCCTGATTAGTTATATGTTCAGTCGTAAAGTTATGAATCATTTCTTCAAATGGCGACACCTCCAAAAGCAGATCGGATTGCTTCAACACGAAGTCAAATGCGTTTTATTACACAGACTTTATTACTGTGAAGAAATAGCTTGTCCAATGAAGGAGCATCGTTTTGCTGTTCCTTTATTGGACAAGCTATTTTGTTAACAGGAAAAAGTCAATGTTGTAAAACCGCTACGAAAGCTTTATCCTAATTATTCCCTGTCTCCCCGCCTAGTTGATCAAATTTAACTTAAAAAGTATTTAGGCTATTAAGTATTAGGAAGAAAATCAGTGTCGCGCAATTTATACTCAGCGCAGATCGTTTGACTTCAGCAAGCTGTAGCGCAGGCTTGTATTTAGTTGTTTAACTTATTTAGTGTTTATCTTTGATAATGTTATTAATAACTGCGTATATCTGATGGTACAAATAAAGATTATTTCTTTACTTCTAAATTGAGTTTTTAGTCTTCACTATAATATTTTAAATACATAGCTCGAGAAAAAGGTCTGCTTTGAAATTTTAAAAGTGCAACACCATGTAGCATAGAAAACACAATTCGGTATTGGACTCAATAAATTCACATCGTATTTACTCGTGATAATTAAAAAGCTAAGGATATCAGATATCGCTACGATAATATTTACAAAAAGATAAATGAAACTATTATCTCTCATATTTTGCTTCTGTTATGTCAACGAACTGATATATACTATCCTGTGATTCCAACATAATATTTACTCAATGATCACTATTTCTCCGTATTTTTTTTTACTACAAAAATTGACGAAACGAGCAAAACGTTCACCTGATGGCAAGTGCAACGTCTACCCATTAGAAATAATTTATGAAAATATTAAGGAATACTTCCTTATCGCATAAGGTACATATTTGTAAAGATAACGAAAATCTCCCTTTAATAACGTAATAAACGCCTTAAAGTTTCTATTATATTAGGTCATCCATAACATACAATTAATACACAATACAATGAGTCTAAAAATAGCGCTTATAGCGAGTAATCCATTGTGAATATGTTATTGATATGGGTGGGCTATTTCGTAGTAGCGATCAGTGATTAGGCATAATGAAGCAATCAGTATGCAGCGAATAGTACGCGGTTAAGGGAGAGGAGGAGGGAGAAGGGAGATGCTATAATCGTAATATCTTATGGCGATATATTTTTTAATGTTCGTCCATTTTCTCTATATGTTTATAAAGCAGTTTACATACATGCATATAGTAACGCCTTTTTCCCGTATAAGGGTTAATCAGAGGATACACATGTAACCCACTTTTCGCACCCACGGCAAAAGAGACGTGACAGGTGGCGAACCAGGTCATTCGCCGCCATTTGTGGTACGAGTAAAAAAATCTAATCTCTCCGTTGAGTTTCCACGAGCAGTATAGTGACAGCATTGCACATTATGGTGTTGATCTCCACGAATAAAGGCTGTCCGTACAATTCCTTAGTCGCCTCTTACGACACCTCGGTAGGAAAGAGGTAGGTGATATTCTAATGATATTTTAATTTAATATATATTATTATCATTTGTTGACGTCACAAGGCCGTGTTTGGGTCGCAGACTTACTTAATTATATGTACCAAACTTTAACTTAATCGGTCGAGTAGATTCAGAGCAAACTGGCTGTGACAGACGGACAGAATGACATACGAGTGATCCTATAAGGGTTTGGTTTTTTCATTCAAAGATACGATATCCTAAAAATTAGAAAAATTAGAAACTATGACTTCTATTTAGAATCGAAAATCGAAAAATACTTGGCCTCCGAGAAATGGTCGAAAAATTATCTCTATATATACGCCATACCTAAATATACAAACCAGTTATAACAGGCCTCATTGTTTAAGGGCCGGTTTCAACCCTTTTTATTTTACAAATAGTATCGTGCGGGAAACCGCACTAGAGTTTTGCTGCGAAAATTCTTACGTGCTCTTCAAAAAAAGATATCCAGTTGAATTTTATTTAATACAAAAACCGCGTATTCTCCAAACTACAAACAAAGGCCTCTCCAGACCTTTGTTCAGCAGAGAACTTCTTATGAGTTTTGCTGGAATTAAAATTAAGAGTCAGCAATCAGTAAAATTAGCAATTTTAATTTGATTCAATGACGTTAAATTTTACAGATAGGTGCTGTAAACATGTTTTAGTATTTTCATCTACAAGATTGTACGCGGGATTCTGTTAAACGAAAAGTGCTATTTTTTAAATTCGTTCGATACAAAAAAAAATCGAAAAGTACGTATATTTTTTTGGTAAGTTCCCGGTATCTTGGAAACATCATCATCATCATCATCATCATTTCAGCTTATCACAAGTCCACTGCTGAACATAGACCTCCCCCATAGATTGCCACAAAAGTATGTAGCTCTCATTTTGAAGTGTTTTGCCGGCGGTGTACGTTTGGTAGGCGGGTTCGCAACCGCAGTTTATTTATTAAGATGTTCCAGGAAGATGCTGCTGCCCAGCTCCTGGTTTTCATTTTCCCTCCGTCGAATTTTACGACACCCACGGGATGAGATGGAGTGGTAGATTCTCTTAAGCTGCCACCATACGTTATTTATTAATTTACAATTTTTTCCCAGAATGCAATTTTAAAATGTTTAGTCTGTTAAAACACAATTATTGTAGCTTGAAAATTTTCATATGATACAAAATAAATACTTATAGCGCAAAATTTACGACTTTCTTGTTTTGTCGTAAGCGCCAAGAGAATCACCTGTCTCGTTTAACAAATACAATAGCAGTTTGGATTCCGTGCCAAACACTCATGTACCCAGCAGGTGCACCGCATAACGGAGCACATTCAATCCCGCTTCATACGCGGGCTTCATACCGGAGCGCTCTTCTTCGACGTGGCGAAAGCGTTCGACAAGGTCTGGCACAACGGGCTCATATACAAGTTATATGGACTCGGTGTGCCAGATCGCCTCGTACTCATCATACGAGATTTCTTACGCAGTCGAACCTTCCGCTACCGCGTCGAGGGGGTGCGATCCGAATCACATCCCATCCTAGCCGGCGTACCACAAGGCTCAGTCCTAGGTCCCGTGCTCTACACCCTTTTCACGAACGACATACCGCACACCAGCGGCGTCGAACTCGCCCTCTTCGCAGATGATACCTGCCTATATGTGTCTGGACGTAATCCAGACACTATCTCTAAACGCCTCCAATCCGCAGCCCGAACCCTCGGGAACTGGTTTCGGAAATGGAGGATCGAGGTCAACCCAATCAAAAGTGCAGCCATGTACTTCTCGCGGCGCATAACGCAGCATCTCCCCACAATAGAGTTATTCGATCGTCCAATCCCCTGGGAAAAGACAGTCAAATACTTAGGCGTCCTATTAGACTCGAGACTCAGCTTCGGTCCACATATTAACCGAGTAAGGAACCGAGCGGCGTTCGTACTCGGTCGATTACATCCGTTACTAAATAAAAATAGCAAAATGTCCCTACGTAATAAAATTACACTTTACAAAGCCTGTATTCGGCCAATTATGACATACGCAAGCCCCGTATTTGCGCATGCCTCCCCGCGTCAAATTCACCGACTTCAGGTAATACAAAATCGATTCATGCGTAAAGCCACGGGAGCACCGTGGTTCGTGCGTAATGCTAACCTTCATATCGATTTAGGGCTTCCTACCATAGCCCAATATCTAAAGTTGGCCTCTCGCCGATACTTCGACTCTGCCGCCACGCACCCCAACCCACTGGTTGTCAGTGCCGCCACTTACAACCCCCTCGCGATACACCAAAACTCGACCCGCGGAAAAAGGAGACCGAGGCACGTCCTCGAGGACCCTGACGACGCGACCACTATTGCCCAAGCGCTCTACTCAACACTACACAAACACCCATTATCACCATCATACCGCCCCCGCCGTCGGCGTGGGCGTATCAGACAAAGTTATTCGCGATACCGCCGCATCTCAGGCCGGTTTTCCCCTAGCAGTAGTGTCATAAACAGAAGCGTCGCTGGAGTTTCTTGCGCCATTTCTTCTCCAGCGGAAACGCATTCCGAATTGGTGGTAAACTTATCTAATAATAATCATGGTATTAATAATTATAGTAGTAGTAATATTGCCCTCCCGATTGCAGTAACTGACCGAGCCGAGACCGGCCCCCTTGGGCACCCTCGAGTCTGTTACTCTCGCGAACAGGATGACGGTCCAAGCCGAGGTCCCCTCTCGGGGGCCCTTGCGCCAGTCATCCATAAATAAAGGTTTCGGCTAAGCGCCCTCGCGCTCTTTCTTACGCTTCCCCTCAGTCGCCTGCGGGCTTCGATATATGTAGATGTTTTACTTTTTTGTCGCAAAGATACCTCATGGCGAATCGTAAAAATAAAGTCGCAGGGCTGCCAGACTAGTCTCATCGGATTACCTTACACGAATAACAAGTAAAAATGATTAGGAGGTAATTTATTAGGGCCATTAAATAAAACCAATTTGTTGTAACCAACGAGTATTAATTAATTTTAATAAAACTAACGTAGCTTAAGCTAACTTGTTTATCTCAGTTTCGTTTTTAACGCACCAAAAGTAGGTTTGAATTCAACGACAATATTCAATTTTTTCATAGTTTTTATATGAATTTACATAGGGTAAGATACACAATTATTGGCACTTTAAGGATCAATGTTCACCTAAATCCTAAGAACTCTCTTTATGAGATATCGCCAGCAACAAAAAACCATCAAGATGACATAATAAATGATAATTAACGTTTTTATTACATGATCGTGTACTATCATCGTGTGTACATGTTTTCTTGCAGTTTCTCTAATTATATCTTAGAGATTAATCGATTTTCCCAATTATAGGCATACTTTGGCTAATTTTCAGCATAGGCCTAGTCCCATTTATTGGCATTAAGGATTTTTCAGTAAATTAACTAAAATTTCATACAATATTGAAAAGCTAAAGTAATAAATAAACGTAAAGTAATAAGTAAAGAATCACATTAATGGAAATAGTAAACCTACACAAGTAGAAATGAAAGTAATATAATCAGGCTGACTCTGCTTAGAAAATGTTTCTTTGATTCATAAAGTATTCGAAGAGACACAGCCATTCTGTTAAAGTCTTATAAAAATATATCTCTTATCAGTACTCAATAACTTAAATGGTTGGCACCGGTGCCAGAATTTAGAAATATTACCTGTTTAGCTTTTATTTATTGATTATATAATATAATTAGGAGTTTCAGCAAATTTATAAAGCAGAAAATAATCTTCTAACCACGCTAGCCTAGAAAACCAATTATTATCATTAGTGCCAATAAATAGGAATATGGTTATTTTTTCGATATCAAACGTTGGTCCCGTAATAAAATAATAAGAACAATGCCATTGTTGAAAATAAATAATACTAAGAAATACATAGTAAGTAATGAATTCGATTTAAACCCCAATTAATGTAAAAACACCTCCTTAAGTAAAATTCAAAGATATTTTTAATAGCTCTTACCTTAGCAAAAAAATAATTTTCACTGATCAACTCGAGAAACATTCAGATGTTGCTATCGTTCCGACGCCATTGTGTTTTATTACTTTTAATGTGTTGCTAGTATAGCCCAGGAATTTACTACTCAATTTAGATATATTGCAATACCGTGAGGATTTTTCTTATTATAGAGCAAAAATCAGAAGCCATTAATTAGTGGGGTATAAGTATCCGCCACGCTACTCCAATGCGGATTGGCAGACTTCACATGTCTTCGAAATATTTTTTATTTCTCAGACATGCAAGTTTCCTCACGATGTTTACCTTCACCGCCGAACACGTGGTAAATCAGAACTTAAAATTGCAATTAACAATTTTAGTGGTACCGGCACCGCGAATCGAACCCAGGTCACTTGCGTACTATGAAATTTAAAGCGAGCGCCTAGCCCCTGAGCTACCACTACACTTTACTCTAGTCTACAACAAAATAACCGGTTTTACCCGCAAGATTATCGAGCGTATAAAATAAAAATAAAATTTATAAAAATAGCCTTTATTTGCTACTACACTACAGCTCCACAGCTGTGACTCAAAAAATCTCTCCATCTTTTTCTAGGTCTCCCTTTTCCCCTTTTCGTGTCTCTTGGAACCCACTCTGTTAAACGTTTTGTCCATATATTATTATTCATCCCGCAAATATCCTGCCCAGTGCCATTTGAGTAGTCTAAATTTTTTTCCGTACATCTATTATTTTTGTTTTACGCCTGATATTATCGTTGCAAATTTTATCTTATATCTTTAGTCCAAGCATACTTCTTTCCATTTTACGTTGGCAGATAGCAATTATTTCTTCATCCTCTTTTCTTAATGACCACATCTGGCAACCATATGTTAGGCAGGGTAATACTGTTACTTCATATAACTTTTTCTTTATAAATATAAAGAAAAAAATTAACTGTTTTATTTTTCATTATTTCTTTAAAACCTTAGTATTTTTTCCAGACTAAAGTTATCCTTCGTTGTATTTCTTTTTCGGAGTTATTTTCAAAAGATATTAGCTGTTCTAGATATACGAATTCCTTTACATATTTTTTTTTTCTTTTGCTGCTATAATTTCTTGGGGTTCTCTATTGGTTAAAATCTTCTGACATTCTATTGCTAGTTCCCTGACCATACCCCCTAGTTCTGTTGCACTTTCCGCGAATACCACAACATCGTCCGCGAAACGCAGGTGGTTCAGTAATTCTCCGTCCACATTTACTTCGTTTCCCAATCCAGACATCTGAAAACATATTCGAACACTGCTGAAAATATTTTTGGAGAGAGTGGGTCTCTTTGTCTTACTCCTCTTTTAATGGGGAATACTGTAACTTCACATTCTAATCGCACTTTAGCGTAACATTTTGTGTTAACACTTTTTATTATATTTATGTATTTCGGGTTAACGCCTTGTTGTGTTAGTGACGCCCATATCGCTTAAAATATAGTCTACAAAACACGATAACGTCTATGTACTACGTAGGAATACACCTTTGTTTTTTCTATTAATTGTGTCATAACTTGTATGTGATCTATAGTAGAGTACTCTTTGCGAAAACCCGCTTGTTCACGTGGTTGGTTTTCCTCTAAACTATTCGTTATCCTGTTTAATATGATTTTTGAGAATATTTTATATAAATTAGTCGTGAGACTAATTGGCCTATAGTGACCTAGGTCACTTCTGTCTCCTTTCTTGTGCAGTATAATTGTAGACTTTGATCATTGTTCTGGTGTGACTTCTGTGCGAAGGATATTATTGAATAATACTTGAAGATGTTTTAGAAGGGAATTAGATAGCGATTTAAGCACTTCGTTGGCAGTGTTGTCCCTTCCTGGGGTCGTGCTATTATCGGGCGTATACTAACCTATTAACTATTACGGTGGAAACGTCCGAGCGCGTCGCACAGTACTTGATTTGCGCGGGGTGGGCTTTTTTGACGCGGAGAGCTAGAATATTAGTCACGCCTATAGGCGGGGACGTCTGAGTTTTCCGTGGCGTTGTACCTACTCTTAACGACTTTAGCTAAGAGCATAAAAGTTAGTTCACGACGACAATCGATTTCCGGGTCAGAAAACACTGTTACGCAGGCTGTAACCTAAATTAGGCCATCGCTTCAAACTACAAATTATTTTTCTCCTACATAGGTTGACATTTAAAAGGTTTAGAAGGTTAAATGTTTAGTTTTCAAATGTTTACCTTTTTCATTATCATCATCATCATCATCATCATCATTTCAGCCTATCATAGTCCACTGTTGAACATAGGCCTCCCCCACAGATTGCCACAAAACTCGGTCCTGAGCCACCTGCATCCATCGACTTCCTGCAAAACCGTGAAGGTCGTCCTTTCTTCCCCAACGGTTATCGGTTCTCTGAGCTATATGGCCGGCCCATTGCCACTTCAGCTTGCTAATCCTTAGGGCTATGTCGGTTACTCTGGTTTTGCTGCGGATAACATCTCGCAGAGAAACTCCGAGCATAGCCCTTTCCATAGCTCGCTGCGCGATTCTGAGCTTCCTCATGCGGCCTGCAGTGAAGGACCACGTCTCGGTTCCATATGTCATCACTGGCAACACGCACTGGTTGTACACTTTCGTTTTGAGTGATTGAGGTATACTCGACGAGAAGATATGACGCAGTTTCCGAACGCTGCCCAGCCGAGTTGGATCCGTCGATTGACCTCTTGGTCGAAGTTGCACCTACCTAGTCGCACAATCTGTCCTAGGTATACATATTCGTCGACAACTTCGATCGTAGTGTTCCCAACAATAACCGGTATAGGTGTGACATGGACGTTAGACATGATCTTCGTCTTGTCCATGTTCATCTTAAGACCTAACCGTTGGGAGACACTATTGAGGTCATTGAGCATAGCGATAAGGTCTTCCAGCGATTCTGCCATTATGACTATGTCGTCGGCAAATCGAAGGTGAGTGATGTATTCGCCATTGATGTTGATACCGTATCCTTTCCAGTCCAGTAGCTTGAAAACATCTTCCAATTCCAATCCAGCGGTGAAGAGTTTCGGGGATATTACATCATCCTGTCTTACACTTTTCTCCAATCGGATCGGTTTCGTACTCTGGTTCTGTACTCGGATAGTCATCGCAGCATTGGTATACAAGCACTGCAACACATCGATATACTGACACTGAGTATAGTTTTCATTATACTTTAAATAAAATAGTTTTTCAGATTAACAGTGGTAAAAATGCTTAAATCACATCCTATCAGTTAAAAAGATTAGCTTAAACATACAAGTCAAACAATTCGTATAATAGAAACTCGGACGTCTCGAGAACCCCATGGAAACATGTACTTAAAAATCAGTATTGGTAGAAAAAAACGAACTATTTTATCTTTTTATCGAATTTTACCATTACTGTCTAACTATAAATCAATGTCGAATATAAGGAATTTCTATATTGTTTATGCATTTCATACAAGGGTAATGCGTAGGCAGTGTTTGATAATGAATGTCGGGACGGCGAGGTGCGCATAGATGCCTAGAGGATTCGTTGAACCCGCAACGAGCCATGTGCCCCTGCTGTCGATGTATAATAAGAAACATGCAATAGCTTTAAAAAAGAGCTTAAAAGTATGAAGATAGGAACAGAAAGAAACCTAATGAAATAATTATTTTCGTTTAGTACATTTTAAGTCAAAAGGGTAAAAAGTAAACTCTATGGATAATAATTATATAACTCTTCAAAAAAAATAAAAATAAAATATTACATTAAAAATAATAATTTAATCTTACATTTCTGAAAGCAAATGTAATGTATATTAAAAAAAGGGTTTTCTTGGAATTCAGATAGATTCGAATATCGATGATATTGTGAGGCGTGTTCATGTGAAGGTTACAATTAATATGTGTTTATTGAATGTGACCGTAGAATGGGCAAGTGTGGTGCAACAACATATATTTTTTTTTCAGTTATTAGTAATGCTGGCAGCCCGTAATAATATATAACAAAATTCTCACCTAGACATTTTTACTCTTTCGTCATTGGAATTAAGCAACTACATTTAATAACTTCATAGATAGTACACGTAATACTTATCTACGCAATTCAAAACATATTCATATACGAGTATAATATTGTATGAAAACGTGTTTTATTACAATGTTAAAACATGATTTGTGTATGACGTACAAACATTCTTTGGTAATTATTGAAATAGGTCCACCGGTCTTAAATTATTTTATTTCATTTTCCATTAAGGTAATTAATTTATTTAAAAAATATATTTTATATAACTGCAGATTAGTACCAAACTATTAATTGCAATACATACAAAAATAAATTTAACCAAAAAATAACTACCTAAAAGAAAATTAATAAAAAAAAATCGTTTCATCTATTTTTGATTTCAGTATGGAATTTCATACTTCAAAAGCTGATTATCAAAAAACTTTGTGTGTTTATTAAGACTAGATACTCTTAATAAACACACAAAGTTTTTTTGATAATCATTTTTGATAGCAACTAACAATCTAAGCATCCCAAATGCGCTGACTACACGGTGCCGTATCCTATCGTATGTGAATCGCCGGATGACCGGTCCATGGCCGAGGTCGCGCTGAATATGCAGCAAGGAGCGCTTTAATATTAATAGGACGCTTCTTAAAAAAAACTCCCAGGGGACAATCACAGCGATAATGACATGTAGATGATTACTCCGGGCGGTTGACCTGCACGTCCTGCGATCGCGTCGAACACGGAGGGTCAAACATCGAATACGTGACGTATCCCAATACGATAAATGCATTTAAGTATTTCGGGATGCAGACCCATTACAAGAAATGACAACCTTAAGGCTATATCTTATATTATGTATTATCTTATATATGCTATATCTTAGGCTTATAGGCTATAACTTAACCAAACCCAAAATTGTTATGAATTAGAATATTCCTCTAAAATAGTGATCATCCTCCTTCGTAAAATAGTGATGAACGTGATCATTTTATAATTTTATTTAAATGACTGTTCACTATAGGGTTAATTTTAGGAAGACCGTCTATTGAGTAAGTCCGTCTAGAGGCTGTAACTTCCATTTTCTTCTAGCTATCTATCCATGATCCGTGAAAATTGCCTGCCTTTTTTCCTCACGTTTTGAACTTGAACTTTTAATGCGACTTCTCATGGTAAAAAGAAAAGGATAATCCTAGGATTTTCTGATTATGTAAACCATAAAAATTCAAACATTCATAATGATATTTAAATGTTTGAAATCGTTTATAACACTTTAATTTCATATATATTAGTCGCGGCAAGTTTCTTAGGCTATAATGCAATAGTATATATTTTCGGTGATGTAATTGCTGTTAGCCTTCTCGGCTTTTACACCTTCATCGGATACTGTGCTCGCGGGCCAGGGCCCCGCGTGCCAGGTTTGATTTGACCCAAACATTAATAAATATATAAAAAAAATAAAAAAAATAAAAAAAGTAAAAAATTGCGCAATTGGCTAGCGCACGGTACTTATAATGCAATAGTAGGAAAGACCGTCTAGCATGCATGAGGTAAATTCGTCATATGCCGCCGCGTCTTGCCTCAACGACAGATAATGTCAACCTTTACATGTATGCGAGTGACTTGAGGTACTTCTTCTTCTTTTTGTTAACTGCTACTCCGAATTTTAATTAGTACTACAATATTTTTTCCTTTTAAAAAGTAATAAAAAATATAAATAAAATAATTTTCCAATTTCTAAAAATGTTTACCCGTTACCAAAAAATGAGGAAATTTGCGATAGCTTAGATACGCAACATTATTGATAAGTATGGCACATATATCAACGCCAATGGCCTCAATTTATCAACAAGCAGATGAAAATAAAATAATTATTTCTCTACTATACAAAGCAAAATTTAATAAGCGTGACAATGGTAAAGCAAACTGGTGCTCGTGAGCCAATTGCCTCGATCTATCAACAAGCAGATGAATAGATAATAATTATTTCTCTAGTATTAAATTCCAAGTTCAAAAACATCATCGTCTGGAAAGTTAATTAGTAACGTGTACCTTGAACAGGTAATGTGGGTGTTGTGAAATATTAGTATATTACTTACACCGCTGATATTTTGTAGTTTGGATAAAATAGAAACATTAATGCAACAACATTCATTTAATTCGAACTCTATATTCACTTACTACCTATGCTAATACATAATGGCAAAATGCGTCAAGGTATTTTAATTCAGATCGTTATATTTGCAAACTAAGTACACATTGCTGAAAATATTCACGAATGAGCTGTTTACATAATGCCATTCACAAAATCAAATTTCAGCATCATTTGTCTATGTATGACGAAAGCGTCTTCGCAATACTAACTACCCGGTAGTTAGTATTGCGAAGACTAAAGTACTAACTAGCGGTATACAATTATATTACAAATATATCTATGTTCAACATCTATTGCGTTACTATAATGTTTAGGTGTAAAGAAACGATATTGTGTAACGAAAAAACGTATTCCATCTATAAAGCCCATGTTTTCACTGTACAGACAAACCAAAGGAAATCTTGTTTGATAATTAGTAAAAGTACCCGCAACCGACGAGCGTGTATGAAAACGGTAATGAGAGTAGAAAAAGCGACAGATGTGTGTCAGGATCGTAGCAAGTGGAAAGATGTGGTATCTGCCTACCCCAATGGGAAAGAGGCGTGACTGTATGTATGTATGAATAATTAGTCAAAAGTTTATGGTTATGTTTGATTTTAATTTTTAAAGACTAATATTTAAATACGACAAAAGGAATTATATTGGAAAATAATTCAGCACTGTTCAAATTACAGTACTTACATATCAATAATAACTCATAAGCAGATAGTAAAGTAATGTAGTTTATTGTGAACAATTGCTATAAGTACGTAAACAAATGAGGAGATTAATCATAATAATATTTGCAAAGAGGAGTTTGCAGAGGAGACTGATCTCCTTGAGCATTTTATTGTCATCGTTGCTAACATTGACTATTGCAATTACCACCCACTAGCTGAACCACTATTTAACACAAACATTTTAAGTAGCTTATAGACTAAATGGGTTTTATTTTGGGGATCATGTTCAAGGGTAAAAAATAACTATTATATAAGAATTAATAAACGTTTTGTTGGAGAGACACTACGCGGGTTTCCAGGAAGTGTGAGGTTGCAGGTAACTTATATACTACGACGATCGTGAAGCCGCATTCAATCTTTTATTTTCCTACCTTACAAATAGAGAACAATAAGTAACCAACCATCCACGGAGTTGGGTTCTCTAACAAAAACGAGTATTCCTCAGGGATCGATCCTTGGTCCATTTCTGTTTTTGGTTTACTAGATAGATTTTAAAATAATTGGTCAAGATGACATTATTAGATAAAGCGTTTTATAAAGTAGATCAATATAGAGGACATGGAGATGTGGAAATAACTCTTAATCTGCACTTGCAAACCCCCTGGTTGCCAATTATATGTATGCAATTAATTAATGTAATTTATAAATAATTATGTGATGATGTTCTCCTAGCCGATTTCGACCACGGCGACAACTTCCGGCTACTGTCGAGAGCCATCAACTGCGCAGGAGATATTATAGTGCCACAAGTGTACGCGCAAACAGAGGCACTCACTCGTCCCAAACTACCCGCGCCCGATGTAACGCTGATGCGATAAGATCGGAGGTAGGCTAGAATGCAGTGTCAGAAACACGGGGACAATCACAACACAATCAGACCCGAAAACCAACAATTTATGTTTCAGCACAAATGTTGGCTCCGGCTGGGATTCGAACCCAGGACCCGCAGCTTAGAAGTCAGGTACTCTGACCACTGAGCCACGCGGTCGTCAAAAAAATAATTATGTAATAGGGCATTAAAAAAAGCCTTATAGGTTCTTGCTGCTTCTTATCCAAGAAGGTCTTATTATTCGAACCGGTGCACATTTTGACATTCATAAGTGCTTTAAAGAATCCTAAAATGTAGAAGGAAATTTTGACTTTGACTTCGGTGGGTCAGGATCGTGTTTTGTAGCAATTTATGTGGGAGGCCTATATTCAATAATACGTTTGTGATGAACTGAAATTAGGATGATGCTGAAGATGATTATTTATTAAAAATCAGAGGATTTATGTACGTACATAATTAAGATTGTAATTAACCGCTGGTAGTATTGGTGGTTTTGTAAATTCAACACGACAACAGTCACCATTCAGCAAAGTCAAGCTCTCGCCTTGAAAAGTGCAGTGTTACAAACAGACAGTGGGACAGAGAGTTACTTTAGCGTTTATAATATTAGTATGAATATAGGACTACTATGACTATGAATATACGAGGGTGGATTGAAAAGTACTCGGCCTAACACAGATCCATTCAATTCTAAAAATCAAATCTACCCACATTATTTAGTTCAGTTCAGACTAGTTCATTGTGAGAAGTTCGAAACGTGTGCGATAATTAGTTGTGATTTTATAAATTTATTAACAAAGTAATCGGTCATAATTTCCGCGAATGGAGCAAATCGAGCAGCGTGCCGTCATTAAGTACCTCCATAAGAAGGGGCTATCATCAAAAGCCATCCATGATGACATGGTCAGTACATTAGGCGATTGTGCTCTGTCATATTCATCCGTCAAAAAATGGATAGCAGAATTTAAGCGTGGTAGAGAGAGTGTGAAAGATGAACCCCGCTCTGGAAGGCCTTCGACGTCAACTACTGACGAAAATATTAAAAAAGTACTTGATTTAATAATGGGAGACCGCAGATTAAAAATTAGAGAGATAGCCGAGATTATAGGCATCTCTTATGAACGAACTCAAAACATCATTGTCAACGAGTTGGGTTTCCACAAGGTGTCTGCGAGGTGGGTTCCGCGACTGCTTTCAGTTGAACAAAAAAGGACGCGATTGACTATTTCACGCGACTGTTTGGAGTTATTTGAAGCCGATGCAGATGATTTTTTGAATCGTTTTGTTACTATGGACGAAACATGGGTTCATTACTGTACACCGGAAACAAAACAACAATCAAAACAGTGGAGAAGACCTGGTTCACCACCCCCTAAAAAGGCTAAGTCGATTTTGTCGGCAAATAAGGTGATGGCTTCAGTATTCTGGGACTCGAAAGGTGTGATTATGATTGATTATCTTGAAAGGGGTCAGACTATAAACTCTGATTACTACTGCACCTTACTACGTCGTTTACGAGAGGAAATAAAAGAAAAACGTCGAGGAATGCTCAGAAGAAAAGTCCTGTTTCATCAAGATAACGCCCGTGTTCACACGTCAGTACAGTCAATGGCTGGAATTCACAACTGTGGCTTTGAACTGTTACCGCATCCGCCGTATTCACCTGATCTGGCACCATCAGACTTCTTTCTGTTCCCTAACCTAAAAAAGCACTTGGGAGGTCAAAGATTTTCGACAAACGACGAGGTCAAAGCAGCTGTAGACGCATATTTTGACTCTAAGGAAGAATCATTTTTTTTAACGGTCTAAATGCTTGGAAGGGGAGGTGGCAAAAGTGTATTGAACTTGATGGTGATTATGTAGAGAAATAAAAATATAACTGATTTAGTATGTGTTTATTTTCTTGGTTAGGCCGAGTACTTTTCAATCCACCCTCGTACTATGAATACTACTACTATGAATATAGGGCTGTATGGACACATGAACGCAAACGAATCATTCCAATCCTTTGCAAGTATAACACAAAGTTACAATGAACCTGTACCAATTCACATTCGTCGGATGAAGAATGATATCTGTCCAAGCGTCTTGTCAACCTATGCACGATGCTGGTATATTTTAAGGAAAAATTTCCGTCTGGAGTGCCGTGGAGTGAGGAGAATATTTTATTTAGTTCATTGAACGAGGCAAGAGACTAAGTTCTTAAAAAGGAATCAAAGAATTTTCAATTATTAATGTTGTAGTTTTCATTATTACAATCATCATCATCATCACTTCAGCCTACCACCACTAGTCCACTGCTGAACAAAGGCCTCCCCCATAGATTACAGCTCAAAAGTTTGTAAATCTGATTTTGGAGAGATTTTGCCATAGTTGCCACGTTTGGCAGGGGGGTTGGCAACCCGCATACATATATTTGTCAATCTCTTCAATAAAAACTCCAATGACAGGTCGCGAATAGGAGTACGCAGCACGCTTACTGGCCACGCGCACAACTCGTGCCACCGGACGCACATTGTTTCATATTTAAACAGACTGCTTGTCATACCCAATTATGATTTGACCTATGTTTAACCTCAGTCACTTAACGATCACTATTTTTTGCACGGCACATTCTCATGGCCGTTAATGGGGTCATATTTATTCCAGATTGCAAAACATGTCTGTTGTATGAAATAATTTATGACGGGTCGTATATAAATTAACAGAAAAATGTTGCTGTATCTTTGTTGAAGACTCAGACAATAACAGGAAATGTTAAATCTTTATTTATACCAGCAGTTCATATCATAAAAATCATAAAAATCGGCTAGAAAACACGACCATATTAGACACACATGAAAATAATTGTATGATTCTTATAAAGAACGCAGCTGTGTTTACCGTGACTTTTTTGGATTCCTCTGTTCACTGGCATCACATCTGAGATAACAGTAATAGAGATAAAAAAATGTATTTTTATTATCATAAAAAAGCAATGCATAATCATATATCATACAATAGCAATAAGTTAGTTTAATTAAGAATTTTAGAAGACATCGATACAATGCTTTAAATAAAATGACGGAATCATATCTTTATTTAGCTTTGTAATGAAGAGAATAAAGCCTGTGCTGTGCATTGAGTCCATTGTAGGACAAGATTGATTTTGGTTTTATTTAAGTGATTAAAGAAGCGGCTTATTCGTTTACGTAATTATTTTATTTGCCTGACCTGGCATTTTACACTATAAGAGAATCCTTCAATCTATTGCGGTTGCTAAAAAAGGCACTGGAAGGATAAGTAAACAAGCAGATAAAAATGAACATGAAGATGAACTAACAACATTCAAATTATGGTGGTGATGATGATGATGATGATGATAATCATGTTAATTGTGTTGATGATGACAATGATTTAAAAAAAGTTAAAAATAATTGGTGTCCGGCAGAGTAGAATAGCACCTACTTCTTTCCTACCAAGGGAGTCGTAAGAGGCGACTAAGATATTGTAAGAACAGCCTTCAATCGTGCAGATTAACACTATAATATGAAATGCTGTCACTGCACTCCACGTGGGAACGCAATGGGGAGTAAGATTTTTGATTCGTACTAAAATGGCGGCGATATGGTGCGCCACCAGTCGCATTTCGTTTTCTATATATCTATCCCTTAAATGGGAAAAAGGCATGACTGAGTGTATGTATGTAGGAACTGTTGCTAGTAATATTTCTTTACAAATTTTCTGTTACATTTGCCTAATAAAAATATTAATAACGAGTTAAAAATGTCAAAAAATCGTCCACTTAAATCAAAAAATTTAAGTGCACGACCAATAGGGAAACACAAAACGTAACTTTTTTCCTTGTAGCTGTAGCTTGTAGCTGCCGACAGCGTCAGTCTTTTTAATTTTTCTTATGAAATTTTCATCTAAATTTCAACAGAAAAGGGATTTGCAAAAGGAACTAATATAAACAGATGGACGTCAACGAAATCGGCTTATCAGGGGTCAATGATGCACCTTCTGAATAAGACATCGCCTAAGCACAGTGCGTTTACCCCGAGCGTCTGCATTCTTAACGTGATCCCGGACGCCTGAACGTTGCACTTTGCCCTACACTGTGTTCAGGGCAACATGACGGAGGTGACCACGTCACTGTATCCCGTATCGATATATCTACTTTGGATACTTTAATTAAAGAGATTAAATATACTCGAACAATACCTATAAGTACCTGAAATTATTAAAATTCTTGTACAGTGTAACACAGGAATCATTACATCAAAGTAACATTTTAGAAAACAGTAAAAAGTGCGTATTGCTTTCATAGTGTACTCATAAGCTCCCGTTAGTCGCATTTAGTTAGTTACTTCTTCAGTAAATCTAAACATTAAACTGCATATCATATATTTGTAAAATGGTCACCAGTGAGTAGTAATCACCTCTTAAACACTTAACGACTTTGGCTACTTATAAATAATTAATAAGTTATATACTCGTAGTTGTGGACAACAGCTACATTTTAATTTTTTGTGTTAACATAAATTTTATTCTTTACAAGATAACGTAAAAATATTGTAGATATAATTTTAAAAATACCTACTTTAGCCTAATATACTACATAAAAGCTTGTTGACTTCGGCAGACAAAGAAAAGAATCGAGAAAAAGGTCTCAAAATAATATTTTTAAATCAGGCGTTTGTATTTAAATTTATTAAAATATATTTTAAAGTCTCAGGGTAGGTATATATCCCTATTATTTACATAAGTCAGTCGCTATAGATACAAGATAAAATGTATCGTACTGAAGGAACGTAAACATGGAGACACTTCTATTCCTAACCTTCCACAATCTGTCTTGAAGTAATGTAATTCATAACATTCGGAGGACGTTTTGTACAAACACTAAGAGGAGTTGTCTGTCATTATTCTTAAATGAGTACTTCAAAATAATCCAAAATTTATCTATATTTATGTCGGTCCCAAAAATAGGAAAAACAAATAACTCATTTTTTTGTGCTTTTTGTATTGACAACTGTCAACTTTTCATACTTCTAATGAACTGTCCGAATAAGTCTATTAAAGTCGTTGTAGTTATTTTACAAATTAATAATGATGGAAGATTATAGGTGTGCTCTGTAGAATGAATTATTTTAGTTCTAAAGAGTAGACTTGAGTATGTCATGCTCGCTTAAATGCTTCTGCTTGCGGCGGCGTGGTGTGGCGGGTCGTCCACTTCCCTTGAATATGGTCGAGGAGGGCGATGGCTGCCACATCATACTTGTGAACAGGTGCTGTTGGTGGAGGCTGGTCTGCTCGAGTTTGCAATGCATTTATTCATTTGTTATTGAATCTTGTATAACATTTTGTCATGGAGCGTGCTTTGGTTTTCTATGAGACCGTTCTTTGTAAATTTATTTATAAAGTACTTTTGACAAAGATAAAAAAATAACAAAATAGAGGATACCTACGGAGTTTCTTTCGCCTGTTTCTTCTCCGTCAGAGGAACCTCATTATGAAACGGTGGTATATTGTAAAAAATGACGTTTGACAAACGAAATTTATATTTCTTACGTTTAAGAATAAATCATTTTCATTTAATTTTCATTTCATTCCAGAAGATTAACCATAATGAAATGCACATGTGATTTTCATCTACACCAGAGAACCGATCGCAGAAGGCGAATGTATTAGTAATATGCAATCCTAATAACACCTTTTTCTATACAGTAACGTGTATAGAAAAAAGACCCATACTAACAGTTATTTAAACGGTGAATCGCACCATCGTCCATCACTGTTAGCTACCGTGGGAAAATCTTTGTTTCAGAGAGCACAAGGGATCTGTGACAGGAAACACCTGGCCGCCGAGCTTCAGCATGTCAAGTAAGTATTGCACAACGACAAGCTTCGGCTTCCGCGCCTACGTCGCAGTGACCGAGTGAAACCGGCCACAGTCGAGCGTGTACCTGCTGTTCAACCTTATATCAGAGGAGTCACCGACTAGAATGACTGTATGTTGAAGGGGGCTTCCATAAAAACATTCTACTCTAAAAATACTCTACATCTCTACGTCAGTAAGAATGTTTTTATGGAAGCCAGTTAGAAGAAGATAAGTTAGTAAAGTCATTTACTAACTTATCTTCTTCTAAACTGACTTATCTTCTTCAAGATAAAAAGATCAGTCAGTTTTTACCATCTGTCAAGTGTAACATCCGTCTACAAGATGCTGGAGTATACAAGCTGGATTGTGAATGTGGTCTATCTTACATAAGGAAAATTAAAAGATCCATAAAAACCTGCGTTGAAGAGCTGATGTGAAGCATGGACGCTCTAGGAAGTGTGCAGTCTGTGACCATCTGGATCAACCCAACCATTACATCAGATTTAATAGACTACAAATCCTTGCAAAAGAACACCGATTCCTGCCAAGGATGATTTGCGAGGCTATTGAAATTAAAAAAGATCCTAATTTCAATAGAATCTTATTATTCATAAAATTCAATTAAAAACCAAGCATATCACTACAAGGCTCCAACACACAGTTAGCTCTTTCTGCGTAGATCAGACTAAAAATAATAATTAAAAGCTGAAGGTACCCCGGGTTAACTATGACATCAGTACATCTGTCACCTCGGTCCTCCCGTGATCATGGGTACTGTAAAGCGCTCGAAACGTCGGGTTATAAAATTTAACGCGATAAAATCTGTAAAATTAGTTTTATTTAAACGAAGAAAACAAATTTAGAATTTCTTTCTCCTTCTAAGAAGACCAATATCGTACTCGAAGAACCTAGATTACGTAATAAATTGCCAGGATGGAGCATTAAGCAACCATGTTCGCAAGTCCGTTCCACAAAAATGAATAGTTATGTGATAATTAATAACTGTATACAGTGCCTTTTACGACTACAAATATTTCATTATTTTCAACAAGCTGAACATAGCCAGCGTTAGACCTATAAGGTAATTGCCATAAATGCAACGCTTGAAAATCGTGGTGGCAGCCATTATTATTTAAATCTTTGGAGGATGCCGTTACTGATCTGCTTTTTTATCTTTCGACATTCACGCGATAAGATGGTTTACATCCTTTCGCTACATTTAAAACTTTTTTTTAATTAAGACACGGCGAACCCGCTTGAGATTGTTTTTTGCAGCCAGCGTTGTTAGATATTTTTTTAAATCTGTGACTGCGTGTTTCTTACTTAAGTAAATTGATATTATTATGATAAAATCAATTAATTATTTTCTCTAATTGTTCTACGTTATATTGTAATCCATACTAAAATTATAAATGCGAAAGTAATTTATGTAGTCATTATTCTTACTTGTACTTTTTTAAGTATAAAATTTCAGTGGCTAAGAATAATGTATTACACTGCTTTATATTACGATATTCGCTGCTAACTTCTATTTTATCGAATTTGTCGTCTGTATCTAGTGCTATGAATACTCACCCGTTAATTTTCTTGACAAGTACTTCACAGCATGTACTGCCGTGACTCCTCGCCCCTTACCACGCATCGCAACAGAGCGCGGAGGAAAACGTCGAATTATTTCTAAAGTAATTAATCAGAAATAATTAAAAAAGCTGATATTCAGACTCGCCCCCGAACATAATGACCTGACACACTTGGATTTTGTCACGTACGCTTCGAATCACTTAAATAAGTACCACTATTACTCAATACTATTAATGAGCACAGCAATCAAAAGAATCACAGTGGCCCTAATGTCATTCAGAAATAATTTCAATCGATTAGTAACCACAACTGATTTAATCGCATTATAATTAAACTGTGACGTATTTCGCGCGAAGAGCGTTATGCAGTATTTCTTAGTTCAAAATTAATCTCTAGAAGAAAATTAGCGGTAAATTAATTCCATAGTCTTAATTTTGTATTGACATATTTTTCTATAATAATGATATTTTCTTAACAAGAACCTACCGGTAAAATACGATGTGACCACATTACATGAACAATCTTTAGGAGAATGTCGTTAGATATCGTCATTTAAGTCTATAGTTGCCTCCTATCCGATGGCTTCCGGCACCCCGCAATAGTAATTTCGCTGAGCATATGAGACTTAAGAACTAATGTCTTAGGCGGACGTGCGCAGTGTGGTGACACATAGAAATATTCTGGGTGACACAGCAAGTGAACGTTTTGCTCGCCTCTTCACTTCATCCTATAAAAATACGTACCTCTTTCATATCGTAAGAAGCGACTAAGATACTGCACGGACAGCCTTTATGCATGAAGATAAACACCATAACATGCACTGCTGTCACTATACTGCTCGTGGGAACGCAATGGAGAGTCAGTTTTTTTGACACATACGAAAATGGCGGCAACGTGGTTCGCCACCTATCACGCTCTGTTTCCAGCGGGGGCGAAAAGTAGGCTTACATGTAGCTTCATACATATGTATATACATCGGGTAGGTAGAAACCTACCCGATGTATATACATATGTATGTGACTTTCATAGCAACTAACGCTGTCTACACAAGAAACGATGCTTTCGTAGACAGCGTCAGTTACTATGAAATAATAAGCCGTATTAATGAAGACCAAAACATAATAATTTATTCATAGCAACGATTTTTTTTTTTGGCCGAAAGCAAATGTAGAGGATGTTGTGTCATTTGCTCAAATTAGTGGGTTCATGATGCTGGCCACTAGCGGGCCCCCTAATTTAGCATATGTACATACTTTTATGTGATATTGTAGTAAATTACATTGTAATATATATTTTTTACAGGTGAAAGTGACGAGATGAGCAGAACGTTCACCTGATGGTAAGTGCTACGTCTGCCCATAACAAATGCTGTGTAACTAACAACATTTACGTGTGACACCACACTGCGCCCGTTCTTTAATCGCATATGCCCAGCGATTACATAAGCTCCCAGTGCCGAAACACAGCAATGTTTGCATCCTACTGCTTCACAGAAGAATAGCTGACGGATTCCTGCATAGGAATCTTACCACCAGTAATTGAATATTATATTTAAAAAGAACTAAAACACTTAGTGGTCGACCTGACTATGCGTCATATAACATTTTATTGCCTTTTGTAGTTTTAAATAAATTTACATATATTGATAATTCTTAAAATGTAATTTACGCGCAATTAACCAAACAAGCAAGTTTTCAAAAAATAGATACGGATTAATTTTAATACAAAGTTCAAATAGGCACAAAGTTACTCAGAACTCCGTCACATTTATGACACGTGAGTCAGAATACTTCCGGAAAATATACGTAATTGAATGCGTACAGCTCGTATAAACCTAAGTATAAATGATTAAGAAAAGGCACGTGCCACCTATATGCCTCGAAGCCTACGTGACTTAAGACAGGCTGATCTAACGGTAGCTTTAATCGATGCCTGTAAGGTAATTAACTTTATTGCCCTACTAATTTTAACGATTAATTAACTTGAATTCTACGTAATTCTAACTTAACGTTATTCAATTTCATCCCGTGGTTTTCAAAGATTTGACCAGGGCTAAGGTAATAAATAAGCTAAAGAACAGACTACGGCATACCTCACTGCTATTCGGGTGCTTAAGCACGGAAACTAAACCTTCTATATAATAATATAACTATATTTAATTATATAATTCTGTATAATTATATATCTATATATAATTATATAACTACTAGCTGATGCCCGTGACTTCGTCCGCGTGGATATAGGTTTACTTAAATGTCCTGTGGAAAGTATCATATTTCCGTCTCCAGGATGCCAACTATCTCTGTGCCGAATTTCGTCAAGATCAGATCAGCGGTTGAACCGTGAAAAGGTAACAAACAGACAGAGGGACAGGGAGGGTTACTTTCGCATTTATAATATTAGTATGGATATTAAATAATATATTATTTAAATTTTGGGTTTAATAGTTATGGTAGGAAGCTCATTATCAGTAGTATACTGCAGGTGGAAAAGAAGAAGAATAACTGAATTGCAATACATAAATTTTTAAGCATTTTATACACTAAGCTGTACACAGTTATTATCTTACTACCATAATTAAGCTGGAGAGTTTGTATGTTTAAGCGCGCTAATCTCATAAAATATTTATCCAATTTAAAAATTATTATACTATTAGTTAGCCCGTTTATTGAGAAAAGTCCTAGACTAAAACTTCATGCAAGGGCCTTAAAGAGCCGCCTCCTACCGCTAAAACTTGCAAGCTACCATTACCAAACTTGCAAAATACCATGCTACCACCCGCGGAGCACAGCTAGTTTATTATAGTTGGCTAAAGTAGTCTAACTTCCGAACTCAAAATACGAATTATTCTTATCATTTCAGCCAGGTATAAGCTACTGACGTATTTACACAGATCACTACGTTATTGCCCATATTAACTCAATAAGAAATCGCATAATAATATTTTTATTGTTATCTTACTTCCGACGAAAAAGTTAATCGATTATATACGCTACCAACACATTTTGTTTTGAAAATATAAAAACTAATATTTCAACAAAACCGGCTAAAACTTAACAGCCTCGGATAGCTTTCAGCACAGTTTTGGGAGGCGATACACTTGGCAGCCCTGCTTAGCTACTATTCCAATTATCGCCCAACATGTGGGGAAGCGGAACAAAGTAATGATTTGCAAATTAACATGAACATATAAACATAAAGTGATTTGAATAGGACGTCACGCAAATCTATTGTACGCACTGCGTGACCCAAAACAAAAACATAAGTGACTCATTGAAAATGATTTTAGCACGCATTTTTTTTAATTAGCATCGCAATAATACTACGACTTTAATCGTAATTCAAAGACGCTTGTAAATAAATAATGGGGTCAAAAGACCGTTAGCAATATAATTTTCTTAAAGAAAGTAAATCTAAACAAACGAAATTAAAACCTAAATGGATAAAATTCGACGCGCTGAACCATCAGCGACACGAGAGGGGCTGCGAGGCGTGCGGGTCGAGGGACGCAACCACGACGAGCCGCGACCAGCTGTCCGGCCCGACGACTACTTCTCACCGAGCCACCGGCGTCTACACGTGAATGTAACAGTCCTCTTCTAGTTTAAATATTGTATAGTTAAGCTTATTACAAGTAATTTACTAAGCTAAACAATAATATTTAATATGTATGTGGCATTATTTTTTATTGAAAACTTATTGAGAGAAAATTTATTAAGACGGGCAAATCGTTCACGTGATGGTAATTGCAAAGGCTGCCCATAGTAAATGTTGTATCAGCACCACAGTGCGCTTGTTACCCCGAGACATCAGTTCTTAAGTTTCATAAGCCCGGTAATTAGACCAGCTTTAATTGCCGTTCAAACACAGTAATGTTTGTACACTTGCATAACGGCAAAATAAACTACTGTGGTACACACCTAGACGGATTCCTGCATAGTATTAAGGAAGTCAAATATTCAATATAGCAATTACCAATAGCTATGTTATATAACTTGACATCCGTGGTGAACGTAGGTTCCAGATGAAAATCAGCATAAGGCTCTAGAGACTGACATTAAGCTTATCTGGATACCTATTTGATTCAGCCATGAGACAATGCACAATCCATATTTCTATTCTTATTTTTATTATTAAGTTATTATAGTTCTAGGATTGATTTTATTTTAATGCTTTTTTAAATTAGTATGTATTTGTTAGTGTGTGGGTGTTTTGTCTCTTTTTTAAGAAAGAAAGTGACGAGATGAGAAAATAGATTCCTGCATAGAAATCCTACCACTGGTGATCTTTTTGTTGTGCTAATAATACGAGTATGTTTACTTTCTTCCTTTTCAACACATTTGCATTCTTCTAGCCAATAATATTCTTCTATCAAAAATTAAAGAAGTGTTGTCTACTATTTTGCTTTGTTGTCGGTTGGCGGACTTCGTTTTAAACAATAGTAGTCTCGGAAAAACTGGTTTCCTCAGTTGGTTTTCCTTCACTACGTGCCATGCGGTAATTCAATACTTGAAATACAAACATAAATTAATAACAAGCGCTCTTCCTCTATTTTTTTACTTCGCATGAGTATAAAACTCACTGCTTTATGTCAAAATGAAACTAACGCCGTTGAATGCTCCTATCAGTTTTGTGTTATAAATATTTTTTACCAATTATTAGTAAAGAATATATTTAACCAAATATCTCGAAACGTAGTAAATTGAAACCTTAAAATATGCCACAATAATTTCTGATCGATTGCATAAAGATTTGTCGGCTCGGTTGGCGCAGTGAGCCCTTAGCTTCTAAGCCACGGGTCGCGGGTTCGATTCCCGCACGGGACAAATATGCATGTAAAGTTTATGTCTGTAAAACGCGCCCACGACACAACAGAAATCTTAGTGTGGGGTAACGTAGACGTTTTCAAACTAAAACGTAAATGGATCAACATCTATAGGAAACTACGAGGGGTTTAACCGTTATGGTTGGTCCGTTAAGGGCTAATCCCAAACTTAACTGTTAGCCAGGAGGCTTTAACTGCTTCGTCGATAGAGACTCGCGAGCAAAAGGAGCAAGTAGGAAGTACAATCGACACTGACGGCAGTGACTCGACGCACGGCGTCGCAACGTCGCCCGCCATCCCGTTGCACTCCGACCCCTTTTAGCGAGTATGGATACTAAACTAACGAAAGGGGGGGCTCGAAGTGATCCAATGGTCCCTCTTATGGAGATCGAAACCTCAGCTTAATCGAATTTTAAGTTTAAGTCGTTTTAAGTTCAAAATTTCAAAAACATTAGTTTTTTGAAGTCACTGAAGTCTTTGACCTAAAATAGGCCGCTTACTCGAGTGCATCTCGTGAAGGCCGCGAGCCTGGAACCTCGCACACGCCGGCGAGCGCGGTGTATACGAAATATGTGTGTGTGTGTGTGTGTTTTTGCATATGTTAAGACAGAGGCTTGGCTGTAAGGGGGCGTGGCCTCGATTATCTTTATAATTAATTATCTTTATTTATTATTAATTATATATATTATATGAGATCATCTGGATCTCATTATACATTCTTAGGGTGTCTATAGCGGGGGACGGTGTCCCGCGCGGGGTAATGATTGCCTGCTGCCACTAGTGGTAGAATTCCTATGAAGGCACCCGTCTAGGTAGGTACCACCCCAGGCCAGTTATACTGCCGTGAAGCAGTAGCTTGCGCCGAAATTGAACGGACCTCTTCTTCGTTATTATATATACATATTCCACTTTGCCCTAAAGATTATGATCGCGTACTACTGTTACCCTATTGGGCATACGACCATGGCTATTCTCTGAACATCACTATGAATATGTATTTAATACATTAAAATATATTACGTGTAAGTTGTTGTATGTAATAGACGATAAATATTGAATAGTTTGTACATAACAATTTCAGATGTGAATATTTCCTTGTTTCATACTTTTTAGAGCGGGATTTTTCAGTAGTTGGGTTTTAGTTTTTGAATTTTATATTATTAAGTTATGGTGGTAAATAGCGCTTAGATTGATGTTGAGGCGTGCATATGTGTGGGTGCGAAAGTTTCGAACGTTTGTACGTAGTTTCCCTACTGCTTTATATATTTACTGTGGTGCAAAGGTGTATTGCACTTTTAAGTAAATAAATATTATAATTGACAATATTTCGAAGTGTTATTATTTTTGACAAGTTGCAAGGTAATTTTAAAAATCTGTGAGCCTCGGCAGATTTGAACCCAATACCCGCGGTGAGAGCTAAAAACTTTTGTGCCAATATATGGGAGGGTCGTCTAGCACATTTCGCGGGCGACGTTTGCGTTCGGTCGCGTTTCTATCTGGTCGATAATTTGCTGCTTTAACCACCAGCGGGTTTAGATACGCGGCTTTTTCGAAAAACCACCGTGATAATGCTCTGAAATGTTCAGAGATTAAGGGCATTTCCCAGTCGCTGTGAAGATCTACGTTGCGTTGGTACCTATCGGCTGCGGTGGCAGTTCGCAGGAATCGAGTTTGAACGCTCTGTAACTTCTTTAATTGATTGCCCGTCGCGTGAGCGAAAGCGACGCAAGCATAAGCCATTACGGGTCTTATGCAAGTCTCATAGAGGCGAAGTTTGTGCTTTAAGCACATTTTGCTTGAAGAGCAAATTAATTACCAACAGTAATCTTAAAGCAAACATTCTTTGTCGACAATTTAATGAATATGAGTAAACAGTAGGTCAGTTAACCTACGTAGTTGTTGACCTACGTTTTGGTCGAACACGTCCAGTCTGACATTTTCGCATATATTTAAACAGTACAGAATAAAAACAATGAAAAACGCGTAAAGTTTTAAAAAAAGGGCAAGACACTCACAGCGCCTAACGAAGTTATTTCGAATGACGCGTGCGGTACCAAACGTTATATTTGCCTTCATAAATCACGCAGAGATGTTGGGCTTGAAATATGAATTTAAAAAAATAAATGTACTTGGATGGGCAATCGTTATTAAGGAAGTAGTGTTAAACGTAGAAAATTAAACCTACTTTTTTTTCTATATTACATCATTAGAGAAACGTCATGTAAATTTAATTTTGACTTCAATTTCCGAGATCCTCGCTACAGATAAGCTGAGACGGAATCACTGGCACCATTATTGTTCTCAGTCAATGTAAATGAGATTTAAGAGCCACATTACACATATAGGCCACATTAACAATTTACCATCAGATAAACTGTTGCCATCGTCGTCGTCGTCTTCAGTCTGTTATATATATTTTCGGTGATGTAATTGCTGTTAGCCTTCTCGGCTTTTACAGCTTCATCGTATACTGTTCTCGCGGGCCAGGGGCCTGCGTGCCAGGTTTGGTTTGACCCAACCAGTCTGTTAATAGACCACTGCTAAACATAGGCCTCTAGCAGGTACTCTCACTGGTGGTCCTATGCCGGAACCCGTCTAGGTAGGTAACACCCCAGGCCAGTTATTCTACCGTGAGCAGTAGTGTGCAAACATTACTGGGCATATGAGCCTTAAGAGCTGATGTCTCAGGGTGGATTGGCGCAGTATGACACACAGTAATGTTCTGGGTGACACGGCATTTGTTATAGGCAGACATCGCACTTATACCATCCGGTGAACGTTTTGCTCGTCCCGTCACTTGATACTATAAAAAAGGAGCGTTTGCCAGACGGATCTACGGTCGCAGTACCGGACACCTTGCACCAAGACTGCTGCTTCGAACTGACAGTTTTGAAGATCGTTGTTCCGTCCACCTGTCGGAAGCCATGTCAGTTTCCAGGCATCTCCCTAAATCGACTCTTGACTACACCCACGCGATGAGACAGGATGTTACGTTTTCAGACAAGACGCTCCCACACAAGAAAAAAGGTAGACTATGCATAATTAAAAATTATGTTATTTGGAAAAATAATATTAATACACACAGTCACGCATTTTTTCCATATAAGGCAGAGGTAGGCAGAGCCACTCACATAGTCCACTTGTCGCCCTCGGGGTAAACTGGACGTGACGGGTGGCGAACTACGTCGCTGTCATTTTGGTACAAGTCAAAAAGGAGTCTTACTCTCCATTGCGTTCCCTCGGGCATTATAGTGACAGCATTGCATATTAATAAAGGCTGTCTATAAAATACCTTAGTCGCCTCTTACGAAACCTCTCTGATACAATTATTACAAATGTAAACAATTATTAAGTAATCGATAAATATTAATTAGAATAACAGACGCTGTACAAAATCGTTGCACGAAAACTATGAACTCAAATTCGACCTTGTTTGACTTCAAAATATCTCTAAATAAAACTTATACTTAACATTTCTAAAATTTTAATGCCCATGACAAACGACAATAAAAATCTTTTGAATTAATTTCGCTATGTCATTATAAATTTCATAAATCTGTTTATTGATTAGCAAAATAGTGTTAGATAAGTTTTGCTACATTAGAATTTAATACTGTACACAAATAATTAAGACTTCCTCTTGACCGATTTTCGACCACGGCGTCAACTTCCAAATACTGTCGGAAGCTATCAACTGCGCAGGAGATATTATAGTGCCACAAGTGTACGCGCAAACACAGAGGCACTCATTTGTCCCAACCTACCCGCACCTGATGTAATGCTCTTCAAGAAGATCGGAGTAGGCTATGTCAGAAATACAGGGATAATCATAACCAACGATTTTCATCAAATGTGGGCTTCGGCTGGGACTCGAATCCAGAACTTGCGGCATAGAAGTCAGCTACTCTAACCTCGTCACACGGCGACTCGATCGTTACAAGTGATTATTATAATACAGTATTAAGCTATTTGTTGAAATTTTATATGGTTTAATGACCAGATTAAATTTTTATTGCCAAACATAAACATTATTATTAATTGTTAAGACAGCTTCTTTCTGTAGTAATTGAACAGTTTTTACGATATCATTTCAAACAAATGTTACAAAGGAACAAAATTGTAAAGAAAATAATAATTTCAATGTGGGTGGGCTATACAAAAATTTGTACCCGTACCGGAATCCAACCAACGACCACACATCACTATGCCAAAGCGCCAGTCAGGCCAACTTTAAATTTGAACTACATATTTGGTACATATGTTCGGGACCAGGATCCGAACCCTGGTTGATATGAAATTATAATTGGCCGCGAGTGTTACATTCCATAGTAATAATTAATGCAACCGTAATCTAAACTATTACATAGTAGTTAAATTCTTGTTTTAGCATACTAGTTTGCGGGGCATGCGGCGAGCAGCGTGCGAGTCGGACGCGCATTGCGCGATGGCGCTCGGGTATGTAGGTACACCAGCCGGTCACGTGACTCCATTGACGTCAATACTGACCTCTAGTTGCGACGGCAAGGCGGCACCGCCCTGCCTTCTGCCTGCTTATCAGAGTCAAAATACCCGACCCGACGCACACAAGTAAGGAATCTGCTTCCTCGCTCCTCGCGGCCGCCGCGCATATGAATTCAACATCAGTGTACAAAACGCACGAGGTCTTTTCTAAAAACACTTTGTACAAGTGGCAGGAAACGAAAATTTTATATTTTATTACTATGGCGTAAAATATAATCGTACTAATGAATTTATGTTTAAAAATTAATCGAGTTTTATGACTTTAAAATCAATGACGGGTTTAATATTTATAAGAATTGAATTGCAATTCTAAAAACTTTCCTATAGCAATTTAAACAAAAAATTCTTTGGAAATGATTTATAAGTGTAATGATATTAATTAGTGTGCGATTTTTAAAATTTATTATTTGTTCAATTACTTCTGATATTGTAACCAAAGTTGTTGAAACACACATACGCTACTTACTTGTTGAAAAAAGCACAAGCCCTAGGAATTCTTTTTTTTTTATTTTAGTCATTATAATTGCTACTGAGCGAATATACTGACCGAGTACTGAGTACTGACCAACTACCGAGAGAATATACTGATATTCCACAGCAGATGGGCAACCTCAAATATTTATGTATGGAGGGTAATCATCAAAGTAACCACGCTCGCCTGCCGCCACAGCGAACTCCCAAACCCTAGGTTTATTTTATTCTCTAACTCTACGACAGCCAATGAACAATTTCAAGTGATGGATTTTCCATATATAAAATCCCAGAAAGTGCACAGTCTTCCTATCAAAAAGTTAAACTTTTTAATTAAGCGGAGTCTTTCAAAAGGGTTATATTCTAGGAACAAGATGAACGCTAACACGCAATCTTAACGTTTGTTATGATTGTACTTTAAAAAAATTCAAAAAATGCCTGCTGGGTTTCTCAAAAGGATGCCTCGTTACGGGCTAGTGTCGAAACGATACCGATACCGTTATTTATTAAAAGATATCGCCGAAATCGGTACAGATCGTGAATTTCATAGGAGTAAATGAAACTATGTACTTTACTTACATTTTATTTAAATGTCTTAAAATTTTTTTTGTAAAAAGTATAGCAGAGTGAAAATTATATTTTAAAAATAAACAGTATCTAATCTTCAGGAGTTAATTATTAAGATTCACATTAATAAGTTTCTTATAAGAAACATGACCTTAAATTAAGCGGTGAAAAGCGATTTCGTCAGACTTTTTTTTTCAAACGAGCAAACGGCTCATCTGATGGTAAGTGATCACCGCTGCCTATGAACATCCGCAATACTAGAGAATTCCAGGTGCGTTTTCGGCCTCTGAGAAAGGTGCAGGCTATTTTCTTGAAGGTCCCTGAAACCAGAAAATTTCTGGCAAACCGCACAGTGGTGGAGTGCTAAATATCCAGGTGGCGCCGAAGAAATTTTGTTTTTGTGCCGCACTATGCGATAGTGGCATTTAACAGCAGGAAGTAATCCGAACAACTACTCGGAACACTCCCCGGAACCGGTCGTCTTCCCTATGCAGAGATAGAAGCGATGGTTAACAGAAGTTTCCGAGGACAGCGTCGGTGAGAGACCAGAATGCACGAGTTCTTGAAGGAAGGTGAACTAGTTTCTCGCCAATTCTGCCAATGTGCTCCAACTTTAACTCTTTTTAAAGACCTGGAGGCAGAGTTGTACTTCTTTTTAAGATCGCTAGTTTTTACATCCTGGGACGCCAATGCATAAGCCCAGGCCCGGCAACACTCATGCTTTTGGCGTGAAACCATTTTGCAGGTGCGACCAAACCAAGGTTGAGATCTGCCTTCGGTAGGCACTACAAAGGATGGAACAAAAAGTTCCATACCCTGAAGCATCACAACCACAATCTGCCGACTTATAATGCCACAGACGGCGCCAGTCTGAAGATCGCGACAGTAATGGGCACGTAAAAGGCACCGTACTCCGGATCAGACCGTGGTCCGAAGAGCCCAGAGGGGCATCGCCGTCGACTTGATAGCTGTTTGGATGAGAAGTCAGCAGAAGGTTCCAGCAGGGAAGTCCACGTCTGGAACCCACGTAGGCGAAGTAATAAGTTATGTCAAATCATGGCACACATCATCAAGGCAATGTCATAAACAAATCTCCCCGCATGATCGGTGATCTAGCCATTCGGCGTAGTGGGCGTTGAAATCGCCAAGTATCACAATCTGTACATGGCATCTGCTGTAGCACGGAATCTGTAACCATCTGCAAGTGGTCAATGAGTCGGTCAGTATCGCTGTTACCGCTATGGGACCTATAGAGGTACCCATAGACGCAAGGATGGCTATTTGACAAGTAAAGAACTTTTGAGCTATTATTTTCAAATTTGGATATTGAAACTCATTGTGCTAGAAAACGAGAGGATCATCTTTAGCTTTATTAGGTGATCTCAACGTCTCAGCAAATTAATATCACCGATTCCGATATATCGTAAAAATTAAAATATCGCCGATATATCGGCATCCGTATCGGTATCGATATGCATCCTTAGTTTCTTGGTGGTTTCTTCTAGGACAGGGGCATTTTTTGCAACCCAATGCAGTTTGAAAAAAATGGGTTAAATAAGTAGTTAAGTAAATAATATTCATTAATTAAAAAAAAAATCGAATCAATTCTGTTCTATTCTATCCTATACTGTTCTGTTCTATTTTATTAAGTCTTGTATCCCGCATCATCCAACAACGCTTTGCAGTATTGGTTTTTGTTATGGCGAACTACGTCAGAATTGATTTTAGCAAGATGACACACTGGGGACGTAAACACAGGCCACTTTCCGTCACCGTCACCGTCACGTAATAGTCTGCCGGCTCTTTTCGGACTAGTCTATGGAGACCATACTTGTCGACGCCGTTAAACAAGATGAAATTAACCAAATTAATGCCCAATGGTCGAATCCTCTTTCACCATGCCAAAGGCGAGGGGGTATCAGGATCGCAGGACCGGAAGTGCCCACGCACTACCCGTGTCATATGAACGGCACTCCCGATGTACCCGACGTGGTCGTTTTCCACCAAATTGCCAGTCCAATCACCCAAGAGGTGATCCATGAAGACATGGGATCGGACCATCTGCCCGTCCTAGTCGTAGTGAAAGACATGTTTCCGAGTATAACACCCACGACACCACGTCGACGAATTGACTGGGACCGCTTTAAGACGAGTCTGGAATCGCACACGAGCTCCTCCCCTGCATCTACTCCAGAGGAAGTTGAAGCGCTGTGCGAACACCTCACAGAGGCAAGCCGCAGCAGCATTGGACGAAGCCACTACGTACCAATTTCGCTAACTCCCGAGTCGCGACTTGAGCCTTATTCAGGAAAGACAGAAACTGCGCAGGGAGTAACAAATAACCAAGTGCCCAGCTAAAAAGCCTCGCTCAACAGAATGAGAATAAACATGAAGACAGCGATTAATGAACATATGGAATGCGCGATTATGGAATGTATGAAATATTTCTTGAGCTTCTCATGGGGCGACATAGATGTCGCTACAAACACGCGTCCGAGGACTACAGTCGAGGACGACTGGGGATAGGACGAACTGGAATACAGAATCTTTGCCGCCAGCTCTCGGGTGCTAAGAAACCAATAAGACCTCTCAAGCACAGTGATGGTCAACTCCGTTATAGTGATTCCGAACGTGCTGAAATCTTCGCCGACCATCTTGAACAGCAGTTCCGGCCCTACCCCATCTACAACCCGTTTGCCGTTCTGCCGTTGCCGATGTGACAACAGTCGACGAACACCTTTGGGATTACTTTCACAGACCAGTGGCTTCCGAAGAGGAGCACACGGCCGAGCATACCACAATGTCCCCTGAACAACAACCGATCTTCCTGTCCCCGGGCCAAGTATGGCGTACAATACGCCTAAACTAAATTACATAGAGCACCTGGCACAGACGGGATTACTAACGAAGCCCTTAGAAACCTACCGCACAAAACAAGAGTTGTCGTCATTTTAACGGGATTCTGCGCACCGGCAATTTCCTGCAAAAGTGAAAATTAGGCCGAGTTATAATGTTACCGAAACCGGGGAAAAACATCCTGCTCCCGGAGAGCAACCGTCCGATCACTCTTATCACTTGTGTCTCGAAGGTGTTCGAAAAACTCCTGTTACGATACATCACTCCACTCGCAAATTTATGAAAAGAACAATTCGGATTTAGGGCCGAACACTCTACGACTCTCCAGCTGTCGAGGGTACTAAACCATGCAGCCTCCGCCGCAAATATGAAGGGAAGGAAACCATGGTTGCAGTATTCCTCGACATGGAGAATGCGTTCAGACAGACACTGCGACAGTCTGGCACGACGGACAAAATTACAAGCTATCACTGTTGCTCATTAATCTCTCCATCATTAGGGTTGTGGCATCGTTTCTCAAGGACCGTCGTTTCCAGGTGAAGCCGGAGTTCCTGGTCGCTGGTAAGCTGGCTGGGCCTCCCCCAAAGGGGTTACCCGGTTGGCCAATCCGCGCCGGGCGAAGTAAAGAATTAAGACACCAAGATTCATGATACAAAAGATTCATGACAATCACATGAAAACCAGGAGATGGGCAGCAGCATCTTTCTGGAAAAAGAGAATAAATAAACTGCGGTTGTCAACCCGCGTGCCTAGTGTGGCAACTATGGCAAAATCACTCCAAAATGATAGCTACAAACTTTTGTAACAATCTTTGGAGGAGGCCTATGTTCAGCAGTGGACTAGTGATAGGCTGAAATGATGATGATTGGATGATTGTTGGCTTCTGAGGTCATGTCGACCTCAGAAGCCTACAAAATATCATCGCCATAACAAGGCACCCCTAAGCCCCGCACGTCGTCACGTGCGGCAGACGTGCGGCGAATAGTGAATAGTATTGTGTAACGTCTTCGTCTTCTAACTTGTACGTTTCTGTATCCTATTTCTGTATCCTGGTTTGAAGAAGAAGAATGAACGTCTTGTATCGCGTACCGTAGTCTGATTCCCGCCAGCGGCCTATGGACTTTATTGTTTTTGGGGAATGTGATGTTTCTAGTAATAACAAAGCTAGCTAAGCTATATTCTATGTTACAAACAGAACGTCACTAGGGCACATATCACATTCCCAGGAGGACGGACGATTTAGAGATATCGTGGTGTGCATTATATGCTGGTGTCTTGTGATACGGCCAAAGTCCGTCCCTCCGTGGCATTTTGCTAAGCAGCCTAAGTATTTGAAAACAAGCCTTTTAAGTCCACTAACCATTTAAAGATAAATAAATATTATTTTAGTTAGTTTGTAGTTGGTTTGTTGCTGAATAAGAGATTAAATTACTAATTTGACTGCAGGGCATTCCGTCAGAATTTAAGTTTTAATCTGTTAGAAAATTGTCTGGTTCTGTGATTTAACATATTATAAAGAACGCGGTTTTTTGAGGATTTTGCCATGAGCCTAAGAAAACTAGTGCTATAATAGTCTTAAATTATACCAATAAACAGACAGTATTCTTTGTCAACTTTATCATAGAACTAAGAGCTTAAGAAGGTATTCTCGTGATTCTCATTTAAATGTTACGCCTTATTTTCTTACACAATAGAACTAGAAGTGTAGTGGAATGTTAAAATTTGTATAATGTTTTCCTTTTTTCTGTATAAGTGAATTCTATATAACTAAATTAAAGCTGATATCTGAGTAAGAACTTTATAGTGTTTTTTTGCAGTTTAAGACTTTAATACGTTTAGTAATTTCTAAAATTCAGCTAACAGATTATCGGGGAAACTTTTACAATACCGCTATTGAACCTTAAGCCGTGGTATACTTTCATCAACGTTTCGTGTATTAGGACGGAGTAACTATAAGCGGATCCCACTGTATTTAAGATTTTTACAAAGCTATCTACTCGTACCTATATTCACCTTGATCTTCCAGGGTTGACTGGCAGGAAATGCCTTACGGCATTAAGATCACACATTGTAGCTTTCAAGTGTGTATAATATATATATATATATATATATATATATATATATATGTATATATATATATAACATTAAATAAATAAAAAAGTTAATTCGCAAACATAAAATATCATAATAGCAGAGTTAAATTCTTGTGTCATCACGTTAACGTCATATTATATTGTTTATTCTAAAGTACACGAAATCCAGCAAAAGGTTTAGTGAATCATAAATCTCTTACGTGATATTACTTATAAATATAAATCTCTCCGATTATTAAAATACAAGTACGTATCTATGAAAAAGTTTAAATTTCGGCACAAAATTTTACATTTTGTGATATAACGAGACATTGGCTGCGATCTGTGACATAACAATTCAACGCTTACGTAAGTACGAGTATTATGTTACGCTTACCATTGCCTTACGTGGTCTGGTTTTCCTACATAAATCAGCATTTAAAGATATAACTTTGAGATCATAAACAATTTCAAATAGAAACGTAGAATGAACACTTCCTCAGAAAATATGGTTCCTCTTGGACGACTTTCGGTCACGGCGTCAACTATATCGGAAGCTTTCAACTGCGAAGCAGATGTTATAGTGCCAAAAGTGTATGAGCAAAGACAGGGAACTACCTTGTCGTAACCTACCTGCATACGTTGTAACGCTCATGCTATAAGAACAAAAGTAGGCTAGGCCGCAGTGTCAGAGACACGGATACACCGCGGCTCTGATACTGTTTGGTTGTAATGGCTGGTTTTTAGGTCTGGTTCTGCTGTAATGTGGAGGCCGTGTCAGGCACACAAGTAATTCTGGTAGTGGCCAGTCTGGGCGCTTAGCCAGGAACGCGGTTAAGTGGTCAGACAGCACATTATAATATATGTACATCTGTTTATATCAAATATACATAAAAAAAAGACTTAATTTTGTTTTACAAATAAAAATTAAAGCTCTCTAATTCTCCCTAAAAGCAAGTCACGCCTTTTTCGCATATAAGGGGTAGGCAAAGGCCACACACGTAGCCCTCTTTTCGCCCCTGCGGGAAACGAGACGTGACGGGGGGCGAACTACTGAACTACTTAATGTAGTAACATTAAAAGTAATCTTATTCTAACTTATTCTTATAAACCAGCAGTGTGAAGGAGTACGCTCAAATACTCTTATATTATATATACTAGCTGATGCTCGCGACTTCCTCCGCGTGGATATAAGTTTGTTAAATATCCCGTAGAAACGATTTGATTTTCTGGGATAAAAAGTATCCTATGTCAAGTAAGTATGAGGTATATACGCGTGTACTGCGTAAATATGTAGTTAGTAATAAGTGAAAATAATAAATGACAGTATTGTTTACTAATCACCGTAGCATACATCCGTTATTAAATAAAAATAGTAAAATGTCCCAACGTAATAAAATTACATTAGATAAAGCCTGTATTCGCTCAATTGTGACATACGTAAGCCCCGTATTTGCCCATGCCTTCCCTCGTCAAATTCAGCGACTTCAGGTACTACAATATCGATTCATGCACAAAGCCACAGGACAACCGTGGTTCGTGCGTAATATAAATCTTCACATCGATTTAAAGCTTCCTACCATATAGCCCAATATCTAAAGTTCCGGCCTCTCGCTGATTCTTCGACTCTGCCGCCTCGCACAGCACACCCTCTAGTTGTTAAGTACCGCCACATACAACCCCCTCGCGTTACACCAAAACCTTACTGGCGGAAAAAGGAGACCGAGGCACGTTCTCGAGGACCCTGACGACGCCACCACTACGGTCCAAGCGCTCTGCCCAGCAAGACACACACAACACGATCACGATCATAACGCCCCTGCCGACGGCGAGGGAGACAAACTTATTCGCTATACCGCCGCATCTCAGGCCGGTTATCACCTACTACGTGTGAAATAATTGAACGAGCCGAGACTAGCCCCCTTGAGCACCGTCGAGTCAGTAACTCTCGCTCACAGGATGACGGCCGAGGTCCCCTCTCGAAGGCCCTTGTGCCAGTCATCTAAACGCCCTCAGCGCTCGGCCACCTTTCAATCCGGCGAAGCTGTGAAAGCTTTCGCGCTAACAGTGACTTTCAGTCAGAGTAAAATTGATTCGTGCATATTGTCAGTAAATAATAATTAATAAATTAGTAAAAAGAATATATATATTATAAAAGTATATTTCGTAAAACACAATCTTAATAACGCTATGGAGAAATTCTGCATGACATATTTAAATCAACATGTCACGTGTCAGATTGTCCCGTGACAGCGACAAACAAATTTCCCAAAAATAATAAATACACGTGATACGGAAATCTACTTATTATTAATGCGTTTGACGCCATTTCGTTTTCTTTTAGTGCGGCTAGTAGGTGCCTTAAAAATTATAATGAGTTAAATTTCAATCTGCGTTCGTTGAAAACAAAAACATTCTTTTTTTTAATAAAAAAAAATGTTTTCTGCCTTGTCTTCTGTGGACGTGTTGCAGGAACTTTCGAACGACGCAGTACAGAACTGAACTGCACAACAGTTAGAAAATAACACTCCACTTTATCTATATACAATTACTGGTGTAGTATAGTTTTACTGGTGGATTTCTATGCAGGAATCCGTTTAGATACTCGTAGGTACCACCGCAGGGCCAGTTATGCTGCCGTGAAGCAGTAGTGTGCAAACATTAATGCGTTGTAACTGAAGAGCACTGAGAACTAGTGTAATTGCAGGTCATGTGCGACTTAGGAACTGATGTCTCAGGGCGACAAGCGCAGTGTGGTGCAACATTGAAATACTCTGTGTGACACAGCAATTGTTATACAGACAGACGTTGCACTTGCCATTAGGTGGACGATTCCGTCTGATTTAAGCATTACCGTATTCCAGTTTGGAAGGCCCTGCCTGAAATAGTAAAATTGCTGGGCATATGAGATTTAACAACTAATATCGCCGGGTGGTGAGTGCAGTGCAGCAGGTCAGCAACACACAACACAGCAGCTTAAATTTCTGGATCAATCCCAATGATTATGGGCAGGCGTGACACTTATCGCCAGGTGATAAACTTCCTCGGTACGTCAATAACTATAATTAAAAATGCCTTAATTAGTCTAGTCGTTAAATATTTCATGATTACTTTTCATAAAAATAATTTTTAGTAGAAAGACGTGGTATACATTCTGGTATTTTGTTGTAAAAACGTAATTAAAGTACCGTAATGAGATAATTACTTGAAATAAGTATGCCATTACCAGTTACAATGCACAGAAGAAATTATATTTCTTCATCATCGTCATCACCGTCAGCTAAAAAAGTACCTCTGATGGCCAAAGGTCATTCCTAGCTTTGGAGAGAGCTGTGCGAGGAATACATATTTTGCGTGATAAAATATTAGGTGGTGGACAGACGTTTTATAAATAAACATTCTTGTTTACACACTTACAGACTAAGTGAACTTGCCAGAATACCCAAAACAGAGACAAAGACTGTTTCAAGCGAAATTTTAATATTTTCGTAGTAATTATTTTTGTTATTCTTTCATATTAAATATAACAAAACAATTATTATTACAACTCCTAAAAAATGTGGTATCTCAAAGGGCGGCCGCATATCTGGCATTTCACAGTACATGAGAAATCCGTGCTTGAATTGCAATGCTACCACCAAAATAATCAATTATAATTTTATATGCTCGGTGCCGTTGGAAAAGCGTGGTGACAAAACTTGCATTTATAAAATATAAAAATAATTATTATAAGAAATCCACCAACGCCCCTTGGCTCCTTTACCAAATCACGAGGAAGTCCGTTCTTTACATACATGCTTTTATTTGATACTAGCACTGAGGCACTGAGGCGGCTGAAGAGAATCTACCACCCCATCTCATTCCGTGGGTGTCGTAAAAGTCGACAGAGGGAAAATGAAAACCAGGAGATGTGCAGCAGCATCTTTCTGGAACATCTCAATAAATAAACTGCGGTTGCCAACCCGCCTGCCAAGCGTGGCAACTGTGGCAAAATCCCCCCAAAATGAAGCTACAAATTTTTGTGGGAATCTTTGTGGGAAGCCTATGTTCAGCAGTGGACTAGTGATAGGCTGAAATGATGATCTTGATGATGATGACTGAGGACTTCTTTCACCACTTGTCAGTGGTAACTATTAATACTAATTTCACCATGGAAGAAAAACACTAATCCAGAATTTAACTAGCCTCTAACTCATCGCTTACTTCCTAAGGGGATTCTTTGACGTGTTTACATTATTTGTCAACAACAAAAGCCGTGAAACAACGGTGGACGGACGTTTGCCTAAAGTTACAAATAAATTTGATAATTGTTCCAAATTAATCTATTAGATTTGACTAATCATCAGTTAGATGTACAACAATGTTCTTCCATACATACAGTCACGCATTTCTCCCATATAAGGGGTAGACAGAGGTCACTCACGTAGCCCACTTTGTCAGGCTTGCTTTGGCTTTAATGTTCTTCCATACAAAGAATTCATTCATAAGAAAAGTTCGTTAAATTTAATATTAAAATTAGATGTTACCAACAATAGTTAATTAAATGATGATGATTGCTTCGATGAACAACTCGTTGGTTAACTGAACCACCTAGTCGAAACTTCTTTTACCCTTGCAAAACTGACCAACGATACTTGTAAATTTTACTTGATGGTTAACATTAATTGGGGAATAACTTATCAGTACTGTACTCGAAAACTCTAAACTAAATGTATGCAAAATTACTAATTGACGGCTTGTTGGCGCAGCGATTAAGTGATTTGCTTCTGATTTACGGGTTGCGGCTATGATTCCCATACGCAAATAATATTTTATACAGCCAGTAGATGGTAGTTCCTTTTGTCTATGTAATTTTTGTCTCCAAAATGCGCCCACGATACACAAGAGATTCTAATGCGGGGCAACGTCCTTTAAAGACAGACTAAATTCCGGAGCACCAAACAAAATCTCATACTTTTATTTGTAAGTATAATGTATACTCAACATTATAGTTACAAATTAAGAGACGTTAATCCTGACTCATACATAAAATGCACATTTCTTATAAATCCTCTTAATTTTAAATGAGAACGTTGAATATCAGTTGTAACACGTGATCTGATAATATAAAAGCAACTTTTTCTATAATATATCTAAAACGGATATATCTACGTACATATACATATATCTTGAGGCAATACATAATTGTAGGTTGTAATAAATTACAGATAATTGGTATAGAAACTAATAACAGATTTTTAACAAATTACGTACTACTTAAGAATTTAGTAAAATGTCGAACACTTGTAACTATCGTGATCTTGCTTAGACTCTGTGTGGTACACTGCTGGATACAAGCCACTCCGAATCGACGACCTCTAGTGGTCAGAATACTTGTCTTCTACGCCGAGGCTCCTGGGTTAAAAACTCAGCCGGAGCCAACGTTTGTGCAATAAAACAAAAGCTTTTCGGTCTGATGTCTGTTGTGCATGAAATTTGTCGGTAAAACGGAATCACGACGCAGGAGAAATCCTTGTGTATATTTTTTTAAATATCGAAGGATTAAAAATAATAATAGCCTAGCTTGCCTGTCGGCAGAGGTCTCGTACTTGCTGCCCTTCGCCAACCTGTGTAATTTAAGTTTGTCATATTTGAGATTTTTGAAACTTTTGTGTATCTATGGAGGAAGCCTATGTGCACCAGTGGACTAGTGATAGGCTTAACTTATTCCTAGCAAATATTACAATCCTTAAAAACCGTATTCCCTATTATATCAAAAAAATGTTATAGAATGCACTTGCTGAATCCCATATCTAATATTGCCATGCAGCTATTTCTTAGTGCATTTGATAGCTACATACATTAAGACATTTTTTAAAAACTATCGTATCCCCAAAAATTCTATAATGATTAGATCGGGCTTTTTAATTACTGGAAGATCTTGCCTGTTCATACTAAATTAATTTACAACTCAAACAATATTTCTGGAATCCACATTTAAAGAAAAATATACAACAACCTATATACAATATCCGTGCTGTGTCGCAAAACCGTGTCTTGAAACTCGAGCGAACAATATTTACGGCAAAAGGATGACTGAATGATTCCTCGACTTATTGCCCTCAGACTTTATCAAATCAATTACAGAAGAAAATATGAAACACATGTTTCAACAACTTTTTATCTCAAATGCATTTGGTATGTGATAACTTTCTAGAGTCAGACTTTAAAGACGTAATCGTGTATTAGATGAGTGAGAGAAAGATCGAAAGTGGGTAAAGATCGTAAAATTTAATGTACCAAAAACTCAAGCAATATTTTTCAAGTGTACCATCATTCCCGAAAACGGCATTTCAACCCGCCCCGCGTCTCAGTTGACTTATATCTCACTTGCAGCCTACGTTTTTGTATCACAAGAGTTTAAGTGAAACCAGTTATTTTTCTAGTTAAGCTTTTTAAAATTTGATATCTTATTTATGCAGCTTAAGGTGTTTTCGAAGGATTCTATGAATTGCAAAATGTTTTATTACCTATAACAGTTTACCTATAACATATAGTTTCCGTCTTTTGATCTTTACCCAAAACCACGTCAAGTGGTAAGACCGGAATAGAAACTGTCCGATCTTTCCTTATTTAAATATTCCATACTAAAAACCACCTGTTCTCAAAATGCCAGTTACTCTTTTTTTCATTTGTTATATACCGAGATACTGAGTGTAAGTTAATAGACAGCTTGCATTTATTTATGCCAAAATATTTGTCATGCTGAAAAAAATTCGAAGTTTGTTTGTTTGTATGTATGTATGAGTGGCCGAGCTTACCTCCGATTTCAGTAAACCGATTTCTATATATTTTTTTTCATTTGGTATAATGTAGCAGCAAAAAATAGACAAGCCTATGATGAAGTACCTCAAAACACAGCTGAAAAGATATCAAAAAGACAAATAGAGAAGAACAATTTGATTGGAAAAACAACTGATTTCTCTGAATTATTGACTAGAAACAAAGATGCGGCAAATGCTGAACATATCACAAGGTTAAAAAGGGTTTGAGAAACATTACTTTTTTAATTTTTTATTATTTAAATAAATTTACAAAAATAGGTCAAAAATCGCACTCATAGCTAGTATAAAGCTGGGCATATAAAACTTCTGAACTCAGAGTGACGAATGAACGATTTGTTGATCTTGCACTTTCTTCAATAAAATAAAATCGGACTGAGTGGCGAACCTTAGCGGTGCTCTACCGTAAGCCGATGATATTATTTGTGATGGTTATTTTGCTATCTGTTAAAAGCAACGAGACAATTTGACTGTTTTTTTATTAGAATTTTGCTATCATTATTACCAATTGCATTATATAATTATATCGCACATTACTACTATTCTGATGTTTATTGAAGAATTAATGCAGTTAGTATTAATTCTCCAATAAACATCAGGATAGCGGATTCGTATAGAAGAAAACCTGATACGAGTAACATCATGAGCGATTATAATTCATATGATTTATATTATAGGCTCCCGGCTGAGCGTCCAGACAAAGAAGTATTAATACAGTATGAATTCCATTCAGCCGCGTTTTATCTATCCATAAATACACATACATAAATCAACCTGTCAACTCGAAGGCAAAGAACGACCTGCTGCCCGGTCATGACTCTTGCTTTACATATTCTATCCTCTGGATGAAGTATCTATGAAAGGATTATAAATAGCTCAAGCTCAGCTTCTATTCAGAGAGTTTCATTTCATATGATTATTGCAAGTTAAAAATTTAAGTTTGCTTATACCATCAAAAAAGTCAAATACGCTCCGAATGCATAATAGCAAATATTAAACAACTTTTATTAAAGTTTTCATTTTTATTTTATATATTAATATTTATAGGATGTTTAACGGATTATAAGAAAAAATATTACTGACATAATTATGATCTAAACTACGAAGAAAAAAAAAGGATATAAAAACTATATAGAAGATTCCGACTGACTCATATTTACAAAATATAATGTTAGATATTTATCAAAACAAACTTAATTTCATATAAATAATCACACAAGATACTAATCTTCCATACAACACCACATGAACAGTCAAAATTGCAGTCGATTTGATTAGGCATTGTTGATAATATATTTTAAATGTAAAAAATAACGGTCATTATTACTCTGGAAAAAAACATTGTAAACATGTCGGACATGGACCCGCATACAATGTATAATAATGCCGTACGTCATTTACGATAAATGAAGGGTATACACATTTTCTTATGTCCTTTTAATCTAGTCACATGTTGCGCCGTGTGGTAGCGGCATAAGAGAATCTACCACCCTCGTCTCGTTCCGTGGGTGTCGTAAAAGTCGACAGAGGGTTATGAAAACCAGGTGATGGGCAGCAGCATCATCCTGAAACATCTAAATAAATAAACTGCGGTTGCCAACCCGCCTGCCAAGCGTGGCAACTATGGCAAATCCCCCCAAAATGAGAGGTACAAATCAAAAACGGCCCCTAGTCTGCGGCGGCCCCGCTAGTCCTGGCTACGGTAACGGTCATGGTAACGGCGGAGCAGGGGGTGCGAAGAATCTCCGGAGGAGGAGATCTTGTTACCACCACCGACGACTGGACCTGGCAACATTTAATGCACGCACGCTGAGGACCGACGAGAAGATCTTGGAGCTGGAAGAGGAGGTGAGCAAGTTACACTGGGATATTATAGGATTATCTGAAGTCCGAAGACAGGGGGAGGACACGGTAATCCTTGAATCCGGTAACTTGCTCTACCACCGGGAGGGCGACCATCTGTCCCAAGAAGGTGTCGGATTTTTCGTCCACAGGTCTCTCATTAACAAAGTTGTCAAGATCGGGAGTGTGTCGACTAGGGTTGCGTACCTTATACTCAGAACAACCAAACGGTATTCGCTGAAGGTCATACAGGTATACGCACCCACCTCGACACATCCTGATGATGAGGTGGAGGAAATGTATGAAGATATTTCAAGAGCCATACATTCCTCCAAAACTCACTACACGGTGTTGATGGGAGACTTTAACGCAAAGCTGGGCATGAAAAAAGACGATGAGCTGGTAGTGGGGCAATTTGGAATAGGGCAACGGAACCAGAGAGGTCAACAGCTGGCCGACTTTATGGAGAAAGAGGGACTCTTTATGATGAACTCCTTCTTCCAAAAGCGGCCCCACAGAAAGTGGATCTGGATGAGCCCGGATGGTTCCACCAAAAATGAGATCGACTTCATCATGACGACCGAACGACAGCTGTTCAATGATGTCTCTGTGATCGCTAGAGTGAAAACCGGCAGTGATCACCGAATGGTAAGAGGCACATTGAACCTGAACGTGAAGCTGGAGAGGTCGCGCCTGGTGAAGTCCACGCTCCGTCCATCTCGTGCCCTTATCCAAAACCTCGAAAGCTTCCAGCTCGAACTGCGAAATCGTTTTCAGTGCCTGGAAGATTGCGTTACAGTGGATGATATGAACGAGAGGCTCGTGGAAACTGTCCATGCGGTGGGGGCAAAGTTTTGCAAGACCCACCGCACAAAAAAGATCCCGAAACTCTCCGACCACACTCTCAATCTCATGGAGGCTAGGCGTGAAATGAGGCTGCAGTCCTTAACTGATGCGTCAGCATATCGGCAACTGAACAGACAGATCTCCAAGTGTATGCCGCGAGACCTACGCTTCTTCAATACTGCTCGTATTGAGGAAGCGATAGAGCGAAACCAAGATCCAAGGTCTTTGCCAGGGATCTGTCTGCCGGAAAAAGCCAACTGACTAATTTGAGGACCGATAGCGGTGGCGTCATTTCTGCTGGACCAGAGATTTTGAGTGAGATCGAGAGATTCTATGGACAGCTGTACACATCGTCGTTGGAGCCACACACTAGTGTGAGTAACGTATTCCGACGATATCCCGGACGTCAGTCTGAGCGAGATTAGTATGGCTCTCAAACAGCTCAAGAATGGCAAAGCGCCGGGCGAGGACGGAATTACAGCGGAGCTTCTGAAAGCGGGTGGAAAACCGGTACTTTTAGTCCTTCAGAAGCTATTTAATTCCGTCATCCACGGCGGCGCTACGCCGGAAGCGTGGAGCAGAAGCGTGGTTGTCCTCTTGAAGAACTATAGACCGATATCGCTTCTGAGCCGCGTCTACGTGCTGTTTTCAAGAGTCATTACGAATCGTCTCGCAAGCAGACTTGACGACTTCCAGCGTCCCGAACAAGCCGGATTCCGAAAAGGCTTTAGTACCATAAACCACATACATACCCTTCGCCAGATTGTACAAAAGACCGATGAGTACAATCTCCCGCTATGTCTGGCGTATGTGGACTATGAGAAAGCCTTTGATTCCGTCGAAATTTGGGCGGTGCTACGGTCGCTTCAGCGGTGCCGAATTGACTGTCGTTATATCGATGTGTGGTAGCGGCTTAAGAGAATCTACCACCCCATCTCATCCCGTGGGTGTCGTAAAAGTCGACAGAGGGAAAATGAAAACCAGGAGATGGGCAGCAGCATTTTCCTGAAACATCTGAATAAATAAACTGCGGTTGCCAACTCGCCTGCCAAGCGTGGCAACTATGGCAAAATCCCCCCAAAATGGGAGCTACAAACTTTTGTGGCGATCTATGGGGGAGGCCTTTGTTCAGCAGTGGACTTATGACAGGCTGAAACGACGACGACGACGATATCGATGTGCTGCAGTGCTTCTATACCAATGCTACGATGGCTATCCGAGTACAGAACCAGAGTACGAAACCGATCCAATTGCAGAAAAGTGTAAGACAGGGTAATGTTATATCCCCGAAACTCTTCACCGCTGCATTGGAAGAGGTCTTCAAGCTACTGAACTGAAAAGGATACGGCATTAACATCAATGGCGAATACATCACTCACCTTCGATTTGCCGACGACATAGTCATAATGGCAGAATCGCTGGAGGACCTCAGCGCTATGCTCAATGACCTCAATAGTGTCTCCCAACAGGTGGGTCTTAAGATCAACATAGACAAGACGAAGATCATGTCTAACGTCCATGTCACACCTATACCGGTTGTTATTGGGAACACTACGATCGAAGTTGTCGACGAATATTTATACCTAGGACAGATTGTCCGACTAGGTAGGTCCAACTTCGACCAAGAGGTCAATCGACGGATCCAACTCGGCTGGACAGCGTTCGGGAAATTGCGTCACATCTTCTCGTCGAGTATACCTCAATGCCTGAAAACAAAAGTATACTACCAGTGCGTGTTGCCAGTGATGACTTACGGAACCGAAACGTGGTCCTTCACTGCAGGCCGCATGAGGGAGCTCAGAGTCGCGCAGCGAGCTATGGAAAGGGCTATGCTCGGAGTTTCTCTGCGAGATAAAATCCGCAACAATGTTATCCGCAGCAGAACTAGAATAACCGACATAGCCCTAAGGATTAGCAAGCTGAAGTGGCAATGGGCCGGCCATATAGCTCGTAGAACCGACAACCGTTGGGGAAGAAAGGTTCTCGAGAGACAACCTCGTACCAGCAAACGCAGCGTGAGGCGACCCCCCACTAGATGGAGCGACGACCTGCACTGTTTTGCGGGAAGTCGATGGATGCAGGTGGCTCAGGACCGTGTTTTGTGATAATCTATGGGGGAGGCCTATGTTCATCAGTGGACTGTGATAGGCTGAAATGATGATGATGATGATATGTTTTCATAAACCTAGACCTCGTGGCATCTACCTATATCATCCACTCAAGTGTAAAATGTCGCCTAGATAGATACAAATAAGACAAAGAAAAGTATTCAAATGAACTGCTTATCTTCCCTAGACGTATAAATTAGATTATACAGACAAATAAATTAGAAAACATATCTTCCTATACTAGTGAGTGCGGTAGTGAGGGGTGGGGGTGAAGAGGTACTTTCATCTACTTACTGTTTTTCCTCTATCCACAATGCGTCATGCTAAAACTGTTGTTTTGTATTGGTGATTTTTTACTGGTGGTAGGATTCCTATGAAGAAACCGCCTAGAAGTGCTAGTTATTTTAGCGTCAAATAGTGTGCGCAAAAACCACTGTGTTTCGGTTTAAAGGGCACTGCGTGTGCTTGTGTAATTACAGAGACTTTAGAACCGATGCCTCATGAAAACGAGCACAGTGAAGTGTTACAGAGAAGTTTTCCAATGTTCATTTATTGGTGACATCGCAATTACGTATTATGAACAGTCACATACTTACCGTCAGGTGAAAAACTAACACTTCTCGTCGCAATTCGTATAATCGTCGCATTTAATAATAAAAATCCATAAAACTCACAAAAAAGAAATCGCGGCTTAGCTTCTACAGCTGAACAGCCAATGCAAATTCCTGTTTTATATTGAACTGATTATGTGCTAAATTATTTGTTTTTATCAAAGGTTTAATTGAAAATGAGTCCGGACACTAGCAAATATAATATACTAGCTGATGCCCGCGACTTCGCCCGCGTGGAAATAAGTTTTTTAAATACCCCGTAGGAACTATATGACTTTCCGGAATAAAACGTATCCTATGCATTGTCTCCAGGATTTAAGCTACCTCTGCCGTCAAGATCGGGTCAGTCGAACCGTGAGAATTTAACAAACAGACATAGGGACAAATAGAGTTACTTTCGCATTTATAATATAGGTATGGATAATAGTTAGCCCTTTCATTCCTTAAATAGTCAAATTAACGAGGTTAAACCAAAGTAAGACATCGTACCAATCGAAAAAGATCTTTTCAAAAAGGTCAACTATCCAGTTGTTTAAAAATTATACAAATAAACGAAATCTTGCTTTTCATTTATTATATTCATTGTTGGTCAAAAGTCCATAATGCAAACCGTATTCAATACACATTTCTAATCGCAAAAAATATGCTAAAGATAGTTGACTTTAAGTGTATTACCAATTCCATTGAGCTGAAAAAAAAACAACTCAAACGTGTTAAGACCGCATTATTAGGTTACGTGCTAATCGAAAATCTTACTAGAAGAAAGGAAGATATCTGGTCGATCTCGGTCAGTCACCGCTGACCGCATGCTTATGTAAGCCTATGACATTCCGGACTATTCCGAATAAAAAAGCTTAATTTGGCTATACAAGAAAATATAATATGCTCTTAGAAAAAACCAATGGGGAAAAAGCGTTCCGCAAAGATCTTATATTGTGGTACGATGTCTTATATTTATTTTATATAAATTACATCATAGCTTTTATGACGTTATTATAATAATAAGGGCCGTGTGGTGGCGGCTCGTTAAAAGAATACTACCACTCCATCTCATCCAATGGATCTCGTAAAACGTGAGTAAGGAAATTAAACTGCACTGTGCACCCAACAGCGCATGGCGGCGATGGGCTCACCACCTATTACACCAAGTGCATTATATTGTTTTGGTGAAACGTGGATTGTGGCAGTCATCTGTTTTTGCAGTGAGTGCCCAGTCTCTGACTACCTATTATGGGATACAGTCGTGATCTTATGTATGTATGTATTATAATAATATTTATTGTTTCCAAGCTTGTGTCAATAAACCATATTACATGTAATACATTCTTTTAAATGTTGACACTTACCTAGACTCTAGATTCTTAAAAATTAGTCGTATGTATGTATGTATATATGTATGTATGTATGTATGTAACCCTCGCATGTTCCTTAGAACACGGTCACATACACGACGGATACGGATACATACAGTCACGCATCTTTCCCATATAAGGGGTAGGCAGAGGCCACTCACGCAGCCCACCTCTTCGCCCTCGCGGGAAACGAGACGTGACGTGTGGCTAACCACGTCGTCGCCGATGAGGGTTACCATCCTTCGAAATCAAACCAACTATGAAAATTATTGAACAATATTTGTAAAAATTTTAAATATCACTTACCTTAATAAATATGTATAATCTATATTAATTAAACGATAGGAGTAACATCAACAGTTTTACTACTTTTTAAATATCCGTTCGGTCTGACGGATAACCTATAACTATATTTTTTCAGTGACGTAAGTATTACTTTTATTATATTGTATTAAGCATGTAACGTAATTTTCATCATCATCATCATTTCAGCCTATTAGAGTATACTGTTGAACATAGGCCTCCCCCATAGATTGTCACAAATAATCATTAATTTGCATGTATGCAAACATATGTTTTTTTATATTGTTACATAAATACTTGTGCATAGTAAAAGTAATCGAAAAATTGCGTAGTTATGTTTAAAGTATGGCATAGTTCTCGGCATTGATTACAGAACAATATGGAAGTTCGTCTAAAAATTCTCATATTTAAATAATAAACATCAAAAAACTATATAGGATAAATATTGTTTTTCATGAACTGAATATATTACATTTTTCCGTTCGTTAAATAACATTTACCAACTACCGATAACAGAATGTATTCTGTTGTTATTTTGATAATTTCGGGAAAAGGAGTAATTATTATCTGTGTTTGTTTTTTACTCAGTCGTGACAGCATAGGGTTGGCTTTATTTATATACTGTAAAATTCTGTGTGCTATGCTGAGATGGAAACGTTATGAGATAATCTAGAATAATAATATTCAAGTGTAAAAGTAGTCCGGTCCAGAAGGAGTTTCCTGATGAAACTTTTATTTAATATGTCTGACTGACATTTCTGTACCAATTGCGATGTTTGGTATTCATTTGAGGGTTTACTTACACTGTAATTTTTTGGAGAATGTGCTGGAGTAGTTTTTATTGAACTTTAATCATCCAGAGTCTTCTACGGAAAGGTGATCAGTGATTACCATCTTGAGCATCAACGTGGCTTTACATCTGGTGTGATCTTTGAAGAATGCATAAATTAATAAATTCTTTAACCATGTCTAACTTGAGGCCTTTTAAATTCCTATAAAGCGATACTTTAACCTTCTTTAAAAAGTTAATCTGTTTCTCATATTCAGAATTTCATTACCGTAACGATACTTATGTAACCGTATGTCCAACTTCGCAGCAACTTCCACGGGTAAAATTTAGAATCCGAAACTTCCGTCTTACCTATAAGTCTAGATTATCAAAAAATCCAAGGAAAGTCCAAGGACTTTTAAACAACCCTGAGTAAATATTTGATAATAAAATTTTAGCGATACAGTCATCAGCGTCACAATGTGTATAAGCATTGGAGGATTTTTATATAACTATTTTTCATAGATACATACATACGTAGCACATCAACCAAATCGTTCTACTTCCCACGATCCTGACATACAACTTTCGCTTCATTCACTTTCATGAGTGTTTTCATACAAGCTTGTCGGTTGCGGGTACTTTTGACGTGGTCTTTCCTTAAAACTATTTCGATCTGATCGTGATACATGCGTCAAAATATTTTTAACACCAAGGTGACCGACTTCTTACAGGCGACTTCATTATATTCAATATTTCGTCTATCCTTTATTCGAAGTATATTGCCATGGTGATTGTTATAATTTATATGAAATCCGACAAATGATACATTAGTTGCTAAGAAACTGATCCCTGAAAAGGTATAGATGGGTTATTGAAAACGAACGTTGCAGAAAGTAGTGAAGTACTCAGCGAAATCAAATATTCTCTATGTAACAACAACAGAGGAAAATTATCAGTTTCACTAAATAAGAAATATTATTTTGCAACAAATACAGAGTATTATTTAGAAGCTGTTTATTAAACTATTTGCATTAACGATATCTTTAAAAAAAACTAAAAAATTACGATGAAACAAATGAATGTTAATAACCTGTTATCTGAGTATTTTTAGTTAAATACATAAAAAAGTTTTAGTTTAATAATTGGCTAAAGGAAAAACGTATTTTAAACACGGAATCCTTAAATCACAGATAGACATTTCATTTTATTTCATAATATATTATACGATTTTTCCAATTTTCAGGGAAAATTTTCCATTTTAATTTTCCTATAAAGCTTACTTGTACTATTACATACATTTTAATAGAAAATTAGGCATATCGGTCCAGCCGTTTTCAAGTGATGTGATTACCAGCGAACGGCATTTCATCTTCATGTATATTGATAACTAGCTGATGTCGGCGACTTCGTCCGCGTGGATACAGGTTTTTTTTAAATAGCCCGTGGGAACTATGTCACTTTCCAGGATAAAAAAGTTTTCTATGTCCGCCTCTAGGATGCAGTCAAGATCGGTTCAGCGGTTGAACCGTGAAAAGGTAACAGACAGGGACGGAGAGAGTTAATTCGCATTTATAATATACTAATATTATTATCCATACTAGTGGATGCGTGGTAAATCTATTAATAGTAAGATTCGAAAACAAGTTTAAAAAACATTTTTATTTAATTTGTAGATTGCTTCGGGCAGGTTTCCGCAACTCCACGTCTATGCGCGTAATTTGCGTTAACTTTCATTTAATGTTAGATAAAATATAGTAAAGCTTTAAGCAATGAAAACAAATTGCGCGATTTAAATTTTCCGTTACGTAAGTTAAAATATTTACGTTCACCATACGTCAATATTATCCATTTTTTAATCTGTTTTTGAAAACCGTCTGAAGCCAGGCGGGGTCAATTTTGTTTACGTTAAAGTTTTTAAAGGCCGGATGTAAATGATTGTATAGTGCGTCCTTCGTAACCAAGACCCTTAAAAAAATAATTACAAGCACAAAGACTGTTATATATTTGAAGCGTCATAAAAGGATGTTCAGTTGTTTTAAAGCTGTCATAATAGATTCAAAAAAAGATGCCACACACCCCGACTTTGATAGAGTATACGTACATAATGTTCTAGTAAGACAATTTTACAACTTTAATAAGAAAGTGAGAAAAAATTATTAGTATGCGATACTACACAAATAAAAAATCATATTAATTTTCTTTAAGTTGATAATTCAACTGCATTACTAACTGCAATCGATGGAAAATTGACGGAAGCGATTTATCTTTGCGGCTAATTATTATGATGAATATTGACACTCTTTAGTAAAAATATTTTAAATGAAGACTTTAATCTTATAAATATAAATAATATTTATCATACATACAATGTATGTCATTGTAATAGATATTGTTATAATGTAACGCAGTAACTTTTTACATACAGTACTAACTTAGAATAAGCACTAAACAGAAGAGAGAGTATGTTATAAAAATTATTAAAATTACGAAGTCAAAACATTCCAAGACTGTATTTACCAAATATTTTAATAATACTGTTTTACTTTTTACCGTATAGTGGCGTCGTAAGAAAAGCTGCTGCCAGCCTATGGAATCTCGTGTGTTTTGTACGAGAAAAATGACATCAAGGAAAAGTTAGTTGCGTATGCGACCTCTGCCTACCCCTTTTTTGAGAAAAAGGCGTGACTGTATGTTGTTTCTATGTTATAATACTATTGTATTACTTTCGTACGACCAAATACGTAAACAAAGTGATATATTGTTTCCGTATGGGCAGCATTGTTATGGGCAGACTTTGCACTTACCAACAGGTGAACGTTTTGCTCGTTTCATCAGCTTATCCAATAAAAATATATATACATAATATTTGTTATAGAATCTGAGTATTTTATTTTTTTATTTCTATATTGTTTAATGTTTCAACTTAAAATATTAAAGGTTTTTAAAAATAAATCTATTCAACAATAACATCATATAAATATATTTTTTAATTATATATGAATATATTGCTTAGCTTTTTAGCGACAAAAACAGTGACTAAGTTCATACCATACATTTCAAAAAAATATTGTATGTAATAGTGCTGTTGAAAATTACTCTTACTTTGTTCTTGGAATTCCCCTGGCTACCAAAACTTAAATAAATATAATTGCTTTATCTAAATAGCATTGAAAAAAAGTAAAGACCCCAGAGTTTGTTGCCTGTTCTTCGTTAAGAAGGTCCTACTTTTCGAATCTGTGTAGATTTTGTCATTGATAAACGCTTTAAACAAGCCTAAATTGAATAAGGAAATATTGACTTTGATTTAGAATAAATGTATAATAGTTAAACTATTTTTTTTATTTAAATATAACTTATTTTCTTATTTTAATCATCATTATCATTTACGCTTACCACTACTCCACTGTTGAACATAGGCTTCCCCCACAGATGCCACAAAAGTTTGTAAATCACATTTTGTGGATTTTGCCATAGTTGCCACGCTTGGCAGGCAGGTTGGCAACCGTAGTTTATTTATTCTTATGTTCCAGGAAGATCATAATTATCATCACAGTCCGTCACAAGTCACTGCTGAACAGAGGCCTACCCCATAGATTAGAGAGATTTTGCCATAGTAGCCACGCTTGACAAACGGGTCGGCAGGCAACCGCAGTTAAGTTTAGCTGCTTTTGCAGGAAAATATAGCTCCTGTTTAAATAAAACTACTTTTTTACGGATTTTATCGCGTTTAATTTTGAACTATTTTTACCCGACGTTTCGGACGCTTTACAGCACCCATGGTCACGGGGGGACTCAGGTGACAGTTGTCCCGATGTCGTAGTTAACCCGGAGTACCTTCAGCTTTTAATTATTATTTGTAGTCCGATCTACGCAGAAAGAGCTTACTGTGTCTTGAAGCCTTGCAGTGGTATGCTTGGTTTTTGATTTAATTTTATTAATAATAGGATCCCAAGCCGGTGGTAATACCCAACCATCTTCCCTATTGAAATTAGGATGTTTTTTTATTTCAATAGCCTCGCGAATCATCCTTGGTAGGAATCGGTGTTCTTTTGCAAGGATTTGTGGTCTATAAAATCTGATGTAATGGTTGGGATGATCCAGAACATGGTCACAGACTGCAGACTTCCTAGAGCGTCGATGCTTCACATCAGCTATGTGTTCTTTAACGCGGGTTTTAATGGATCTTTTAGTTTGCCCTATGTAAGAGAGACCACATTCACAATCCAGCTTGTATACTCCTGCATCTTGTAGAGGGATGTTACACTTGACAGATGGTAAAAACTGACTTATCTTCTTCGGCGGCTTGAAAAATGTTCTTATAGAAGCTCGCTTCAAGATATAGCCAATCTTGTCCGTGACTCCTCTGACATATGGAAGAACAGCAGGTACACGCTCGACTGTGGCCGGCTTCACTCGGTCACTGCGACGAAGGCGCGGAACCCGAAGCTTGTTGTCTTGCAAAACTTGCTTGACATGCTGAAGCTCGGCGGCCAGGTGTTTACTGTCACAGATCCCTTGTGCTCTCTGAAACAAAGATTTACCCACGGTAGCTAACTGTGAAGGATGGTGGTGAGATTCACCATTTAAATACCTATTTGTATGGGTCTTTTTTCTATACACAGTGTGACACAAGGTGTTATTAGGATTTCGAATTACTAACACATCCAGAAAAGCTAAAGAATTATTTGCCTCTAACTCCATTGTAAATTGAATTTTAGAGTTTAGGGAGTTAAGGTGGTCTAGAAATGCAGTTACTTTATGCGATGGTAAAATTGTGAAAGTATCATCTACATACCGCTTGTAGAATCTTGGATTTACAGGAGAAGTACTTACAGTACTTACAGGAGGGCTTTCTCCTTAAAGTCTTCCATGAAAATGTCGGCGACAATGGGAGATACTGGAGAGCCCATCGCCACACCATCTACTTGCTTGTAGTACTGTTCCTTCCACAATAGATAGCCAGATGTAAGGCAATGTCTAAGTAGTTCTGCATATTCTGCTGGCATGTTGTTCTCCGCTAGCTTCCTGGATACAATTGAGATGCAGTCTTCTACAGGTAGGCACGTGAATAGCGACTGGACATCAACACTGACCATAGTTTCATTGTCAGTAAGATGTAGGTCTTTAATCTCACTGACAAAATGGTATGAATCCTTTGTGTGTGCTCTTGTGTGTCCTCTGAGCGGTGAGAGTATTTTCGCTACATGCTGAGCCAATCTATAAGTTGGTAAATCGATCTGGCTCACTATTGGACGTAGTGGAGCATTTGGTTTGTGTATTTTAGGTAACCCATATAACTTCGGTGGTTTGGCACATGATGGTATTACCGAATTTACGTCCAGATTAAATTTTTCGGAGTACTTCTTTGCTAGCTCGCTAGTTGTTTTCAGCGTGTTCGCGGTTGGGTCTGATTTAACCTTTTTATAAATATTTTCATCCGACAAAAGTTGTTCAATTTTAAAATTATAATCTATTGTGGAAGGAACAGTACTACAAACAAGTAGATGATGTGGCGATGGGCTCTCCAGTATCTCCCATTGTCGCCGACATTTTCATGGAAGACTTTGAGGAGAAAGCCCTCCGTACTTCTCCTGTAAATCCAAGATTCTACAAGCGGTATGTAGATGATACTTTCACAATTTCACCATCGCATAAAGTAACTGCATTTCTAGACCACCTTAACTCCCTAAACTCTAAAATTCAATGTATGGGTTACCTAAAATACACAAACCAAATGCTCCACTACGTCCAGGTATATAAATGAATAGGTATTTAAATGGTGAATCTCACCACCATCCTTCACAGTTAGCTACCGTGGGTAAATCTTTGTTTCAGAGAGCACAAGGGATCTGTGACAGTAAACACCTGGCCGCCGAGCTTCAGCATGTCAAGCAAGTTTTGCAAGACAACAAGCTTCGGGTTCCGCGCCTTCGTCGCAGTGACCGAGTGAAGCCGGCCACAGTCGAGCGTGTACCTGCTGTTCTTCCATATGTCAGAGGAGTCACGGACAAGATTGGCTATATCTTGAAGCGAGCTTCTATAAGAACATTTTTCAAGCCGCCGAAGAAGATAAGTCAGTTTTTACCATCTGTCAAGTGTAACATCCCTCTACAAGATGCAGGAGTATACAAGCTGGATTGTGAATGTGGTCTCTCTTACATAGGGCAAACTAAAAGATCCATTAAAACCCGCGTTAAAGAACACATAGCTGATGTGAAGCATCGACGCTCTAGGAAGTCTGCAGTCTGTGACCATGTTCTGGATCATCCCAACCATTACATCAGATTTGATAGACCACAAATCCTAGCAAAAGAACACCGATTCCTACCAAGGATGATTCGAGAGGCTATTGAAATAAAAAAACATCCTAATTTCAATAGGGAAGATGGTTGGGTATTACCACCGGCTTGGGATCCTATTATTAATAAAATTAAATCAAAAACCAAGCATACCACTGCAAGGCTTCAAGACACGGTAAGCTCTTTCTGCGTAGATCGGACTACAAATAATAATTAAAAGCTGAAGGTACTCCGGGTCAACTATGACATCGGGACAACTGTCACCTCAGTCCCCCCGTGACCATGGGTGCTGTAAAGCGTCCGAAACGGCGGGTAAAAATAGTTCAAAATTAAACGCGATAAAATCCGTAAAAAAAGTAGTTTTATTTAAATGTGTAATATTCACGTAAATAAAAGAAAACATAATATGGCTCCTGGTTTTATTTTCCCTCTGTCGAATTTAAGGACATCTACGAGACGGGATGGGGTGGTAGATTCTCTTACGCCGCCACCACACGGCAATATTTAATACCTAAGACATTTGGCAATAGGGCCATTAGGTCTAATTTATATATGAAACTAATAAAACCAATGTCAATAAAGTGATTACTGTACATCAGTATTATTTTTGCTATACGTCTTGTATAAGTTAAACTGTATGTCTTGTGTAGCACATGCGAATCACAACAGCAAATCATCAAGGATCTTCAACCACATGTTTTTATTTTTAATGCACAATCATAATAACTACCAATGTCTGCATTAAAACAATCTTGAGTAATAATGTACTCAAACACTTAGCTGTCAAATATTTAGTTTTATGCTTTTGATGAAATACGAGTACCTATCACTTAAATTAAGTACCAGTATATACAAGATAAAAGATATTTATTTTCGATGAATCATAAGTAATTTCTTAATAATATTATGGATTTATATTTGATCAGTTTTTGCAAATATTCACTCATTAGTCCACTCTGCTTCTGATGTTTAAAAACAAATGTTTTAGTTTATGACGTCTTTCTAGACAAATATGGCCATCATAAAATCTTTCCGTGTTTGTCATGATTTTGCATAAGTTTTCAGTTAGTTCAGATACGCTAGTAATCTTCGTCTATCAAAATTTGGTGGGAATACTTTTCTATAACCATATATTCGAAGACAATGTACTATTCAGAAACTTAATGACATGTAACATACAAAACAAAGAATATTTTTGAGTAGCACAAATATTCACATCGACTGTTTTACACAGTATATGTTAAACGCGACTGTCCGATTATTTTGTAAACGCGAAATCTTAATGAGCTGTTGAACATAATGACTTAATGACGGTTAGAGTACCTAACATCAACAAGGATCCTGAGTCGAATTCCAGCCAACATTTGTACATAAACACAAATTGTCGATTTCGGGTCTGGTTATCTTTTGCATGTTTTTTTTTATAGGAGAAGGGGCAAACGAGCAAGCGGCTCACCTGGTGGTAAGTGATCACCGCCGCACATGAACATCTGCAATACCAGGGGAATTCCGAATGCGTTGCCGGCCTTTGAAGAAGGAGTAGGCTCTTTTATTGAAGGTCCCTAAGTCGTATCGTATGTAAAATTTATGCCTGTAATACGCACTCACGATGCCGCAAAATCCAAGTGTGGGCATCGTTTAAATTCAAGAAAAATACGTAGACAATAATTATCACGCTTGCAGACAACAGGCGCGTAAAGTAAGTAGGTAAAATGTTTGCATAAAAGGAGGTTGCAACTCACCTTTTAGATTATTTATTCCATTCGGCGATTGCTATAACCTCCTTAAAAAATATGCTAATGTTGGTAAGGGTGCTTGTCACTGTATAATGTCAAAGCCGTTTCTGATTTTGTTCAAATACCGCACGTGATTATATGAGTTATACTCTTTTTGTATATAGTAATAGACTCATTGTAAGTATTATTATTTTACTCATTGATATTATATATTGATATTAATAATAATGAAGTGAGTACCACGCGCATGCGGACAATTCAAGTTAATAATGTTATAGTTGAAGATAAAACACAACAGTCCTTTTTAGACCGTATTTTAAAAGAATACTACCACACCATCTCATCCAATGGATCTCGTAAAAGGCGAGTAAGGAATTAAAATGCACTGTGCACCCAACAGCGCATGGTGGCGATGGGCTCACCACCTATCACAACAAGTGCATTATATTGTTTTGGTGAAACGTGGATTGTGGCAGTCATCTGTTTTTGCAGTGAGTGCCCAGTCTCTGACTACCCCTTATGGGATACAGTCGTGATCTTATGTATGTATGTATGTATGTTTATTCATTTCGCCCCTTCTAGGGAAACTTTTATTTCAAACATCAACTACACTTAGTCCTTATACATTACCTTGTTTTTCGCAGCGTGTTTTTCTTTACGGAGAACATTTATGCCGTTTCCAAACTGCAACAAAAAACTCATCATATAAGTATCAGACATTTGCAATGTGAAATTTGTTTACAGTGAACAATGCGCGGTTAGCGTTGTTTTTATTGTTTTCTACCAACACGGAATGATAGGGACGAATGATGAATAATAATAAGAGTGGATTAAAAATAGAATTACCGCACACACAAAGCCCTTCAGCTACTCCAATAAAGCTTCCTCTTACTATGTTACTTCTTAGATATATTGAATATCAAAGGTTCTAGAAATGTTAAGTATTTGCTCAAAATCATTATCATCATTGTAGTCCAGTACAAATTAAAGTAACTGCCTGTTAATGTCCTTCTACAAGGCCTGTAATTTTTTTAAACGGTTTTGGAGTTGGGAAGTGTGTGTCACGCTGCTCCAGTGCCAATCCTGATTTCACATGGCGCAATATTATTTATTTCTTAGACATTCAGGTTTGGCCGCTATATTTTCATTCATCATCAAGTACGTGGTGAATCATCACCTAAAGTTGCAATTGAATGCTGTTCAATTTTAGTGGAGCCCGCACCGAAGATCTAAATAACTGTTCTGATATTAAGAATTAATTAGAGAATATTTATTTTATTGAACAAAAAAACATTATGAATTTTAATTTAGATGTGTTTTACAGACATTAACTGCCACGTGCCCAAAAATTCACACCGAGAACAACCATTCGTAGCCCACCTTCAACCCCGCCAAATGGGGACAATATGTTAAATTAACAAATCACCTAATAGTGAGTGATCACCACTACGCATGAACATCTGCTATACTGAATTGCGGTCTTTGAGAAATAAGTAGCCTTTTTTCTTGAAATAACAAAGTTAGAATCCGTCAAGGTGATGATAATAGAATTTTGAGTTCTGCCGCAATGTGCGATGGTGAAATTAAGTGACTGAAATAAATCCGATAATTCCTCCGAACACTCTACGTGGTGCATACGATAAAAAATGCAAAATGATGCAACATTTCTTCGCATGTAGCCGATCGGAAAGAACATTCAAATCGCTCTTCGTTAAATGCGGTCAAATCGAAGGATCTGGCACTGGGGTACCTCGGCCCAGAGACGAGAACAGTAATCCGTGTGAGGAACGAACCTGCGCTTTCTAGAGTTGCAAGCGGTTCGCCGGCATTCTACTGAGCACTCCAAGCTTTTCAGAGGCCAATTTAGCAATCCCTTCCTGGTGACCGCGAAACTGAACGTCATTCGATATGTCAACGCCATGGATATTGGTATCGTTATCGATCCGATACTGGCTGAGAAAAAATGCCCCTCACTTCTTACGACAAAGTTTCTTTTAGCGATAAACGAGCAAAACTCTGTCTTCTTAGGGTTACATTGGACTTCATTCAGTCGGCCCTAATTCGAGATTTTGTCTCGTCTTGAGATTTTCTCTCGACTTCAGACACAAGTTTGTTCCGGCACTCATCTACGTGTTCCTGAGAAGTATTGGCATCGTCGTTTGTATAGCAAGGACTGAATAAACAGGACTGGAGATAGCACGCAGCCTGAAGAGTAGTTCATAAACCGTCACCATTACAAACAAATGTTAACAATGATGAAACTTTATTGAATTTTATTTTATTTTGAAATTTTTTAAATTTAAAACTAAATATATAATGAGCAAAACTCAATGTTATATGACAGAATTTTTAGAACACTTACCGAACAATGAAAACAACTGAATAGAGAAGATGGTGGAGTTGTTGGTTCAGACGCAGGAGGCCCAAGATGACTAAGTACTTCATAGGGTTCGCAACCTACAGGCGTGACCACCACCTACCGAGCAAATAGCTAATATAAACATCGAAAAATATAAGTTGGACAGGCAATATATTTACATACATTTATTAATATCGTTTGATAAAATACAACGAATAGGTTTAAAGTAATTCGTAACAATATTGCATTTAAAATATTACATGCGCGATCTTAGTCAATATTTGTTATTAATATTTTTAATAGTAAAAACCATAAAATAAACAAATATACAAAATAATTAAAAATTAATTATTATGAAGCCGACAAACATAAAACATCAATACTTATATTGAGAACTAATTTCTTTTATAATTTCCTTGTTATTTTTGATATTTTTAATAAGAAATACATACTTCTTACAAACTATGCACTAAATAAAAATGAATATTTTGTACTTTTTATTTAAATTATTTTGTTGTTTTAGTCTCGTTACATAAACGAGGGGAAAACATGTTCTAATTTCTCCACCAAAAGATTAAAAAAATACATTTGTTAACAAAATAATGCTGCTTTTTTACGTCAACATATTTATTGTCGATTATCATATTATTATATATTATCATCTATCATTTTAGTGTCGATCGAAACATTGAAGACTTGCTGCTTGAAGATTGTATACTTGGATATGTTATATTAAATATGTTACCTGAGACTGTAAAAAAGATTACGACTATTTCCATAAATAAATAAATAAATAAAATAAATTCTGTTCTTGAATTGAATTTTCCAATCACTGTACACTTTCACGAGCACTACAGTTACATAATAAACTACATATCAATATTAAACATCAAAACAAATTACATACAGAAATTACAAAATTTAACAAAAACACTACGTCGCTAGTGTTTTTGTGATTTTTCGAGTTGGCGCCAAAAGTCTTCTTCAATTTAAGTTCCGACTCGCTACTTTTTTTTATAAAGCAACAAAATAATGTGCAAGAAATAAAAATAAGTTATTGAATAAAAATTTTATGAAAAATCGTGTTATTTAAAAGACAAGACAATGAGTTATTAGTAAATTATTTTTTTACTTTTAACAAGCCCCTTTTTTAAAATATTTTTAATAGGCTCATGCAACTTTTACATATAAGTCAAATTATTTCAAATAAAAGGTACAAAACAGGGTTTTATGTTGTGGCATTGTATGTTTTAAGTTTAATTTACTAGAATTAAACCGCAAAAATTTACACAGTGAATTTTAACAGGGTTTCTTTAAAACAATTAAGGTAATGAAAAACTATTCGTGTCAATTAATCTCTTTTATGGGGTTTCATACTACATAATTCACAAAACGGGTTTCTTTGACTAAAAATTTATTTCGATAAGAGTGTAATAGAGATTTAAACCGAATAAATTGGAGGAAAATTTGTAGCGACAATAGAACACACCTAACGCATTTGCCTTATGAAGCGTGCATACTCGTAAGTATTTGAAACGTGATTCCAAAGATCATTTTCGTACAATTTGTATGTTGTGTGACAAAAGCGCGATCAAAAAACACAATGAGAAGGTATTAAAAAATTAGAGTTGCTATTAAAAAAATCAAATAAAAATAATCACTTTTTACTGTATTTTAGCTATCAAAAACACTGTATTTTTAGTCAAAATTATGTAATTTTAAATAAATACGTTACTGTCAAGCAATGTATTTTTAGTAAAATTATGTAATTTTAATTTTATTTTCCAGTCTGAACACACTGAGAGTTCAGACTGAAAAGTAAAAATTGAGGGGCTGACTTTTTCTAAAACATTTTTATTACGCTTGACTTTGGTAGAGATACTTTTTCAGGAATTAAGGTGAAGAGGGAAGTCAATTGAACGATATGCGTTAAAGTAACAGAAAATATGTATTTACATCAAACTAGCCTATCTTTTATAAAAAAAAAATAGTTTTAACTCGCTTTATTCGCATTACAATCCAGTTATAATTTTACCCGACAACAGTGAAACCGTCAATGCGGTAATGTTATTGCCGCTAATTTAACCCTTAAATGGACGATTTTTTTTTACGTTTTAAAAAAATATATTTGTATAATAGACATGTATTACTGTCTGGAAAAATGAGTAAAAAAATCTAGACATGAATTTACTATTTTTTTTTTGCAATAATGTGAGTGTTGTTTATAAACTACATTGCGCATTCAATGACATTTTGCAAGTATGGGTAAAATAAGAGTGGATATTGTTTTTGAAATGTGTTTATTTATTCTAAATTATGATATTTATAAAAACAATTGCTTTTTTTCGTATCACATAAAGATACACGACATTTTTGGCACATTTTGAACGTAAATCCTGAACATTTCGGGAATTTGCACCTCTGCTGCTTATCCAGCCAAACTGCCCAATGACGTGTCTGATCCAATCTGACGTCTTTCAAAGGAATTGCTTGAGCTGGTCCTCGGAACTTCTTCATTACAAGTTCTCTTTGTATTGTGCTCCCACTAGGTCGACCACGTTTAGCGCCATTTGCAGGTAGACCCAATTTGCAGAGGGTTTCGGCAAGTTCTAGTCTAAATGTACCCAAATTGAGAAGTTGACCATTTCCTTTTATATTATTTACCTTCTTGAACATAACCCATGAATTTATAACTGCGAGGTCCAGGAAATGATAAAATAAGCGCATGGTCCACTTGCGGCTCTTCATTGTGATGTGATAACGACCTATAAATGAATCTAATAAGTCCACGCCCCCCATGTGAGCATTGTACTCCTTGATAACTTTGGGGCATAGAATAGCAACTCTCTCTTTCTTCGATTTATCAAAGCGCGTGACTGTGGTTGCTGGTTCTGCTCCTACGTAAGTGGAAAGAAGGTTAACGGGCTTGTTATCTTTCCACACAACAGCACTTACGTCAATATCATCCACAGTCGCCACGTTTTCCTCATAGAATCCTCTGGGTACGTTCTTTTTCATTATAGTGTTTTTGTCAGGCAATTTGCAGTTTCTCAATCGGTTTACTCTTACTGTTCCCAGTGAGAAAATTCCTTCCTTAGCTAAATAGGTGACGAGAGGCACAGAAGTATAGAAGTTGTCGAAGTATATAATGTGATTCACATTGCGTGGTACCATTCTAGCTAACCTGACGACTGTATTTCCAGACTCTCCCAAATCTGGCTCACCAGGTAAGATGTTATTTTTGGAGCCCCCTCCACTGTAAACCTCAAATCTATGAACATATCCTTGTAGACTGCAGATGAGATATAATTTGAACCCCCACTTGTGGGGTTTATTGGGCATGTATTGTTTTATGTAATGGCTCATTTTGGTTGCACACATCTGCTCGTCTATGGAAAGCCTTTGGTCTAAGGGAACCTTTCCAAACTGGCAGTTGAGCATTTCCTCAAGAGGTCTTATTTTGAATAGCCTGTCATAGTCTGGATGATCTTTGGGTAAGCGTAGCGTATTGTCGGCAAAATGGAGAGTGGATCTTATTTTTTCAAATTTTTTTAACGGCATCGTATTTTTTATGTGATCATAACCAAATTTATCACTCCAGTAAGCCCTGGTGTTTGGAAATTTTATGACTGAGGTGTAAATCAGAATGCCTAGGAATTTATTTAGGATATTTTCATTTATAATTTCAGGATTGGATATTTGTTTCTGGGCCGCGTATAAGTTACTTTGTTCTACAATTTGCTTTTTTAGATCTGATGTAAAATAAAATGAAAAAAAATCATACGGCGTGTTACAAGACATCAATGCTTCCGTTATCTGAGTTTCTCCCCTAAAAATAAGGCTGTCTTCAGCAGTAACAAGATTCCGTTTTCGCCAAACCAGAGGTCGCTTAGAAATCCCTTGTGATCTACTCTGGGGTACTGCTTCTCCGGCTTCCAAAATAGGAGGGTCTGGCATATTTTGATCGTTGTCAATTACGAGAGGAGGATCAGCATCCACTTCATCAGACTGGTCATTCTCACCTTCATCACTATTTTCAATGTCCCGAAGAACATCTCGAGCTGTTTGATAATAGTGACCTTCATCCTCTACTTCGGAGTCCGAGCCGTCTAAGCCATCTTCTGAATCTTCAAGAGTTTCTAAATACTTTGTAATTTCGCTTTCTAGTAATCGCGGCATGCTGAAAAGCAAAATAAAAACCCTTCACCAAACATGCATTTATTTAGCAGGCAATGCGCATTGTAGTTTTCCTACAACATACCAGATTTCGCGTAATTCGACAGTAGCATCAAGTAATTTTCAATGTTTTACAACATGAACATGTAATTGAAGATATAATCAAGCAAATAAAAATATGTTATATACTTACGTTATATTTTATCAAAGTCCGAACACAGCTTCAAAACTTAGTTTCGCGCCACTAGAAAAGTTTTCTTCAAAGTGACATTTGACATTCATTTATTTTTAATGCATAAAAATATTGGATAGTGCCAACATTAAAAAAAGTACAAAATTCGTTCAGAAATAAGAACTAGTTGTCAAAATTAACAAAAAAATAAAATAAAGATAATTTTATCTGTGATGTTTAGTATGTTGTTTAAAAACAACATTGTCCATTTAAGGGATAAATATGTACGTACATACATATATGGATGTGAGTATTTTACCACCTACAGGCTAAACACTTCAACCGATTTGGACAAATGTAGATGTGTATAAATCCGGAGAGTAACCCGTTTATTAACATCAAATGCTTGTTTAAAATGTCGAATACTTCTTTAAAGACATAGAAAAAGGAAAAAAGAGAAGAAATAGAATTGTAACTGGCGACGAAATGCAAAAAAGTATGGGCAAAGCCTTGTGATCCATTGCCGTTAACGTAACATTAACACTAAAGCGTGACATTCCCGTTAGATTAATGTCTGCATTTGGCGGGTTCAAAAAGGAATAGTGTAGACGAGAATAGGGTAATAGACACGACAAAGTTTATTACCTGCATAGCCACAGTCGCTAAATTAGTTAAGGAATCATTGGAAACATTTAATTGGGATATCCATACCACCCGCCGTATTTATTAAGATCGATGGTGCATATTCTTGCTGACGAGCACTGTCAAACAAACATAATTTGTACTGTACCATACAAATGGGAAACAGTATTTATCTAAACTATTTTAACGGTTAGCAGTATTAAATATCGCAAACAGCCGCAAGTGTACCTTTCACGCACAACTTTGCCGAAAAAATAAAAATCCTGCCTAATAAGTCATAAACATTTTACACTTGCCAAACAAAAATATAGAAACAATTTTTTTTTATCTGAGAATTTACGAAGCTAGCGGATATTTTGTTAAACGTTACAGAATTTACGTAATGTGTTGACAAACAATATCTGGCGTGACTAGATTTTATTCTTGTTCAAAACTTTTGAAGTAACATGAACAATTTCATTATTATATTATTGTTTCTAGCACATTCATAAAGCTAACACATTTTTTCATACCATTTAATAACTCTTGTATGCACTATTCGTATGAAATAAAAAAATACACTTAAAGTTAAGATATGTAATCAAAATCACGGGTCCTAGTGTGGGTTGTCACGTTTGCTTAACTAGCAGAACAAATAAAGGAGAGTTTTGATTTTCACTCCGATGTATGCGTCAATCGCAGTCAATCGCAAAACAAGTCGCAGCAAATCGTCAATCAGAGCACGTAGAACGTAAATATTTTTAAAATTTGTGACGAGTATGTTGATTTCGAGAGTTAGGTTTTTTTTCGTGTCAAATAATTTCAACATATACATTACACCAATTTGAAAATTATTAAACCAAGTTTCAATCATTAATACGTTTTAATAAATTAACAGTAATAGTAAAAACTGTCTTGTTTCGTGTGAAACCCTGGGCTCTATCGAATGCTTGTATGAAAACGCAATGAAATTCTATCCCAATTTTGCCTCGGCATATAACGGGAAAGTAACTCGATGATTTAGATAAATCAATAACAATGAAATGCTTAGACGTTTTGGGTACATCTTAATTTAAAATGTTTTAGTCTATTTTAGGAAAGAGGCAGTTATGGTTAAGTGGTATCATTGCCTGCTCACAAAAGTAGTTAAAACATAAAATCCTGTGAAAACACATAAAATTGTGTGCATGGCATTATAAGGAAGATGCTGTTTTGAACATTATTTTGCAAGCATTAGAATGGACTACTGTTATGTGAATTTTGTGATATAGGTCAAAATATTTAAAATTCAGGCAATGTGATTTTCCGGGATAAGTATTCTTCGGGATAATATGTGTTCGTTTCCAGGATGCAAGCTTTCTCTGTGCGAAATATCATTAGAATTAGATAAGCGGTTAAGCCGTAATAAGGTAACAATTGACAGAAGGACAAAACCAGTTACTTTCGCATTTATAATATTAGTATGGATTTTGTGTTTGGTTAAAAAAAAATCCAGTTATTTATGAAGTAGACACGTTAGTAACCCAATGTTTAGTAGTAGCAGTAGACACATTAAAAATACCCTTCGTATTTGAAATATACCGTGATGATTTCGTATTGATATAAATAATTTCTCATACGATGAAGTTTTAAATTTTACTTTTATTTTTTTACGAAATTAACGGACATAATGACATAGGCAATTTATTTTAACAGAAATTACTTTAATCAAGGAATACCCATGTGGCTGAAAGTACATCCTGGATGTGTTGTTACGCAATTTCAGATTGCCGGCATATTAAACGAAGCATATGGCAAAGCAGCTGTAGTTCAAAATGGCTTTCATGGATACTAAAGCACTGGCCTTTATATGTACGAACCTGCGGACACTACTACAAACACAACACTGGATGACGCGACGCCTTCAATGAGCGACCTCGCCAGCAAATGACTTCTGTTCAAGTGTCCATTGCTGGGCCACCTACACAGAAACAATTTTTTTTGTTTTTTTTTCGTATAACAAACGTTCTTCCCGTTGCTGCATCGCCATTACCTTAATTTTAGCTACAGCGGTCCCGTGTTCTTTCACGTAACGAAAATAATAGAAGTGAAATAACAACATCTTCTAAACAACAAATCGTCAATTCATCTCAGGTTCCCGCAGCAAACTACGATCAAGAGTTTTTAACTCCTCTTTTTATCAACCATTCTTCCTATCCCTGAGAATATTTCTACATAATCTGTCCCAATTCTTACAAAATCAAGTAACAATTTGATCCACTACGAAATTTGACTGAGAAAGAAATTTCAAAATCGAAGCAAAAAAACCAAAGTCTTGTTTAAAGCTCAGATGAACGTCAAGAACTACACCGGTTTGAAAAATAAGACCTCATCAGAAAAGAATCTGCACGTAAATATTGAGTCATTCTTTTCCTTTACTGTCATGTTACATTTGCAAATGGCTTGAAATCTTGAAAGGGACAAAGTAACAGCTCCGTTAGCTTTTCAAATCGATTTAAATAACAACACGCATTATAACTTAGAAATTCCAAAGTAGTACTTATACATCATCTAAATATGAAGAGGAAGTTATGATGACGTATTTAAGGCTACAATTAAATGCTGATCGATTGTGGGATAACCAAACAGACACCCGTATGTTTATGTACCTACAATATTTATTTCACAAAACGAGTTGAATGCACCAGTGTATGCACTGCGACCTTGTCTTAGCGCACACGCAAGCCGCACTCCGATAATACCACTCGCCTCTCGCCTCTAGGTACTCACATTTACACTCGTAACGTCGGTAGTATAAACGGCAGAGTAACTTTCCGGCGGGAAGTTGAAACGCGGCAGCGACATTTTCGTCAGTCACACAATTTTTGGCCGAACGGAAGGTACGCGTTTCATACGAATTGAGGACCGCAGCGATCCTGTTTCATTGTTCCTTATTGCTGAGGTTTTTGCGAGAATGTCGCGGATTGCGGCTCGCGAACTCACTGACGCGACGCCATACGCACGCACAATCGTGGATAATCGCGCTATATGCGATAATGAGTAAGGCAAACTTCCCTGTCGTCGAATTCGTACGCTACGCTATCGACGCCGGACCTTATCGGATTCGACCGTATAAAAACACGATAAGCGAGACGTTGCGAGACGTGCCAGCGCAGGCGGCTGTAACGCTGACCACCCGGCGCACACTGCGTTTGTTGTGATTATTTTATACTATACCTACATAATTTTCAATAAATAAACATTTGACGTTAGTAGGTACAAATGGAGCTACCGACATAACAGAATGTTATTGCCTGAATATAAACCAAAGTAAATTATTAATTAAAAGAAAATCTGTATTAAAAAACGACAAGTGAAATGGTAAATGATTCTGAAATGATAATGGTAAATGGCTGTCTAAAATTGTAAATGCTGACTTAAATGGAAATGACTCAAAAATAATTGGAGTATTTTTCCGTTCGGGAAGAAATGTCCTCGTACCCGCCCCCTCTCTAGATGGAGCGCCGACCTTGCACCTACATCAAGGTCAGGACCGCGTTTTGTGGCAATCTATGGGGGAGGAATATGTTCAACCGCGAACTATGATAGGCCGAAATGATGATGATGAATGAACAACAGACTGCACTACATGTACATTGTTAACATGAATGAATAGCGTCACTGAACGGCATGAACAAGCAATATACTAATAAATCTCGTGATCTGCGAACGATGTCGGAATAACCTTTCCTAATAAATCATCATAACTTAGGTGAGAATGCCGCGGCTAAAGAGAATCTACCACCACTTCTCATCCCGTGGGTGTCGTAGAAGTCGACAGAGGTAAAATGAAAATCAGGAGATGGGCAGCAGCGTCAGCGTGTGCAAAAATCACTGTATTTCGGTCTGAACTTATGTCTCAGGGTGACGGGCGCAGTCTGGTGCTACACAGAAATATTCTGAGTAACAGAGCGACTGTTATGGGCAGACGTTGCACTTACCTCATGGTGAACGTTTTGCTCCTCTAGTCACTTTACCAAATAAAAAATAAGAACAAAAGAGAGCTTATATTTGTCTTTCATTGAACTGCTTATGAGCCGCGGATGAAAAGGCTCCAAGGATTAAAAGGCAAAATAGAAAAGACACAAAATGTTAAGAAATGTTTATTTTTAAAATTGCTTAATTTAGTGAAATATATAAAGTATGCAAATCGATAGCTACACTTTTTTATTGAATGTCAATTTTAGGTGAACGTGCATGAATCTGATAATCATAGAAATTAAAATTACTGTTAATATTTCTAATAGTGGAATATGTATAAAATTGTAGGAAGAACGATTCATTTCGTTTAACAAACATAATCATAGAAAAAAGTAACTGCAGAAAACATTAAATAAGAAACTAAAAAATATAAAGTTAACAATTAGTCTTGTTTGTTTTAGAAAGCACATTACCGAACAATATAGTTTCATAAACGTGTATTTTGTACTTTGTTTTCTTTAACACAGTTACGAGCAAACATTTAATACAATGAAGCTTCCCAGATTGAACAGGCGCGATGTGTCACGTGGTCTGCAGCACCGTGTTAGTATATGTAAGGAGCTGTAGCGCTTGTGTGTTCGCATCGCGGCCCGCCCGTTGGTAGCGCTGGAGAGCCGACTGCACCGCGGCTGCCACACCAGCGCTTCGCAACACCAACTTGGACTAGGACAAAAAATTGTTATACCCACTTTTGTGTATGAAAAACCTACCTATAGACAGCGAACGAAAAAAACAAAGAATCGAACATTGCGCCTCAACTAAAAATTCCATCGTCACCACCTTGTTGGTTGGAATTCCGCCATAGCGCGTTTTACGCGGAATTTTTTGGTGTCTGCTGCCGCCACCGGTTTTTCCGGACCGATACTTAGGGACCTTTAAGAAGAGAGCCTTTTTCCTTTCTCAAAGGCCGGCAACGCATCTGCAATTTCTCTGGTATTTTAGATGTTCATGGGCGGCGGTGATCACTTACCACCACTACAAGCCCGTCTCGTTTCTTATATAAAAAAAAGGTCTTATGCTTCTATTTTTTTTTTCTGATTACATTTTTTTATTCAGCAGTCCTTATGCTCCATCATAGCATAACGAAAACTATACCGCGATGGGCGGTGCTTTAAAACTGTACCACACGTGAGTCCAGTGTTGTCTTAACGACCATGAATACGGAAGGCTTAACTAATAATAAGATTAAAATAAAACTACTTTTTACGGATTTTATCGCGTTTAATTTAAAACTATTTTTAACCCGACGTTTCGGGCGCTTTACAGCACCCATGGTCACGGGGGACTGAGGTGACAGTCGTCCTGATGTCATTAGTTAACCCGGAGTACCTTAAGCTTTTAATTATTATTTTTAGTACGATCGATTTAAATTAAACGCGTTAAAATCCGTAAAAAGTAGTTTTATTTAAATGTAGTATTCGCATAAATAAAAGAAAACATTATAATAATAATATTGTTTTAATTCAAAATGCTTTCATAGGTTGTGTAGTGGTGTTAGATCATTCGGATCATCGTCCCAAGGATAATGTAATTAAATAAACATTACACGATAACTTTAGTGAAACCTAGAAATTTATATTCACATTTTGTCTTTACTACACACAAATTAAGTAAGTACTTTATTGGTAATTTATTGAATTAAATGTTAATAATAAAATTTCTCCAACTTACACATTTGATTTAGACTTTTATTTAAAACAAGTAACACTGGTTCGATTGACATTAAATATAGCATATAACACTCCAGAAGAAAAAGAAGAAGAAGGTGATCAAACGACGATGAATCAAACTACAACTGGCACTTTAAATTCCGTTAAGCCGTTTAAGATACAGAAGATAACATAGAAATCTACGTACTCGTACATACACATACACTCGAAAAACATTACCTTTTCGTCCAAGAGTGCAGTCGAGTAAAAAGGAAATAATTATTTTCTTCAACTTAAATAAAATCTTTCATTGTAGGTCTACTTTTTATTTTTTATTTTTTTAGTTTCAACCGGAAAGTTACATAACTCGATTTTTTACCTTAGCCGAGTAACAATATTTATGTTTTCATGGAAATCTGCATGAGTACGCCGTGTTCTTTTTCAAACCATGGACTTTTTTAACGTTAATACGCTATCAAAAACCTAACCATTAAAATCCGCATTTTCACGCATTGTTCAGACTATAGGCTCTATAATAACAACCGGAAACATATATATTAATATATACTCACACTTGCAGCAGCCGGGTGAAAAACTGGCTGCATAAATTATTTCTATAATATTATAACATTATTATATTTTTCGTTATTAGCTATTTTACTCAAGTTTAATTTCTGCCGGTTCCTTATGGTATAAAACCCTCCAACGACTGAGTCGACACTGCCGGTTGGTCTTGTGATAGATATATAATCAGAATAGATATTTTGATTTTGTTAATAAAATGAAATAACTTTCATTTTATTAACAAAATCAAATTATCTTGAATATGTCGATGACAATAATCCCTGGGGAAAGAGGTGATCGCTGTCAAGTTATTTCTACATCTTTGTTTATGTATTGCACTTTTTTCAGGTCTTTTTAAAATGAGTGACAATAAAAAAAACCTGCCCACTGGTATTGCTGATTCTCCACACGACATAGGTTTTTTTTTGGATAAAGTGATGAAACGAGCGAACTTTCACCTGATGGTAAGTGCAACGACTGCCCATAACAAATGCTGTGTCACCAAGAAAATGTCTGTGTGACACCACACTATGCCCATCACCCTGAGACAGTTCTTAAGTCTCATATGCCCAGTGATTACGCTAGCTCACAATAATGTTCGCACACCTACTGCTTCACGACAGAATAACTAGCCCTGGGGTGGTACCTACCTAGACGGATTCCTGCATTTGAATCCTACCACCAGTATTTTATTGAAACTTAAAACCATTGTAGTTTAAAAAATGACGTTTAATAGTATAATTTAAATAATCTACAAGTAATAAAAATATTTCTATTCTAATCATTATCTGGTGAAAACCAGAAAATTTATCTGGCATTTCAACTTGTTTACTTTCACGACCACGATATGAGAAGTAATAATTTATCTTAGGCTCCACTGCCACACTTCACTGCCACTTGTCGTTTCTCTGAATAGCCTGTGATTAAAAAAGTGACAAGTGAATCTTTCAGCACATATGATACAATACACCTTTCTTTAACAGAGAAACTAACAGATAGTTTAAAGTAATACAATAAACCAATTTTATGAATAAAAAATTATGAATAAACTAATGTTTTCTTTTATTTACGCGAATATTACACATTTAAATAAAACTATTTTTACGGATTTTATCGCTTTTAATTTATAATCGGACTAAAAATAATAATTAAAAGCTGAAGGTACTCCGGGTTAACTATGACATCGGGACAACTGTCACCTCAGTCCCCCCGTGACCATGGGTGCTGTAAAGCGCCCGAAACGTCGGGTTAAAAATAGTTATAAATTAAACGCGATAAAATCCGTAAAAATAGTTTTATTTAAATGAATAAACCATATATAAATATATATATTTATGAATAAACCTAACGTTTCAGAAGTCGACTTGTATGACATAACAATCACTTAAAACAGAAACAATGCCATTGTTAGGCATGTAAGAACAATGAGCTATTTTTGTAAAATTGTTTGCGTGTATCTCAGCCACATTGTTTGATCAGAGCGAAAATAATAAAAAAAACAATTACGCAATGATGTCCTATTGTAGTGTATAACGAGTGAGCAATTTGAACAACAAAATGGAATATAAGCCCAGCTTACCCTATGATTGTTAGCGGCTAATGCCCACACAGCTCGTGCCGCCAACACCACGTCCGAAGTATTGCCAGTTAGCAGAGCAGCCGATAGAAGCTCCAACAGGTCCGCTGATAAATCAAATTAAAATCATTATTTACTAAATGATATGAGCATCCCCGCCTAGGTAGCTAAAACCGCAGTGCTAGTTATTCTGCCGTCAAGCAGTAGTGTGCAAACACTAATTACTGTTTCGGTCGGAAGGGCACTTTTAGCTGGAAGAAATACTGAGTATATGAGACTAAGGAACTGATGTCATATAGTGACGAGTGCAATGTGAGGCCATACCGAAGATTCTGGGTGATACAGCATTTGTTATGGCCAGATACCATCAGATACCATTTACCATCAGGTGAAGGTGGGCCCGAAGTGGAGATACAATCACGCTTTTTTCCCATATAAGGGGTATGAACAAGCAACACACATAGCCCACTTTTCGCCCCCGGCGCGGTGGTGGTGCGCGGCGTGCGCCAGCGCGGGCAGCAGGCGCGCGGGCGCGGCTACGTGTGCGGTGCGACGTGACTCACGGGCCTGCAGGAAGGTGGCGCGGTGGTGGTGCGCGGCGTGCGCCAGCGCGGGCAGCAGGCGCGCGGGCGCGGCTACGTGTGCGGTGCGACGTGACTCACGGGCCTGCAGGAAGGTGGCGCGGTGGTGGTGCGCGGCGTGCGCCAGCGCGGGCAGCAGGCGCGCGGGCGCGGCTACGTGTGCGGTGCGACGTGACTCACGGGCCTGCAGGAAGGTGGCGCGGTGGTGGTGCGCGGCGTGCGCCAGCGCGGGCAGCAGGCGCGCGGGCGCGGCTACGTGTGCGGTGCGACGTGACTCACGGGCCTGCAGGAAGGTGGCGCGGTGGTGGTGCGCGGCGTGCGCCAGCGCGGGCAGCAGGCGCGCGGGCGCGGCTACGTGTGCGGTGCGACGTGACTCACGGGCCTGCAGGAAGGTGGCGCGGTGGTGGTGCGCGGCGTGCGCCAGCGCGGGCAGCAGGCGCGCGGGCGCGGGTCTCAGTGCGGGCAGAGCCAGCAGGGCGCCGCTGCCGTCCGCGTGCCGCGCCAGCGCCTCGCACAGCCGCAACCACGCCGTGCACTGCTCGGACGCCCCGCCCCGCGAGATCACTTTGTTGATGTACGACAGTACGTCGCTCTGTGACGAGAACAAACAGTAAATAATAAATTTAAATGAAACTACTAATTTACAGATTTTATCGTGTTTAATGTTTTTACTATTTATAACCCGACGTTTCGAGTGCTTTACAGCACCCATGGTCACGGGAGGTCTGAGGTGACAGGTCCTGATGTCATAGTTAACCTGTTGTACCTTCAGCTTTTAATTATTATTTTTGGTCCGATCTACGCAGAAAGAGCTAACTAAAAACATCCTAATTTCAATAGAGAAGATGGTTGGGTATTACCACCAGCTTGGGATCCACTAATAAATAAAATTAAATCAAAAACCAAGCATACCACTGCAAGACTTCAAGACACAGTTAGCATCGACTAGCGTTTCAGAGAAATTGAGACCGACAACTGTCATCCCATAGTACAGAGTTGTAAGCTTATAAGCTTAAAGAGCAAAATCTTCATCAAGAGGACTATCCATCATAAATATGGAGTAAAATAAGCTCTGCAAGCCAAGGAAAGAAATTGCTAACGACGCCAAGCTTAGCGACCGCAACATAATTTTGTTAATTTATTCAATTAATTACAAGACAAGACAGAAAACGATGATCGGTTTATATGGCATTTTCGTATTTAAAGTTCTTAAGAAATTCTTAAATATTTTTGCTATGAGACGAGTTTCAGGATCAGGTGCCGGCACTAATATTGTTAGTAACAAATTTAATATTATTCAGCAGTGGACTATAAGCAATCTGTTGATGATAAAAAATATCTACGTAAATATAGCAGTTCAATAGTCAATTAGCCTATTAATTAGACGGCTAACCCCATTGTTTAACTATACCCATTGTATAGCTATCCAATTTACTGGTGGTAGGATTCCTATGCAGGAATTCGTCTAAGTAGGTACCACCCCAGGGCCAGTTATTCTGCCGTGAAGCAGTAGTGTGCAAGCATTACTGTGTTTCGGTTTGAAGGGCACTGTGAGCTAGCGTAATCACTGGGCATTTGAGACTTAAGAACTGATGTCTCAGAGTGACGGGCGCAGTGTGGTGTCACACAGAAACATTCTGGGTGACACAGCATTTCTTGTGGGCGGACGTTGCACTTACCATCAGGTGAACGTGTAGCTCGTTTCCTCACTTTATACAATAAAAAAAAACTGGTTAAATTAACACTCGGACTGCGACATATGTACTACAATAACAGTCAAAATGAGTAAGTGAGATACGTGTGTATACCTTCAGTAGTATGGACCGGCAGTGGTGATGTGGGACGCACTGGCGTAGAATGGTCAGAGCGAGCAGCTGCGGGCCGCCGCTCCGCGCCAGCAACGTGCACAGCTCGCCCAGCGCGCTGCGCCCACCCACGCACGCACACATACAAGCCCACGCTGTTATAAAAATACGCCTATTGTAACTCACAATCAACTTATATAAATAAAATTGCCTGTTTGTAATAACAAAATAACAGCTTTTTACTCAATGATTATGAAAGTATATACGATACTAATAAGAAAATAACAATTGTTAAAAAAAAATTCTATCTGTCCCGACTAATCTCCGAAACGGCTGGACCGATTTTGAAAGAGACTTTCACTGACAGATAGCTGATATTATAGCGGATAGCTTAGGCTACTTTAATTTTGGAAAAATAATTAGGGTTCCGGGCAAATAAATTAAAACCCGACTCAAATAGGGAAGTATATAAATATGTTCGGATCGATCGGAGTGGGCTTTTTAAGGTGGGTAACCACAGCAAGTATTATATAAAAAAGCTTTTTGCCACTAAGACTTATAAGGAAGTGCTTAAAGGATTCATGGCATAAACATTTTTGATTTATATCTAAAAATGAGTGCAAAAAAACATAAGCTAAAAATCAAAAGGCAAATTGCAGGAAAGTTAAAAAATAGTTCCTGTCATTTATAGGAGATATTTTTATCAAAAACCAAGTACCACTGCAAGACTTCAAGACACAGTTAGCTCTTTCTGCGTAAGGTTGTTATGACATCAAGTCACCTCGAAACGTCGGGTTAGAAATAGTTCAAAATTAAACTCGATAAAATCCGTAAAAAATAGTTTTATTTAAATGTGTAGTGTTCGCGTAAATATAAGAAATAATTAGTAGTTTACAAATAAAAATTACATAATTTTCGGTGCACGAGTCTGTCTCGCACTTCAACACACACACACGCACACACAACAGGTCCTTTTTTTCTTCTAATAAGAGGCATCTCAGGCATATCCCGAATTATACATTAGACTAGGTCTTCATAACGATTGAATAATTTGTTTGTCGCCTGTACGGACTCAAAGGGATCAATTATGTCAACGCTACACCCCCTAGACGATGCAGCTGAAGATAATTTTCAGCTCAGTATGATGTCAACTATTTATGAAAAAAGTTACAGCAAATGTAACGGTTCACTTATCAGTCATATAAGATCAACTATCGATGTCAACATCAGCCACTATGACTTTTGTATTTCCACCTCCCGGACTAAGAAGGACTAAGACTTAAAATCCTTAAAATAACTTATTTAACTCAAGGCTCGATGACCGTAATGTATATTGACTTCTGAATAAACTACAACCTTTAACCTAATGAAAAGTGTTTACTGCGAAGCATGGCTATAATAAAGGGCCCCTTTACCCTTTTTGACACTTAAGAACTGATGTTTTAGAGTGACGAGCGCAGTGGGGTCACGGAATTGTTCTGCTTGACACAGCGTTTGTTATTGGCAGACGTTGCACTTACCATCAGGTGAACGTTTTGCTCGTCTCTTCACTTTCTTCCATAAAAGATAATCTAGTTTAGACTACTTGAACTATGCCGTGTGTTAGCGGCTGTGCAGTGTGGTAGCGGCTTAAGAAAATCTACCACCCAATCCCATCCCGTGGGTGTCGTAAAAGTCGACAGAGGGAAAACAAAAATCAGGAGATGGGCAGCAGCATGTTCCTGGACAATCTGAATAAATAAACTGCAGTTGCCAACCCTCCTGCCAAGCGTGGTATCTACAGGTAAATATCCCCCAAAATCAGACAATCTGTGGGGGAGGCCTATGTTCAGCAGTGGACTGGTGATAGGCTGAAATGATGATGATGATGATGAACAATGCTGTAGTCGGATAAGAAGCAGTCTCACCTTTCGGGCAATCGTTGGTAAAAGTAACCAATAAGTGCATTATAGCGCTTCTTAACTGTTCTGTCATCATGCACCAAGGCCACAACTTGTTGAGGCTGCCCGTTATGTTGTCCGCAAAGCTCTCCTTAGCCGGCCGGCAGTCCAACATTAAGCAATTAATTATTGTGAGCAACCAGAACAGCGTAAACAGGAACTGGATCCTGAAAATTTCCAACGTTACATTTTATAGCCGAAATAGTGATTCTTAATATGGATCTCGAAGTCAAATGATTATTTTCTGTAACTTATTAATTGCACGCACATGATTGGCATTCCTGATGACATCGACCGGCTTCCCCTGTAACGAGAGTTGATCCCGCACCGATTGCATTGCGGCTAGCAATACTCGCGGGAATTGGCGGTGGACGGCATACAATCTGCTACACAAACTGACTGACAATGTAAATGATAGACAGGAACAAACGCGAATCCAGCCAGCATCTGGAAAAATATTATGAATTTAGTTATTTATTTAATCTTTATTGACACCTAATAAAGGTTATAATGGGAGGAGGTGATACCATATGGCATTCGCTTCCAGTCAACGATGGCTAATGGTGAAATATCTATGACAGGTACTATCTATAGGTGGCTGGTGATGAAGTATGGTGCTGGTGATAAGACTAGTGATAGGTTTATTGTGCAGGAATCCGTCTACGTAGGTACCATAGCAGTGCCAGTTATTCGGCCCGTGAAGCAGTAGTGTGAAAACGTTGCTATGTTTGAGTCTAAAGGGCACTGATAACTAATGTAATAACTTGGCATATGAGAATTAAGAACGAATATCTGTCGTCTAATTCAGTAATATATCGTACCTTGACTCGCCAGATACTTCTTCTTATCGAAAATATCTTGAAAACGATATATTAACAGCTTACACAATTCTTCACAAACGTACTCTGGCTGGCAGTCGTCATTCATTCCGATATCGCCTGCTCCAGATCTTACACTTTGTGCATGATGGTGGTCATATTTAAAATCGTTAAAGAATTCTACAAACGATTCATCACTTGTTTTATCCGCATGGTTTCTGTGTAATGCTGATTTAGTCAACTGTGTCAAACAATTCATAGCCGCGTCTTGTTGTTCTGAAATAAAAGGAAATTGACTTTATATAAAATGTGTAATTAAAGAGAAATTATCTGTTTATGATCAATACATTTTTATGTTTTAAATATATTGTGTATTTACATATTCTTGTCGTATTAACAAGACCTAATTATAAATGTATCTCATGGCGCGAAGCGGCGTGATTATTGGTATAACCCGACATGTCAAGGTCAAGCGATTCGGCGGCCTTCAAATGCCTCTATCACAAGTATATTGTACTTATAAGCTAATTTGAATAGACTCATATCACGAAAACACTTTAAATAATTCATTAAAATGATTTTGAAAAATCATCTAATAATGCTGATATTTAAAAATAAAACAGTTCAAAAAAAATTTGACGTAGGCGTCCGGTTTTTTTAAGGGATATGGTCAAAACTCCTGAACAAATTGACGTATAGAGACCGGGTTTTTTTATCGTATCCAGAATTTTATCTACTGGTTTCCGTGTAGTTATTAAGAAAAATAGTTTTTTCTTATTGTTTTCATCTAAAATGGAAATCTTTTGAAATATTTGAACCTCAATACGATTTTTTTTTCTTAAGAGTTAAATGAGTCATGAGACGTGCACTTTTGGATTTTCCAAAATTTTCTTTCTCTATACTCGATAACGATTAGAGTTATAACAAATAAAATTGGCAATGCTTTTCTCTTATAGAAATAGTAGGCGGCACGTGCAATGGGCATCCCAATGGGACATTCCTAGGTTGTTTTAACCGTTCATAGATGCGCTTTTGATTATTGTCACTGTGACCATCATGCATGAGTCCAAGATGAAATTTCCATTATTTTTTTAATTCTTTTGAAAAAGACGACAGCAGGATTCCTGCGCGTTTTACAGACATAAAACAGCACTGGTGGTAGGATTCCTATGCAGGAATCCGTGGAGTAAACGTTACTGTGATTCAATCTGAAAGGCAGTGATAGCTAGTGTAATCACTGGGCATATGAGACTAAAGAACTGATGTCTCACGGTGATGGGTGCAGTGTGGTGCCACTCAAAAATGTTCTGGATAATACAGTATTTGTTCTGGGCAGACGTTGCACTTACCATCAGATGAATGTTTTGCTCCTCTCGTCATTTAATACAGTAAAAACATCTGCATCATTGTGCTACAACCAGTATCCATCTGCGATATGGCTCTACCGCAATATGATACACTTTGACCAATTATAATCATTGTCTCATATAAATACCTTAAAAGGTACATAAGTTGTTTTAGTAGTGTGTTTATGAAACTACATTAGTATAGACCTAAGTGATCACTTCATTCCTAGAAATCGTTTGGTCACTTAACAACGCTTTAAAAAAAACATTTTATTTTTAAGCAGAGTAGAATAGCACCTGCCTCTTTCCTACCGAGGTGTCGTAAAAGAGGCGACTAAGGTTTTGTTCGGACAGCCTTTATTCGGTGCAGAATAACACCATAACATGCAATGTCACTATACTGCTCATGGGAACGCAATGAGAAAGATTTTATTTACTTGTACAAAAATGGCGACGACGTGCGGGGCGGGGGCGAAAAGTGGGCTACGTGAGGTCTGCCTTTTTTTTTTTTAAACAATATAAGCTAGCGTTTAACTACAATCCCACCTGATGGTAAGTGGCGATGTAGTTTTTGTTGGTAGGCACACTAGCTTAGAAAAAGCCTATTCACTCTTCTCTTGAAGACACCCACATTATAATCGGACGGAAAGACTGATGCAGGCAAATTATTCCAGTCCTTTGCTGTACGCATTATGAACGACGAAGCAAAACGCTTCGTCCGAATGCAGGGTATGTCCACAACAAAAGGATGGAAACCCGCCGTGCGTCTTGTTGTCCGATGATGGAAAGGGGAAGGGGGAATTAACTTATGTAATTCCTTCGCACACTCTCCAAAATGTAACCTGTAGAACACCGAGAGACTGGCCACCCGACGTCTGTGTTCGAGACTGGACAAATTGGTAGTAAACAAGTCTGGATCACCGATTAGCCGCTTGGCCCGTCTCTCCACCGAGTCCAAGGCTGCCAGTTGATATTTAGGAGCTCCAGCCCATATGTGGCAGCAGTACTCTACAGCCGACCTGACCTGAGCTTTATATAGGGTCAGAAGCTGTCCCGGAGTAAAGTAACGCCGCACTTTTGCAAGAACTCCCAATTTCCTTGCAGCTGCTTTAGCCTTAGACTCAATGAACCGCCCAAAGTTAAGGTTCGACGTGATCTCGACTCCTAATAACTGAAGGCGGTCGGTGTATTCCAGAGTTACATTCTGAAATGTAGGAGCCAAGGTGAACGGGCTCCTTTTGGCGGAGAACAGACACGCTTGCGTTTTGGTGGCATTGAATCTCACAAGATTGGTATTGCCCCAGTTGGAGACTGCCTGCAATGTAAGATTCATACGCTCTACCATGGCCTCCCGAGCAGACTGTACTTGATCCTGTCTGGCCTGAACACGCGCCAGATATCTCTCCACAAATGTGCTGTCATCTGCATACCCAAAGATACCGGGCTCGAGCAGGTCGTTTATATGCAGCAAAAAGAGAGTTGCGGACAGAACAGACCCTTGAGGAACTCCGGCATTAATCGCCATAGCCTCCGACGAGCAACCGTCAATAACGACTCGCAAAGACCGTTCCCGCAAAAAGTCTTCTATCCAGGCTATCAGTCCAGGGGATATACCATATGAAGGAAGCTTACTAATAAGGTTAGCATGCCAGACCCTGTCAAAAGCCTTCGAGACATCGAGCGAAACCGCGAGTGCTTCACCACTGTTCTCGAGGGCCTCACCCCATAGATGTGTGGCATACACTAGAAGGTCCCCAGTCGACCGATTTCGGCGAAACCCGTACTGTCGATCGCTAAGGAGATCGTTATGTTCTAGGTATGCCAAGAGGTGCGAGTTCAATATACGCTCCATAATCTTACAGAGTATGGAGGTAATCGAAATAGGTCGATAATTGACAGGGTCAACACGGCTACCTTTTTTGGGCACGGGCTGCACGTTAGCAAGCTTCCAGGATTTGGGCACTATTCCAGTCTTCAAGGAGAGGCGATACAAGCGTGTCAGAACAGGAGACAACTCGGGTGCACAGGTCTTAAGCACTATGGCTGGTATACCATCAGGTCCACTGGCTTTGTTCACGTCCAGATGTCGCAACGTTTTGAGGATCTTTTTGTTAGTAATGTGGACCTCTGACATTGAAGTACCACAGGGAGGTAGGGAAGTTGAAACTGTGTTGCTTGTGTCCAGACGTGAGTTGCTGGCAAAGAAATTCGCGAACAGTTCTGCCTTCTCTTTTGCCGCATGAGCCAATGTCCCGTCGGGCTTAACCAGCGGAGGCAGTGAAGGTTTACAAAAACTCGTTTCGACCGCCTTGGCAAGAGACCAAAAATCTCTACTGCCAGATGGTTGAGCAGAGAGCTTCGCGCCAATATGCCTAATGCGTTCGAAACGAGCCTTCCGTAACACCTTTTTGTAAGACTTGGCGGCTATATTAAAGGCTCTCTTCTTGGATCTGACATCCGGAGTTTTACGGTTTCGAGCGTCAACCCATGCCTACACTTTTTATGGGAGAAAAGCGTTACTGTATGTATGTATGTTTTTTGAAGCACTTAATATATCGCCTGTCATCCACAAAGTTTTGCAAAATTGTTTAAATCAAAAGTATACCATCGTCATCGCTCTCCAGGGACTGTGTTAACAAACGAAAGAACATCGGCGCCCATCTTTCACGTAGCTCACTCCAAACGGTGTCGCTGGCCGATCGTTCGGGAAGCAAGGCAGCAAGGAGCGACAAGGTCTGCGTACGCGATGAAATACAAATTTCGTCACAGATTTCTGGAAGATAAATGTTAAAGTTTAAACTCCTGTCCTATACTTTACTATATTCTGGACTCAAATCACAGCCGGAGCCAACATTAGTTCAAAACCACACATCGTTGGTTCTCGGGTCTGGTTGTGTTGCGACTTGCGATTACCTTCGTGTCTCTAACACTGCATTCCAGCCTATCTTCGTTAGAACGATTGAATTCCTCTGTGATTGCTGGTACACTTGTGGCACTATAATACATCTTTTGAAAGTTATAGCAAATCATACCTCGTACTTACACAACACAGGCATTAAATGTAGGAGTAGCCACTCTTGCCTTGAGTGAGTGATAACAGTGGCTGACTAATTTTTCCCATTTTATATCGTCAAATAATTCAATTTGCCGATATTAATTTTCAATACAAATTCCGATAAGTGTCAAGCAGAGTAGAATAGCAACTACCTCTTTCCTACCGATGTGTCGTAAGAGGCGACTTAGGTATTTATCGGACAGACTTTATTCCTGCAGAACAACAACATAATATGCAATGCTGTCACTATACTGCTCGTAGAAACGCAACGGGGAGTGAGATTTTTTTGACGCGTACCAAAATGGCGGCGACGTTTGCCATCCGTCACGTCTCGTTCCCTGCGAGGGCGAAAATTGGGCTACGTCAGTGTCCTCTGCCTTCCATTATATGGGAAAAAGGCGTGACTGTATGTATGTAAATAACCAATTTTCATTTTTTTAAAATTGGATAAAGGGACGATACGAGCAAATCGTTCACCTGATGATAAATGCAGCGTCTACCCATAAATGATGTGTCACCCAAAAACCTTTTTTTTGACACCACACTGCATCCGTTACCATGAGACATCAGTTAAGCCTCATATGGTCAGTGATTACACTAGCTCACAGTGTCCTTCAAACCGAAACAGTAATGTTTTCACACACACTACTACTTCACGTCAGAATAACTGGCCCTGGCTCTTTAATGTACACCAATAAACAATTATAGACAACCTTAGCATAGAGAACTGATGGAGCAAAATGAACAACCAGGAAAAAGAGGATCGTATACACTAAACTATATAAATTTATTAAAAAACACTAGGTAATGGATTAAGAAAGGATAAATCATCAGTTAAATTTCTAAGTAATGACCTCTGACGAGGCTATTGAAGGAAAAAATGTACTAAGCCCGTCGTATGTGCAAAGGGAAGGAGTTCCACAAGAGCACAGGTTTGACAGTAAAGGATTTACTAAAGAAAGAAGTGTAATGCAAAGGATTCCGGAGGGGGAGGTTTACAGAAGAACGAAGAAATTTATCATCGAAGAGGAAAATATACTCAAAACGATTTTTAAGTATAGAAGAGTAGATGGGTTTAACACCACGCAGTACAAAGCATAGAGAATAGGAGTATTCCTGCGAAGTCGGATGGGAAGCCACTTGAGTTTTTTTTTTTACTGTATAAAGTGACGAAACGAGCAAAACGTTCACCTGATGGTAACTGCAACGTTTGCCCACAACAAATGGTGTGTCACCCAGAATATTTCTGTGTGACACCATACTGCGCCCGTCACCCTGAGACATCAGTTCGTAAGTCTCAAATGCCCAGTGATTACGCTAGCTCACAGTGCCCTTCAAACCGAAACACAGCAATGCTTGCACACTACTGCTTCACGGCAGTATAACTGGCCCTGGGGTTGTACCTACCAAGATGGATTCCTGCATAGGAATCCTACCACCAGTAAAACGAAAATGTTTACGAAATTCAGATATATGATCATATTTGCGAAGCCCAAATATGAATCGTAGACACAAACTTCGAATCCGCTCAATTTTATTAAGCTGTACTTCTGCAATGTCAAGGCAGCAAATGTCAGCATAGTCAAGTAGAGGCGAAAGTAGAGTCTGTGCAAACACAACTTCAGCAGTAAAGTTAAAGTAAAGTAAAGTAGTAGTAGGAAGAAAATTACGTAGTCTCCGTAAGGAACTTAGAGCAGAAAACATTTTTCGACTAACCTCATTAAACTGCGATGTCCAGGTCAAGCAAGAATTTCCACCAGCATAAAATATAAAATTATTGCAGTGATTCAAATCTCAGTCAACACTGTTATCGGATTATGTGTGTAAAAATGAGCAATAAGCTATAATATCTGTGACATAATTAAAAAGGTCAGAATAATTAACTGATACCACTTGCACAAATCATGTAATGATACTCGTAAGTATATATTATGTATTATTAAACTGGTTTTATCACTAGCGATAGTTCGTTTGAACCACATTCATTGATGCCTTTTTGGGTTTCCACCAAAGAGACATCTCTTTGTTAACAAACATAATATGTTTGTGTCTACTACGCGGGATTAAATAGTTTTGTTTTTCTTTTTTATGTGACAAATAGACACAGATATTTTAGGGTGACAGAAAACTGTAATCTTAAGACGCCTATCTGTCCTAATCAACCTATCCAACAAGTGATATGCCATTTACTTGTTACAGTTCGAAATACTAAGGTGAAATGACTCATAATTCGGTCCCGGTTCTCGTCAACTGGTCAGGGCTTCATTACATAAATATTTTATAGGAACGCGTATGTGCCGTACTTCGGAAATCGTAAGGAATTCGCGGTATTAGGAATTCCTCGAAAAATTCGGAATTAGGTTCAGCTCTGTGCCGTGTGGTGGCGGTTTAAGAGAATCTACCGCAACATCGCATCCCGTGAGTGTCGAAAAAGTCATAAAGAAACCAGGTCCAAACCAGTCAAAGGCATAATGAAAACTAGGAGATGGACAGCATCACCTTTCTAGAACATCTCAATAAACTACAGTTGCCTAAGCAGTGAAGAAACCTTCACCTCCGAGCACTTGGTAAATTAGCACTTAAAATATTTAACAATTTTAAAACTACTATTAACAACTTTTGTGGTGCTAGTTAGTACCGCGGATCGAACCCAGGTCACTCGCGTACTATGAAACTATGCCCGGCTCCTGAAAGCTGATTTTTTTTAACAGGTTTGGCTCTTTGCAAACTTATGATAGGAAAAAGCAACTAAGATAAATCCGTAAGACTAAGACAATCACTCGATACACCATCACTCGATAACTTATGTACTTCCTGCCTAAACACTGGCCACGACTAGCATTAAAACTTTGAACCCACGACTCAACAACCAGGTGCCGATCCATGAGTCATGCCGACATCAAAAATCTAAATTGTTAATTTGTTATTCGTTTGGAACAAATAACAAATATTTGTAAATGTCAGTTGTTTTGATAAAATTTATCTAAACGATTACTGAGTTGTTGTAACTATAAGAAAATTATTCTTGGTTGTAAGGACAGTCGCACCTAAAACGTTATTACATTTATATGATGACCTAATTTTTCGTTCACAGCAGCAACTTTTGTTCCAAAGGTTTTGATTATGTCATGGGTGACGCAAGGATGTCTGCAGAACATCAAAGTAACGTAATTTGAATCTGTTGAATATAACTTTTGACGAAAAATCATCTCTCAATCTCAGCCGTATCCATCTTGATTTCTAAGCCAAATACAATTGAATTACCATAAGTGAGCGGTCGTGCGGTTCGTTTGGATGATATGCGCAGTAATAAAAACTTTTCAATCCCGGCGAGGCTGTAAAAGCCCTCGGGCTGATAGTGACCATCAGTCATAAAAAAGCACAGGGCAAGAATGAGGAAAGTGTGCATTGTGATCGGTTGAACTGTTTTGCGCCAGTCGGTTACTATGCATTCTTGAACAAACTCACGCGCACCTACCCAAAGCTAAATTCAAAAGTGTTCACCAAAAAATAAAAAAATAATTTTTTTCTCTTTAGTTGTTGTCAGATGGACTTAAGGCTTAGACCCGCGTGGCTCGGGCCTAGGGTGGCAATATTAACCTGGCGGATAAAAACCAACATTGATTGAATTTGGTCGTTGATATGTTTAAAAAATGTTTTATTTTTATTTCAAGAGTAGAATAATTTTGTTACAACTATTAAGTATGCAATAATATGACTGAACAAGAAGTGAGATTTATTGCTATGGGCCTAGGGCGCTTTATTACATTGGGCCTAGGGCGCCATCTAACTAAAATCCGCTTCTGGTCGTTTTCTACTGCAAATTTCTTTTTGAAATATGTGGTGTGTTAACTGGTGAAAGAACATGTTGAATTTCACAACCCCCACGGGATGAGATGGGGTGGTAGATTGTCTTAAGCCGCCATCACATGGCGCCTGCCACCACACGGCGCAGAGGTAAAATTAAAACCAGGCGATGGGCAGTAGAATCTTCCCGTTCCGGGGTTTGAATAAATAAACTGCGGTAGCCAACCCGCCTGCCAAGCGTGGCAAAATTGCCCCAAAATATGAGGAGGCCTATGTTCAGCAGTGAACTAGTGACATGCTGAAATGATGATGATGAAAGAACATGAAATAAGAACAAATTGATTTGCTTGGTACCTTCTTGGCGTGATGTAAAGGCGAGCAACAAATGAACGAGGCAGTCTTTGGTGGCAGCGAGCGAGGCCCGCACACATTTGCGCGTTGCGACGGACGCGAGCGCGCGGCACGTCGCGGCGCGGACGCGGTAGCTCTCCGTGACTGTACCGCAACTCCACGACGCGCATCTGCAGTTTGTATAATTAAAATAACAAATTTAATAATCTTTTTTTGCACGCACATAATAAATATGTACAAAAACTTAGTTAATGCTACAAGGCAATTTCTGCCAGTCTACTTTCGGATCAAGCAGATAAGATGTTGTATAAGATGAGTAGCAGAAATTAAAAAATCAATTACTAAACACTAAAAAAGGAAACTGAAAATAATATACCATATTCCCAAAATAATATACTATTAATTATTATACAACATATGCTCGTGAGCTTTAAGATACACAAATGTAATTTAAAAATAATTTATTATAGTTACGCGAATACTATATATAGAAAAACGGTATTTATGGATTTCATTGCGTTTAGTATCTTACTACTTTTTATCGAAAGAACATCGATTCCTCTTAATTATGATTCGCGAGACCATTGAAATTAAAAAACATTATAATTTTAACAGACAAAATGGCTGGGTACTAACACCGGCATGGAGATTTGCAATTAATTAAATTTAGTACAAAGCAAGCATACACTTAATTGCAAGATTTGAAGACACTGTAAGCTCGTTTTGCGTTGATAGAAGCAAAATTAATAATTAAAAACCATTTAACAATTCAGCAGTCTGCATAGAGACTGAAGATAATTATGATGATGTGATTTGTTTTAATGAGCGTGAGTATACACAAAATAAATGTTTTTTTTTTTCATGAAACCAGCCGTATAAAAACAATACAGCCGCATGTCTTACACAAATCATTATTATTGATATGAACATTTGCTGGGCCAATTTAGGATAATTCTCATATATATATATATATATATATATATGCTAAAGTTTTACTAATTTACTTTCAAGGCAATTGCGTCGAACGCGGTGTCACGAACAAGGATGATATTATAATCGTGTTTCCATCACGCCACAATGACAACCATCCGTGCAGTGTTATACAAAAAGTTTTCCTTACGCATTAATTTCACGATCCTGATATTATAATATATATAACCATATTTTAAAGCAAATCCATGAAAAACGTAATTTTTTTTTATAAGGTGTCGAAACGAGCAAAACTTTCACCTTATGGTAAGTGCAACGTCCGTCCACAACAAATGCTGTGTCACCCAGAATATTTCTGTGTGACACCACACTGCGCCCGTCACCCTGTGACATCAGTTCTTAAGTCTCAAATGCCCAGTGATTACGCTAGTTCAAACCGAAACACAATAACTGGCCCTGGAGTGGTACCTACCTAGACGGATTCCTGCATAGGAATCCTACCACCAGTAATTATTAGTTCGCGATATAACATACAAAAATATTCTTCAATTTTCCCGGAAAGATCTGCGATAGGCGATTGTTACTAAAACTAATCGAATTAGTCGTGTAAAAGTCGATAACAATCGACGTTAGTTGACTGACACGGTTACCGTGTCTACTTTAACTACTAATTTGCAGCGCACCTATTACTACACTCGTACTACTAAAGAAGTAATTACAAAAGATAAAGCGGCGGGCGTGCGCTGCACTACAAATCAATAGTTAAAAGTCAGTGCGCCACTACTTATTTTTTGCACCTTTTTTCGTGTATTCTATCAGCAGAACGGAATTTGTATTTGGAATCCCAGAATGTGGTGGCCATTGTTTTTTAAGGCCGATAGAGTGACTTAAAATTTCTTTAGAGGGTCTGAGCCCTTTTTTTACCATTACATCGACTCAATACTTCTTGGAAGTATTGAGTCGATGTAAGTGAACCCACGTTTCATCTCCGGTAACTAATATGTCCAAAACAGTTGATGCATCGTCACCACACAGTTCAACAACAGTCAAGCCGCGCCTGTTTGTGCACTCGTGGTACCCATCGGACAGTTTAGTAATTTCTGCTAACTTCTTAACTCTTACTCGTACATCTTCTAGTTTTCCTCTGTAGTCACCACCGCTATCGGCCCCCGCTAGCTTGGGTCAACTTCAAAGCCTCATTAATTTTTCAGTTTTGTAATCGATAATGAAGGAGCGGAGTCTTGTCTGCATTTTTCTTCCGTGGCTTTTTTTGGGTGGTGGTGTTGGTGATGGTGATGGTGATGATGATGATGAGGATAAGTAAGTCGCCTTGACACCAAGTATACATTGAATAGCCCTTGTAAGAATATATGGGAAGTTGTAGAATTACTTTCCCAAAAAAAAAAATTTTTTCCAGCTGAGGAAAATTCGACTCATGTGATCATATGAATTAGAGCATCTTCGTATTAGTTCGACACCTGTATTTAATAATAAAAAGTGGCTCAATGTCATTAAAACACGCAGAATTACCTGAATAATAACCTGTATAGTCCTTGATCATTCCAATGGTTTACTGGGCAGCTTTTACAGCCGCTGACATTGTGGAGAACATCCGCTACGGCCACCACCAGGTCCGGAGTAGGTGGTGGGAGAATAACTTCGACGGACGGAAACATGCATACGTTTCCATTCTTTTCAGCGAGCACTTCCAACTCAGACCGGCGCTCCAATACGGACATAGGCACGTTAGGTTCTAAAGAATTAATTAAGTTTACCACATCACCTAAAAGAGTACAATTAACGCAGTGTACGCATGTCTACATATAGAGTGGTGATCACCACCACTGCAATGCATACCTGCACTTGCTGGCCGATTTTCGAACACAGCGACACGAGGGCAGTCACACAGCAAGCAACAATTTGTGTTTTTGCACAAATGTTGGCTTCGGCTGGGATTCGAACCCAGAGCCGACGGCGTATAAGTCAGGTACTCCAAACAGCGAAGAAATATTTAAATGTTCTTCAAATACATTCGTAAGATTAAATCAACATTTAAACGAAATCTGAACCAAATCGATATCGATAAAAATAAACGTTCTTGTTGAATGTTTCAGAATTTATCTTATCTTTGTGGACTATTTTCCACTGCTGGCTTTTATTTGTTTATAATACTGAATACCACGAATCATATTAGATAATACTTACTTAGATAATTTTGATAGTCTTTCTCGTTACAAAAGTCTACAAAAATTTGCAAGCAGCTCTCCAAAAAATCAGATTCCGTCAGTTGCTCTATTATGTCATTTTCCAACACCTGCAATAATGTATTTCCGTCTATTAATGTTTTAAAATGTACATACATTTACACCGCGTACATACCATGACGACGTCGTCCTGGCCGATTCCATATACAACAAATTAAAATACTGTCGGAAGCTATCTATCAACCGCAATAGGAGATATTATAGTGTACCGTGTGCGGCTTAAGAGAATCTACCACCCCATCTCATTCCGGGTGTGTCGTAAAAGTCAACAGTAAGAAAATAAAAGCCAAGAGATCGGCAGCAGCATCTTCCTGGAATATCTGAATAAGTAAACTGCGGTTGCCAACTCGCCTGCCAAACGTGGCTACTATGGAAAAATCCTAGTAAATGAGAGCTACAAATTTTGGTGGCAATCTAAGGGGGAAGCCTATGTTCAGTTGTGCACTAGTGATGGGCTAAAATGATGATGATGATGATGATGACAAGTGTACGCGCACACACAGATCCACTCTCGTATCCTTACCCGCCGGATGTAGCAATCATGCGATTAGATGCAGTGTCAGAAACACGTGAACAATCACAACAACAAAAAAAGTTTCATCAAAAAAAGAACTTTTTTTTTCAGTAGAATTTCTTCCATATCTTGGGTGCGTTTTACAGACATATTTCACATGCACAATACAAACAGACCCAAAACCCAACAATTTGTGTTTTTGCACAAATGTACCGAACCCAGAACCCGCGGCGAAGATGTCACGTACTCTGACCACCAGGCCACGGGGTCTTAAATACGGTCACCGCCTACAAAATTCTATAAAGGCAACCATTAGAGGATATAATATTAGGTCTTAAATTTCATTTATATTTTCATTAAATCCTGTGATTTAAACCTCCCCAAGTAGGAAGGATTTGCATTTATCGTCAAACTTGGCATGCGAATTAAGGATCATACAAGTCTCACTTTAAACGCTGCTTAACGTCACCAATCTGGATAATACTCGTCGGGCATATTTTTGATAGTTATTCCTCCATCTGCCGGAAGCCACTATATTTTTCTTGGCATTTCCCTTAACCGAATTATACGACACCCACGGGAAGATAATGACAGATTGACTGACAGACAGATAAGATAGTTTTTTTTTTATTGTATGAAGCGACGAAACGAGCAAAACGTTCACCTGATGGTAAGTGCAACGTCTGCTCATAACAAATGCTGTATCACCAAGAACATTTCTGAATGGCACGACACTGCGCTCGTTACTCTGAGACATCAGTTCTTAAGTCTCATATGTCCATTAATTAAAGTATTGCTATCACTGCACACACAGTAATGCACACAACTGCTTCGCGGCAGATTAAATGACATCGGTGGTACCTACCCAGACGGATTCCTCAATAGAAACCCTGCCACCAGTGAAGATTTGTGATGCGCTTGTTGTAAACAACAATTGCAAATACATATGACATGGTGTCTGCAGTGATGTATTGCAGCGTATCTAGGCCAATTTACCGAACCGATACTGAAGCTACAGCCGACTTTTAAATAGTCAATGGACGTCGATTAAATATCACTATACAATTGTTTGTATTAAGACGATAGATAGTCACGTATTTATTTCCTGCGTAATACTTTGGTGCATTCAAACTGCATATTGCAATTAAGAGATTGTACTCTTTGTCAAAAGATGACTAAGGATTTGATGTAAAAGGTTTATTCGCTTAAATCATTAAACAAAACATTCAACATTACTTTAGTTATTATAGCAATTATTTATATTTCTTATAACTTCAAACAGTCCATTCAAACATACTAAATAGATAAAAACAATGCTTCTGCGTATCATTATCAATGTTTCAATACAACAAATATATGAGAAGTATCGGTTGATTAGAAAGTGTTGTAGAAGTATACGGTTTTAGTTAGAAAAATCACTTACTAAATTTGATTAAAAAATCTAACTATCCGAACGTCTACAATTCCGAAAACTTCTTTAGTTATTGATATATTATTATATTTATATCTCGAAAAGTTTTGAAGTTATATGAATAATACAAGTCAGTGTAAACAAAGTCGTGGCCACACCTACTCGTAGGTTATCATTGAACGATTATATTGACGCGACATTACAATGAATGTTATCATTGAGCTTCATCGAAAGATTGTTGCAAATTGTAAAAGAATGAAATCAACAACTTGTCTGTATCATAATTTATAGCTGTACAATAAAATTTCACTAAAGTCGTCAACTCCGCAATGACGCATTGACGATGAACTAACTGAAAACCGGTTTTTTGTTAAAATGGTCTGAATAATATGACTAATACGTAATCATATTCAACAACAAAAAGAAACGAATACGATAAAAAATCTTTTCTGTGCAAAATGTGCAAATTTATTTGTAAACATGACCGAAGTGCAAAAAAATGTTTATTTACTCTGCAGAATAACACTACCTAAACATTATTTTTACATCGTGTACATACCTAAATGGCCGATCATACTTTGATCAGTGTTTAGTGCGGATGTAATGTTTAGTAAACATTTTGTGATTATTGCGGGGAAATAGTGTTTAGCGTAACGTTAAGAAGCTCATCTCGCAAGCCCGCCCACCTTCACCCCTTACTCACAACTAAAGAGTGGTCATAACTACTTAGTATTCAGTGTTTACCTTTAAGTTTTTGTAGAAAGGTTGTTTTTCTTTTAATAATGATAATTGACAAATACTGTCAATAACAATACAACATTGGTAAAATAGGGTTATTTATTTCCTATTTTATGGGATAAAGTGACAGTCAAGAAAATTTCAGTCTGGCAACTACACTGCGCTCGTCACACTGAGACATAATTTCTTAAAGATTTAAGTTGATTAGTATGGAAATATTACTGTTTACTCAGCATATCAGACAATATGCTCAGTAAACAGTAATATCTGCACACTAATGCTTCAGGGCAGAGTAGCTGACACTGCGGTGATAAAGTCACGTGCACTGATAAGTATACAATTTGGAAATCTTTTGAACCGTTGTGACGAGGTTCTAACATTTTCGATAGTGTATACTTGTCATTGCTATTGACTGACTATACGAATTCCTGAAAAGGAATTCTACCACCAGTAAAAATTGCATCTTCTCTGCTCGACCCGAAGGTAGACTGGTAGAGAATGCCTTGTAGCATTAAGTCCGCCTTTTTGTACATCTTTTTTTGTGTGCAAATAAAGTTTAAATAAATAAATATCTACTATAAATAAATGTCTCGCGGGGTAACTCCAAACATATCTTAGCTTAGATAGCGCCTCTGAGTTTTCTCAAACGAATTGTGGTGATGAACCATGAAGATTTGCGAAGGTGATTACTGGCAACTTTTCATTGAAGTTGACCTTACCTATTCGGATAATTGTCTTACGTATTCTCGTCTCGCTTCCAGTGTCATAAACTTCCGGAGTGGTACATTATCTTCATTTTGGCCATGTTTATCTAATAACTACCCATTGGGATACACTGTCGAGGTCCCATAGTGCTGAATTTTTCCAACGATTCCGATATAATCACAATGCCGTCAACAAATTAAAGGTGAGTTATGTATACGTCATTGACGTTAATGCTGTATCATTTCCGGTTCACTAGCTTGAAAACATATTACAATGTAGCGATATAGTTTCGGGTACATAACATCGCACTGTATTACGACTTTCTGCAATTGAATCGGTTTCGTGGTCTAGTTCTCTACTCGGATATGCATCATAATTTTACTGTATAAAAACGAGCTCTTTAATAAATCGACAGTGAACCTGACAGTGCTAAGCTGACTAACCCCTAAAACAATGTCATAATTATATATTATGTATATACAAAAAAATATATTATATATAATCCGCTTACAAAAACTGTAGTTTTACTCAAGTTATTGTACGGTGTTTGAGTGGTACCTACTCAAATTAACAAAGTATTATACTTTGAGCACCACCCAAACACTTTGCGATGAAACTGAGCAAGCTTATCATCAAAACTGATAAACTGGTATTACCTGGTACTAAACGTACCTACTTTCGAAGAATGGTTAATGGTGATAGAATTGGTACTTAAATTTAAAGTAGTGTAGATATAGTACTGCCGAATGGCATGTTGTTCTTAAGAAATCCAAAAATATGGCTGCCATTATTATATCGGGTAAATTTCAATGTTTATTGCAATCGATTAATTAATGAAAAATGAGAATGAAATAAAAAAAATATCATTTCTATTTATAATAAATTTAATCATTTCGTATATAGAGGATTTAAAGTCAAGGTTGAACTAAATCTAATAAATAATATTACTTACGTCAACTAGTTTTTAAATAATTAAACACTTTAACTAATACTGATGATCGCAGAAATATAAATCGATAAATCGAGTATGTATACTTAGATATATTCCTGTGTTGCTGGACCATAATGTAGATATTTTGTTTGTACAAAACCCGGATAGAACATTAAAAACAAGTGTCATACAAAGCAAATAATATTTACATTTGCAATTTTCACTAGTCACTAGTAACGTTAGTGTTACACGAATCATTATTATATTTGTTGGTTACAGCAATTATATAAAATTATATTTGCGTGTACATTGGGTTGCAATAACGGAATTATTCTTCAGCGCCGTTCACATTCCCAGTCTTAGAAACTATTATGAATTCAAAACAGTTATTTGAGAAATGACACAATGACATTAAACGTGGAGAAAGCTGTCCACAATTCAGTCGCTATTTGCATTTTTTTCTGTTTTCATAACTCTTTAAATTTTAACCAAATGCCGCCTTTGTTTTTAAGCATAACACTGCGTGGATCATATTGGATCTGTGGTGTGGTTCTTGAACACGGCTCCACTCTATATCCACTGAGCACCGCAGCCAGCCCCGCCACCATGATCAACTGAGCGAAACGAGCACCTACAATGTAAATATTGTGTTAATGTAAACGGTGTTCATCATCATCATCGTTTCAGCCTATCACTAGTCCACTGCTGAACGTAGGCCCACAAAGATTGCCACAAAACTTTGTAGCTCTTATTTTAGGGGGTTTTGCCATAGTTTTCACGCTTCGCAGGCGGGTTGGTAACCGCAGTTTATTTATTCAGATGTTCCACGAAGACGCTGCTGCCCATTTGCTGGTTTTAATTTTCCCTCTGTCGACTTTTACTACAACCACGTGATGAGACGGGGTGGTACATTCTCTTGAGCCGCCAACAAACGGCATTAAGGAACTGATATTATTTATAATCCTTGTGGCAGCGTTAGAGAATCTGCCGCCAAATCGCATCCTCTGTTGTAAATGAGGACTAAGGGAAACACTAGAAAAGTCTCGTGGCTTCAGACAGATGGCGGAATAACTAACTTCAATGAGCTAGGCGGAGTGGTGACGACAGTAGCTGCGCGAACAGACCTGCAAAGCGTGGCAGTTATTGTGTGGACTTATGTCCAGCAGTGGACTGTATATGGCCATTATTGATAAAAAATAATCGTATTTAAAGTAGATAATGCAAACAAACATACATGTGCATGTGGTAATTGTATTCTTTAAACCAACAAAGATTAATATTCAGTAAAAAATAATTAATGACAATTACATAATCTAACAGATTATATAAATTTTATCTGTTTTTTAATATACCTATGAAAATCTTGATGCGCATAGGCCATGTTCATATGACATGTGGCTGAGGACCGTGTTTTGTGGCAATCTATGGAGGAGGCCTATGTTCAACAGTGGACTGGGATAGGCTGAAATTACTATTATGATATGCCATTGCAGCTACTTCTTTCGTCGGGCTCCGGAGTTCCCTCAATCAAAAGTCAATATTTATCAGTGACACTAATTTGTTTACGAACTTGTGGATGTATTGTGATTGTCTCTGTATCTCTGTGGCGCTGCAACTGACCCGACCCGGCTCTTATCGCGGAAGCGTTAGGTCGCATACGGGAAGCACTATATATAAAGCCGCCTAAATATATTTTGGATATGTGGTGGCGGCTTAAGAGAATCTACCGACCCATCTCATCCCGTGGGTGTCGTAAAAGTCAACAGAGGGAAAATAAAAGCCAGGAGATGGCAGCAGCATCTTCCTGGAACATCTGAATAAATAAACTGCGGTTGCCAACCCGCCTGCCAAGCGTGGCAACTATGGCAAAATCACTCCAAAACGAGAGCTACAAACTTTTGTGGCAATCTATGGGGGAGGCGTATGTTCAGAAATGAACTAGTGATAGGCTGAAATGATGATGATGATGATGATGATGAAATATATTTATCGGATATATGAAATTGTATGTTTCCCACATGACTACTTGTGCGTAGTAAACTTTCAAAAGATATAGATCGTTACTGGCTCATAAAATATGTTGAGAATGTATACATTTTTGAACGAAAATCTCCGTTCATTATTTTCGTACTGTTTAAATAACGTAGGATAGCTAACGCTTTGTCTTCGAACAAGTATATTTATATGCATTAATTCGGTTGGCTTAGCAAACAATGAGAAATCGAATATCACATTGTCATCCAAGAAAGTCGTTAACAAATGGAAAAAATAAAATCTCATTAAATTTTATTTTTTGTCATAATAATCTCTCATAAATATGAATTCTGACTTAATTATCAAAACCATAACTTACCCGGACAACTCCTAGGTCCTTCTCCGAACGCTAAAAATCCTGTTGGATTAATATCTTCTTGAAAACGATTTGGATCGAATTTATCAGGATTCGGAAAGTATCTAGGATCTTTTTGTATGCAATGCAGAGGGATTAGAACTGCATCTTTCACTTTCACTTTCAGATCGGTGTTTAACAAAGTGCACGGCGACGTACAAAGACGGGTTGTGAGGGGAGTAGGGGGATGGAGCCGTAACGTCTCCATCGCTGTTTGAACCACCAAACGCATTGCACACACTGCCTCGTAATTTAATCCACCGTACCGTTGCATACAATCCATTACCTCCTTCCTCACTTTATTCTGTAAATCCACTTCCTTCGCCAGCTCGTATAAGCAAAACGACAGAGTGGTTGCCGAAGTCTCCAAACCAGCTAGCATAAATATAAAAGAGTTTGAAGTTATTAATTCGTCTGTCATTAAAAAGTCATTCTCACTCTTCTGCACATTCAACATTAGTTGAATAAAATCATTTCTTTGTACTCCCGTACGCCTCTCTTTGAGAACTTGACTTATTATGTTAGTGAAAAATGTTTCCACTTCCCATGAATAAGTTCTGAGATTCAAAAATTTAAAAAGTCTCGGAAAAAACGTCCTGCAGTAACGCTTTAATACTGTTGTACGGTCAGCTCTGAACATTTTCTGAGACATGGCTAAGAAAGGTGAATTGGGATTTTTTAAAGATCCCGGATCCACACCAAAAGCACAGCTGCCAATAACGTCCGTTGTAAATCGCGACATTAGTTTAGGAACGTCGACCTCATCTATAGTTTCCCGAACTAGGGTTATTTTCAGAGCATTCGCACAGTCCGCAACGAGAGGAAACATTGCTTTCATTTTAGCAGATGAGAACGTCGGTGTAACTATATGTCTCATTGCTTTCCATTCGGCTCCGCTCATATTAGCAAGATTACGAAGCAGCGGCTCCCTTCTAGTATCAGTTGACACTGATAGTCGATCACTGAAGCAAGTGAAATCTTTTGTAAAAATGTTCTTAATAATATCCAAATCTATCACAAACAACGTCGGTCTCCTTGCTTGGAAAATGCCTATATATTTTTCATCACGATAAGAATGGTAAAAGAACTGTAGCATAGCTGCATAACTCCGTCTCATCGTCAGCGTCGCGCCAAAATTTCCAAAAATCGGGCACGGTTCTCTGTAAGGAACTTGTCTGTACAGCCAGTATTTTCTTCCTTTTGTCGCGTAATGAAATATTGTTAACAAAACAAGTAACGTCAGTAACACAGCTAGAAAATATACACTTAAGCACATTGTAACTAATTAAATCAGGTTTGAGTTTAATTTTATCAAAAACACAAGTGTAGTCCGAAAGCGTCAGCACGAATGTGAAGTAAACAAGGTGCGCGTGTGGCGCTGGTATGTTGATGTGCGACCGCGGGCACGCGGGCGGCGGCCAGCACTCAAGTGAACCGTATCGCTAGCGAGTGTCCAGATAAGCCCCATGCTCTGAAGCAGTCAAGGCCGCGTTTGTTGACGCTATGCACCCGTGACTTTAATACATGGCTATGCCACAAAACGCCAAGCACGGTGCTTTTTCCAAAGATCGAAGTTAATCAAACTAATATTGAATACTTCGCTCAAAGAATTCAGTTGCTCAGTTAAGCATAACATATAAGTGTGCAAAACTACACACTTCCGTTATCTGAACTAGATTTCATTTAGCCCAACAAAAAAAAACAACTGCAAGCAAGAAATTAGACATTAATACAGAGAATCCCAAAGGAAAGAATTTTCGGAGTACTTCGTCTGTTTAATAATAGTACAAGGCGAACGCAACTTCGCCCTGTGGACAAGCACTCCACGCAGCCCATTGTATTCCATAATGAGAATTTGTAATCGGTAACAAACTACGCATTCCTTTACCCAGAGCCGTGGCAATCGCAAAAAATATTGTTATCGTAAAAAATATTTAATTGGAAATTTTATTATAATTTCAATTCTAAAAAGGATGGTTTGGACAAATCTGATAACAAAAATGGTGAAATAATCGATAAAATTATTTACATTTAACAAAAATTTAAATGTATTTAAATGTGTAAAAGTGCTGAATCATATAACAAGGGTTATTGGAGTCTAATGATTATTGCTTTAAATTTTCGGTTAATTTTGAATAACGGTCACAAAAGTTTCTAAGGTTTAAAATAATAATAATAATGTAATTTTTTTTAATGGCAATACGCGGTAATCGTTTTTTATAATGCAATCAATATGTTTAATTTAAGTTAATAAGATTTAATCCCTATTCATTAATTTTACATTTCATCTGTATTATCGTATGGTATAAATATAGCTACCGTTCTCTGAGTAGGCAATGTTGATAACGCTGTCTAAGCTATAAAATTGAGTAAACGAATATTTCAAATTCCAACCAATATCAATTTCATTCTTTAATTTGCACATATATATACACACCCACACGAAACAAAACTGCCTATGAGCGGAAAACATTTGAGTGAAACAAAATAAAACGTTCCACCAATAACTTCAGAAACAAATAACTTATTCTTACAAAACCAATAATGCTCATTGCCGTCTGTTTCTATTCAATACAATAGGTCGCTCCAGGAAGATTAATTACAATTATGTTGATAACTCTAGACGATAATTCAAAGTCCGAATCCGAAGGAAATTTTCTAGAATCTTATTATTTTTTAACTCTACGGGTGGTAAGATTCTTCGAGAATTTTGCCTATTTGCCTATTTTACAGCATTATTAGGTTATTTAACCCAGAATACAATTACTATTCTATACTATATACTTCTGTTGACAACCATAGAAAAACAAGGGAATATAGCTGCTTATATAACATGCATTTGCGCAAACCACACAAACCACATAAACCTTTCTAAAGCGGGCCGATTACAAATACAATGACGTTGGCATATATAATCATTCGGTAAGCCATACTAGGTACCGTAGTATAGGACCGTTTAAAACAGTAATTATTCATCCATAAAATACAACGAAGGAAACATTAAATGTAAATAGCTGTAAAATGTATTTATTATGTTAAACATCCGTAATAACGGTAAACACAAAACCAAGCTATAACGGATGTTATGGCGAAGAGATGAATATCAAACTAAATGATACGAAAATAATACGAAAAAATATCCAATCTAACTAACTGCTGGACATAGTTGCATTCCCATCTAATTTTTGAGGAAGTAATGTGATGATATATAGAGTCCGTAACATAGCTCCAAACCGGGGTTCGAACTCGAGTCGTGCGCGAAATTTATGGCAAGAGCCTGCCCCCTGCTGAGCTACCTCGGCTTCTAAAAGTGTTTGTGTTAATAAATTAACAGAAACAAATAAATGAATAGCTAACACTGCATTTCACAAAACAGGTTCTAGAGGTCAACGTGAATACAGTCGGGTAAAACCAAGTAAAATGTGCATGTACCAGGAAAACATAAAGAGGATAATCTTAATTGCGAAACTAATCAACTAAATTATCGTGCATGTACATAGTTACATCGAAATGGAAGCAATATTATAAAGTAACGCTCGATTTGAAAACATACTAGCTAAAGCATATAAATCGCTCGCGCTGATAACGCTCTTACAGTACCCAGTTTATATAAGAGGAATCGGCACATGAGTATAGAAAACTATTCGACCATATTTTTAATGCACGATTCTCTACTAAGTGTCTTACTAATGATATAAATTCATGTCGGCATGGGGCAACGCGGTGCCTCTTTGTTTAAACTTTATTTTATTGTTTAGTTATTATGAAACCCGGCATTTTTATCTGTTTTCTTTTAAGAAATACAAATTAAAAAAACTCCTTAACTTTAAACGATTTATTGAATATTTTTATGAAGCGCCACAACATTGCTTCTGTTCGTCGACTGACGAAAACAGGAGCCTCTATTACGAAACAAAAGTGAGATTCCGTCGCAGTCCCCAGTGGTAACAACGGACCTATGTTTTGATGGCGATGTAGGTGTCATCACCATCATCATCATCATCATTTCAGCCTATCTTAGTCCACTGTTGAACATAGGCCTCCCCATATATTGCCACAAAGCACGGTCCTGAGCCACCTGTATCCATCGACTTCCCGCAAAATCGCGCAGGTCGTCGCTCCATCTAGTGGGGGGAGGGGCGCCCTACACTGCGTTGCCGGTACGAGGTTGCCACTCTAGAACCTTTCTTTCCCATCGGTTATCGGTTCTACGGGCTATATGGCCGGCCCATTGCCACTTCAACTTGCTAATCCTTAGGGCTATGTCGCTTACTTGAGTTCTGCTGCGGATATCATCGTCACGGATGTAGGCGTATATGAGCCATAATAACCACTTACTACCAGCTATAGTGTGCGGTTCGGTTATTACACACACTTCCTTCCACAAAAAATTATAAGCTGTTTATAACTTTTTTTTTCGATGACAACTTACCGGCTGCTGAATGAAATAATATTATAAATACTTATGTTTTTGTAGTATAATATTTCACTTCGTTGTTGTCTTTTGGCGTAAAACATGAAGGACATACCATACTAGATATCTAGATTGCCTAATATCCAGAATCTAAATTCTGTTATATCAACAAACAGGCAATCTTTTTGACCTAACATTATTTTAAAATCGCGGAAAAAACAACTGTAAACTATTTCGGTGCATGCATATAGTTACATAGAAATGGAGGAACTGATCCCAACGATTTTGGAATGCTACGTACTAATAATCAAAACCTTTAGCCGTTAGGTGTCCGGCAGAGTAGAATAGCCTACCTTTTTCTTACATAGTTGTCGTAAGAGGCGACTAAGGTATTGTACGGGCAGCCTTTATTCGTGAAGAAAAACACCATTATTTCCAATGCTGTCACTATACTGCTCATGGAACGCAATGGGAAGTAAGAATTTCTTGACTCTACCAAAAAGGCGCGCCGTGGTTCACCGCGTCACGTCTCGTTTCCCGCGAGGGCGAAAAGTGAGCTACGTGAGTGGCCACTGCCTACCCCGTGTATGGAAAAAAGGCGCGACTGTATGTATGTGTTTTCTTTTGCCAAAAAAATCAACAGTAAAATAACTTTGTATTTTAATATTAAAGGATAAAATATGTTAATTAGTAGTTTAATAAAACGATTCCTGTGATTCAATTACTAAAATCAAAGGATTGTTTTTAAATCAATTTCAATAAATAGTGAAACAAACACAAATACCGCTTTTTCGGAATGGTCTGTGGCCATTAGATTAAAAAGGTTTATTTTAGATTACCTTTTATCGTATATCTTATTAAATAGCATTACAAATACGTGATATTGTTGTGTATTAGAAGACCAATTTTGTTAGTAACTTTACATTGGTTAGAATAAAAAACTTATGTTCGTCTTTAAATACCCAAGAAATATAATTAATCCAAATAAACTACATCACTATATACAGTGACACTGGCAATTCCAAACTGCTACGCCTTGAAAAAACAACGGAGAGTGCTTAAAGTCATGTCTTGCAAACTAATACGATTGCCAACAATATATTAATTATTTACCACAGAAAAAGTTCTTAGAGCAAGACAATTATTTCTTCTTCAGCTACTGTTACGTAAATATTCAGGATTAACTTTTATCCCTAACCTCAAACGCGGATCCTACCTTGAATGCAAAACTAAACCTACTAAACTTGCTACTAGACAACATTTAATGCCAATAAAAAAACTCATCATTTACTCGAACACTGTGCAACACAGCTGTAACGAAGTGGCTACAAGGCCTTAGGTATTTTGAAACAAAAAACTAAGCTTACTGATCAATCGAAAAACAAAACCAACTAAAAAAATAACAAAAACAATACACCAAAGAAACACACACACATCCAATACATGCAACTCATTCAAAAAATTACCCCACGTATTACATTTTTACTATCGTAAATAAATTTAAGAATTAGTTTTACAACGCTGACGCCTCGCCTCAGTCTCCAGTCTTTTTTTGTTGTATACTCTATGTCAGATATTTCGCACAGTATCGTGATCATTAACAGATGGCGCCATCTACCGTCTTTAAAGAATAAAAACCACTTCATCCGATAGCTGTCGTGCATGATAATTGTATAGATTGTCAATGGCGCTTTGTAAAATTAAAATAATGAATTCAATCTTTTTAATTAATTTAATTAACGAACACATAAATTTTAAGACTATTACTTATTGTTCGTCAAAAGAGGGAAAAATAATCTTCAAAATGGCGCTTAAAATATTAATTTTTATACAGTTTTAAGGGAGATATTTCATACTGACAAAAAAACACCCTTAAGAACTAATACAAAAACTTCGTACAATAGTTTTTTGTGTCGGTAATATATATACATATGAAAACAAAAGTAACTTGTAGTTTAAAATTTTATTAGTAACTACCTGTGCCCGCCGTTTAATTTAAAAGAAATCGCTCTAAAGGCTCGTAGCGTGATGTTACGAAATAGCCTATAATCTTCCTCAGAAAATGGGCTATCATATACAAAAAAAATATTTCAAATCCGACTGGTAGTTCCAGATTCAAACAAAAAAACAAACAAACTCTTTAACTTTATTATTAGTTAGATTTGAAATGCTCTCCTGGACTTTGAATACAGGCCCTCAACCTCAGTGGGCAGTCGTCGACCGCAGCACGCAAAATTTTCATATCAGCCACTGCTTTAATTTTTTTTTTTTGGATTAAGAGACGAAACGAGCAAAACGAAACAGTAATGTTTGCACACCACTGCTTCACGGTAGAATAATTGGCCCTGGGGTGATGCCTACCTAGACGGATTCCTGAATAGAAATCATACCACCATAACGGATGCTTTGAAAGACTCCTAATTCTGGTGAGGTTTTGCGATGGCTTTCTCCAAATGTTGCTATATTTTATAATAAAAAAATCAGATAGCGCCAGTCGCCGTCCAAGTCGATCCCATGAGTGATAAGCCAGTTTTGCTTGCTTGCTGCCTGATGAGCTGGCGCTGAATCTTGTGGAATACCCAGTACCTTTTTTCGAATATTGTTTGAGAAAAAGGTTCCACAACGTTACAAATACGCTATTTTCACACCATTTTTAGGCGTCAATACGAGACTCCAAGCCAAACCATAAACGATGAAGGATAATGCCCGCACGGTATGCTCAGGGTACGCCTGCTCGCTTCATCAATGTTATGAGCATACACTTTGCCATTTTGTTTTTTGTATCTTTCTTCGACGTTAAATTTTTTTGTCTGAGAAAGGGATTTCTCGCCTTTATTTTTTCAGACATTACGTTACGTACATTATTACATTACGGTCTTCAAAGGTCAAATCTTCACTAAATAGTTTGATAGTACGATATGCGAACCTCAGCGTTATTTCCAAATTTTGCAGAAGTTTAAAAATCTCAGTTGGCGCATAACCGCAGCGGTGCAGCGCATTAACCGCGAGGCTTTTGTTTTGAGTCCACTCCATTTTTTAAATGGAACATAATCAATTTCTTTTTTATTTAAAGATGGCGCAAAAGTTCTTTATTCAAAACTCAGGTTAAAATATTTCTGGCCAAATTCGAAATTTAAATTTAATAAGGAAGTGTTAGAACTTATGACCTGACTATTATTATTAAAAGTGTTGATTTATAATATGATCTGAAAGAAGTGAAAATAAATTCCTGATGGTTAAACAACAAATAAGTCATTACATACTCGTAATGTGATCCTCATCAGCAATTGTACCGACACAATATCCTTATTTACACGAATTAAAAATATTTACTGCTGTGACCTTGATGATGGTACCATTTCTTCGTTGGTGGTCCGCCATCTTTATTATTTATTCTAGCCACGAATAACAGCGGTTGCGGTAATTTATAGTTAACCACAATGCTCCCCTATTTGGACGCAACTCATGTTTTTAGATGTTTCGTGCATTGTCTGAGATAAGAATAGGTAATTGAAATTTGAAATGGTCCGTTGCTGGTTTCCAATGTGTTATTAACCAAACGTAAATACATATTTATGTATATCAACAAAACTTACAATAAATAGCTTTCTAATGTTTTATAATTAAATTTTTCACCTAAAGATTAGTGGTCACTATGACACATAGCTACATGCTAAACCGATAAAGAATCGCGATGTAAGATGAGATTTGTACTGATTATAACTAACGTACTAGGAATGAAATCTTTTCTTATCAAATGATGTCAGAAGACAATGAATACATAAAGTAATCGACGAGCGCATGTATCAGATGTTAGTTTAATGTAGTTCATTATGGAATTTGACGTATTAAAATTAGAAATAAAGGAAAGATATTTTAATTATAAATTATGTACGACACATTACGATTAATAATTAAGTAAGTATGTAATAACTTCAAACACTTCTAAATTTTGTACACTTTTGTTTGTTTAAATAATCCCGTCAATTAATCCATCTTCGTTCGTTTAATCCAGATTTTTCATACTCCAATTCTATCACATTGAACTACACGTGCGGTGTTACCTACCATAAACCAATTTTTAAAGGAGCGGAAACAGCTAAGCTAATTAATGACCACAATCAACACTAGACAATCACAATGAGTGAGATCCAAAATAGAACTACCGAATAGGTGCTGAGTTAAAAAAGTAAGCCGTGGTAGCTCAGGGGCTAGGCGATTCCCATTAACCCCAGGGTTCGATTCCCGGTGCCGGCACCACTAAAATTGTTAATTGCAATTTTAAGTGCTGATTTACCACGTGCTCGGCGGTGAAGGAAAACATCGTGAGGAAACCTGCATGTCTGAGGAATAAAAAATATTTTGAAGATATGTGAAGTCCGCCAACCCGCATTGGAGCAGCGTGGCGGATTCTTCCTAGCTCCAAAACCCTCTCAGAAATGAGAGGAGGCCTGTGCTCAGTAGTGGGACATTTATAGGCTGAAACTTTACTTTTTTTACTTTTAAAAAAGTTGCCTCTATTCCTCACTTAACAACACACTCGGAAGTCAATTGGCCCTTTACTATAGTTAGCGAGAAACGACTTCCTCAAATTCCTATATAAGCACCCTGATCCCAAATAGTAGTATATTATATCGTCACAGTCGCTTTAAGTGGCTCTATAAATCGGTATAGGAACAGTTGCTTAGTCGCGGCATTCGATTTTATTATTAATAGATAATAAGAGTACCGGAAGTCTTGAACGACCTCCATATGGTGTTATGTATTATGTATGTATATTTTATTTATAACTTGATGTTACTTAAATGCAACACACGTTCTACATGTACCCGTATTTACGTCATGAAGTTACTAACACGCGTCAAAGATCCATTAAAATTCTTAATTTAATACTGTTTATTACCAGCGGCGCTTCAAATTTATTGTGTTTTTCTATAAAATAATGAGGTTATAATTTAATTTAATCGAACTACTTTTAACTTTATACAACAATGAACCTTGAATTTGTTACATTTACTAACAGTAACAGTGGTAGAGCCACGCATCAGCTTTTGTTGTTGCATGAAGGGACTGGCCGGGGAAGTACCACGACCTCACAGAATACCGACGTGAAGTAGATGTTTAACAAACTTCTGCGTTTCGTCTGGTGCATTCCTTTGTGCCCCGGGCCGGGGTTTGTGTGTACGTCAGAGAGGATATATGTTCTCAACGCCTCGGCAGCCTTGAAGGTAGGGATCTGTCCACCCTTTAACTACGCATAGACAGTGACGACCACCCTCGCGTCCATGGGTGCCTCTATACGTCCCACAGGTAATACCGAAACTGACCGACTCATCGACCACATCCAAATGGCTGCAGATTCTGTGCTACAGCAGATTCCACCCGCAGAGATCGTGATACTCGGCGACTTCAACGCCCACCACGCCGAATGGCTTGGATCGCGAACCACCGATCATGCGGGGAGATCTGTCTGTGACTTTGCCCTGGCATATGATCTGACACAACTGGTTACTTCGCCGACGCGGGTACCAGATGTGGAGGATCATACACCTTCCATGCTGGATCTTCTGCTGATCTCTCATCCGGACGGCTATGTGGTCTCCGTCGATGCCCCTCTGGGATCTTCGGACCACTGTCCGGAGTACAGTGCCTATCATGTGCCCAATGCGATCGCGATCTGCAGGTTCGCGCCGTGAATGGCACTACAGGTCGGCGGATTGGGATGGGATGCGGTCTTTCTTTGCATCCTACCCATGGGGGCGGGTTAGCTTCTCGCTGGATGATCCAGACGTCGTTACCGGGTCTGTCGCCGATGTGGTGCTTCGGGGAATGGAACTCTTCGTTCCATCCTCTGTGGTGCCCGTCGGCGGTAGGTCCTTGGTTTGATGACACCTGCAGAATGGCATCTCGCCAAAAGCAGCAGTGTTACCGGGCCTGGGCTTATACATCGGCGTCTCGGGATTTATATATTTTATATTTTATCGGGCGACTTTAAAAAGAAGTACAACTCTGCTTCCAGGTCCTTCAAAAGAGTAATTGCTACGGCAAAGTCGAAGCACATTGGCAGAATTGGCGAGAAACTAGGTCGCCTTCCTTCTGCCCGTGCGTTCTGGTCACTCGCCAAGGCTGTCCAAGGGAATTTCTGTCAGCCATCACTACCATCCCTGCACAGGGAGGACGATTCGCTGGCCCATGACGCAAAGGAGAAAGCCGATCTTCTGGGCTCTCTTTTTGCGTCCAACTCGACTCTTGACGACAGGGGGAGCTCACCGCCGACCATCCCGCGGTGTGAGTGCTCTATGCCAGACATCAGGTTCTGGCAAAGCTCAGTGCGCAAAGCACTACTCTCCCTAGATATCAACAAGTCGAGTGAGCCCTATTGTGCTGAGGATGTGTACTCCAGAGTTGGCACCGGTTTTAACGCGTCTTTTCCGGTACTCCTACTCTCTTGGCGTCCTCCCGAAGTCAAGGAAGACAACTTTGGTGCACCCGATCCGCGACCGCTCAGATCCGTCCAACTACAGGCCGATTGCCATCACCTCCTTGCTCTACCAAAATTATGGAGTCCATTATGAACTGCCAGCTCTTGAGGTACTTAGAGGAGCACCAGCTGATTAGCGACCGCCAGTACGGTTTCCGTCGGGGTCGCTCGGCTAGTGATCTTCTAGTCTACCTCAATCATCGATGGGCGGAAGGCAGTCGAGAGTAAAGGGGCCTCCCCTTTACTCTCGACTGCCAGTTAGCTTGGACATAGCGAAGGCCTTTGATCGGGTCTGGCACAAAGCGCTTCTTTCGAAGCTGCCTTCTTACGGGCTTCCCGAGAAATTTTGTAATTGGGTCACCAGTTTTCTCACAGACCGGAGCATAAAGGTCGTAGTTGACGGCGCATGCTCGGACTCTAAGTCTGTGAATGCTGGTGTCCCACAAGGCTTTGTGCTATCACCAACCCTGTTTCTTCTGCATATCAATGATATGTTGCAAATTAGTAACATTCATTGCTATGCAGATGACATCACTGGTGATGCCGTATACACCGGCCGTGCTAATATTTCTCGGGAACACGTTGACGAGTACCGGAACAAACTTGTGTCTGAAGTCGAGTTTTTGTTAGACAAAATCTCGAATTGGGGCCGACTAAATCTAGTCCAGTTCAACCCCAAGAAGACACAGGTTTGCGCGTTTACCGCTAAAAATAAACCCTTCTTCGTATCACCTAATTTTGAGAGCACTCCCCTCGTTGCCTCAGCCAGTATCGGTATTTTTGGCGTCGACATATCGAGTGACGTTCAGTTTCACGGTCACCTGGAAGGGAAGGCCAAATTGGCTTCCAAAAAGCTTGGCGTCCTCAGTAGTGCGCGACAGTACTTCATGCCGGCCCAACGCTTGCAACTTTATAAAGCGCAGGTTCGGCCGCACATGGAGTACTGTTCTCATCTCTGGGCGGGGGTGCCCCAGTGTCAGCTACTTCCATTTGACCGCATTCAACGGAGAGCGGCTCGAATCGTCGACGACCATGTTCTATCTGATCGGCTTGATCCACTGGCTTTGCGAAGAGATGTTGCATCCCTTTGCATTTTTTATAAGATCTACCATGGGGAGTGTTCCGAAGAATTGTTCGGATTAACTCCAGCCGCTGATTTTCACCATCGCACATTGCGGCACAGCGCAAAATTCCATCGTCACCACCTTGATGGTTGGCATTCCAGCACAGTGCGTATTTCGCGCAATTTTCTGCCCCGCACAAGCACTTTATGGAATCTACTGCCGCCAGCGATTTTTCCGGACCGATACGACTTAGGGACCTTCAAGAAAAGAGCCTATTCCTTTCTCAAAGGCCGGCGACGCGTCTGCTATTCCTCTGGTATTGTAGATGTTCATGGGCGGCGGTGATCACTTACCATCAGGTGAGCCGCTTGCTCGTTTGCCCCCTCTTACATAAAAAAAAACTTCATTAAATTATATCAAAATAATGAATTTTCTATTTTTACCGGTGGTAACATTCCTGTGCAGGGATCCTAGGTAGGTACCACCCCAGGGCCCGTTATTCTGCCGTGAAGCAGTAGTGTGCTAACATTACTGTGTTTCGGCTTAAAGGGCACTGTGAGCTAGTGTAATCACTGAGCATATGAGACTTAAGAACTTATGTCTCAGGACACGGTATTTTTATGGGCAGACCGTTGCACTTACCATCAGGTGAACGTTTTGATCGTTTCGTCACTTTATCCAATTAAAAAAAAAATTGAAAATAGTACTTTTATAATATAAATAAAGCATTTATTACATTAACCGTTCGTATAGAATGATAAATTAGTAATAAATTATTAAAAAGCGGTCCCGCTCTGTAATATATGTAATGTCGGACAACATAATTAGATTAAAAAAAACAAACCCTCCCAGAGGAGTAAAAGACCTTTTTATTAGTAGTCTTTGTATGTGCAAACCTATATCATCGGACTTGTTCTAATAATATTATGATCAGCAGTGACGGTTGTTCAATCGATCTCTTATTCGTCGAATCCGCGGCTGCCATCACGGTTAATTTGTATCAGCTACTTAAACATGAAGTGTGAAATATTATAAAGAGGATTAAAAAAAGAAAGAAATATAGGAAAGTCTAGAATACACAAAATTTTCTTTATCAGTACCCAGATAATTTATGTGGGAAAATTAACTATGTAGGTACTTACATCAGAGTGTGGAGACGAGCGGGCAGCAATTGCAGCCAACAGAGAAGCTGCGGACGCTCGTACCACATTCGCCTCGCCGGATCTCAAGAAAGCATCCATTGCGTAATGAGAAAGGGACTCGTTCGGAATGGCTGCGTAACAAATATGTACAAGAATACAATTACAAAATTACTTATTGAAACATATGTAGAATAATATAATAACTGAAAGGTAACGCTACCCTTTCAATTTTTAGTAGGATTCGTATGCAAGAATCCGCCTAGGTAAGCACCTCCGAAGTGCTATATGTATTATGACCACGCATTGTACTTTCTATCAGGCAAAGGACTTACTTCTCTTCTGTTGAAAATCATCAGTATCCATAAGTCTCAATTACTTTCGAGTAAATTGGTTGAAAACGAAACGAGCAAAACGTTCACCAGATGATAAGTGGAACGTCTGCCCATAACAAATTCTGTGTCACCCAGAATAGCACCCGCATCACGTTACTTAAGCCCCATATGTCCAATAATTACGCTAGGTAGCTATCAGCACACACACACAATACCACTAAAAGTAAACTAATTTATATGCGAAAGGTTTACTAGTTTGTGCTTCATGCTTGCCGAACTTATGTCGGATTATGTAACATTAAGAGTTTAATTATATAAAATCTAACATTTATATCATAGTTTGTAACAAACTGTACATACTTATTACTTATAACGTCTCAATTCACATAATTATCCGTGTCATTGGAAGGATGCTGGCACTTATAGCACAGGGATTCCCTTTTTTAAGTGCCAGCAGTACATTTAGTGATAAATTATTGTATCCAACTGTTTAGACTCATAAGTATGGTGTGTAAAACATTTGTGAAACAAATAAATAAATTTATTATTATTATTATTTATTATCAGCGCCCTTCTAACCGAAACATGTAATGTTTGCATTGAATAAATGAATGAAATGAATGAAATATACTTTATTGTACATCAATAATCAAAACGGAAATATACAAAATAACAAAACTGCAAACAAATTAAGGTACAATTGGCGGCCTTATCGCTTACAAGCGATCTCTACCAGGCAACCACGTTGCAAAGGATATTATGACCCGAGAGAAAGGGTTAGGCTGTAAATATAATAAGAAGTTCAGTAACATTTAGGAATATATTTAAATATTTCTACATACTTACACATATAAATACATACAAAATACATACATACATACATAATATAAAATACATATACAAGAACATAAAGGAGCAAACAAAAGTACGAACGTTCATAAGGCGCAAGGAGAAGGATTATAGTACGTAGAAAGGACATAAGTGGGATGGATTTTTATAATAACTAAGAGTAAATAGGTTTGAGATATAAATAAACAGTTATTTAGGGAGGAAAAAAGTGCGCTTTAACGAGCTTCTTAAATGTTGCTAGGATTGCGCACGCCTAATATGGAGCGGTAAAGAGTTCCAGACTCGAACAGCTTCAATAGAAAAGGATTTAGAATAGAAGGAAGTATTATGAGGAGGAATTTTTAACAAAAAATTGTTATCAGAGCAAAGAGATCATTGCATCCTAAACGGCAGAATAACTATCACTGTGGTCGTACCTACCTAGACGGATTCGTGCATAGAAAATGCTACACCTAAGAGGATAATAAAGGAAAAGAAGAAAGAATTTTTAGTAAATTAATATCGTCTTTTGTTATGCTTTTTTTTTATGTTACGATCCCTACTTACATTGCATGAGTTGCGGCCGCAACTGGGTGTAATGCGACAGCGCAGCCATTACGTGCAATCCAGCCGCACGCAACTCGGCGCGCTCAGCTGCGCCACAAGCAATCACAGCGTGCACCACGTCGCCGCTCCATACTTCGCTCCACCTCTACAATACACTTATAAATATAACCTATTGCATACAACGGTTTTCACACCCTAATTCTATGGGAATACTAATTACCATACCATAATAAACAAATTTTAAAATATAAATTTCAGAGGATGCGAGAACAGATGATCTAATGAATGACCACAATCAACACAAAGAAATCCACTATAAATGAAAGAAACTACGGAATGGAAACTGTGCTAAAAAAACATTCATTGTCCGGAAAGAGGTGTGTCGGGTTCCAATATGACGATCCAGTGAGGATCGTCATATTAGAACACAACTATTTTTACATAATGTTGTGGTCGTCTTAAATATGAGAGCGTACGTATTTGATATTCCAAATTAGTATCATATGGGAGACATTCATATTGTACATTATTTTATTATCGCGAGATTAAATCAAAGTAATACCATGAGATAGGACATTGTATAAAGTACAATTACGTGTAAAAATAATATCAATTAGACAGCAATTGTTATCAAATCGAATAAATAAAACGAAGTGAGTAAGTTGGTAATGTTAATGTAATTTTTTTTTTGTGCTTGAGTTTTCATGTACTGAACCAAATCTAAACTTAACAAGAAAATTCTCTATTGGTTTATCCAAATATTTACTATTCAAAATTATTGAAATCAGAGACATGCTACTCGTATTTTCAAAAATGAAAAAGCGGAATAATCTTTCCAGTTATATTTTTATAGAGATAGAGATAAATATTTTTATTGCCTGAAGATAGTTGTTCCATGTTTGGGTGGTTGTTTAGGTATAATTTGTCTTGAAAACGCACGATACAGGAGAAATTTTGGTGTGGAGCATCGATTTATTAAAAAAAAGAAAATTTTAGATCTATAGGATGTTTGAATCTAATTAAACAAACGTATAGTCTGGACTTTTGGCAACAACTCGAAAAGTGGCGGCAGTGTTTTTATTGACTTTTGTAATTCCTGGTATTGATGTTTAATATTGATAGTTTATTATGCAGAAAATGCTCGTGAAAGTACAGTAATTGGAAAATTCAGTTCAAAAACAAAATTGTATTTTTCGTTGTCTTCGAAATTTTTGAAATTTGATGCTTGAAGATTGTATACCTGAATATGTTACATAACACTGAAAAATAGTTTACGACTGCTTTCATTCTATTCTATTTCTTTAAAAGAGATATTTCCTTTGTATCATGCTGTTGAGCAGTTTTGCTTTTTAAGCACGGCCACTGAGATTAAACCTGAACTACATGTTAAATTTTTCGTATTTAACAATTATTTTATTCCACATTTTATGAGTATACTAGCTGATGCCAGCGACTTCGTCCGCGTGGGTATAGACTTTTATTGTCCTGTGGAAATTATTTGATTTTCCGCAATAAAGAGTATTCTATGTCCGTCTCGAGGACGCAAGCTTTCGGTGTGCCAAATTTTGTCAACACCAGTTCAGTGGTTGAGCCGTGAAAAGGTAACAAACAGACAGACGGACAGAGAGAGTTACTTTCGCATTTATAATATTAGTATCGATTATTAACTTGCTACTTATAAAGAAATGCAAGGAAAAGTATAAAGTTGTATAAAACACCAATGGTCTTTGGAAACATGTTTTTTTTTGTTCTTGGGGTTTACGCTTAAGATATAACCACGATAGAGGAGAAATCCTAGTGTATAACATCGTTTTTTAAAAGAAAAAGGAAGAAAAAAGATTATGTGTTGGCGTACTTTGCATTTCGTCGAAATATAGACGTGCAGGTTTACTCACGCCCAGTTTTCTTTACAGATGAGTAAACAGTATTTAAAATCGCAATTAACAAATGTAAAGAGACTAAGGATCGAATATTGGTCCCTCGTGTACCATGAAATGTAAGGCGAGCGCCCAGCCTGCTAGCTATCGCGGCTCTGTATTCAATAAGGCAAACCCGATATGACAAGTATTTATCGGTACACGGGTTTCCCCACCGTTACCGATAAGACACCTAACATGTTAAAAGTTATCAGTTTACTCTCATTTTTTACCGATAATATATTATCTTTGTTTACAAAAAACGAAACTTGATTACAATGGAAGTATGAACTATTGAACAAAGCTTAATCGAACTTTTTGGTAGTTTTTGTTTTATTCATCGAAACAAGAAGCAATGGCCAATTATTTTTAAAAGTAATGTTAAGTGGTTATAATCAATGAATAAGCATTATGTTGATACGTTGTCTCCACTAAGGAAATAAATAAAAGGTCCAGTTACCAGAAATTTAGTCTCGGGTTATCGTCATATTTATATTATGAAAGACCCGTAAAAGTCTGTAGTATTATGTAAGATTTTATGTTATATTAAGTTGTTAGTTATATAGTAAAGTTTCAGCCTATAAATGTCCCACTGCTGAGCACAGGCCTCCTCTCATTTCTGAGAGGGTTTTGGAGCTAGGAAGAATCCGCCACGCTGCTCCAATGCGGGTTGGGGGACTATGTGCAGTCTTCGAAATATTTTTTATTTCTCAGACATGCAGGTTTCCTCACGATGTTTTCCTTCAACGCCAAGCACGTAGTAAATCAGCACTTAAAATTGCAATTAACAATTTTAGAGGCGCCATAATTTTTATAACGTACTCACTTGCTACTTGCAACGCATAGAAAGACAACAAATAGGTTTCACTGTTAACTTCCAGTCTAATAAATTATTTCTTAATTTAAAATTATATTTAAGATACACGCATAAAACCGTTAGATAGACATTCTGAATAATCACGTACGATTATTAGCCGGAGTCGACATTTTTGAGTTGCATAAATCAATTCCATTTAAAAAGCAAAGAAATACCTGCGCCGGAATATCCTCCTCATGAATTTGCCTAAGCATAGCCAGCAAAGCTAGCATGGCATCCAATTTGCAGCCCTGGCCCTTCCGACCGCTCCCAGTGCCGCAGCTGAATAGCGACTTCGTCATCGCCTTCAATCCCTCGAGTAGGCTGTCTTCTGACAGTTTGCAGTAGCGAGAGTACAACGCGTATCTTATGCAACGTATCAGCTCATTACGATATCCTAAAAAAAATTCACGCGTTAACGATAGAACATAAAGAAACTATTACCCCTCCAAATGACAAAAGCAGATTTACGTATTATTTTCTATATTTTCTATTTCTTTTCTAAAAAATTCATTTATTTTTGTGGGAACCAAGTCTGGATAACGTTTAACGTAGACACTCATACAAAACTTGATTTTTTTTATTCAACAACAATGACAGAACCAGGCAGAATATTTTGTAAACATTTTCAATACCATTGCTTGAAGATGGACGTCCACGTCCATTATGTATTGTTTTCAGTAGTTTAAAGAAGTTGACGTTCAATGATTATTATGTATATCTCAATGATTATATGATTCTATTTTGCTTCAAAAATCTACTCGTCAGTTTTTTAAGAACTTGTGTTTAGTAGAAAGGCTACAAAGCAGTTCCGCGTAATAGCAGCTGACTTTATTAAATAACATTGACAAATCAGATAATTTTGATTGATTGACTGGTGGTAGGATTCCAATGCAGGAATCCGTCTAGGTAGGAACCAACCCATTCCAGTTATTCCGCCGTGAAGCAGTAACGTGCAAACACTTCATGTGTTTCGGTCTGAAGGGCACTGACAGCTAGTATCAGTGACAGAACTGGGCAGTGGGCATATGAGACTTAAGAACTGATGTCTCAGGGTGACGGGCGCAGCGTGGTGCCACACAGACAAGTTCTGGATAACAAACATTTGTTATAGGCAGATGTTGCAAATACCATCAGGTAAACGTTTTGCTCCTATTGTCACTTTATCGAATAAAAAAAAATAAAAAAAGATTTTATTGCACCTCTACAGTAAGACAACCACATACAAAAAAGTATTTTTTTTAAATAAGTTCCTTTTTAACCCGGATTCATAGCTTTTACTTAAAAGAAAAGTGCGGCTAAGTCCTGCACATGCTCAATATTGTAAAATACTGAATAAACGTATGTATAAAAAACTCACCTAGCATATGAAAGTTTTTCGAGTCAATTTTATCCAAACAAGAAAACAAAATCTTTAGCAGGCTTTCCATTCGCCTGACGTCGTAATCGTCCTGGTATTCAATGAGCTTTATGCAGCGCCATATAATCTTCACAATATGTATGTGTAACTGTGTTACTTCCATGTCCTCCTGCGGTGTCTGTTGCGGGTAAAGACGTTCGCGACTCAACAGGGTGATTATTGTGACGTCATTACCGATGAAGTATGGTTTGATCCAATTCATTGTCGTACCTAAAAAATTAAAAAGAATTAACACAAATAATAGTTACAATATTATAGTTATAGTCCATAATATACATACATACGTACTTTAGTATAAGTACATAATGTAGTATACATACACTCAGGTTCGCCACCCGTCACATCTCGATTCCCTCGAGTGCCTTGTACCTTGTAGCCGCCATTTGGTACGAGTCAAATAAAATTCTTACTCCCCATTGCGTTCCCACGAGCATGTCCATATGATGACATCATTGCATAGTAAGCTGCACGAATATAGGCTGTCCCTACAATACCTTAACGCCGATAGATGTCCGGGAGAGTAGAATAGTACCTACCTTTTTTCTTACTGAGGTGTCGTAAGTGACGACTAAGGTATTGTAGGGTAAGTAAAAAAATGCCAGCAGTGGACTGGTGATAGGCTGAAATGATGATGAAGATGTACTTACCATTAGGTGAGCGCTTCGCTCGTCTTCTCACTTTATCCAATAAAAAGAGCACAAAATGCGTACCGTCCGCAGGCACACTGTCCATGTAGGCGACGAGGAACTGCAGCAGGGCTGTGAGCAGAGCGACGTCGCGGCACGAGGCGGGCGGCGCGCACAGGAAGCGACGCAAGTGCTGCCACGGCAGCCCGCTGTACTCCTTCAAACTCAAAGCTGATAGCGGCACGAGTGGTGTGTAACTGTTAAGTGTAAGAGCGAACATTAGAGCAAAAACATAAATTGTTGATTTTCCGGTGTGGTTGTGTTGTGATTGTCTTCTACGTCTTTTACCTAGCTTATCGCCGATCTTATCTCATGAGCGTATCATCGGGCACGGGTAAGGTGAAACAAGTGAGAGTGAGAGAGAAACACAGGCTGTGGTGTTTGCGCATATACAGGTGGCCAAAAAAATTTGCAAATAAACTAAACATTGAAGTTAAATGAATGTTTATTTAAATAAAAGAAAATAATCGGGAATTTTTTTTTTAAATAAATAGTCCAGGTGGCCTCCATCTCGCCGCTAGCACTCTTCAAACCTGTCTCTCAGATTTTCGAAAACTCTTCGACACAGAACATACCTAGTATGTTAGCTATTTCTTGACGAATATTTTCCTTTAATTCGGGTATTGTTTACGGTTTATTCGTGTAGACTCTGCTCTAAAGGTAAGCCGATAGAAAGAAATCAGCTGGAGTAAGATCTGGGCTACGGGGAGGCCATGGAATATCCCCTCTGCGCGAGATCAATTTGTTAGGGAACAGTTCCTTCATCATGGGTAAACTCTCGTTAGATGTATGGCAAGTGGCGCCATCTTGCTGCATCCATGTCCTACTGTTGTAACTGTGGTTCAAAAAAATCCCGTAGCATGGTCACATATTTTGCAGAATTAACAGTCACTGAATTACCGCGTTCATTTTCAAAGAAGTATGGACCAATCACGCCTTTTGAAGTCACTGCCGCCCAAACCGTCACTTTTCGAGAACGCTAAGGTCTTTGATGTTTTAGTTTAGGATTTTTTACACTCCAAAATATGCAATTATGCTTGTTCGCGTGCCCATTTAGTTGGAAGTGGGCCTCGTCAGAAAAGAAAATGTTAAAGTTGCTGAACCGCTAAAACATTGTTTCGACGAATTTTTTTCTCAAAATCAAATAGTTTTCTTTCATTTCTTGCACCAAGTGTATCTTAAAAAGATCCATTTTCAAGTCCAACTTCAATATTCGACGCAACGACGTTCGGGGTATCGCTGAAGTACTCGAACGTCCCGCACAAACGCGTTTATTTGCGCCACGGTTTCATCGCTCCTCCTGCTCCGTGGCCGCCCTGTTTGGTTGGTCACAGTCGAACCGGTTGCCTCGAAGTTTGTCACCCACGGTTTGATTGCATTAACACTTGGGCACTTATTGATATCGTGTAATTGGTTTTTTGTTCGAAACAACACAGAACAAGCGCGTTGTTCTCCCGTGAAGCGATTCATTGTGACTAAATTTCCCTGAACCGAGCTACCGCGCGTAAGTCGTCCCCACCCCAACCCCCGCGCGATATCCGCGCTATGTCGATTTCGTAAGTGCAAACATTTTTGGCCCATCCTGTACTATTTGCATTATACGTATTTGCTAATTGTCGCAGTTGTCGAAAATCGGCCAGGAGGACATTATTATGTACTCCGTTAACATATTAAATGGTTCAACAAAAATTTCAGTAACTATCTGAACATTTTAAACTTAAAAACGACTTAAATAAAGGTTCAATGTTCTATGAGGAATTCTATGTTCGAAAGTTAGTGTTAGTTTACAGAGAAATGGAGGGACAGATACCACCCCACATACCGTAGGTTCCGTAAAAGTCGACAAAGGAAAACGCCGGTAAAATTTTCTTATCTCCGATTGATAGTGAAACAACCTTATTATGCCGGATTTAAATTATCCGCACTGGTATTCGGTACCAGCGTCTAGGCGACGAAATGTCTGGAACTGCGATCACTAAACGCGGCGACTACTGCCAAAGTGATCAAGTCGATGTTACATTAGAACGTGAACTTGCCTCTCCAACAACGAGAGCGCTTCCATAACTTGCGAATGCGACGTGGCATTCTCGAGGGCTAACAAGTATTTGGTTGTGGAGTTGACGACACAGGCGGCGCGCAGAAGTGACAAGTCGCGTGCGGCGGGCAGCGCGGCGGCGGGGCGGGGGGAGGCGGCGGGGCCACAGGTGGCGGGGGGGCGAGGGTTTGCGCACCGCACAGCGCGCACTCCGCCCGCACTGCTGCACCACCAACGCACTCTTATCGCTCGCCGCCACTCGTCGTCACTCTGAAGCCATTCTGCAATTCGTTTCATCGTCATCAACATCATTTCAGCCTTTCACTAGTCCACTGCTGAACATAGACCTCCCCCATAGATTGCTACAAGAATTTGGAGCCCTCATTTTTGGGCGATCATGACATAGTTGCCACGCTTGGAAGGCGGGTTGACAACCGCAGTTTATTTATTTAGATGTTCCAGGAAGAAGCTGCTGCCTATCTCCTGGTTTACATTTTCCCTCCGTCGATTGTTACGAAACCCACGGGATGAGATGGGGTGGTAGATTCTCTTCAGCAGCCACGCTAGTACTCACTCCATTCATACGAATTGTTGTATAGTTATTATAGGCTACGTGAGTAGCCTCTGTCTATCCCTTATACGGGATGAGGCGTGACTTATGTATGTATGTATACAAAGCGCAAGACGCAACTACATTTTGTTTTCTTACCACCTACATGGCTTCTTCATTTTACTATGTAACACGAAAACTTTATTGCTCCGATTAACAAATTTTTGTCGATCGCATTTTGAGCATTGTACCACTACAAGATCAATTCTGTAGTTTGACATGTTTTAAAACGTAAAATAATGTATGCATTTATTACGACTATATTTTTATAAGTATGCCGAAGGTAACACAGCTTCAAAAGTCTCCCGTGAATCGCCAAAGAAAAACGCATCCCTAATTTTTCAAAAGTAAGTCTTCGTAAGAGAAAAAGGCAAAGTTATTATTTACATAAAATTTTAGTTTACACGAAAAACTAACCTAAAGAGCTATGCTCGGCATTAGGGCTGGTGTTCCAATAGCTGTTCACTGCGAATGGTAGTGAAGTCCGTTCAGTGACACACAAAGGCAGCGCCGGAACTTTTTGTCTTGAAGAGTTTATCTCTTGCAGGGCAAAACCAGACCATGCGATAAGCGACATGATCTGAGCTGACATCAACACGCACGAGTCATTAGAAGGGAACACGAGGATCACTGCAAGACAAAACTTCATTAGGATAATTATTTTGTAATAATATCATATTTAAAAAATAACAATTACCTCGCAGTAATAGTAAGGACAAATCCGTTATTTTGGCTAAATTGTGCCGATTCACGTAACAAACACTGTTCAGAATGGAAACACAGCTAATGGCGCATTCAGGAAATGCCAAATAATCGTCAATCATCAGTGACATCCTGCAAAAAAAATTTTACAAAGGCCAGATCCCAAGGGACTAAAGTAGAAAATATGTACTCAATATTTTTGACTAATAAAATGTCACAAATATGTGTACATTTTTTCTTCGCGGCTATTCCTATAATAATAATTATAAAATTATGTACATTAGTTTTTGCATTCAGAAGAAGACGACGCTTACTAATTCAAAAAATTGTTTTTTCTCACATGTCCTTAATTTTGCTATAAAAGTAATAATGTTATACCAAACGGTAATTTTACTAACACATGGCGATAGTCAAGTGTCTTCCTCTATTACCACCGTCATGAACAGACCACTGCTGGACAAGAGCAGTTGTTCCCTGCCTGGGAAAATTTGCCATGGCCGCAATTTACCTCACACCTTGTAACTCGTACAGCTTATTTAAGTTCCGCCTTCTGTCGGAAGCCACAAGAAATTCGTGACTTTTTCTTAATCGACTTTTGTGATACCCAGGGGATGAGTTACGAAAGTTCCATATACAGTTTATTTTTTTCAGTACTACAGTAGTATAAAGTAAAAATAATATAGGAGAAATCATGGTGGAGCGCTCATTATGATCTCTGTGTCGTGAGTGCGTTTTACAGACATTCATTTGACATGCTCAACACAAACATATCCGTAAACCAACAGTTGTGTTTTGGTACAAATGTTGGCTCCGGGTTCGAACCCAGGACCTGCGGCGTAGAAGCCAGGTACTCAGACAACTGGGCAACGCGAACATCAATCTATGTTCTTTGGAATATCATACCTGAGCAAAGCCAGAATTAGATTAAGTCCATCGTGCTGTAAAAACGCTTCATGCGAATCCTGTTGCCGTAACAGCACAGACAGTTGCTGAAGCGTGCTGCGTCGTAGTGACGGCTCCAATGTCGGCCTAGAGTTATTCGCAACATATCCTGCACCATCTTCATCTAAACTTAAATCTTGTTTTAGAACCTCTAAAATCTGTATTAGGCCTGCAGTCTAAAATAAAATAAACAATTATTTCACAACAGAAGACAGGAAAAATTACTTGTTTTAAACAGATGGCTGATAATGTCTGGTGATAGAATTCCTATGCAGGAATCCGTCTAGGTAGGTACCACCCCAAGACCAGTTATTCTACCGTGAGGCAGTAGTGTGCGAACTTTACTGTGTTTCGGTCTGAAAGGCACTGAGAGCTAGTGTAATCACTGGGCATATGAAACTTAAGAACTGATGTCTCAAGGTGACGGGCGCAGACGTTGCACTTACCATCAGGTGAACGTTTTGCTCGTCTCGTCACTTTATAAAATACTCATAAAAAAAACACAATCCCAAATATACTAAGCTTCAATGGTGGCAGGAGTCCTATGCACAATCCGTCTAAGTTCCGTGCAGCAGAAGCAGTGTTTCATTCAGAAGGGCACTGTTGCCTAGTGTAATTAATTACTGGGCATATGAACATAGGTACTGATGTCTCAGAGGGACGGAGGCAATGTGGTGCCACACAGAAATGTTCTGGGTGACACAGCGTTTGTTACACATACCATCTGGTGAACGTTATGCTAGTCTCATCACTTTCTCCTATTAAAAAATATATCCAGACCAGCGTGGACCAACGTATAAGTAATGCGTCTATTAGTGGATTCGCTTAGTTAGAGAAGTTATCTGGATTACGAATATTATATACATACTATTAAATAATATAGTTTACATACCTGTGGACTCGTTATTAAAGACGTCGGAGAATCCATGTTAAAATCCTGCGGCTCTAGTCTTCTTACAGCATTTAACAATAAATCAGAGCGTAGAGATTCTCTTGGTGGCAAATACCGGTCATCATCTGAAATAATTTTTATAAGCCACATAATCCACTGCTGCCTATGTGTCTACCCCATATTTTCCAAAAGTTTGACAGACGGTTTGGCAACTGAAGTGAAATTTTCTAAGATTATAAGGATCACTTTGCATTGACTTCCCAGAGCTCTTCCCCCACATTTCGAAACGCAGTGTTTTAATATCATTGACACTTATCTTTAGTACTTTTTCTTTTTTTATGGAATAAGTGACGAGCCTTGCAAATACTTCACTTGATGGTAAGTGCAACGTCTGCCCAAAACAAATGCTGTATCACCCATAACATTTCTGTGTATTATCACCCATGGACTGGGTCGAACCGATTCGTTAACGTATTAAGGCTACCTGCACTGTAGGTATCTGCAGCCTGGCTACTAGGCAGAATGTCTCAATAGATCGGTCAATAGTTTTAAGATATTTAAAAAAATCCAATTAAACGACTTAAAGAAAAGGGTTATTGTAAAACTCAGCATCACATGGACCTGAAAGACGTGTAGAAATAAATTCTTAGCGAACCTTAATGAAACAGTACATTACTTTTTCATTAAGGCTTACAAAAATCCCTGAGATAAACACATGCTTCCTCTCGATTTTGGGAGGGTTTCTACATCCATACAAACCATCACGCCGTTTCTCATAAGGGGTAGGCAGAGACCATACCCGACGATGCTACTTTGTAAAAGTCAAGAAATTCTTACTCCCCTGCTACTTAATGGTTTCTTATATTTACGCGAATACACCCAATTACTTCCTACTACTAGTACAATGACAGCATTGCATAATAAGATATTATTCTGCATGAATAAAGGCGGACCGTACAGTACCATAGTCGCTTCTTACGATACCTCGGTAGGAAAGAGGTAGGTGCTATTCTACTCTGCCGAGGAAGGTTTTTGAACCGGGTAAAGTTGCAATAAGGGTTAATAGATTTCACATGTAGTCCAAAGTATTTGTTATAACTCCAGGAAAGGTTTCCGACAATGTTTTCGGTCACTGCTCAGCTAGTGTTAAATTATCTTATATTTATAAATAACGGCACCACTATAATTACAACTAATAATTATAGTGGTGCCGAGATCAAACCCAGATCACTCGAATACTCTTGCCTCTTTAATTATTTTAGATTTTTGTAATTAATTCCATTTTTATTATTATTCTTGCCAATTTTTCTTTCTAAAGTTTTTACTATTGAAATCGGATTTGGTCATTAATTTTAATCTTTTATGCTTAGGTTATGAGAATAAAGCCAACCTAAAAGACGACACAGCGCATGCGCCGCTTCCAATTGCACGGCAACACATCTTACAAATAGCAGCCTCGTCAGGCCAGCCACCATCTCGGCAACAGACACACCCATACAGTCCACAATGTCGGGCTCCAGTGATTTACAGATTGCTTTACCTTTAAATAACAAACAATAAAAACAAAAAGACAGAAAAAACTAGATACAGATTAATAGCAAACTAACAACGTAACGTCACGTAAAACGTTATTGGACAAAAGACTAGTTCGCCTAAAAGTAAGTCAGTCGATATTTACCCCAGATGCGTATCGTGCTCTGCATATACGTGTAACAGAGGCAGAATTGGCAATAAGCTTGCCAGAAGGCGCCACCAACAGCTCTCACTTAGTACGAGTCTACCTCGCAACAGATATAACATGATCTCGGATGCACACGCGTTCACCTTGAATAATATTTTTAGAAAACTTTTAGATAAATAAACGCAATTAAATAGTTCAAACAGCTAAAAATTAAATCATATTTAATGTAAACTTATGTAATCAATAATATCAATGTTATTTTTAAAGTTTCTAGCATATTTATATCTAAAAAGGGTATGGAGTTTTAAAAGGCAGCTACTCCGCAATACTTACTCCGTTATGAGTAATGCAATATTCTACCAAATTTTTGCTTACTAAATATAAAAACCAAAGATAAAAATCTTCTGAGAAAAGATGAATATTGTGGACGCGGAAGTGAATATATTAACCCATATTGTAATGTGGATACCGTCAGTCGCCACGCATAAGGGAATGAATAGACCAGAGAATGCGCAGCTGGCAGCTATCGTTAATGAAATATATTATTTTACTTTACTACCCTTATAACATCCAAGTTACTGCCCCTTCAGTGCGCTTTTCGCAGAATTTTCTGCCACGCACTACCACTCCGTGGAACTTGCTGCCGCCAGCGGCATTTCCGGACCGATACATACATCTGTCAGGATGCTTAGGTCAAGCAATACTTATAACTTCAAAAAAAAAAAACTATGCTCCACTCCAGGATTTCTCCAGTATCGTGGGTACAGATATTAATTGCCATACAAGTATTTTTCCCGTGTGTGCTTCGTGTCGAATCCGCGATCAATATCGTTGGAACTAATACCTTAGCCACCGCGACCACCAAGTCAAACAAACTGGCTGAAATTGTAGTGATACACTATTCTACCAAAGGGCTTATACTCTCACCACACACATAATATTGAGTGTTTTTACAGCGTAAAGTAAGATCGAATTTTAAGGGTAAGTGTAGAGAAAGCAAATAGCCTAATGGTTTAGGGTACGGACTGCGAAACATGATGTTGTAGAATCTAGCCAGACATTTGACTATTTTAAAAAAAACGCTCTACACTTGGATTACTCCTGTATCCGTGGGAGCGTTTTACAAACATCATTTACATGCATAACACAACCAGACCCGAAAACCAACGATTTCTATTTTTGCACAAATCTCCTGCTGGAAATCAAACTGGACCAGCGGAGTAGTAGAGGCTCTGACCACTGGGCGTCGCGGTCGACAAATGGTATACAATATCGGCACAAGAGAAATCATAGCGCGGTGCTTTTTAATAGGCTAAAAGTAAAATTATTATATACCAACTTCTTCAATATTCGATGATAATCCGTGACAGCAAATTTCCGTCAAAACGCCGACGTCACAAAGCAAAACTAAGCATTCCTCATGTTCAGTTTGATAAACTTCATCGCCAAACAAAATCGACTTAACCATCTCCGCCAACATCTGGTAAAATTTTACTTTCACCCACTCTAAATTATGTGCCATTATTTTCAATACAATACTCTTCACAACTGACCAATCACTTTGATCAAAATTAAAATCTTTACTTTTGTATAACAAAATGTTCGCAATATCCTTTAAAAAAGCTTCACTATTAAATAATCCAAGAACTGGAAGACAATTCTTAATTTCTATTAGAACTTCTCTTGATTTTTTATCAATATTTTTATTCTTCATAAATTGAACTGCATAATCCATGCACACAAATAGTTCATTAAGTGCTTTATATTTATTTTTGTGTTCTTGGTCTAAGGAAGCTTGTGAAGCCTAAAAAATAATAATTAGTTATTAAAATACAATTATTTAAAATTCAAAGTTCATAATGTTTGGTTACAATAAATTATTTAGGTCAAATTTCATTTAGTAAAATTCTTAATTTTTTACGATCTATGCGTAAAAAATATTTAAGTTCAAAGATGTCTAAAAAATGAATGTCATTTTCACTACACCCCAATGTAGTGAAAAAAACAATAATCAATTCTAAAAATTCTTTCATTATAAGTAGAATATCGAGTCGTTCAATCGCGCTTCACGCTTTACGAACATATACCACAATCTCGTCTTGGCCGCAGCGGACTTCGTGTAGTAAATAGCATTTTAGATAAAAATCCTCACTTACCAGTAGGGAATCATTAATTTTTCTGCTCAGCTCAGGATACAGTAACTCAAGTGCTGGATCCAATTGAGCGGATTGGAGAGCGACAATCAACGAAGCTGGAGGTAGGGGAGACTGTTTAGCCCAGCTCAAAAGTTTCTCAGCGCACAATATCAATCGGAGCCAGGCTACCCTGTGGTGCGCTCTTTCTGGGTTATCACTGAATGATTTCCTGAAATTTCATTTTATTTATTTATACACTTTATTGCACACATTAAAGAAAATACATTAAAATGTTGACTAAGTCTGTACAACAGGTGGTATCGCTAAACAGCGATTATTAATGTTGCATGTGAATCAACAAATGATTATTGTATGTAAGGACATGATCGCGCGATTTTGTACGCGTGGGTTAGATATTTCTTCTGTTAGAAATAATAATAGAATGTTAGGAAATTACCTGTACTTCGTCAAAAGTTCGCCCAACGTACGCATTAGCATACAACTCTTATGTGCCATGTCCTTATGAGTCTTAGAACTATGTTCTACAACCCAAAATTGTTGAGTGACACAATCTAACAATAACTGAATGAGCGAATCAATCAGGTTTACACAGGTATTCAGATCTTTCTGTAAAGAAAACATAATTCAAAGTCAAATACTTTCTCAGTTATTATTTTTTAAGTTTTATAACAATACAAAATGAACCCTAATATTTATTAGTATCTTTTGAAAATTTATAAAAATAATTTTGATACATTGCCGTGTAATACATCTCAATGTAAAGCCTGGTTTACATTGGTCAACTTTTTAGAGAAGTGGCAAGTACAAGAACAGTGGATAGTGACGAGCGCCTGGGCAGTGACCGTTTACACTACAGTCAGACAAGTATAATTTCGTCGTCGAGATGGAGGAGCTTTTGCTTGTATAGAGCTCATATGAATGTCAAAATCTACACCGTTTAAAACAATGAGACCTTCTCAGGGAAGAATCGGCAATAAACTATGAAGACTCTTTTTTTCAATATATACCAACATAATATCACGTATAAAATACAACATTCAGGTACAACCTGACAATCAACAAATACCTGTTATGATATTTGGTAGCCAGGGGATTCGCAAGTGCAGAGTAAGAGTTATTTCCACATATCTTTGTCCTCTATGTAATGATCTATTTTATAATACGCTTTTTTAATAATATCTTCATGACAAGTTTGTTGAAGTCTATGTCGTATTTTTTGGGTTCATACATTAGATACAATGAGGATTTAACATAGGATAGGATTTAACATAACACTATATAAAATAGTACAGAAAATACAGAAAAGTTGCTGAAATTACGCCCGATCGAAATTCGGACGTGTTACCGGAATGGGAAGTAATTTCAGCCGGATGTATTGCAGATACATCATCATCAAGTTCAGCAAAGAGTGTCGCGGCACTTAATTGAGTAACTTACTAATTTATGCCAAAGACAAGGCTAACACTAAAATCGCCAACCCGCCTGCCAAAAACTTGGTGATTACGCAAAATCCTACCAACTTGAGAGAGGCCTATGTCCAACAATGGATCTGATGATGGTAACAGAGGACATGTGCCTAAGTTTTCTGATACATGGATACAGACAACATGCATTGGGGTGTAGTGGGCTAATAGCGCCTATTTCTACCTAGCCGACTTCTACAGAAGTGGCAGAGATGTGTTAAATTCGTTATTAGCTCATAAACTCTCTACAGTGTCTCCAAGTAGTTGTGATGCGCGCAGCGGCCACACCCCGGTAAACCGTGTCGGCTCATGGACTAAACCTGGATGAGGGGCTTGCCACTTTTGGTGGACAAGTTTTTATGCGGATCCCTCCTGTAAAGTGCATGAAGTCTGATTCGGCGAGGAAGGCAACCCACCGCAGATATGCAAAGCGCTTGGCGGACTCGGCGATTCAGCAAGGCAATGTGGATGGCCAAGGGCGGCGTTAGAGGGCAAGAGTTAACGTCGGCCAGACACATCATCTGACCTTCTCCTCCAGTCGTAACGGTTCTCCGTTCCACTGAATCGAGGAGAGGGAGGACGAGTGTGTGCGCCTGCGTGTGCGCGAACGCTTGCGCACCTTAATATATCCCGCGCATCTGACTGCTTCCGTTTGACGGACTCCGATTACGCAAAGTCCTGTGGCGATAGGATGCAGTAGAGAGGTTTGGCTTGATGCAAGCTAGGCTTTGTCTGATTTCTGCACATGGGCGGTCCTGGGGGTGTGACTACACACCGTGGTCGCTTTCGCACTGCAAATTTGGGACGAAATCCACACTGGGATTCGGCAGCACCTGGCATGACAAAGCAGCCCTATTTAGGAAGGCACTGCTTTCCCTGCTCAGCCAGGGAGGGGGCTAGAAAAGGTGCCCCAAAAAATGCTCGTCCCTACTTGAAAGGTGCGGCTGCCATCGCATTACCCTAATTCGTGGTCGACGCAACATTAAAAATAACAATATCATGAAAACACCTGTCATGACATTTGGCGCGTGGAACGTGAGAACGCTTATTGATCGTGATGGCAACGCCTGCCCTGAACGTAAAACCGCCATAGTAGCTCGTGAACTTCATCGCTATGACGTAGATGTGGCTGCGTTCAGCGAAACCCATCTTGCTGATGAAGGAGAGCTGATGGAAGATGGAGGCGGCTACACTTTCTTTTGGAAAGGTACCGCTTCCTCCGGACATAGACGTTCAGGTGTAGGATTTGCCATCAAGAACAACTTAGTAAAGCGACTTGAGGAGTACCCTGTACACATCTCGGACCGCGTGACCACATTGCGCCTTCACCTGGATACAGACAATTTCCCTAATATCATTAGTGTCTACGCTCCAACGCACACGACATCAAGGATAAATTTTATGCGGAGCTATCTCAAAGCCTTGACAGCATGAATGCCAGAGAGCAGGTTTTATTGCTAGGCGACTTCAATGCCAGAGTTGGTCGGGACTACGAGGCGTGGCCTGGAGTTCTGGGTAGACACGGAGTTGGCAACATGAACAGTAATGGTCAGTTGCTACTCAGTCTTTGTGCTCAATACGAGCTTGCGATAACTAATACTATGTTCAGACTTGCCGCCAAGCACAAGACAACGTGGATGCACCCAAGATCCAAACACTGGCATCTGATCGACTATTCTGTCGTACGGCAAGGAGATATCAGTCAAGTCCAAATCACCCGCGCCATGCGAGGTGCGCATAGTTGGACTGACCACCGACTTATTGTCACCAAGCTGCAACTCCGTCTCCGTAGACCAAGTAGATCTCATTTTAAAAAGCCTGCGTCTTTTAACGTGGATAGGCTGAAAAATCGCGAAGTTACGGAGAAATATGCTGACGCCTTGTCTTGGAAGCTGTCGCTAGTTAAAGAGATAGATGATGTCGGTGCTGCATGGGGAGCGTTGTCTTCTCATCTCGTAGAGGCTGCTTCAATTACTTTAGGTATTAAAAACCGGCGTAATGAAGACTGGTTCGATGAGAATGACGAAGCTCTCAAAGCAGCCTTCGACAAACATCGAGTCCTCTTACGACAGCATACTAGACGCGGCGGAAGCGTTGCAGTGGTCAAAAAGAGTGACCTTGAATTGCTCAAGCTGTCTCGACAAATCAAAGACAGGTGGTGGCAAGACAAGGCCTGTCACATTCAGTGGCTTGCTGACACAAACCAGCTTGGGGAGTTTTTCTGCGAGGTAGGTTAGCCGTGTGGTGGCGGCTCGTTAAAAGAATACTACCACTCCATCTCATCCAATGGATCTCGTAAAAGGCGAGTAAGGAATTAAACTGTACTGCACCCAAGAGCGCATGGTGGCGATGGGCTCACCACCTATCACACCAAGTGCATTATATTGTTTTGGTGAAATGTGGACTGTGGCAGTCATCTGTTTTTGCAGTGAGTGCCCAGTCTCTGACTACCCCTTATGGGATGCAGTCGTGATCTTATGTATGTATGTATGTACGTAAGCTGATTAGTACGTCCTACCGAGCAAAAGTGCCTCTGAGGTCTTAAGACGGTAGACACTTGTTGACAAGCAAGGGGGATGTACTAAGACGCTGGGCTGAACATTTTAATACCTAGCTCAACGTAGATCGATCAGCTGATCTACATAAAATCAGTTTAATGCCTAAACTCCCTCTAGTCACCGAGCTGGATGAGCCTCTGTCGCGTGACGAGGTTGTCTCTGCCATCTGACAGCAACAAAACAAGCGGGCGGTTGGCATTGACCTTATACCGGGAGAGCTACTTAAGTACGGCGGTGAGGAGCTGCACACGTTGGTGTGGGAACTCTTTGTTCGCATGTGGCAGGGAGGAGGAACGAGACACAGACGATTTTAAAGTATCTCGCATAAGTGCCCTCTACGAGAACAAGGGTGACCGTTCCGACTGTAACTCCTTCCGTGGTATTTCACTTCTGACAGCCCCTGGAAAGGCCTTTGCAAGAGTTCTTTTAAACAGCCTGAAGGATATATCCGAAAAGATCTTGTCCGAAACCCAGTTTGGCTTCCGACCTGACCGAGGTACCTGCGAAGCTATTTTCCCTGTGCGTCAACTACAAGAAAAGAGTAGAGAACAGGGTCGTCAGCTGTATCTCTGCTTTGTTGACTTGGAGAAAGCATTCGACAGTGTGCCTCGTGAAGCTCTCTGGATGGTGCTAGGAAAGCTAGGGTGCACTGAAAAGTTTGTAGGACTTCTGAGACTCCTGCATGACGACATGGAGTGCTGCGTCTCTGTAGATGGTGAACAGTCACATTTTACCCCGTTACCTGTGGGGTTAAACAAGGGCGTGTCCTAGCGCCCACACTGTTCGCCTTGTATTTTGCGGTAGTAGTCAAAGAGGTCCTGCAATCTGTTTCTGAAGGAGTCCGCATCCGCTTCCGCACTGAGGGCAGTCTTTGTAACTTGGCCAGACTTAAGGCGCGCACTAAAGTCTCGTTCGCATTTATCACAGAGATCATATACGCTGATGACTTGTGCTTTTTAGCGGATTCCCCAGATGGCCTGCAACAGCTGATGTCTGGCTTACACCAAGCATGCTGCAAGTTCGACCTGAAGATTAGTGTCAAAAAGACGGAGGTGATGTCTTCAGACATACATGGTCGTGAGACACTGGTCATTAAGCTTGGTGAGAATCTGCTGAAACAGGTCCTTAACTTCCGTTATCTGGGGAGCACTATAACATCCAAGTGTGACCTTGATGCCGAAGTAAACAGCAGGATCAGTGCTGCAGCTGCAGCATTTGGAAAGCTGCGTTCCAAGGTTTTTTTTGCTCGCACGACCTAAAGCTGGCCACTAAAATCTCTGTTTACATGGTGATTGTGCTGCCAAACCTCTTGTACTCCTCCGAGACGTGGTGTGTGTATCGCCACCCCATCCGCACTTTGGACCGTTTCCACGTTAAATGCCTTCGTACCATCATGAAGATCAGATGGTCCGACCGAGTGCGAAATACCGAAGTTTTGCGACGAGCCAATGTCGGTGGCATTGAAGCCTACTTAATGCGTCGGCAACTTCGGTGGTGCGGTCACGTATCACGTATGGTGGAGCAAAGATTGGCAAAGCGCATCTTCTATTCTGAACTAGAGGAGGGTAAGCGAAAAGGCAAGTTCGCGAGTTCGAGGAGCAGCGTATAGCTGACCTCGACTCTAAGCGCGATGAGCTAAAGGCCCGTCCACCCGCGGCCATCAAATACATTTATGTAAGCGGCGTACCACGTACCCGCGTGCCCTCATTGTGCACGAGAGTTCGCTGCGAAGATTGGCTACATAAGCCAGGTACACCAGCGCCCGACCGATTAGGAGTCGAAGTTGTCGCCATAGCCGAAAACGGTCAGAAAGATCATTCATTATTCACAGACAACATGTTCCTACCACAGTTGTATTTACTTAAAAATAAAGTAAACACGTTCAGTACAGAGGTATGTTATCAAAAAAAAATTCTATGTAATACATATTCCGTACTTACCTTACTAAGTGCCTCATTTTCGTTGGAATCTAACATCACTATGCTCCGTAACATTGTGGACAAGACAGAGAGTGAAACATCCAATGCAAAAATAGGTGCTGGTGCTTGCCGTAAAGCTGGCAGAGCATTCTCTGTTTGAGGTAGGTTGATGCATTTACCAGTAATATACTCTAACTCAGCATTCATCTCATCATACGATTCTTTAAGTTCTATAGAAACCTGTTATAATAAATCAATGAACACACCTTTATATTAAATGAAGATATCATGATCATATTATTAGATAAGAAGTTAAACTAAAAAAAAAAAATCGGAATCTATGCAATAGTTTTCGCGTGATGCCCGCACAACGGTAGACCTCTATCATTTTACTTATATAGATGATACAAATTAAAAAATACATTCAGAAGCTTCGATTGCAATAAGGAAACGCAATCTAGGTATAGGTAGGTATCACCCCAGGGCCAGTTATTCTGCCATGAAGCAGTAGTGTGCAAACATTACTGTGTTTCGGTTTGAAGGGCACTGAGAGCTAGCCTAATAACTGGGCATATGAGACTTAAGAACTGATGCCTCAGGGTGACGGGCGCATTGTGGTGTCACACTGTTCTGGGTGACACAGCATTTGTTATGGGCAGAAGTTGCACTTACTATCAGGTGAACGTTGTACTCGTTCCGTCACTTTTATCAAATAAAAAAAAATGTCGTGCATGCCCTAATCTAAGAACGACTTTAACTTGCACAATTGAAAGTATCATTTGCTTACGTAAATTTGGAATATGAGAAAAATATAAGGCCCTATATCAGAAAACTTTACAAGCATACAATTTAACAACTATTTCTCTGGAAATTGTGTTTATGTATGGGGTATTAGTGTTTTGTGGCAATTTATAGGGGAGGCCTATGTTCACTAATGAACTAGGCCTGAAATGATGATGATGATTACGTTTTTATTCCATACCATATTTGACTTGTGAATCAAATCTATAGAGAATAACTGGGCAAGTCTTTGGTGTAATGCATATGTAATACATAGCAAAACATATAAAGCTTCACCAGGGTGACCAGTTTGTTGTACATCTGCTATCATTAGCAACATCTGTAAGAAATTAATGGTATTTTTGAACTATTCCAAACTTTTGCAAGAAGTTAATATTTAAGATAAACATACATTTACTATCGCAGATCTATTAAGAAATACTTCAGCAGGGAAATCACGAATAAACACATCGCGAATAAACCTACAACTTCTTCTCGTAGATTTAACAATTTTCAATGCATCTTCAACCAGAACTATTGTTTTTAAATCTGGTGGCCGAAGATCAACCCAGGGAAATAGCAGTACCATGATACCATCAAATTGGTGTGACCTGAAAATGGATAAAATAAAAGTGATTAAACAACCTGATTATGTATAAATCTTTATATTTTATATACATGATATACTAACATGTTCCTTCGGTCAGTCCCAGATCCAGCTTTTGATCTATAAGAGCTTAGTGGCGAATCATAATGACGATCAGAAATACTGTAGTCATTGCTTTTCTCATTGCAGGATCCTTGTTTATTTTCAGAACTAAAATATTGCAAAATTAAAAAAAAAGTCATTGTGTTGATGATTGAATAATATAAAAAGCAATAAAAAAGGTTTAAAAATTAAAATAAGTATACATTTTCCAAACTAAGTAATATTATTCTGAATCAATAATTCACCTTGTGCTGGATGATAATAAAAGTGGGGGCACAATCAAATCATTCTCCGACTCCACTGTTTTTAAGAAATGCAAGGTCTCCACCACATCATCAAACATTTCCACTGCTTGTGGTTCTACTTTATTTTTTATTTCCTTCAGTCTAGATAGAATTTTTCTTATACCCAACTCCTTAACAATATATGTTCCACTCTTAGTCTGAATTATAAAAATAAAATCGATTATTATTAATAGTATCATAATATTTTCAAATAGCCCTTTCTTGTTAGGGTTCCAGAAAATTTCCAATACTTTAAAATATGACTACTAATTTTGACTCTGTTTGTGCCACATGTGACAATTCCCAGGCACAAATATTGTATAGTCCACAGATAGTTATTTCAGGTCTGTGCAATTTTCTGTAAAACGCGCCCATTACACAGGATTAATCTTAGGGGGACATTGTTTACAAAAAAAGGTATTATTTAAATAAAGTAAAACCCTTTAAACATCTCTCTGCTGAGCACAGGCCCACTCTAATTTTTGAGTTTTGGTGGCAAGGTTCTGCCAATCTGCTCTAGTGCAAGTAAGCAGTTTTCATACAATCTACAACACCTTATTCAAACATAATCTTTCTTTTCTTTTAAAAAAAATGAAGAACCACAGTAGAGTTTGTCCCGTATTGTGGGTTTGTTTTACAGGACATACATTTCACATGCACAACACAACCAGACCTGAAAACCAACAATTTGTGTTTTTGCACAACTTTAGGTTCCGGCTGGAATTCGAACCTATGACCTGCAGTGTAGAAGTCAGGTACTCTGACCACTAGGCCACACTGTCGTTGGATAATCAAAATGAAGCAGCCCTAAATAAATTACTTCTTGCTTTTCAATAACATTGACTGTTATACTAAAATGTAATAGCTTAAACAAAAAGTCAATAAGCCACAGGAAAATGTGCCCATAAAACATTTTTTGGGAACAATATACAAGGTAAAAATGAAATTAGTATGTTCCTTCAGTTGCTTCAATATTAGTTATTTTAGTAAAATAATACATCCTCTAAAAAAATAAGCATGTGGTTCAAGTAGCACATTTTTGGGTTGTTACTTTACTTAAATGATTTATTTCTGCTAATTAGCAATGGATATGTTGTTCAGAAATTAAAACTACATGGAGTTCTTCTATAAGGTCATCCATTTGTTGCCCAATAACTATTCAAGCTATTGCTAATGCAGTTTAAAACTTTACTAAAATTTTATTGATTGGCAGTAACTTACAATATGTCACCACTTATACAATATTATTTTTTCTTAAGCTCTCTATGCTACAAATAGAGGTATTCTTTTCTCTGGAACTCTGCATGCCTGGTCCAGAAGTATATGAGATATGAATTAATAATTAAATGAAGAAAACAACCCCACCAGTAAAACAACCACCCATAAAAGAAGCAACATTCCATCAGCAATATTCCAAGAATATAATAGTCATATTTTACTAAAGTGTAGCCTTAAAATACATGAAATTTATATTTACTTTAATAGTTCTTAAAAGCAAACTAAGTGCTTCACATTGCAAAGTTGGCTTCTGCACTTGAAACCATGCTAGCAAGCTCTCCAAAATTTTACGTGTACAAGAAAGTTCATCTTCCAATTGCCATCCCAATTTTAATTTAGCGTTCAGAAGTTGAAGAGACCTTTCCCGTATTTCTTTCATAGGATGATCTGTAATTTAAAATAAATAAGTAAAGTAGAGATGAAATGAAGAGTAGAGTGATATACAGTAATAGTGACAGAGAAAAGGAATTTTTAGTGAGCCTATTTTTAAAGGAAGTTGAAATTAACTAAAAAATACCATCAAACTCATCAATTCATTGAAGTATTTAATGTCTATTTTCATTACTTACTCTTCATCATCATGACTAGTCCAATGCTGAACATTGGCCTTCCCATAGACAGAGACAAAAATTTGTAGCTCTTTTTGGGGGGATATTGCTACAGTGGCCATGCTAGGCAGGCAGGTTGGCAACTGCAGTTTATTTATTCAGGTGATCCAGGAAGATGACGCCGACGATACCGTGTGGTATCGGCTTAAGAGAATCTACCACCCCATCTAATCCCGTGGGTGTCGTAGAAGTCGACAGAAGGAAAATTAAAACCAGAAGATGGGCAGCAGCATCGTCCTGGAACATTATAATAAATAAACTGCGGTTGCCAACCCGCCTGCCAAGGGTGGCGACTATGGTAAAATTCCCCAAACTACCTACTTTAGTAGCAATCTATAGGGGTGGTGATAGTGATAGGCTTAAATGATGATGATGATTATGATCCAGGAAGATGCTACTGCCCATCTCCTGGTTTTCATTTTCCATCTGTCGACTTTTACGACACCCACAGGGTGATATGGGGTAAAATATTAAATTCCAAAATAACCATGAAATATTTATTATTATTCTTAAGACAGAATTAACAGGGTAAAAGATCCTTGTTAACACTAATGTTTTGTACAAGTGGTTAATATGCCGCCAAAATATAAATTTAACGGTTATACGTACGAAGTGTCAATAATTCTTGGTAAAAAAAATATTTATAGTTTTTCATTACAAATTAAGTAATAGAAGATTTATTCATAAATCTCCGTTAGAAGTTACAATAAATTAAGAGTACCCACCCAATTTTTTAATGTACGTTGCTAAAATTTCTGTAGAACACATCGTTGTAATATTAAGTAGTCTAAAAAATCATATCATCTAGAAAGTTAGCGATAGATGAAGCATCATTGGTTAGTTAGTGAAATTTTGTTTTTAAAATATTGATATTGACTGTATTGAGATGTGTGAAATAAATAATGTAATATATAATAAATAAATTAAGTGAAAGAAATAATAAAAACAAAAGTAACATGTACAAGGATGCCAACTGCCAACCATAAATAATCAGTCAGATGTAAATGTCTAAGACTAAGACTGTGAATCAGATTATCCTAAACAAATCACAATAATACCAGCTTTCAAACACAGTTTACCCGGAAATGGAGATATGTTTAAAAATTTTTACAATTTAATTAAAATAGCTTCAGCTAACGTCTTCTTCTTATTATTTTATTGATCCTGGCAATCACCTACTCAATCGAGCCATTTTTGCCAATTTCGGGTTTTTAATTTAATAAAAGTAGTAACCAAATTATTTTAATCAAAGTAGTATTTAGTTCGTTATGGTTGCAAAAAAGATTGAAGGCACTAGACATGTAGATTTAAGATGATGCAATATAAGTATATATATATATATATATATATATATATATATATATATTTAATAGTTTTTTTTATTAGATAGGACCAGGATAGATAGTAAATTATAGGGAAGAGTAGTTTTACATTCTATAGGGAAATCAAGGAAGGAGAGCTGAAATAGAATAATGAAATAAAATGTGGGCGGTGTCATCAGTTTCTCGGCTACACATTAGATATTTTTTTTGTTTAAATTTTGACGGTTTTTTTACACCTGTGCAGTTGTTTCCCACCATGAAGGCGATAGAAATGGAGGTAAAGGTGGAATGAGATACTCCACCAACACGAGCAGTGACTACGTCATTATTGTCGTTACAAAAGTGATTACGCTAGCTCACAGTGCCCTTCAAACCGAAACACAGTAATGTTTGCACACTACTGCTTCACGGCAGAATAACTGGCCCGGGGGTGGTACCTACCTAGACCGATTCCTGCATAGGAATCCTACCACCGTTAAAATACAATATTTAAATATTTTTTTCACGTATATCCGCTTAATACATAAAATTTAACAGCTTCACTGCCAGTGTCTTGAACATGGGAGTCAGTCATAAGCCAATTTTTTTTGTTTATTTATTTAAAAAGGATTCAAATGTTATTAATTAAATACCATTTGCGTATATAAAGGTAATTAAAATAAAAAGATAAGAAATCAAAAATATCATGCACAGGCGCGAGACCGGCACTGCGAAAGGAATTCTCTCTATCAGTGCCGGATCTCGCGCCGGTGCGAGATCATGATTTTACAGACTTTATGTAAGTAACTATTTAATGGATAGAAAAAAGAGAAGTATTTAAAAGATAGAAAGAATAGAAAGAACAGGAATAGAAGTAAAAAAAAATATTGGACCAGGCCCAAATTTTGACAAAAGGGTTTTGTATAACAATAGTTTATATGAAAAGAGGATGAAGCGCTAGTGTTTTTATTAAATTTTGTAACTTTTGTGTATATTTTGAGTTTTGATGTTTAATATTGATAGTTTGTGTGTTACTACAAAAAGGTAAATCTAAATATTTACTTACTCAAGTGACCTAATACAAAAATAACAAATATTTCAATACTTTCACGAACAAAATATCGAATTAACTTTAATTACTTTATTTTACTCTTTAGCTGGCATCACTGCCTTCTAATTCCAGGTTTAGTAAACCATTTTAAAAAAATGGTTTAAAAAAAAACTATTAGTGGAAAGTATAAGAAATGTTACTCCTGATAAATGGCAAGAATGTATAAGCCATACAATCAAAGAAGAAGATAAAATGTGCACTCTCGACGATTTGATTGACACAGTCGCAGACTCTTTAATGATTCAGGTCTGCGATGATGACGATGATAAAGATAGTGATATAAGTATTAATGATGATTAAATATTTTAATAAAAATATGTTATTTTTACTTATGCGTTTTTTACTGTTTGCGATGAAAAGGGACATAATTATCAGTCGCCGTAAAACCACTTTTAATGTGGAGCACCGCACTTAATAAAATGGATACATTCACTAACAAATAAAATGCATGTATAGACTCAGATGTTCAGACTCGTATTGAAATTGAAAAATGTGCCCGGCTAAAAAGGTTGGTAATCTCTGACATGTCAAAAAATTATAGCTGTCAGAATTCTACGGAATTAAAAATCAGTTAATAGCAAAAATATTAATAACGCCAAAAGTTTCTATAGTTTTTTTTGAATTTCAATGTAATTTATATGTAACAGGATGACATTTCCGGTTTTATAATAGTAATATTTTATTTTCGTCCCAAATGGGATGACCATTTGACCGACTTACAACTTAATAAAAATCATCAGCTGGACGTTTGGCGCCAATTCGAAAAGTGGCGGTAGTGTTTATAATTGAATTTTGTAATTTCTGTATATATACTGAGTTTTGATGTTCAATGTTGATTGATAGTTAGGCATAATATGCAGCAAGTGCTTGTGTAGTACAGTGATTGGAAACTTCAGTTCAAGACCAAAATTATACTTTTCGTTTAGTCTCCATCAGTTCAGCAGATCTTCAGTAAAAGTCAACTATCATTTTACTGTCGATCGAAATTTAGAAGTCTCGCTGCTTGAAGATTGTGTAGTGGGATAAATGTTACTTGACACTGGAAAATAGTTTAAGACTGTTACCATAAATAAAAAAATAAAATAAAATCATCAACTGTCAACTGCCAACGTCAAATCATATGCTTCTATTTTAAAAAATAGCAAACTTTAAAACAAATTATAAGGAAAAGTTGTAGTTACAGTGATGTTCACGATCACATTATTAATTAATTATTGACAACAGAAAAATATATATATTTTCCTTCAGATAAGGTGGTTATCGATCCAGTATATTGTGGTATGCCTTACATCTTTTTTATACCTATTTTTAACATAAATACTATTTCTTTTTCAAAGAAAAGCTTATCACAACAGTCAATAACATTAATAATTCATCATCATTTCTGTCTAACTTAGTTCATTGTTGAACATAGCCCTCCTCCATAGCCTCAAAACACGGTCCTGAGCCACCTGCATCCATCGACTTCCCGCAAAACCGTACAGGTCGTCGCTACATCTAGTGGGGGCGCCATACACTTCCTTTGCCGTTTCTTTAATAATTATTTAGATTGAATTATTGGTTATATTAATTAATACTTTTGGAATTTTACATGTTGTTAACTAATAAAAATATCTTTCATTTATACTATTAGGATACCATAAAATGGTATTTGCGTCAGTGTGGTGTGGTAGGACATACCATTCCCTCTTTAATGTAGATAGAAACTAAGTTGCTTTTACTATAGTAGTTGCTAGTATTTTCAGAGTTTGCAATGCAGTTATATTCTATGGACTATAACCTTGTTTAGAATTTTATCATAGAGCATGCTCCAATTACCTATGACACCCTTTTGTACAAATATTTTTAATAAAATATTTTTAAAGTAAAATGTTTTAACTCTTTATGAAAAGGGTGGTTAACTGTCAATCATACATAAATTACATTTTCTCATATAAAACATATATATTTCTTTTCATACACAGCCAACAAATATCTACTAGTCAACTCAAGATTAGATTAGATTTGCATGTGTAATAAGATGTCATAAACTCCTTAATGCTGCTATTCTTCCTTTTTTAGTGTCACAATTTGTGCTTTAGTCACTCTTGTGATACCTAGCAGATAAGATTAGGCACTGAGTTCTCATATTATGATACTAATATAGAATTAGGGCTTTGTGACTGTGCACATATTTGGTGTGTTAGTGGCAAAAGAGAATTCTTCATCCCATCTCATCTCATCAGTTGTTCTTTGTAATTTTATTTATGATGTACTTTTGACAAAGTTAAAAAAAATAAGAAAATAGAGGATACCTATGGAGTTTCTTTCGCCTGTTTCTTCCCCATCAGAGGAACCTCATTATGAAACAGTGGTAGATTGTAAAAACTAATGTTTGACAAACGAAATTTAGATTTCTTATGTTGAAAAATAAATAATTTTCATTTCATTTCAGTGTCCAAACCACAGTTGCATCTATGGTGTGCATTTCTTTTACAGTAATCGCCAATTCTATATGGATAAATCAAAAATTAATTAATTAATTTAATTAATTCCAATCACCATTACTGTAAATTGCCCATATTTACAAATGTATTGTGAAAAAATGGCCTACTCCCATAGTAGCAGACTGTAATAGATACTTTACCTTGAGAAACACACTGAAGCTGGTGTTTGATGCAGATGTAAATGAAAAACAAAAAGCTCAAGATAAATTGTGGAAGGTTAGGCCTATAATCCAAAGAGCACGAATCTCACAATCAAATACAGACCCAACAAATTTCAATTGACAAAATGATAATTCCATTTTGTGGTAGTTTCGGTAGGCAATACTATAAACCAGACCCTGTAGGACTAAAAGCTTTCGTAATAGCATACCCAGATGGCATGGTCATTTTAGTGTTTACCAAAGCCAAACCACTTTTCTAGATGAATCTGCAGCTGGTTTTTATCTCGGTGAAAGAGCAGTTTTGAATATGACGTGTACATTAGTACCTGGACACATCCTATATTTCAACAAATACTTTACTTTTTTGAAATTAGTTAAAGAGTTAGACAAAAAAGACTTCAAACATTTTGCCGCAAGATCTGGACATGAAACGCAAAGTAAGAGGATCTATTTCAGTTTTCGTAAACACTGACGGTAGAGTAGCACTAACAATATGGTTTGATAACAAGCCGGTTGTACTGATGTCTACAATATATTGCAGCGAGCCCATGGATGAGACTGGCTGCAATAAAAAAACGACTGCAAAATGCAGTACCTGCATGGTAGCAGTTTGCCTTAATTCTAACTGCAATTGTTATTCACAATTTCAGTAACTAACCTAATCTCTAGTGAGATAATGATTCCTAAAGAGTCTCACTAATATTAAGATTAAGTCAATAGGTACTTTTTTCCTAAAATTAAAAATTGTATAGATTTAACCAAAGTATATCCAAATAAAAAATTAATATTGGTAAGGCTGTGATTTCACAGAGTAAAATAGAATAAGTTTTAAACAGTCGAAACCAGTTTCTATTTTATCCTTTTATTTTAATCAATGTTCACTTGTTTTTCAGAAGATTTTCTTTAATTTCGTTTAACAAATTTTCTGAATATTCATTGTATACACCAATTACATTAAGTTTATAAGCACACAGACCCAACCATCATTTTTTTGAACTAAACATAGACTAACTGTTCCTAGTCCAAATTGTCCCTTAGATACTTAGCATTAAGGTTAAAATATTCCTCAATGAAAACTGATACTTATTTTCAAAATATAAACAGTTGTCTGTGGGTCTGACAGCAAATATTTATTTTGTGCAAATAAATTGGATGTTGGAGTTAAATTACTACCTTTCTCTTAAAAGTCTGGGTCTTAGAAGATTAAACCGCGAAAGTGGGAATTTTGAAATCGCTGAGGATTTACTCCAATAAAACAGTGTTTCACCTGGTGCATAAATTACATATTCAACATAAGACTATTTAACTATTTACAATGTCTGTATAAAGTGCCTATTCATTGCCTAAATGTTGAGAAATACAAAAAACTAAAAGACCACAAGAAACTAGAAGACCTTATCATCTTTTATGTAACATTGACATAAATGTTTTACAATTGTACAGGAAATTAAGATTATTTAAGATTCAGAGAATCATTATTTATTACTTTTTTGTAATTAAATAACCGGCCTATGTTCAGCAGTGGACTAGTGGTAGGCTGAAATGATGATGATGATGAATTGGATGCAATTGTGGTAAAATGATTATCTCAGTCTCAGATCTCCTAACAATGGTACCTCCATCCTTTCTGAATCACGAAAAACTGCTTCTTTTCCATGTGCTTGAAAAGATAGCAATATGATCTATTATCCGAAAAATACAAACTCCTCTCTCCCTCCAATTTTTTCCTATTTTTGGTGTTTCTTTTCATATATCCCTAACTTAGTTGTAGAACGCCTTGAATATATCCAACTAAGCCACTAGCTTCTAGAACACAGGTTCTTCTTTCCATTGCAATCTGGGTGTTTAAGCATATACTATTTATGTCTGTAAAATGCACCCACGATGCAGCAGAAATACTATTTTGTAACAAAGCGTTTTAATACATTTTGGAAATGCTAACCGTAATACTGTTTACGGCGACATTTTTGTAGGTACATCGGAAGATCTCGAATTCTGGAGATTATTTTGGAGTTCTCGCACTATATCTCCGGTTTTGATTGACTGGTTTCGTAAGTACTTATATGGTACGTCGGCGACGCCGTGTTGAAGTGCCGCTGTCCTTCCCTTGTTAACATTTTTTTAAGTTATTGCCTGCCTTCTTGTGTACTTCTATGCTAACAATCTTCAAATATATATCAAAATCAGTTTTCTCAAAAAGATCTGGCAAGAGCAACTGACAACACTAACACTGGACTTTTAATTGGAGTAAATCGTATGGCTTATGTTCTAATCTCAAGAAAACTCAGAACGTTATAACGTGATTCTTGACTGACATGCACTCTTAGGTCAATGAGGCCAGTAGATAAATGTCTTCAGCTTCAGACTATCTATGGAGACTATGTAACTTTCTTCCTACAACTACATTAACGGACATACAAACTACATCAACATATTGGACATCTTTAATAATATTTTGTTACTGATGATACAAACGTTTTTAATACAATTAATGAACTGTTAAATACTGGCTTAACCTTTGAAAAATCTGTAATTTCCGGTGTATAACTCAATTGTGCATTACGCCATTTGGAAAAATGTTAGGGATGAAACGAGTTTAGTGATAAAAATTGTTTAATAAACCTCTTATACATCTATACTAATTTATATTGTAAAGCTTTTAGTATTAGATTGTAAAGCTGTAGAGTTTGTTTGGTTAAACGCGCTTATCTCAGAAACTACTGGTTCGAATTGAAAAAATCTTTTAGTGTTGTTTATGGTATTACCACCTCGCGTGGTTATCACCGATTGCTATCGGTTCTGTGTAAACCTGATGGTTATTTATAAAATTTTGTGAAATGCTGTCACACTCTTGTGATTGGTATTTACTAAGGCGCTGCAGTTGCGATGGGAACAGAATTTCGTGCATACACAGCTCTTCACTGAGTGCCCCACACATGCCACAAATTAATTAAGGTCTGGCCAATGCATGATACATATATCGGCCTCTTCTAAATATTGTGGAACATGTGTGGCGACATGCCACGCATTGTTTTGGACGAGGGTGAAGGTGGGGCGAATGTTAAACCTTCACTCCAATTAACATGATTGCGTGTAGATTCAAAGCGTGCCCGTCTGATAGATGCAGTTAGCTGTGGGCTATTTGCTGGTCTAAAAGGGGTGATATTATGCTTTTTTTATAGTGACACGACGAACAAAACTTTTTTTATATAGGAAAAAGGTATAAGACATCGATATGCGCCCATCACGCATAAACTACTACATGAATTTTCATCATTTTTTAAATTTTATTCAAGGTCTTAATCCAAAAAATAAATATTAATTTTTTACCTATTGAATATCGAGTTATTAAAGTAGGTCTAATAATATATTTTTTCATGAGACCTATTTCCTACCAAAGTGTCGTGAGAGGCGACTAAAGTATTGTACGGACAGCCTTTATTCGTGCAGAATAACACCATAATATGACTACTGTCACTATAATGCCCCTAAGAACGCAATGGGTAGTAAGATTTTTTTTGACTCGTACCAAAATGGCGGCGACGTGGTTTGCTTCTAGTTACATCTCGTTTCCCGCGGGGGGCGAAAAGGACGCTACGTGTGTGGTCTCTGCCTACCTCTTATATTAGAAAAGGCGTGACTGTATTTATTGTAATTATCAATTAATTAAATTAATATTAATTTTAAGTGAAATTTCTTCGTAGTGTAATATTGTTATCAATTTTTAGTAATAATTATTAATAGTGCATTATTACATTACCACTAAAATATTTATTCCAACTACTTATATTTATTATTTTTCCATATTACTATACTAAAATTCCTTCTGTAAGTAAAATGTATTAATAATTAAGTAAACCTTAATAGTGTAATTACTGGGCATATGAGTACTAAGAACTTATGTCTCAGGGTGACGGTCACAGAATTGTGCCACACAGAATTGTTCTGGGGGACATAGCATTTTTTTGAGCAGACGTTACACACACTCGCGTCACTTTATCCAATTAAAAAAACCCAGTAAATATTTTTGTCACTCTATTAAAGCTACATTTGCTGAATACTAATCACAAATTTATGAAAATTGTTTAAGACATTTATTTATTAATCTAATTTTCTAGATAATCATTTCATTTAGTGGTAGGATTCCTATGTAAGAATCCGTCTAGGTAGGACCAACGCGGAGACAGTTATTCTGCCGCGAAGCAGTAGTGTGCAAACATTATTGTATTTCGGTCTGAAGGGCTCTGAGAGCTAGTGTAATCACTGGGCATATGAGACTTAAGAATTGATGTCTCAGAAGGACCGACGTAGTGTGGTGTCACACAGAAATGTTTTGGGCACACTACTGGCAAAGCATTTGTTGTGGGCTGACAATGCAATCACCGTCAGGTGAAAGTTTTGTTCGTCTCGTCACTGGATCCAATAAAAAAATATTATATTATTTTCCTATAAAAAAAAACATGCGGACAAAGACGCGGTCATCAGCTTGTATGTTTATATAATTTTATTTTCCCTAATGTGCTTTTTGACGAAGAATTTCCAATTCTTTTCTTCATACTAAGAATTACATACTTAATTACCTTTTTTCATCAAAAATGTTATGTCGCTTACTTGATTTCGTTAATATTCCAGATGGCTGAAATCAAGGTGTTGTTGAAAGAAGCAAGGAAATTAATAGAGGAGAAAAATTACAAAGAAGCACAAGAATGTTGTAAAAATATATTACGACAAGATAAGCAGAATTACTTAGGCTTGGTATTACTTGGTAAATCTCTTGATAATTCGGACCAAGCTCCATTAGCCTACCAAAAAGCTATTGCTACTAAACCCGATCACCCTCTAGCTTGGGTAGGTCTAGCAAATTATTATGAAAGAAAAGATGACCATTTGTCAAAACTTAAACTTTTTTCTATATATGATGAAATTCTGAAACTACAAATTGATGAGGAAAAGGCATTAGAATGTATAACTAAACTTGGGAAACTTGGATTATCATTAAAAAATAGCAGTGCAATTATAACACTTGCTCAGTTCATGAAGAATCCACTTGATGGAAAATTGTATAAAATAGCCCAAAAAACGTTTCTTGAATTACTAAATGCAGAAATTCCTTGTGAACAAAATGATATTTCAACAGTTTTGAATATTCTGCAAATTATATACGATAAAGAGTCAAATGAATCATTGCAAGTATTATATGGAAAAGTTGTCTTACAAAAACAGGATTTTTATGTTGCTGTAGTAGAAATTACGGAGCACAAATTCTTTTGCGAAAATGCGAACCTGCGTGAATTACTTTGCAAAAGTTTGTGCGACAAATTTATAGAGACATATTCATTTTCGGGTTTCCAAATTGAATCTTTTATAGAAAAAATAATTACAGGACTTAAAAACTCTAAATATCCTGGTTTGTTAAGAAGTATGATTTGCTATGACAAAGGTATATATTTTGAAGCATATAAACAATGCATACCTTTAATAAATTACCAAGAGGCAGATGTCACTGAAGCTACGTTTATTATTAGATGTACAACAATGCTGAAAAAGTGGTCTGTTATGCAGAAACTGGCAACAATTTTTTTAAATAAAGTGAAGAGTGAACATTTTGCAAACTTTTTAAAGAAATCTTTGTTTTATTCTCTTGTCGAACAACAAAAATGGAAACAAGCAGTCAATGTTATTAAAGAATTTTCTATTAAAAATTTGAATATAAATGAAAAAGTATATTTGGCGAAATGTTTAATTGAAATAAGTGAGCCTACGGGCCATGTACTGCAAGAGCTGAAATCAACAGAACACTATCTACAACTTCAAGCTCTGTTACTTCTTAAAGAGAAAAAATATTCAGAAGTTATAATATTGCTAGGAAACTCAAATTCTAGTACACTGAATTTTCTTTATACAGGCATAGCACATTGGGAACTTAAGGAGTATGATAAGTGTCTTTTTAATCTCCTCAAAGCAGCTAAAATAAATTCAGAACATGCTGACACTTTTTTATATTTAGGTTATTATTATTATTACCATAAAGATGATCTAAGTAAATCAAAGAAGTGTTTTGAAAAAGCTTACAGTTTAAATAATACTGACAGTAATATTGTCAAGCATTTAAGTGAAGTGTTCACTAAGTTACACCTTAAAGATGAAGATTTTGATTTACTAAATAAAGCAAAGACTAGCATGAAAAATAATGAGTGGATTGATTTCAGATTAGGCCTACATTATTTAAATAGAAGAGAATGGGAAAATGCTATAGTAAATTTCCGTAATGTTATCAAAATTAATCATTACAATGTGACAGCTTTTGAATGTTTAGCTGATGCTTATTATTCTCGAGGATCTTTTACATCGGCTCTAAGGGCTTATAATAAAGTTATGTCACTCAATCTAAAACAAAGTTCGCATTGTTTAACAAGAATAGGGTACATTTACTCTTTATTAACACAATATGAAGATGCTATATCAACTTTTAAAGAGGTATTAAAAATAGATTCATCTTCTATGTTAGCCCTTAAAGGAATTGCAGAAACTTGGATGAGTATTGCAAAGAAAAAATTCAATGCGAAACTGTATGGCAGGGCTAGAGATACTGCACAATATGCCGTAAATTATATAATCGAAGCTTTAGCATTTGAAAAAAAGTTTTCTTGTTTTTGGAATCTCTTAGCTGAGTCTCTGCTATTTATCACTAATCTACCGAATAAATATTCCTATGTTTATATGATAAACACACAGAATGATTTCAAAGAAGAAATTGTAAAAAAAGAAAAGAATGCAATTTTTCCACAGGTCCTTGCATGCTATTCCCGAGTTGCAAAACACAAACAGCAAGTTACATCATTTGACTTGGCTTCTGCTTATCTTTCATACTATTATGAGACAAGCAATATTGTAAATTGTGAAATATCTTATAATTTGGCAATAGCTTGCATCAACTTAAAGCCTACTCTGTGGCGCAATTGGAATTTACTAGGCAAAATATGTTTGTTTTTAAAAAAATATGACGTAGCACAACATTGTTTCATAAAAGCATTATTACTTACACGTAAATGGTCAGTTGCTAAAGTATGGTGCAATTTAGGTACATTGTATGTAAAACTAAGTCTTTATAAACTTGCTAATTACTGTTTTTGGCGTGGACAGTCTACATTACCCTCATATTCACAAAGTTGGATTGGTCAAGGATTGATAGCAGAGGTAATTCGAGAACAGGAAGCGATGGATCTATTTCGACATGCTTCCCGCCTTGGTTATCATCCTGAGAGCGCACTTGGTTACGCAGATTGGGTATGCCGTACGTTGAAGAGTAACGATTGTAAAAGTGATTCTGAACTAAAATATGTAATAGAAGGTCTTCATGCTGTTACATATGCCATAGACCTGGTCGAATGGTTTTCAACTTTTGAACCAAATAATGCATGTGCTTGTACGATTCTTGGGATACTACAAGAAAGGAGAGGTCTTTTGCGTACTGCGGAAAAATGTTACGAGAAAGCTTATATATGTGTAGAAGACGACAAAAAAAATATAGCTCTTTTAAACATAGGTCGTATTCTTGTGAGAATTGGAAAATATGATGAAGCTATTAAAACCTACAAAGCAATTACGGAGGCAAGTTTAGACTCTATGTGTGGATTAGCACTTGCTCTATTTAAAAAGGGCCTTTACGAAGAATCGTATTCAGCTTATGATACAGCTTTACACTGGCTCAGCAACAACGACAGTGAAAAATCAGATCTCCTTGTAGCCATGGCTGGTATAGTATATATGTATAAGGGTATAGACGACGCAAAAACTTTACTATTTCATAGTATTCAGGTATCACAGAAGAAACCAACAGCATACAGTTTATTTGCGGTGTGCTCATTAGGAATCATCCATTCCGATCAAAGTTTATCCAAATTAGCTTTAAGTGAGTTGCAAAAATATGAACACGAAGCAGATTTTGGCTATGACATAGGTTTCTTAAAATCTTACCTTGTGTGCGACGATGACATGGAACAAGGCATAAAAATATTAAGCGATTCACTTCACGATCACCCTAGTAATGCGAAATTATGGTTTTGTATGGCCCAATATTGTCCTGAAAGCTAATAACAAAGCTAAGGTAGCCAGTAGCTGTGCTCAGCGTGCAATTTGTTCTGTTCACTACAGTGAACAGGAATGCAATTCACCAAAAATGCTGGCAACTGCTAGTATAGCTGAACATATTGCCGGTGATCGTAAGAAAGCTATGTGGCTTGCGAAAGTAGGCCTTCATATGTATCCATGCCAGGCTGATGTATGGGCAGCCGTTTTGTTATCTATATTGAGCAATAAAGTTTGGTTGGATCGAAAAGATTGGATAGTAAGTGCCGTCGTACACATGCGGAGACATTTAGATATTTCAAGACCTCTTACTCGATGGGCCAGTTTGTTGGAGAAAAAAATTGGCAAGCAATTGCTTTAATACAACATTCTATAATTATTTTGTAATTAAATAAAAACTTTACAGGAAACCTATTTTCATTTAACTTGAATGTGTGATATCGATTTATATTGCGTCACAGCAATACCATATATAAATTAATCGTAATCGTATTGAAATAAAAAGCATTAAGGAAAATTATATTTTTATTATTTATATTAAGCACTGAATGTGGCTATCCGGTATTCTCTTGAATACTGCGAGATATTTGTCACCATTGTTTCGAGTTACCTTTTGACCTTCTTCTGTACTTTCCGATAATTTGTCCACAATAATATCAGATTTCTGAAACATGAATTAAAAGCATCAACAACCAAAAACTATTCTGTTATTATGCCTGGGTTTCAGCAGTGAAAGTGAAGAAAGACAAATTGCGCAGGCAAAACTAAAAAAAATTGGTGCTAATTCCGCTTTGTATGCTGTTCTCAATGTAAGACTCAGATATATTAGCGGCGTTATACGCTGTGATACGATGGCCGTTTTGACGTTTGTCGAGCTAATGTTTTAAAATTAAGTAAGTTGTAAGTATGTAAGTTTTTTAAAAATGACAAATAGGTTTCAAGGATCAATTTTTGTTGCTAAAGTTGCGAATCGCGCTTGACTATACTTAGTGTTATACAAATTTGTCAGATGTCAAAGCGGCCATCATAGCGTGATGCTATAGTTTAACTGCTGATTTAAGCAAAATATTGCCAGATTAATGTTAACAGTTTCTACTTTTGACTTAATTATAAAAAACTACGGAAAATTGCAACTTTAAATAGAAAGAAGCTATCAATCTCATCTACTCTGGTATATTTCGAAGACCTCTTGGTTTTGTCAAAAATCTCTGCGCACTTGATAGATTTACACTTAAATTACAATAATTGATCGATTCGTGATCGAACTGAGGTCGCTCTTAAGTACTCATAATTTACCAATAATCCGGGAAAATGTAAACGTATCTTAATATTATTCAAATTGTCCAACAGAATAATATCACTTTAAATTTTGTTAGATAAATAACTTTCCCGATAAAATAAATCTTTACATAGTCAGTTGATACTAATCGATATCAAACAGTTTATTGGTTGCACAGCTTTTAAAAAATTAATAATTTACAACTCAATTATTTATGTATTATTAATATTGTCAATGAATATCTTTCAAATTTATCTACATTTGGATACAAGAACCGTGAGCCGTGTGCTAGCGGCTTAAGAGAATCTACCACCGCATCTCCATCCGTGGGTGTCGTAAAAGTCGACAGAGGGAAAATAAAATCAGGAGTTGGGCAGCAGCATCTTCCTGCAACATCTGAATAAATAAACTGCGGTTACCAACCCGCCTGCCAAGCGAGGCAACTATGGCAAAATCGCCCCAAAATGAGAGCGACAAACTTTTGTGGCCATCAAATGGGGAGGCCTATGTTCAGCAGTGGCCTATTGATAGGCTGAAATGATGAAATGATGGATACAAAAACAGAATATATATTTTACATACTCAGTGAAAATACGCAGTCATGCCTGTGAGTCGTGGGTATTATATTCTAATCCCACAGTAGTACATTTT